>OZ059836.1:36231341-36869392 GCA_964057195.1 Orthosia cruda
ATTAAATTGGATTGAGATTACGATCATTATGTGAATTAGTTGCCATTTTTGGAGAGCTTTTTAAATATGCTCGTTATTTTAGTTGAATAATTATCATCATTTTACTGGATTAAAAAAAAACTAATACTACACTAGTGAGTTAATTCATCAATTAAACCTTAACAACTGTAAAATAGTATTTTATCGAACAAGCTTTTTCATGTTTTACTCAGCAAATCCTTTCATTTGATACCCATATCATGACAGTGCACAAAAAAAATCAGTCCGCCATATTGGGCCGACTTCACTTAGCTACCCATGCATTGTCATCCAAACTAAACGTGTACGCAAAATTTCATCTAAATCGGTGGCAGATAACTGCTTTAAAATTCAGTTGCAAGATTTGACCCGAACATACTTACATACAAACATTGAAAATTTAATTAAAGCTTGTAAAAACCATCATTTCATAATAAAAAAGCGTCACTACGATTGCTTGAAATTTTAGCTACTGGCTCCTGTTACCGACATCACAGTGCAGCGTAAAAGCCTCGTCTCATACAGAGTAAACGCAAACATTAATCACCAATTCACTACGCTTATAAACGCCAATAAAAATGACTAAACACGTCACGTGACACCCCTGCACATCTAACAGGCAAGTCCTCGTCACTCGTGATTTGTGACGTACGATCTAAGAAAGTTACGGCATTGATTTATTGTTTTATAACTACACCACATTCGAAATCTTAAACTGGTTCACGATAATTTACTGGCTTTGTCGACTTGAAACATGACTGCGAAGTTTACTATCTCAGCTTAGTTTTTATGTAGGAAGAGACGTCTTCACTTGTGGCAGAATAACATTGATCCAGTGTTTTAGTCCGGCGTTGAAATCCAGTTACACTGGATGCCTGGATCGATATTAAACATAATTAAATATAATTCTTTGTCAAAAAAAAATAGTAGATTATTGCATCGAGCACAAAGTAAATTATTATTGCACCGAGTGCCTGATTTAGAGCCCGAGCGTTAGCGAGGGCTCTAATATAACAGGCACGAGGGTAAAATAAATTACTTAAGGCGAGGTGCATAATCTGCTTTTCTTTCAACTATTACCTATAGGAATAGTAGATAAAAGAAACTCATATCAAACAGTTAAAATAGAAGTTTAATTATTGAAATTAAAAGATTTTCTATAACACTGTCCGCTTCATTTAGAATGTTTTCCGGAGTTAATGTGTCGCTAGATGATTCCATATTAATTCGAAGCCGAAGCACTCAAAATCAGATAGTATCACACTTTATCGTTTCTAAAAATATTGTCAAGCAAAATTAACAAAGTGCCCGCCAAATCACTTTTTTAAATTTCTTTCATTTTTAAATCAGAGTTAGCAGCAATCATTTTTTAAATTTGGAACAAGTAGGATAGAAACGAATAATACGTACGTAAAAAAAAAAAGTATTGATATCGGCTGGCTGAATAGAGCTAATCCATTGAGATTGGCACCTTTTGGTGCGATTAAAAAATAAACTGTGCAATAATGAAATTTCATACATTTTTATTGCTCTAGAGCATTAAAGACTCGCTTTGTGCTGAGTTTTTAGTGTGATTGTGATGAAATTAAAGCATAGTTGGAAGAAAATAAAGTTATTAACTGAAACATAAAATACGTATATACAAACACGTATGAAAAGGAGAGGGCTCATTGGGTGTCATAAAATTCAACGCGAAAAGTTGCCCAGAACACTGGCAGCATTGCCACGTTGGATAGCATTGGTGATTCTCTGGGCGAAGAAAATCACGGTCATGTGAAGAGTCGAATAATAATTAATAATAATTCTTCTTCTTTGTCATATCGGTGGTTTCAAGTTAAATATAGCAATTTTAACCAGAATTATGCTACGTCTGTTGTTGCACCCTCCTCGGTGGGTTCCTGCATTGTCGAGGGCTCAGTAGCCGTGGCTTGGTCACCCACGGTGAAGCAAAGAGGAACCCGAGAAGGGCCCGCTTGTCAGGGCTTTTGCCGATAAGATGACGACGTAGCGGCCAACAAGTAGGTTTCGGTGCCGTCTTGGCGACATCGTCTGGCACCCATGTGCTGATTTGGTCCCTGGGGTGGTCACGGCGTACAGTGTTTTCTGGTGCGCCGGTGATAGCGGCTACTTCGCAGAGGAGAGTCCGGTGACGGACAGTCACGGCGGGTTCGCGGTGAGTGCTAACGCGTGCCCGTGTTCCCGCTATAAGCGGCACAGGAGGACACCGTGGCGTTTTAGTGGGTTGGGGTCCCACATAACTGCACTACCTCCCCGTGGTAGTGCAGTATGGATGAGCATTTATCCACGCAAAAAAAGCCATCACTGAATTTGAGTAAAGGTGCCGCAAGTTAATCGATGGCCGATCGAATGGTACTGGAAACAAACACTTAATTGAATGAAACACCTGATCAATGTAGTTGTATGTTGGAGTTATTAATCATTTAAATTTTATTTTTTATGTTACAGTCTGGTAAAGAAGCCGGCAACTCATGTGATGGTAAACGATCAGCTATGCTTATGGACATTCAATTGGTGCATTACTGCGCTGCCATCAAATTTGTAAATGTTCAGGATGTCTCTTTGTAAAACCACCATTTTGTAACGGGTCACTTCAATATATTTGGCAGCAGAACGGTTTGGTGAAGTACTTTTTCAGGCGAGCGTATTCACCAATAGCCCAACTACCTACTGCCATAGCGTGCATTTTTTATCTGTGATGCTAGGCAACTGTACTTATCCCGATTGTAAACGACCCTTTGTGCTTATTAGCCTTGTTGCTTCTGTCTTCTGCTTGATATGGAGAGAAAAGGTTTTTTTTTCTACTGAAAATGATTAATTTCGCTGTGAGATCCTTGACAGTTAAATTCATTCTCCGGGACTTCGTCGAGCTTCATTTCCTCGGGGCTTTTCTGGTGATCGCCACTGTTGATTCTGGCTTTCAGGAGTTGCAATGGTCTGAGAATAGTGCGGTGCGGTTGTTTTCCACAGCGTAGGTACTTATTATAAATCCTTGCCAAGCGTATTTGTGCTAAGTGTGGTCAGTTATCAGATTATCGGATAAAGGCCAAACTGGCAATATCTCGTTGAGTATAAGATCTAAGGTTTGTGTTACGATTTGATTTAGGGTTAATCCAAAGTAACGATATCATGATGTTTTTCAATGATTCCTTTCGGTTTTTCTTCGTTATTTCGAGGATTTATATTTTCTTCGATTATTATAGGAAATATGAATGCATATTATATCCATTAAAAATCTGCTGGTATTTCCAACAATACAGTGGATTGAGAGTAATGCCTAAGTGCTAAACGAATTGTAAATCTACCGGTGAATAATACACGAACTGCTGAGCGAGTCTTAATCCAATCGAGAGTATTGAAATCTGTTCATGTACATACATGAACAGATGTGTGATTGTGTGGGACAATAGTCACATAAATATATTGTTATGGATGAAACTATAAGTTTTAATAGTGTATTTATTTTACTCTAAGCCGTTGGTATATTTTGTCGGACATATTATGTGCACTTTAAACAATATTATAAGATTTTCTAGAGAGTTTCTAATTTTAATTACCATAAAGATCTTATCTCACCAAATAAGGACACAAAGCTCTTTAGATTATTATTTACGGCTTCATTTAAATTCTAAATACTAAAAATAAACTTATTTAATATGAATAATAAAAACAAAATCTTATCTGACAGTAATGGTTTCGTTCATTTTCTTTCCATCAAATCAAATTTAAATTAATTAATTTTAATAATAATTTAATTATTATGTTTTGTATTTTTTTTTTCGTTTTCGGCTTCTGTCAATGTGGTGACGCCTGGGGGAGGCCTATGCCCAGCAGTGGACGTCTTTCGGCTAATATGATGATGAAATAAAATTTTAAATTTCATTACCATTTCCTCCTACATTGTTAAAGCGTTTGAACACGATTTCCTTTACTCTTCACGACACAAGAACAACCGGTTCTTGCGTTTTCTAAATATAGATTTAGAAACTGAAAAAAGATCTGGGATAGATTATACATTTCAATGCACGCGCGATAAGTAAACTCGTTGTGTGGTCTATGTTTGTGGGTCAATTGACGTGAAACCAAGCGTGATTAACAGAATATATTTTTCTTCAAAATATAAATCTAGTATTTTGTTATTTTTGTAACTACTAGCGGACGACTCGCGATTTCACTCGCGTAGTTCCCGTACCGATGGGAATACAGGGATAAAAAGTAGCCTATGTCACCCAGGGATAGTGTAGCTTCCCTACGGTGAAAGATTTGATGTCTTCGATGTTTTGGTTCGAAGACATGCCGGTTTCCTCATGATGTTATCCTTCACCATTTTGAGAGCAGTGGTGATGAAAAAATTTACACAAAGTAAAGCGCCTGCCTGGGTTCGAACCCACGACCTACGAAAAGTAAGTCGGGGCCGTTACCACTTAATTTAATTTTTATGTCAATCAATAATTGTTGGTCCAAATCATTAATATACAAATTGAATTAAAATCATATCGCAACCTTAAAGAGACCAACATTGTATAAATTGATTTAATTGAGCGCACGCGCCGATGCGCGCGTTGATGTCTTTAACACGCGTTACTATCAGAGGACAACATTTTTATTTTTCTAAAGCTTCATTTTAATTTCTTAGCTCAGTTTAATAAGTAGTAACATTTTAGAATAGGTCATAATTGCCACTTATGAAAGTAATAACCATAAAAGGATAACTGTTCCTGAGCAAGATTGAGTTAAAGATATAAACATACTACTTTCTGCATCGTAAAAAAAATATAAATGCTAATTATGAACCATTTCTGTGTGAGCTTTAGCTGTCAATAATTACTTAAACATTCACCCGTGGATAGTAGCGTCGTAAGTGCGTTTTTTGCAAAAAGTTAATTTTAATGGGAACACGTGATTAATGATTATTAAATACTAACTTAGCTTCGGTGTTAGCTATTAATTTTATTTATCTAATTTATCTCAGCTCGAAGATTCGATAGATTAATATCCATTCTATTTATTTTTTCATAAATTATTTGCTAGCATTCATAACAGCAATCCATTCAGAAAACACAGCGAGGTTTGAAATTTTACAATATGTATTGAGGCTAACCGTATCTCGTAGCAATTACTCTTTGAAAAATCCTTATTTATTACTTAAGCCGCTGACTTAACAAGACTAACTAGAATACCGTGCGATTTATTACGTCGCTCCGCATAATCCGTGCGGTGTAATTATTTACACACGATTAGTACCACTTTTACGTTTACAACAACCTGTCCTTAATAAAACTGCAACAATTTTACTTATGCGATTTCGAGTCGCGTCTGATCATTTCTCCGGCGCGTCGCACCGCTCAGTCGCGCCCGCGCAGCCGCATCGCACGCACGCGTATACTCACTCTCCTGCGCAACAACGCAACCTCGCGAACACTCGTCGCGCATCAAGTGCTATCGTAAACTAAATACATCTGTGACAGTGACATGGTTTTGTGCTTTAATTGGATTCTGTGACAGTGTCATTAGAACCGTAAGTTTCTCATTTAACTTTTACTTAATATTATAAGATGTTGATCGATTCCATCGAGTTCGTGCAGCACACGTCATAAATAAAACTAAGCAACAAATTAGCACGCGACTCGGTACACACAAACCCAATTCATTGAATAGCAATTAATACGCGATCTGCGTTAGTGCGCTTCTGACTTCGTGCACGTATTTAAATTATTTAGAAATCTAAGTCGTCACTTGCAAAAAATGCACGAAATCGGCGGAGCGTCGCGTCGGCGCCGGCGACACGATATGTGCCGAGCAACACACTCCACACTGTTCCGATCCGTATTTTAAGATACTACTGGTATTTCTCTCTCATTTATCCATTGAAAAATAAATTCTGCGGAAGATGTGAAAGATGTGACAAGTGCAGTTACACCGCTATACCTGTCGGGAGCGGTTTTATGTGTCGATTTTTATCACCTGTCCAATATTTTTTGGCTTTGCGTTGAAATATTTTTAAAAGGCCTCAATACAAGGTTTTACTGGAAATACTGGGACCAATTTTATACGGGAAATGGTATCAAGACGTTTTGAGATTAATTCAATTAAAAGGCACAAAACTGGTGCTGATATGTACGCACGAAAATACATTAGTTTTCGCAAATAACGCATTTTGATATGTTCGTCACCAAATGCAACTCCTGAATTGTATTAAAAAGTTCAACTAAAGCTGAATGACGTTTGCTTAGCCAAAACCTGAAATCGGTTTTTCAGGTGACTTGAAACTGAACAATTCAGGTCGGTGTAAATGCGTCCAGGTTTCGTCTCCTTCTTATGAGGCAACGATTTAAGCCTTAATTTTCTTGTCTTGTCTGAAGTGGCCATAGAATATTTTAATGCTACCATTCTTATTAACTTATTACGGACTTCCAAACAAAGTCTCACCATCTAAAAAAAACATTCCTTATCCTCGTAAAAAAAATCTGTAGCTCTAGATTTAGTCTCCATTATCTGTCAGTGAATTAAAGTAGGTATTTTATACAGTAAAATATATCTTATTGATTCAGTTTTATTGAAAATGTGTAATACCAAAAATAAGAAATACCAATTTGTCAATGAAAAAATCACAGCACACGAAATACATATTTTTTGTGAAACCGTGAGTCATATGCGCGAATTACACCGATTTTACATGAGCGAATGAAACCGATCTTCAAGTAACTGGAACTCTCACATACTTCAACTGAACTAGATTATATTTCCAAGACTCGATGTGTTGCTCTTCCGATACATTGATCGATAATTCTTATTAATTATTTCTATTGAAAACTGGCTTTCACCTGCGTATAAATCGGCAATTATCCCAAGTGAATGTAGTGAAGTCCCGGAATAAAAAGCAAATAAAAAGGAAAAAAGTAAAAAGGGATAAACATTGTCTTCCTTCTCCAAGATCTAATGTAACTCTAAAACGAGTTTAATCAAAATTGGCGCAGCAATTTATGCGGAAAAATGCAAGAAACAGACAGATAGAGTTATTTTTGCATTAAAATATTAATTTGTACATGAAATCATATTCGTGTTTTACGGAAAATGCGAAAAATTCCGACACGTACGTGTTTTTACTTCACGCGTGTATTTTATGAATTGGAATATTCATTCAGCTGTCAAAAAGTGTTTTTTTATTTTAATGAAGTCCGCGATATATGGGTCTGTGGAACACACGCGTTTAGTAGGTTTTTTTTGATACTCTGTTTCTGTTATAATTATTTTTACTTGATTTTCGTGATACCGAAGGAATTGAATTAAATATTAGTGTAGAAACGAAGTCGCTTCAATCTTTTGACATAAATGTTCACGTTTTCCACTATGTCAAATATATATTCTAGAAATAAGTGACAAAATGTACAGATACGACTTTTTGCCACAAGATCACGCAAACATTAAACTTCTGCCATAACTTTAAGTTAATATTTAAGTAACAAGTGCGAAAATTGTTCTTATCCCTCAAAGTCTTATAAAATATTATATCAGTGAATATTTAAGCAGAAAAGTAATTAACAGTCTGGGTAAGCGTCTGGCTGAGAGACAAACTTAAAGGGATGTCATTCGGCAACAACTTAAAAGTTACTGCTTTTAAAAATAAAGCCAAATTTATTTAGTTTGACGCCGCGGCAAAATATTATGTTAATCTTGACTATATTTCTCAAATCTTTGTTGATACCAAAACACGGTTTTAGATAAAAATCTCGATTCAAATTGTCGGCGAATTTACCTCTTATTTTAATTTTATCTAGAACTAGAGGACGCCTCGCGGTTTCACCCGCGTAGTTCCCGTGGGAATACAGGGATACAAAGTAGCCTATGTCACCCGGGGATAGAGTAGCTTCCCAACGGTGAAAGATTTTTTGAAATCGGTCCAGTAGTTTTGGAGCCTATTCGGTACAAACAAAAAAACAAAAAAATCTTTCCTCTTTATAATATTGGCCTTACAACGTATGTCGTTTACTTCTAGTCTTGATTGCCACTTACGACAACTAAACGCGCAAAATTTCGATCAAGTGATAACTTGCTAAGTTACCAGTTTGCAATATTGGAGATAGCAGATACGGTAGCAGTATCGTTAGTAACGAGGCAATTCAGTTTGACCTATTTCATGTTACTTACTTTATAGTGAAGCTAGATTGTCCAGCAAATATTTACTTGATAGTTTGTAAATGTTTTAAGAGCGAAATATCGATCTTAATTATTGTAACTGTGCATGGATTTTTTCTAATAAGCCAAATAAGTGATGGCGCTCTGTTCTGTAAAAATCTAAGCCTGAAAACATAGGTGAAGTGGTCATTTCGCATTTTGCGAGGGATTGACAGATCACTTCACCTACTAGGTGAATCACAGTGAAAACTTTTTCATGGTGAGATTTTTGTAGAATAATCAGAATAGAATATAAAACATTTATTATACACAGACAAAACACAACAGCAACAATTACAAAGTAACAGGGAAGAACAGTAAAAAAAGTACAAACAAGGTTCAAGAAGAGCTGCGCTGGTCGTGCCCACACCGAAAGTGTTACCAACTCAGCATTTGCTGGGCTTCAGAAACCCAGCGCTGATTTTCAGTTGGCACCCCGCTAGTGACACAGGCGTGGGTAAATAAAATAGATACTAAATATAAAGTGAATATTTAAGTGCTGAACTAATGAATAATAAAATAGATAATATTAAATAAATAGAAAGTATACAATTTGAAATAATAAAAAAGAATACCCCAATAAAGCATTAAGAACGTCTAAACTATCATTTGGTTGATTAAGCTCAACCAAATGATAGTTTTAGACTACCTAGAATTAGGCACATTACTTAAATAGTAAGTTTCTAACCTAGATATGAAATTAAAGCCAAAAGGAGGCATATTAAATAATATATATTGAATTAAATTTAATATATAGATTGAAACACAATACAGAATAGCATTGTGTATCATTTGTATCACCCAGATTATTAAACTAAAGTAATCTATGCACGGAGTTATTTATGAGCAGTTACAGATATATTGCTAATTTATTGATTATAATCAATTAATGTCTTTGACAAGACATTGGTTGGACATAATAGAAATTTCGCTTTTTTATAAATCATTATTTTGTTCATATTTTGTCCGCGATTCTTTAAACATAATCCAGTGTGACAACATGATGAAGCATGCAACTGTTTTTCTAATAATTCAATTAGCACTAAAGTCTCTTGTGTCGGTAAATTTTACACAAAGAAAAGTTCACTGACCCGTAATCACTATACACGTAGACTCAAACTTACTGGCGGCGGTAAAGTGTGTTTTTCGCTGCGCAGTACTGCAAGTCTCACATGAATTTTTGGGCGACGACTCGCCTCTCGTCCCGAACCGCCAGTAAGTTTGAATCGAACTATACCTAGATGCATCTTAAATAGATTTTACTAAATGTTCGTATTATTTGGGCGTGAGAACTCAGGATTCGTTGAACCCGGTCTTATTCATATTAACTGTTAGGATAGTGAATAAAGTGCACTTAGTACTTTTATGTCGAAAGCTTTTCAGAAGAACAGGATATGCGACTTTGTGAGTTGAAATGGCATAATAATATGTGTATTCACTAAGTGAGCTCTGAGATCAATGTGGTTTGCCTAATAGATGTGAATGATTTCGCAAAATGATAAGATATTATGGAACACTAGTTTCTGCCAGTGGCCTCACCCGACTGAAAATTATCCGAAGGAATCATACACCCAAGATAAAGATTATTCTATGTCGTAATCCAGAACATGGTCAACTCGTGTGCCAAGTTTTGTCTAAATCTGCGCTGTCGTTAAGACATTAAAGGTAACAAGTAGACAGACAGAGTTACTCTCGCATTTGTCCTGTACTATTAAACGAGCAATATTTGTTTGTTACTGTAAAAGCCCGAAGTATAATAATAATAATATAATGCTAAGATTTATCGATTTCCCAGGATTTCCAAGGATTTTATTTAGACATTACAATTGTTCAAACATTTACAAGTCTCTGAAGTAAATCCTAAGAATTAACGTGTTTTTTTGTAGGAACGTTGCTCCACACTGGGAATATCTTCCCGTATCGTGGGTGCGTTTACAAACATATAAACTCACAAACACAATACCCAGAACCGGAACAACTATCTGTAGGTCATACAAATATTTGTTCTGTGCAGGAATCGAACCCGCGACACGCAGCGCAGCAGTCTATCGCTCAACCACTGCGCCAACCGTGCGCCCAAAGAAAAGATTCTTTTAAAAGCCGGTAATACTTCTTGGTAAATCCTATATTTTACCGGTAAATCCTAGGATTTAACGTACTTCGGGCTTTTACAGAAACCTATATTATACCTATATTTATATTGTAATCACGTTCTCGAAAACGGCTGTAACGATTTCGATAAAACTACAAGGTTTTCGGGACGAAAAATCGATCTAGCTAGGTTGAGTATCTGGGAAAATTCGTTTTCTCGAATAAAAATGTTTTCTCTATGTTCACCCGAGCAGAGATCGGTCGGCCAGGTACTAATATTAGTATGGATATAGATTAAGGAAAAACCCTAGTGACATTACAGAATATATTACATAACTTTCTCGTTATTATTATCCTCATTGAAGTAGGACTTGACTCTTTTTGGGTATCACGATTGACGCATAAGTGTGTCCATTGACTCTTACTTATGTAAGATGTGTAACGCATAAGGTGATTCATTTGGCTTTCACAACTGCATTGACCTTCGCTGTATCCTTGTCCGATGAGTGTATCCGTCCACCTTAAGTTGTTTGCTAAATTTTTCCGGAATAGTATTCATTTAGTAAGATGTTGTGATCAGTGTGATTGCCACTGGTCGTGCTTTTATCTTTTAACTAGCTTTTGGCAGCGGCTTCGCCCGCGTAAATGTCGAAAATTTGCCCAAGGAAACATTATCCTGAAATAAAAACACTATAATCTAACTTTGTGCCAAATTTCATCCAGATCCGTTAAGCCGTTTGGCCGTGAAGAAGTAACAAACACACTTTCATCAAACTTTCGCCTTTATATCAGTCTGATAAAACCACTTCATAATATAATTTCTTGTCTGTCTACTGACAAAGACTTACCTCGAGATCTATGCAGCACTAGTTTGTCTTTCTAGAATTTTTTTAAAGAATTTTGAAAAGAAGAAAACTCACAAGGTTGATCTTTAAGGCGTTTGCTTCAAGAATACGTTGATACTGCTTTTCCCAGTACGTTTACTATGACGTAACATAATATATGGAAATAGCTTGTCACAAAAAGATATTAGTTGAGGAAATTGTGCGGAAATCGCATTCATCCTACAGTACATTGTTTCCTCAAATAAATCTACTTCTTCATGCTTCATTTCAATATACAATAATGTACATAAGGCTACCAGTTTCTTCCTGATTATTTTTGTTCAGTCTTGTAAGTTTATTAGTAATGCGGGCACATAGCTCCGACTGAAGTTCTATTAGTAAATAGTTATCATTCGAGGTTTGGCTCTCGCCTTACTCGCCTATTTCCTCCTCCAGTATTGGACAAATTTAAAAGATATTCCATAAATTTAATAAAAAAGATATATGTTGTGCTTCTATGTTTTTTCTTTGTTCATTTATAGTTGTCAAATTTGTACACTAGGCCTCTGTTGACAGCGCAATTTTGAGCATCTTTTGAAGGTTCTAGTGCGTCTAAAGATAATGTATCATCAAAAATTAAAACATAGGTGTATAGTATATATCTTTCTTTTTCAGTTTATGGCATATCTTTTAAATTGGTCCGCTATTGGAGGAGGAAATAGGCGAGAGTCAAACCACGAATTATGACTTTTTTCTTAGGATATTGAATTTGATGTCTGCGATTGCATTTCCTCTTAATGGCTATACCTTTTAAGAGAAGAGGAACCCCAAAGAAAAGATGGATAGATTACCTTTGTGAGAGATGATATCACTAAAAGGGGTGACTACTAAATACTAATACGTTTTAACAATCAACTCTACTGAGATGGCTACTAATAAAGAAGTATGGAAGAAGAAAACAAAGTTGCGCTGACTTCAAATAAATGGGGGCAGTGATGATTTTGCAAATTATTCTCAGGAGTTGGATACATAATATCTATCATTTATAGTACTTTGAAGTTCGGGTTTCAAAATTCTATTTCTTCTTTAAAACGGTACTGTAGCAGTAATTTTAACTGTTGAAGAATATTGTGTACAAATTCACACGGTTATCATATCACAAAAACTAGTATTACATCCTGCATCAAATTATGTTAACATCAAGAAGATAAAAACCGTATCATTAGCCAAACATTTTAATTAATTATTTGAATTACTCTTCAAACAATATTAAGTGTGAATATTTAAATGTTTATTTCCGGAAGACTTCGATATTCTCGTAAAATCATTGCGTGAAATTTCATGATATATTTTTACGGCCAATGAAATATACAGGAAAAAAAACTAGTGTGGAGCAACGATTTTTAGATAACGAACTAACTAATGTGACGGTGTAAAAATATAAAAAGAGAAAACTAAATTGTTTCTAAAACGGGTGTTTTAAAAAATTGCAATCAATAATTATATATCGATAAATCACGTTTATGAATGGGTCCGTTCGATCTGAATGTACAGTTACAATGTTTCGTAATTGTGTACATTGTATAGAGACCACAAAGATGTGATAATTTGGACACCGTTATTCATGTTTTGCAAATTTTTTGGCGTGAATACACGGATGTGTATGTATGTGTATATTTTATTTTGTATTTGTGTCTTTAGTCACTTTCTGACGATTTATACGTCACAATGTATGTATGAAATACGTTAATTAAAGTTACTTATGATTTTATATCGGATTATCAGTGTAAAAATAACTTTTTTCTTTCGTCATAATTCGTCGTTTGATGTTTCGTCATAATTCTGTATCAAAACTCAAAATTATTTACTTGTTTACGAATGGCAATATTGATTCAGATTAAGATAACTTTATTTGCTCAAACATGTGTGTACATACAATTATAAGAAACAAAATGCACGCAAAATTAAATAAGTACATCGAGTTGTGTTAACATGTTTACCATATTTTCATAGTATGCAAATATTAATACAAATTTAGTATTCAATAATAAAATTAATAAAATTTTATTGATTGATTACATAATTAATTCATATGGAAATAGATAGGCGTTTCACACAAAATTGTCAAATATTCAATTATTTAAAATAAAAAAAACCCAGTTTATTATCAAATTAGGTCCAAAATATTCAATAAAAATTATTAAAAATGTCATTATCAAAACATTATTACATTACAAACATTTCAATTTAAAATGATTCCAATAAAAATTCATTCACATCATAATTATTTATATTGAACGTTGCAGAAAGCACTGTAACTGTAATTAATTTGTACACCTACTGAAGTTATTATGTTTACTGAATACACCCATATACCAAGATACCAACCATGCCAATTTTACCACGGGTTTAATCCTCATAAAATTCATTCCGATAGGAGAGAGAAATAGTGTTATATTAATTAATTACTTAGGAAAAGGAAAAGTGTATTGTACTTAGCATGGCTATCTAAAATGTACAAGCTTAGCGTTTTCACTCGTATTTTCTTTCTTAATGGTCACTCACCATTATATCGTTCTTATTTGCAAGATCATCAAATAAGCGATAAAATCTTTACTTGATATAATAATTTTATCTTCGTAAATGTGAAAGTCAGTTTATTATCTGATAAATCTTTGCATGGTATAATGTGTTTGATAATTTCAATTTGCGTGTGCGCACTTGTGTGGCAAATTAAGGCATGGTGCGATATTCATACAAAACTTTGTTGCGTTGTCTTGTCATCTATTACATAACTATTTACTTAATATGTAAGTGGGTACCAATACAATTTCAATCCATAATATATTTTTTTAACATATTTGCCCGTAAAGGGTCTCTTATTTCACCAATTTCAATATCGTAATGTATCTCATTACGTACTCGTGCGTTATTGTAATGTAAAACGCACGGTTTATCAAGATGTTCCGTTTAAAACGAACGGTACTTTTTAGGGTTCCATAGCCCAATGGCAATAAACGGAACCCTTATGGATTCGTCATGTCTGTCTGTTCGTCCGCATGTCACAGCCACTTTTTTCCGAAACTATATGAAATATGCTGTTGAAATGTGCTAAGTAGATGTATTCTGTGAACCGCATTAAGATTTTTTGGGTTCCCCATACTTAGAACTGAAACTCAATTTTTTTTTCCATCAATCCCATACGTGAGGTATCTATGGATAGGTCTTCAAAAATGATATTGAGGTTTCTAATACCATTTTTTCTAAACTGAATAGTTAGCGCGAGAAACCCTTCTAAAGTGGTAAAATATGTGTAACTTCTAAAATAAGAGAATGATAAAACTAAAAAAAAATATGTGATGTACATTAACCATGTAAACTGCCACCGAAAATTGGTTTGAACGAGATCTGGTAATTAGTTTTTTTTAATACGTCATAAATCGTAAACCGCAAATTACCAAGTACGGAACCCTTCGTGCGCGAGTCCGACAGGCACTTGGCCGGTTTTTCTAAATCTTAGCAAAGAGTTTTTATGTCAGAAAAGTGGTCAACATTTTATGAATAAATTAACTTTGGGAGATAAAATAAACATTTAATTCTTTAATTTAATTATTTTTGACCATAAATTACAACCATTTATCTGTAACAAAACACAAAAATATTAATTTACTTTATTAGTAATACTAGCTGTTTTTGTGCATCTGCCTTTAAAAAAAAGCGCCGATGCGCGCATCGCTAATTTGTGAACAAGTAAAAATTCTTGAAGTACGTAAGTAAGTAAGATTTATTCGTTTAAGAAAGAAAGTCCGAGTTTTATTTATAAAATATGCACAAATATGTTATAAAACGTCGTATGACGTACGTGCGCTTTGATAATTACAGCCTCTGCTTTCTTGTAGCAATATCGCCTCGGCTGTAATTTTCAACTTACCGCACTTATATCATTCAAATTCATTTATTTCGTGACTTTATTACGTGCACTTATATCATAATTTACTATTATCTCGAAAGGTCGAAGATTTTGTTATATTACAAACTTTTTATGCTGGTCCCAACTTTGGATGTCCTCAAAAGGTATTTGGCCTCTTTCAAATATAATTTGGACACTTTATTTAGAACAAGATTTAATAAATAAAAAAAAAAGTTTTTATTTTGTTTAAATAATATGAAATAAATGATAATGAAAATCAGCGATATTGTAGTTTTTTATCAGAGAAAATAATCGTAAAGATTGCAAACATATAAAATTATAGTTTGTTTTCAAAAAGCGAACACATTTCACCACCTCTAAAACAATATAGATCATAACTCAGGAAAGTGTTGCGCTTCGGTATTTGCCTCCATACATTAATTACTAGATTTTCACGCATAGTAATGTGTTCATGCAAATCTCTGGTCATATCTAGGCAGGCGGCGCGGGCGCATGCGACTAGGGTTACCCACCGTTTTGACAAAATCTATCTAGAAGACAGAAAGAAAAAGAGTTTATCGGCGAAAAGTATGACGCATTCCATAATGTTTTTTTAACCAAATGAATAACTCTGTAATCTTGAATCTCTTTTCTTCCAGCCCATCCAGATATTGTATATAAGAGATCGCCTTATGCAATAAGACTGCTCACTTTTATGTGTTTGTCATGTGTTTTAAATTGTGTACAATAAAACAAGGGATAAATATCATATATTTGCAAAAAGCCGTACATATAACTTTTAATTTTTCAGTAGATTACACGCATATAGCCACGGCAATATGCAGTATGTTCAAATCATGCCCGAACCGATGTCCAGAAACTTGACAAGTCTGGAAAATCCAGCCAGTTGGTAACCCTGCCCGCGACTGTGTTAGTAGCCCGCTCAGTGAGAGTTAGAATGTGTAGCGGCGACCCAGTGTGCAACGTTCTGCTGGCTGCTACCGGAGGAAATCAAATGCTTTTTTTTGTTAAGAGAACTGTATGATGCTCTGGTTTATTGCTGGCAGTGCGCTTTGCAATAATTCTGTGTGATTTTTGCTCTACCTTAAAACTTTATTTTTGCAAGAATCTGTATAGATTATATTATTAGCTGGATGTTTTTTTAATTATCTGCTGTCCGATTTTACCATCCGTCAGATAATTTCTATCAGAGGAATAAATTAGCAGTTTGACAGCTTTTGTATACATAAAAAGGGAAAAGTGTGTAATTATTGAAAAGTGGTTAGTACGTCTTTTTTGTGCACTGATTTTTGCATAGAAGCTCTTGGTACATAATGTTTTCGCACGCAACAAAATAGTAACTAGACATTTTTATGGAATACAGATAGCTTTTCCGGGTACGGGAAGTGATTGTGCAATAAAGTTATCAGTAAATGCAACATGCCTGCATAATTTGCATAAGGAATTCTGTAATGTAACAATGTTTTAAAAAATACACATGCACAAATTGCATAAAATATCATTCCAGTCGTTAGTGCAGCGCAGATACCCCGCAGTAGCTGATTTTAAAATAAGAATCACGTCTAAACGGCTAGAAGTATTTTTTTGCAGTAAACATATTATTATATAAGACCATTTTCTTAATAATTTGATCTAAGAAAATGTTGAGTTTAATTCGTATAACATAGTGCAATTAATTTGTAAAGTCATGTCTAACACGGACAAAAACTCGCCATTCGTCGTATTTTAATGAAATTTTCACCATCTCAAAGACAATTTAAGTATCTATATTTTGCTATAAGGCTTTTTTTAAGCCATAGAATAATAAAAAAATAAAAAATAAAACTGAATTATGGGTCGCGCGGGTGTGAAACGTGTGCGCGTTATGTTCCCTCAAGGTCGTTGGCGACAGTCGTCGTCTTAATTATGTAGCAATCCTCAGCTATTTACTCGTAATCAGTGACACAGATTGGTCATATTTAACGTAACTGACAATGCGACATATTTTCGGCATAGATGCTGTTTAAAGCAGAAAAAGTGTCCAATGGTCAGATTGTCTCCTGTCTCTTTACGGTTTACTAAATATATCCCTGGTAACTCATTCTTTAATGCACTCAAGTTCATGTGACCTCACATCATCTTTATTACCGTGAAATCTTCTTTACATAAAACCCATATGTTTATGTAAATATTTGAGTGTTTCTTTATCTAAATGGTCACAGATTCTTCTAAATATTGCAAGGACATTAATATGCAAATTTTTTTTTTAAAATTAATTTGCAATATGCAAATTGTGAATGTTTGCAAATATTCTTTGATAAAGAAGTCATTAATAAACATAAATATCTATATTAGTGATTTTTATGAGTTTTTTAGGACATCGATTTCTAACTGACGTCTCTACGGGAGGTAACATGACACTTTTTTATAGGCATTTTATAATGTTAAACTATTAATGTAAATTATACCTACCTAACAACTAAGTATTTGATTTTGGTCGCACCAAGTTAAACTTGAAAAAATAAGCAAATTAATATTTGCAAAAGTAAATTAATACTACAACTTACATATATGTAAAATTTGTGCATGTAGGAAGTACCTATATAATATATTACCACGAAAAACATAATTTTGTTCGAGTTATTATGTATTAAATCGTAAAAGAAACAAGTAAAATTTCAAAATTTAAAAAACCCCGGACACATTTATCTTGCGAAAACATCCCGATTCAAACAGTAAAACCCCCATAACTTTTGAACCGCTGAACCGATTTTATTCAAACATAGCTACGAACACTCTCGACACAATCAACTTTCAAAAAAAAAAAACTAAATCAAAATCGGTTCATCCGTTGAGGCGCTATAACACCCCTCTTTTTCCGTCGGGGTTTAAAAATAAAAGTACACTACAGTCGGACGTTTCGATAAACTCTTTCCAAATTCTTCAATGCTTGCTTTCAACAGGAGAAAGATGTTACAGATAACTGGCGCCAACGAAAGTCTTTTATTTCTTTTAAAAGAGAAAGTTATTGTGTAAGCCTGTCATAATTATTCATAGTTAATTTTATTAGGGTGCTCGGTTAATTTCCATTAAAATTCATTAAGAAAATTTCTGTGAAAAGTAAAAAGTGTTTTTGTTAAAATACGGGTTAATTAAATTTTGCGACGGCCATTAAAATGCGTGAAATTCGCGAAAAGTGACAGTTAGTAGGTATAATTTTGGAGATATTTTTGGAAGCATTTTAAACGCTCTAAATTGTTTTATATTGTCTGCTCTGCCATAGAGTTTATTAAGCAAATCTTTCAGCTTTATATGTGTCAGTGTTTAGGATGATTAGTTACTCAAAATGTTGTTGTTGAATAGATTAAAATTGCTATTAAATACTTGTAAGCCTTTTCTGCTCGGTTTTTAACAAGTTTTTATCCGACTACAGCAGATTCATCATCTTCCTGCCCTTGTTCCATGTTACTTGACCTGACTACAGCAGATGCATCATCTTCCTGCCCTTGTTCCATGTTACTTTACCCGACTACAGCAGATTCATCATCTTCCTGCCCTTGTTCCATGTTACTTGACCCGAATATAGCAGATTCATCATCTTCCTGCCCTTGTTCCATGTTACTTGACCTGACTACAGCAGATTCATCATCTTCCTGCCCTTGTTCCATGTTACTTGACCCGACTACAGCAGATTCATCATCTTCCTGCCCTTTTTCCATGTTACTTGTCCCGACTACAGCAGATTCATCATCTGCTTGCCCTTGTTCCTTGTTACTTGACCTGACTTCAGCAGATTCATCATCTTCCTGCCCTTGTTCCATGCTACTTGACCTGACTACAGCAGATTCATCATCTTCCTGCCCTTGTTCCATGTTACTTGACCTGACTACAGCAGATTCATCATTTTCCTGCCCTTGTTCCATGTTACTTGACCTGATTACAGCAGATTCGTCATCTTCATGCCCTTGTTCCATGTTACTTGACCTGACTACAGCAGATTCATCATCTTCCTGCCCTTGTTCCATGTTACATGACCTGACTACAGCAGATTCATCATCTTCCTGCCCTTGTTCCATGTTACTTGACCCGACTACAGCAGATTCATTATCTTTCTGCCCTTGTTCCATGTTACTTGACCCGACTACAGTAGATTCATCATCTTCCAGCCCTTGTTCCATGTTACTTGACCCGACTACAGCAGATTCAAGATTCATCATCTTCCTGCCCTTGTTCCATATTACTTGACCCGACTACAGCAGATTCATCATCTTCCTGCCCTCGTTCCATGTTACTTGACCCGACTACAGCAGATTCATCATCTTCCTGCCCTTGTTCCATGTTACTTGACTCGACTACAACAGATTCATCATCTCCCTGCCCTTGTTCCATGTTACTTGACCCGACTACAGCAGATTCATTATCTGCCTGCCTTGTTCCATGTTATTTGACCCGACTACAGCAGATTCATCATCTTCCTGCCCTTGTTCCATGTTACTTGACCCGACTACAGCAGATTCATCATCTGCCTGCCTTGTTCCATGTTACTTGACCCGACTACAGCAGAGTGTAAATAAATAAATCTGCCTTTATCGTTTTTCAACTCTTTTGGTATACGCTTCTAGTTCAGACGGATTTGCTCGAACACTGGTTCGAAGTTTACATAAAACGACTGCATATCTGACCTTCACAAGCCAAGATACACCGGGGCAAGCATGATTGTCTCTTAGACTGTCTCTTATTATTTATTTATTCAAAAAACTTTATGTACAAACTTTATTGCCATCCTAATGTTTTGAGGGAGCGCATTTCAAAGGGAGAATTGCCCGGACAAAGAAAAAGGCATGGATAAACCCAGAGCAGTGAGAGGGGCATTGTAGAAGACAGTTTTTGTTAGGCCTTTTAAAAATTACAGTCGAGAGGAAGAGCCATCATAAAATAAAAAGTTAATTGAATCTCTTACTGCATAATATAGTGCACATTATAAACCGAACTGTCTTTAAAACTGGTTACTGGAATAATCACGTAAACAAGAAATGAAGATATGATAATTGAAAGTTGAAATACTTTCACTGTGGACCACCGAACAAGTTAATCGAGAAATTACTAATGAAATTGTTTTAAATGGACGAGTTCCTCTTTATAAGGCAGTTATTGCCAGAAAGCTAGCGGACAAAAAATGAATTCTGTATAAGTTTTCTGTTCATCTCTGTTGTCATTATGTAGGTAGTTATTAAATTGATTTTATTAATTATTGTTTTAAAACAGATTTCTTGTTTCATCTTATCGAAACTGGCAAAGGTAAAATTGCCTGAATGCAGAAAGTTATTTCTAGAAGTTCGATTAAGTAAAAATCTTTCACTGGTAGATGGCTACAGTATCTCAGAGTGTCATAGTAAATGAGTAGAGATACTGTAGCCAATGTGATTTGAGCCCATAGCTTTGCTCCTTTAGTATAATATAATAAGCTATGGGCTTAAATCTTAGAAGATAACATGAGAGAACTAATAGTGTTGCCTCCAAAGTAATATGTAACGCTTAGCCACGTTAATCTTAAACAGCAATTACGTAATAACTTACCTCTCTGTTAAAACCTCTAATTAAATACAGGAAAGCTGTTTCAACACAAAATCACAGGAAGAAACATGTAACATTCACTTAACACAAGATTAGCATTGAACAATCCAGAGAACTTTTTAAAAGAATACAATAGTTGTCGAATATCTGATTATCTCATTGAATGCATAATGTTTTAATTAAAGAGTTCGTCGACCGGTCTGAGTGAAGTTCAAGGGTCATTCATTCATTCGGCCTTTTTTCTGTCATTTTTTTTTTGTTGGCGAACTTTGTGATGGAGCAAAAAGGTCAGTATTGTGTTTTTTTTTAAATCTTTTGCAGATTCATTATAATCTATGACGTGTTCGAATGTACGGTCGGTAGTCGTTTCGACTATTAGAAGTTTTTGTTGTTGAGATGAATGAAAGTAAATAACTGTAGTGTTTTCAAAGTTTGTTTTTCGGCGTTCGTTGATCTAATTTTGGGTGATTGTTTTAGATTTTGGTTTGATTGTTTTGGCTTTGCTGGGATTTTAATTGAACTGGGAATTGGTTTTATGTTTGGTGTAATCATGTTTTTTGGTAATTACCTACATTATTTATTTTCTAGTACGAATATTAATTTGGGATTTGCAAATTCTTGCCTGTAATAACTCCTTAGTCAAAATTCCTTATTTTTTATTTAAGAGGTTCTCATTAAATACACTTTTATTTTAATATTGAGATCCAATTATTGTTACCATAATAATATACAACTGAATTCGTAATATGGTTATAACGAATTCAATTGTATGTTATACGAAATAATTAAAACAGTCTTCATGAATAAATGATTACGACATTTTTCAATATAATTTTACCCAAAAATCATATTAGAGCATAATTGTATATTTTATTAAAATGAATTTTAGATGACGATTTAAATGAGGATCTGACTAGAACTCTGTCGAGGGGTTAAAAGAATCGATACACATAACAACGGCCAAACCGTAAGCCCCTTTTCACACGCTCCGGTTTCCGGGTAGCCGGTACCGGGTAACCGGCGGCGAAGTGTATAGCCATGTACGTTAGCTTTCACACATACCGGCGTACAGGGCTATACATTAGCCACCGGGTACCCGGCACCGGCTACCAGACAACCGGAGCGTGTGAAAAGGCACTTACGGGTAATCAGAAGCGAGAACATCTGACACTAGTCTTGCCAAGATTTATCGTGTTACTTGGTTGTGGAGGTTAGATAAGCAGGCACTCGCAGCATATGAACTATTGGTACTCAGTTGCATCCGGATTGTCTGGAACCCAAACCCAGCACGGGTGGAAAAATTGGGTCTGTGCCCACTCGACCCGATTAGACTCGACCCGAAAAATAATACCTTCAGAATGCGATAAAGCCGCCCATTATACTCGTATTTGTATTAATTTTAAGTTTCTTTTTATAATTTAATTTTAAGGTCTACAATACACCGTTTAATAAATAAATAAATACCTAAATATTTCTGTTTGAATAGGCGTAAAAACGTCGATGTATAGTCAGGCAGAAAAGTGTTGATTTAACGCTTTCACCACAGATAATGCAAAATTTAAATGCTAACCAGATATTTATAATAATTAATTTTGATCGTGCCGTTCATTTTAATTTATGATAAATATTAAATTTAGGACAGAATATGTAACTACTAATACTATTTCTGATATATAAATAAATCAGTCACGTAATACCTAAATATTTATTTTATCAATAAATTTTGTGTTTAAAACTTATGAGTAAAACCAAGTGTCGTGTCGAGTCAAAATAACTTTTAATAATTGATGAGACTTACCTTTAGCTTAGAAGTCTTAGAACTTCCGTTTGATAAGAACTTTACTACACGTAGATAAAGTTCGACTATGTAACTTGAGAAGGTATGAAGTTCTTAGAGCTGAGAAAACTTTCTTCAGTAGACTACATAAAAAGAAAATCTATTTATTTACTTCACAATTTACATTTATCATTATCATTTAAAAGACGTCCAAAGAACTAACAAAAAATGACTCCTAAGTTGTCTGAATTTGAAATGAATTTAATTTAAAGCACATCCAAACCACATCGACTGGTCCTGTGCATCCAACTCTCGAATCCAACGGCTTCCCGCAGCCTTCACCAGGTTTTCTGGCCGTTTTCTGGGCGGTTACTTCTTATTATTATTATTTTTTTCATAATTTTAGAAACGTAGGAACACACTAGGAATTTCTACCTGTATCGTGGGTGCAAACATATAAAAACTCACATACACAACACCCAGAGCCGGACCAACTATCTGTATATCATACAAATATTTGTACCGCGCGGGAATCGAACCAGTGACACGCAGCGCAGCAGTCAATCGCTCAACTACTGCGCCCAACCGACGACTTTACTTTGACACAAACAAATTATTTTTATATCGAATTCTTAAAAGCATCCAGTTAGGTGATATATCAAAACTTCTAAATATAGTGCCAGACGTAGCCTAACCGTTAACTTTATCTTGTATAATTACAAATTCTCTTCAATATTTATAAGTCTAAAGTCCAAAGCAAATAGCGAGAAATCGATTTAAATAATATTTGTTCAGACCTGCTTCTGTGAGAAATAAATAGAAAAGATTTCTAGGCACAGATTAAGCCGCAAAACTTAGTCATCTTTTTTGCATATACATAGCAGCTATGTGAACAGCCAGGGAACGAAAAGGTTAAGCAGTTTTCAAATAAGTTCATTTAGGCATGGCGACTATGTTCCTTTTATGAACTGTAATTTTAATTAATAATAATAATGTAACCACTCGAGAAAAGTAAAAAGACCCGTACTCAATCCAAATAGAAATTGAAATGACCTATCAAAATATAAATTACTAGCTTCTACCAGCAGCTTCGCATTAGTCCATGTGCTATTCCAGACTACAATCTATCTCTGTGCCAAATTTCATCCATATCCGTTAAGCCATTTTTGCGTGATTGAGTAACAAACATACACACATCCAAACTTTCGCATTTATAATATTTAGTAGGATTATATTTTTACATACTTACTTCAGATATATAACAAAATTTACGACACTTATCAAATGTCAGAAGCGGTGATGAGGTGTACGGTTCGAATTTATCGTTTTCTATAGAGCCCATGCCGCACATACAGCTTTTAAAGCCTTCCTGCTGTGTTAAATTTTATGATATTCAGTAAATCTATTCTCATTAACCATGATGCCGAACCTTTACATTCCGCCACTGTACATACTCTAAGCCTTATAGCAAAGTAGATCCTTTATTCCCACGCCATCCGCACCCGTTAAGCAATCTTATTAAGAGGCTTAATAAGTTGCGCAGGCGCTGCGTGTTCAAATGATTTATATCTTAATGTCTTGCTGGAGAGTCGGACGTGTATTTGCATTTTCTGTATCAAGTCTTTGATTGGCATTTAAATGTAGTGGCTGAGCTTTTATTGAATGTTTTATATTTATCTGTGGTAATGGTGCTGTTAAAGTATTGCGTGCTGAGAGGATTATTTTTTGTTGAAAGCTAGCTTTAAGTTGTAGAGCGCTTGGACTATTGATTAAGGAGCACCAGTTGAATTGAACTTTAGTATATCCTAGATCCTAAGTGCAATAGGAATGTTTTCTGGGTAGAAAAATAATAATTCTATGTAGTCCATCAGTGATATTATCAAAAATATTGGACACGTATTTTTTGCTTTGCCAAATGAATTTAAGTTTACAAATTTAACGCTCATTAAAGTTTAGGAGTGGGGGCTTGTGACGTCAGTAAGACAGTATCAGTATAAAGTGTACTAGCGGCGTGACGTTTCACAATATTTCAACGCATTATATCGTCGTCACTTTGTGTTTAAGTGTCATAAGAAAAAATACGTGTCAAATATTTTTATTAGTGTAGACTACTGACTGACAAAGTAGACTACCCTATTGCGGTAGTCACACATTTTTGCAATAAATTGATTGGAGTTTCAGATAAAATATTATGTTTGCTCAAATAGACTACAAAATTCACTAGCAAGATGTCAGCATGTTGTGTTACATAAATATTAAAGTAGATAGATCATTGTCACTAATAAATACATAATATATTATTTAGAATCTTATGATTTTCCTTTACTTTTGATGAATCACAATATCACACTAATATTATAAAAGCGAAAGTTTGTGAGTGTGTGTGTGTGTTTGTAGTTTGTTACTTCATCACGCTCAAACGGCTGGACATATCTAAATATATAAATTTGGCACAGAGATAGATTATAGTCTGAAATAACATATATAGGATACTTTTTATCTCGGGAATATGTTCCCTCGGGATAATTTTCGACTTTCACGCGGGCGAAGCCGCTGGCAGAAACTAGTAATATTATAAAGGCGAAAGTTTGTGAGTGTGTGTGTTTGTTACTTCTTCATGCTTAAACGGCTAGACGGATCTGGATGAAATTTGGCACAGGAATAGCACATAGTATACTTTTTATCCCGAGAATATGTTCACTTGGGATAAGAAAACATTTTAAATGCGGGCGAAGCCGCTGGCAGAAGCAAGTATTTTTATAAGAACCTGTCTAATTCCTGCAACCTCAAACCTAACCCCCTATGTTTTACGACAGTTACTTTATAGCAACCAAAAATGGTTACTTCATTAAACGTAAGTGTTAGCCACATATTGTGCTTATGTCCAAACAATGGTTTACGGTCAGCCATGTTGGTCCAACTGACCGTAAAATGCTCTATTTCTTAGTAACAGAACAATAATAGAGAAATGGTTAAACCGTAAAATATACTGGTAATAAATATGGACCTGATTAATTGGTTTTAGTTCGTGGGGTTTGAAGATATTGTCATGGTCTCTGATACAAGGATGAGCAGAATAGCGTTGATAACTGAAAATTTGTTTTTATTCCGTCAGGTAGATTAATAAAAAATATTGGCCACGTATTTTTTCTTTTGTCACGTAAACATATAGTGACGACGATATAATGCGTTGATATGTCGTGTGACGTCACGCCGCGCCGCTAGTATACTTTATACTGCCTCAGTGACGTCAAAAGCCCCCACTCCTGAACTTTGATGCTCTTTATCTTTGTCAATTTTTATTGATTTGTTAAAGCAAAAAATACGTGTCCAATATCTATACCAATATTATAAAGAGGAAAGATTTTTTTGTTTGTTTGTACCGAATAGGCTCCAAAACTACTGGACCGATTTCAAAAATTCTTTCACCGTTGGGAAGTTACTCTATCCCCGAGTGACATAGGCTACTTTTTATCCCTGTATTCCCACGGGAACGGGAACTACGCGGGTTAAACCGCGAGGCGTCCTCTAGTTATTTGATAATCTCACTGGCGGACTTAATAGAATTATCATTATAAGTTTTGTATTTCTAACCAGTGATCATACTTATTTAAAGCGATATTAGGTCTAGGAAAGGCTGTTGATTTGTGGAAGTCCAGTGTCAGATCTCATGGTTATTGTCAAACTATGGCCCATATTCCAAGCCATGTCCTACAACTCGACTCCACTAAGAATCATCGAGAGTATTTTTCCGCTGTGATGGCGACTGAGTTGAATAGAGGTTCTTCAAACTGATTTGGAATATGGGCTAAGGGTCTACAGATTTGTCAAGTGTGGTGACTACCTCATATACTTATAATCCAATTCTTAGATCTTTTTGTATAAATTTGGAAACAAATCCCGTCAGCTTTAACTCTTTTCCTATATGATCAGACTTAGATAAAACTTAAAGATACCGAACGTTGGCATATAAATTCGACGTGAAAAGTTCCAAGTATCGTTTCAATCTCAGAATCTCAGATATTCGTCTGAGAGCGGATTTTTATGCTTCGAACCGTGAGATTGATAGCCAAGTCTGCCGGTTGAGCTGCAATATCATTTCGCAGTATTCGCTTGCCAATTTATTTGACGATTGCTATATCATTTCCTCCTAATGATGATATTAGGGTTCCAGTTATCAGGACCTTTTTTCAGTTCTTCTTGCAGTTTCTGGGATGTCTTTGTCGCTCGGGATGACTCGGGAATCGTCTCCGAATGTATGCCATCAATCAGTCGTTGTTATCAGATTGAAACGTCACTGGGGCCTTGGAATCAAATAGAGGGATGACGTACCCACACATCGGTTATAAGAATAGCCAATACTAAGTTACAATGATCGTTTAGAAGGTTATTGCTATAGAAATGACGAAAGCAGTTTATTGTTTTTGCTGCGGAAAAATCCTGTACTTTATAATCAACAACAACCTTCAATAGAAATATAATCCGATTATTTGTTCACAAGTAAAAATTTAAATTTCTAAAATCCCCGGCAATTTATTTAGTTTTATACTTTTAAACTACATATTTTTTCTAGTAGTAGTCACGCTTCCATCAACAATTTATCGAACACTTAATTTTCACACGATATCTGGCGAAAATACCCCGATTCAAAAAGTTAAACGTCCTTAACTTTTGCACGGTGGAACCCATAGCTAAGAATACTCTCGATAAATTCACCTTTTAAACAAAAAGAAACTATATCAAAATTGATCCATCCGTTTAGGAGGTATGATGTAACAGACAGATACACAAATACACAGGTACACACGTCAAACTTAATAACAACCCTCTTTTCCGTGGGTTTAATTACAGTTAATAACATGATATTATGGGCGCACGGTTGGCGCAGTGGTTGAGCGATTGACTGCTGCGCTGCGTGTCGCGGGTTCGATTCCCGCACGGAACAAATATTTGTAAGACCTTCAGATAGTTGTTCCAGCTCTGGGTGTTGTGTATGTGAGTTATATGTTTGTAAACGCACCCACGAATCAGGAAGAAATTCCTAGTGTGGGGCAAAATTAAAAAAAAAAAGAAAAAAAAATTGCTCAGACAAGTAGGTATAATATTTATTTATAGGAGCTAATATTTTAAAGAAAGTCCGAGTTTTGTGAGTTAGTGTATCTTTGAAGGTTCATCACCGTTCACTGGAATCACTATCTGAAAAATATTTCACTATTTGATAGGTTCATTATTTCAGCCGGTCATTGGCTATAATTATTATAATTGTTTAACTCGGGTATTGTATTTGCTTAATGGAGGATCTAAAATCGAGGTTCTACGGTTCTATGAGAGAATTCGCGAGGCTTTAGCATCAAATGTGGAAACATTATCTGCTCGCCTCACACGGTGATCCGCGCACCGGTGATATTAGCGCAGACAGACGTTTTATAATGGGAGGGAGCTATTCTGAACGTAAAAACTCTAGAATATAGAACCGAAGACAGAATTGAAGCATTCAGGTATCAATAAAGAAGGAGGACGTGACTTTTCCAGGATCATAAAGTTAGAGTAGGGCAGATGAAAATACGATAGCATTCGAAGAACGAATGTTTGCGTTTGTTTTTCTGAATAGAAATGTGTACATTACTTTTTACCCGACTGCCGAAAGAGGGTAATGTGTTTATCAGTCTATGTATGTATGTTTGTTCCTATGTGGCGTTCTAGATGCCAAACGCGTTGGCCGATTTTGATGATTCTTACGTCAATCGATTTGTCTTAACCCTGAGAGTGTCACTAGCTACATTAAAATTGGAAAGTAAAAAAATACGGGTTTTGGGCGCCATTTTGTGGGGGAGATTTTTTTATTTCCTTTCAAACCCATCGTGTGGTGTATCAAAATAAAGGGCTTTAAGAGGTGATTTCAAAAACATATAACACTTACATGTTGAAATGTACCTAATTAAAAAAAAATAACTAAAAAGTTGTAAATAAAAAAAGCTAATTTAAAAATCAAAAACCCGACTGCTTAAAAAGCATTTTTTTAATTAATTTTTTTTTTGGAGGTAGGGGTCAATATGCTGTGTACCTTTTTTGTGGTGAGAATTCATCCAATGACTTCTCTGGGTGAAGCGGGAGGGCGTGTCAGATATTTACTGACTAAAACCCACCCGTGTTTCTTCAGCTACTTGAGCCAGGGCCGCGGTTCTATAGTTTTCAACATTTCGAGTGAAATAAATAATAAAATTAATTTAGTAAATGGAGTTTTTGTTGTTGATTTATTCTGAAATGGAGATTCTTCTTTACTGTTAGAATTCTTAGCTTACACGTAGTTATTAAAATAGAGAAAGAACCAACCTGAAACAATGCATCATCATCAGCCTTTTAATGTTCCCACTGCTGGGACACAAGCCTCCTCTCTGTGGGAGGGAATGGGCCATAATCCACCACGTGGGCCGAGTCCTGATTGGTCACATGTCTTCCAATTTTTGGTTCTAGTTCATGCCGATTTCCTCAAGATGATTTCCTTCACCGTTTAGACAGCAGTGGTGATGAAATCATTTTAAATTTACACAAAGTAATGCACCTGCCTGAGTTTGAACCCACGACCTACGACACGTAAGTCGGTGCCGTTACCACTGTGCCACCACTGAACCTGAAACAATTAGTCGAAAGTATTTAGGGCTCGGTTTGAGAATCTAACTAACAAAGTTTAATATTTTAGGCTAATTTGACTAATGGTACGCAGTGAAGTAAATTCTTATCTTCTCGACTAAAATCAAAGCTAGACGCTATCTTTAAAAACCACAGCAGTAAATTATTCCTTCTAGACATAATTCCAGTAAATTTGTCAGACGGTCCAAACGAACCGTGGAAAAGAAAAATAAATTTTCACATAATCATTTAACTTAAAGACTGAAAATTAACATAACATTTGAAATTCAAATTCCGAATCTGAAATCAGCGAAATAACCGTTATTTTCATTTTAATACTCGACTGCGCTAAACGGAATGATTATGAGTTTCACGTGTCTGTGTTTTTGTGTAGATCTGTTATCTGTTTACTGTGATGTTCGTTTGTTTAGACTTTTGTTTATGTTATCTGTTTACTGTGATGTTCGTTTGTTTAGACTTTTGTTTTGGCAATTAATTCTGATGGTTGCTGTCTTAATTTCGATCTTTATTATAAGGAGGAATGTATACGTTCAGGATTTTCATGAGGTTTTTAAAATTGGGTGAAATATTTTAACTTCTGACAAGATTCGGAACTTATTTTGGGCATAGAAATAAATATCTCCGGCAAGATTAGATTTATGAGTGCTTTATGCCCTTTTCCCTTGAGGATAGGCAGAAACTAAAGAACGCCTGCTATGATCCTTACAAAATCTTTTAAGCTTTGCCATACTTGATGCGTTCTGCGTCCTGCGGTCCGATCACTCGAACATTTGGTGTGAGAAATATTCGAGTGACCGGACCGCAGGACGCAGAACGCATCCAGTGTGACAAATGCCTTTTAGGTTATAAGTATTTATTTATTTTTAATTTTCAGCCTGTTGGGCAAAGGTCCTTTTAATTAGTGTCAGTGTAGTTTTGGGTCAATATTTGTTATAATGTTGTGCCATCTTAGATAATGTTGTATCTCGAAAAATCTCATAATTTACCTTGCTTTTCGTTATAACTCAGAATAGTGTATCTAGCTGCGAGTGGAGCGGGAGCAACTGAGCAAGAATCCAGCTAATGGTTGCACTGATGCGTTATTGATACACGACGAGACTCGCAACGGTACCGGCAGAGCGCATCACGCCGCGCGCATGCCGTGCTCAGGGCTGAGCTTTATGAAGCGATAATACGCTTTATGTAAATTGTAGAGAATTATAATTTCTGTAAAAAAATGTTTAAGAAAAACATTGTTTATTTTTAGTTTGATAAAGAGCTACAGTTTCCGGTTGATCATTTATTTATTTAAAACTAGCTTGTGCCCACGTAAACAGTCTTACACACTACCGGGAAATCCAGGTTCCCCGGGTCTCAATCTATCCCCATACCAAATTTCATCTAGATCGGTTCAGGTTATTAGTCATGACAATGTAACAAACAAACAGAGTTATTTTCGCATTTATAATTATAGTATGTGAATAATGTTATAGCGCGTTATGTTATGTTATAACGCGCTCATATGATGCTATAACTATATACGTGGTATTTCTCGAAGCGCACCTAAAGTATTCCTCGAAGCGCACCTACGATGAAACATAGAGAAGAGCATGAAGGATTCGTAATAAATGATATCGATAAACGTTTTAAAATTCAACTGTCCTAATTACTTATTTATCAAAACTACCAGAAAAGCAGAAAATAACTGGAACTAGGTGCTTAAAGGGAATAACTAATTAGCTCAATACAGATGAATTTTGGAAAGCCTATCGATATCATTTATTACGACTTCTTTATGTTCTTCTCTATGTTACATCGTAGGTGCGCTTCGAGAAATACTTTAGGTGTGCCTCATTAGGTGCGCTTCAATGTGGGTGCACTTCGGGGAATACCCCTACACACATGGGTGAGGTAATTAATACCTTCTGTCAGTATTTTCACAAGCATGAAGGTCGGAAATGATCCCTAAAATTAATTTTAAGTATTAGTAAATTGTACCTATTCTTTGTTTTAATCGGGAACATGGTCTACCCGTGTGCTAAGTATCATTTAAGTCCATTTAGCCGTTGAGAATTGATTGATAAACAAAGAACATATTATTGCAGAACCGTTTTGAAAGTGAATAAAATATATTGAAATCTTGTTAAATCCAGAAATCCAAATAGGTTATATAGAAGAAAGGAAAGAAAGAAAGAAAAACCGGCCAAGTGCATCTCGGACTTCGCACATTTAGGGAATTCTGATATATCAATAAATTGGTATTTTTTAGTAAAGTGTACGTAATAATAAAACATTAATACCAAATTTTAAGTTGGAAGGTCCACGGTAAGTTAAAAATCTCTTCGGGATAAAATTGTGTGATAGATGACGGACAGACAGACGGACAGATAAACCTGTGAGTGACAGCAATAGGACCCTTCGGAACGGAACGAAACCCTAAAAAGTATTTATTTGTCACAAAACTACATACAAACGCATACCTACTGTTCGTTCGGTATTATCTAATATGAAGGCTAAAATGAAAATAAACCAAAAAAGCCACATTTTAATTAAGTTTACTTATAATAACATATTAAATTGTGGGCGTTTAATCCCACTCCACCCTCAGGAAGTGAGGAGAGAGGGGTGGTAGGCACCTAACGCTAATTTATTAAAGACTCGTTTCAAATGAAAATGAAACGATATGAAATGGGTATTATTAAAATTTTAAGTAACATCATTATATTTTGTTTTAACCGAGTTTTAAATTAACCTTTTAGGCTTTGTTTTTGAAGAGAGTTAAAAATATAATTTGGCTAAAACTTTTCCAGTTTGCTTACTTTTTATCTGCCTAAAGGTGGATTTTAATTAGTTTTCACCCACTCACACTTTAATTATGTCAGTTTAGACACTATCTGAAATAACTCTTTTAAACGGCCATAAATGGGAATGCCAACCATTTCTATAATAATACCTAATTGGTTAAGGATCTTTAGATAGATTCTTAGATCATCACCATTGTCAGAAAGTGTAAAATGTATGAGATTGACGTGTGCTACTGAAAAGTCACGTGCTCAATGCTCTACATGTAAAATTTTCAACAATCGATATCGCTGACAGGATCCTTTATCTAGGCTCTCGAATCAAATCAACTGGTTTTCACGAATACAACAATATGCCTAACAATATGCATTTCATTTGCAGTAAATGCGTGCCTAGAAAAGTATAGAATAGAATATACTTTATAGCACACCAAAAAAAAAAAACATATATATATTACAGCAACTTAATACTATGGGTACAAAGGCAGTCTTATCGCTGACAGCGATATCTACCAGACAACCTTTGGATGGACTAAAGAACTAAAGATTACAAGTAAAATGTCAAAATTTAAAAAACCCCCGACACATTTATCTTGCGAAAACATCACGATCTAAACAGTAAAACGCGCATAACTTTTGAACGGCTGAACCGATTTTATTCAAACATAGCTAAGAACACTCTCGATACAATCACTTTTCAAACAAAAAAAAAACTAAATCAAAATTGGTTCATCCGTTGAGGCGCTATGATGCCACAGACAGACACACAGATACACAGATACACAGACACACAGACACACAAATACACAGATACACAGCAACACACCTCAAACTTATAACACCCCTCTTTTTCCGTCGGGGGTTAAAAACAGGGGGTATCAATCAATCATTTTATATGTGTGGTAGCCTACGGTGTACTGCTACATTAAAAAATATTAATACATAAATAAGCATACATACTTAGTATTACATTTTACAAAATTTCAAAGAAGGGTTGAACAATGACAGAAAAATATTAAAGAGAAAGGAAATGGTTCTTGACAAGATTTTTAAAAGATGCTAGTGACTTGGCTTGTCTTACTGACATCGGCAACTCATTCCACAATCGCACAGCCTGGACCGTGAACGATTTATTGTAGAATTTAGTAGAATGAGCAGACATCAAAAGTCTCAAGTATGTGTGGTATAACTTTAAATGATAGATTGAGGAATGATGTAATAAGACAACGTTGTGGTTTAAAAGACGATGTAGTGACTAAAATTGAAAAGAGTATGCTTAGATGGTTTGGCCATGTTGAGAGGATGAATGAAAGTCGACTAACGAAAGGTATATACAAGCCAGGCGTGAATGGAAACGCCAGTAGATGACGCCCTAGAGACATGCATAACCCTTATTGGTTATGTTCTTCAGAAATGCCAGGTGCTCAGTACTCATAGTGCGTGAATGACTAGATGTATGAACGTGAGTGAAGCAAAGAAGTTCTGTAGTTTCTGTCTATCCCCATGGGAAAAAGGCGTGAGTTTATGTATGTATATTCATGTATTTTTTTCTGTTTTGCTAGTAATATTTATGAATCAAAAAAAAACAAAAAAATCAGCGCCGTGCTGTGGGTCCTCCACGGCACAGCATTATGCTGAGTGGAAGCCTTCTTGCCACAATCACGACATGCATCTGCCTAATATCTTTTTCACCCTATTTATTTTCTGTTATAAAAAAATGTAGGTAGTATATGTTATTGTTGTTTGATTTATTTCTCGTCTTTACTAACTTAATTTAAGTACTACTAATACTGTTATTAAGGGTTTAGCATAAGCATGTTATTATAATGTATGTCGTTTTGTGACAAATAAACACTTTTTCTTTCTTTCTTTCTAATAATACCATACATTTTAAAATTACCATCATATTCATCTGTAATTAATAGCTGGCAGCCCTACGCGTATCAAAAGCTATACGTAACCGGCATATTATTTCAGAGCGCATATTCATCAATGCATTTTGCAGATACCGCGTTATGACCGATGGCTATGGCGAATTTTTGTTGGTTTCCATTTTACCGCTACGTTGATGAATTGCTGATTTTATTTTGATAGTTATAAGTACTTTCTGCTATTATCTAGCATTAAATATCTCGTTCAGACGGATGCAGGCTGATTTCTAAGAACTCTGGTACCAACTTATATAAGTGGGATAAAAATGTAGAATAGTAATTTAAATTTTTTGATTGTCATGGATATTAACTTAAATGTAACAATCTACTGAGATAATATGCAGGTAAGAAAAATAAATATGCAATTTTAAATGTATTTTTATCAAATTAATAGCGACTTTTATAGAAAAACAAAAAATAAAACAAGTTATCTTTAAATTATCTTCATTGTAATTATCATATATGTTATATTTACATTAACCACATGTATTACACAAGCAATTCTACTTCATCAGCTACAGAAGCTGATGAAGTAGAATTGCTAGTAACAAGATATTTTCGAAAATGTTGTAATTTAATATTCAATACGAACTCTTCGCAATAAGAACAAAATTGTTTGTATGTCAGTTTATAAAGTATGCTCGTGTGATGCAACGGACAGAATCGTCATTCGTCTACATTCGAGGATAAATTTTACCATTTTATTTAAGAATTGTACCAAAATCTTATAAATGAGATGGTTGAATAAAAAGTAATTATTTTTTTCTGGATTGTCATCGTTATTAACTAAGATAGACAGACAAGTCTACTGAAAAAATGTACAGTCACCAAGATTGAAAGCTGAGTCCCCTCTCTGTTAAAGACTCAAATTGTATTTTAATCAAATTAATAGAGACATTTTTAGAAAACCAATGATGACAAACATTATTTCTTCAGATTAAACAGCAAACAAAATTTACACCAGCTATTCTACTAAATCACTGTTGTATTATTTTGGAAAGTATTGTAATTTCATATTCAATATGAACACCCAGCAATAAGAACAAAAATGTTTGTGTGTCAGTTTATTAAGTATGCTCGTGTGATGCACCGGAAAGAATCGGCAGTCGTCTACATGCGCAAATTGAGAGTTGCTAAATTATAGATAGGTATTTCACGACAGCTTGATGTATTTGGAACACACGACAGGTTCAATTCAAGTAAAGAATACTTACACGATGTTTTTAAAGTGGCCAGTGGCCTTACTTGCTTGTTGAAAACTGTCTTACCATAGAAGATTAAATGTACCCTAAATAATTACTTCCTCGAGAGTGAAGAGAACTGTAGACAAAAAATTCAAAACCTTAGTTATTGTGACAGAAGACTGAAGTTTCTGGCGGAAGAAATACCTAAGGACAACTAACCTTAATGATTTTGCTTCTTATATCTACGTCCGGCGCAATTCTTAAACAAACATGGTTTAAGTTTGTTTAAGTTACTTTTTTACTATTCTTCTGTTACATTGTGATTGTTGCTTTTGTGTTTTGTCTGTTTCTAATAAATGTTTTCTATTCTATTCATATCTATGGATATTGTTAAATTCATTATTATGAGGCAGATGGTCTTTTCCCAATTATGTTTAAGGTCGTCTTTCAAACTAGCCGGGTGAAACAATACCAGAATATGTAATATTGTTTCACCTATCTAACCTTCACGACCCTGCAACTGGATTACATCTATCCCTTGGTAAAACTGGCTGTCAATCATTCGGGTTTCTGACATAACGACTGTCCTAGATTTATCTCTGGGTCGTGGTTTAACGTACTTGTACGTCCGAGACAATATTGCTTCATCATCATCATCTTCATGCCCTTGTCCCCTGTTACTTGGAGTCAGCGCAACACGTTTTCTTCTTCCATACCGTCCTGTCCCCCGTCACGCCATCACTGACTCCCTTTTCTTTTATATTGCTCCTCACACAGTCCATCCATCTTTTCTTTGGCCGTCCGCTCCCTTTCCTTCCATCCACATTTATATTCATAACTCTTTTAGTAACAAGAGACAATATTGCTTAATTAATGGAAATAAGAAAAGTGATTCATCTCATCACATTTATCCAAATAAAATTAGTAGCGTTGAAGTGAATAACCCCCTTAAATAATTGGCAATGACTTGACCAAAAACAAAACACACACGAATTATTCTCTTAATATCTTCATAAATGTGGAAGGATCCGTCTGTCTGTAAGTCGTGAGACAAAATTGAGTGTAATTTGCACACCGCAGACTTATTACAGCTAAGTGGTTCCACGTATTGTCTCTGGCCAAAACTGTCATGGCCGCGGTCCTTCTCCCGCCAATTTTGACCGTTTCGTTCGCAAATTGACTCGAACCGTATTGTCATCGATTATTATGCGTCATTCATTTCAGTTGTTTTTTTTTTGCGCTTTTACGGCTACTTTCTAATGTGCGAAGTTTGTTTGGTTCTTAAAATAGCAGTGTTGTTATTTTTGAACAAAAGTTAAGTTTCTAATGAGTTCGTGAATTTCCTCTTAGATAGTTTTTTAACATACTTCAAGAGCATCTTCTTGAATTATGTTGAGTTACTGAAGGCTCACAACAAAAGATTTTTTTTTATGGTCGCCCTTGGATAAAATTAACTATATCGATAGTGAAATAGTGTTTAACACTTTTCAAGTAAACGAAAGCTCAGTCCAATCTCAATCAAAATATTTGTGGAATCTTACTTACCTACGTGACGCACACGTATTTTGTGGTCACTCGTACAGTGTATGCGATTGTGCATATCTTATATGCTTTTTAACCGACTTTCCAAAAAGGAGGAGGTTCTATGTTCGACTTCAAGTTCAGACTTCAGTTTTTTTTTTTTTTATGTATGTTCACCGATTACTCCGTCAATTGTGGACCGATTTTGAAAATTCTTTTTTTGTTTGAAAAAGTATGTTCCGAAATTGGTCCCATTTTAATTTGGTGAAGATCTGATGAAGAACTTCGGAGATATACAACAGAACTCTTCAATAAATAACGGCAAATCTCTCGGGATTGCTGCAATCGCATGTCTGTTTGTTGTTTATAACATTTCATAACATAACATCACGCCAGTTCGCTCTTAAGGGGTAAGCAGACCTCTCATTTCACCGGTTATGTTCAAGTTTCATGAAATCTATTCTGACGAAATAGTTCCCTTAGTAACTTGCCTATTAGGTACGTACAACTAAAAAGTGAAAAATAAAAAAACTTTTTGCAAAAAAATACTACCGACTTCCAAATACAAAACCACAAAGTGAAAAATAACTTAATTTTTTGAAGTCGGTGTCCATAACGCAAAAAATGGTACCTACGAAAGACACCGACTACGAATTCTTTCTCACGTACATGATATTTTCATAAATATATTGACAAGGAACCGTCATGATGTTAATGCCCTTAAACAGTTCCCTTAGAGAATCGCGCCGGCGAAGATTGTATATCGCTCTGATGGCTCGTTTTTGCAGAATAAAAATTGACTCAATGTCTGCAGCCCTTCCCCATAGTAAAATACCGTAAGACATTATACTATGAAAGTAACTAAAATAGACCAGCCTCGCGGTATCTACATCACTAAATTGACGAATCTTTCTAACAGCATAAGCTGCCGAACTTAGCCGCCCTGCAAGTGATATTAAATGAGGACCCCATTGTAACTTTGAGTCTAGCGTGATCCCCAGGAAAACCGTTTTATCGACGAATTCTAGCTTCTCCTTGTTTAAGATAATGTCACAATCAGTACTTTTTACATTCGGCAAGGAAAATTTTACGCACTTGGTTTTTTTACCATTTAAAACTAAATTATTTGCAGTGAACCAATCCTGAACCTGCCGTAGCGCGTTATTTACGTCGTCAACCTGACAAGTACGTCTATTTATTTTAAAAATTAAAGATGTGTCATCAGCAAATAACACCATGTTTAGTTTGTTTTCCAATAAACGGGGTAAATCGTTTATGTATATTAAAAATAAGAAAGGACCTAATATTGAGCCCTGGGGTACCCCCATTTTCACGTTTAACCCCGAAGAATTCACACCGTTTATTTGAACTAATTGCTGTCTATCACTTAAATAAGATTCAACCAAACTTAACGCTGATTGACCTAGCCCGTAATGCTCAAGTTTCAGAAGTAATGTTTCATGATTAACGCAATCAAACGCCTTCGACAGGTCGCAGAAGATACCTATGGCATCCTGCGACTCTTCCCACGCATTAAAGATGTGTTTTAATAGGGTGACACCAGCGTCAGTTGTACAACGTCCTTTGGTGAAACCATACTGTTTATCATGCAAGATGTTATTCGTATTAAAATGAATGAGCATTTGATTAAGCATTATCTTCTCAAATACCTTGCTGAAAACTGGCAACACGGATACTGGTCTATAATTATTTGAGTCTTTACTGTCCCCGGATTTAAAAAGTGGTATAACCTTACTATATTTCATTAGATCCGGAAAGACTCCTTGATCCACACACAAATTGAAAATCACAGCTAAGTACGGCGCTATAGTCTGAATAATGGAGGTACAAGCTTTGATGGACATTCCCCACAGATCTTCAGTCGGTTTGATCTTGATTTGCTTAAAAGCTTTTATTACTGTTATGGGGTTTATATGTGAAAAGTTAAATACATTCGGGCAGGCTGAAAAGTTCGCGTTTAATAATCCAAAAGCAAGCGCGGGCGAAGAATTTAAGGTTTCAGTAGTTTTAATTGGGATGTTGGTAAAGAAATTTACAAATTCTTGCGCAACTTTTTTGTTATCTCTAATAAGTCCGTGTGTGGTCTCAAGCGTGTAATCAGGATTATTTCTTTTATTCCTGTTCGTTTCATTATTTATAATTTTCCAAACCGTCTTGATTTTATTTTCTGCTAATTTAACCTTATTTCTAATATACAAGGCCTTAGCTGCCTTACATGTATTTTTAAAAATTCTCGAGTAAGTAGCAACATACTTATTAAACGTTTCAGTGTTCATACAAGGCTTAAGGCCATATAGCTCGTAAAGTCTTTCCCTACTTTTTCTAAGTCCTGTAGTCGCCCAGTCACTGAATAAAAACTTAGGGCATACAGTTTTAGTTATCTTCTTAAAAGTGTTATTGAACTCTTTTTGAACCACTGAAAAAACTTCATCATACAAAATATTACCATCATTCACTGTGAGGTCCTGATCGCTTAACTTAGCGATTAAAGTGCTGTTAAATTTATTTAATTTACCGGATGTTATTGGTCTGGATTGAATCTGCACTTGTTTAATTAGCATATTGGACTCAAATGTCACAAGTAGCCCACTATGATCCGAAGGCAGATAATTTATAATGGCATTGTCCAAGTAGTTGCAGCAACAAAAAACATTATCAATACATGTAGCAGAAGTCAGCGTAGTTCGGGTTGGTTCCGTAAACACATGTGACAAATTAAATGATTTAAAGAGATTTAATAACCTACTTCTATCTGAATTATCTTCTAGAATATTAATATTAAAGTCACCACAGACAATTACTAGTTTATTACCCATTGCGAGTTTTGCCAAAACATCTTCCATCACTGACTCGAATATAGAGTAGTTCTTATAATTAGGGGGTCTGTAGACGCACACTATGACATGCTTATCCAGCTCAACACAGGACAGTTCAACACTATGTTCAACTGAGAGGTCTACTATATCTTTACGAGGTTTTGATTTAATACCATTTTTAATTAATATAAGTGAACCCCCACGCAACATAATATTTCTGTTAAAACAACTGCCCACAGTATAATTTTCATAATTGATTAGCATTGCGTAATCTTTCAGCCAATGCTCAGTGAAACAAACAATATCAAACATTGTTTTTTCTAAAAACAGTTCGATTTCTAATTCCTTTGAAGAATAACCCTGAATATTTTGGTGAAATAATTTCAGAGAATTCTGCTCAGACCTTTTTTTTAAATTATTTTTTTGCGAGCAAGAAGGTACCTTTTTGATGGTGGATATACTCGTAACTATTCCGTTATTGATACCCTCCCTTGTCCTATCAACTAGTTTAAAGAATAAATATTAATAGCATTTTTGCTAACGTTATTCAAGGTACTGACCATCTTTAAATTAGTATTATTACTAATATCAATAATAACTGGATACTTCGACATACTACTTATGTCTGAGTTTATTGTATAAGATAATAGCCGAGCTATTTGATGTCTTACCCTAAGAGGCAGATACAAAGTATCGCCTGTCGACTTTAATTTATCAACAAAAATGTTGATGTCAAAAAAAACAAGTTTGTCACTATAGTGACTCACAAGAAAGTGCAGATGCTTATTAAGCATGTGAATGTGATTATTTTGTCTATTTGACACTTTATCCAAGTAAGGGAAGGCACACAAAATAATTTTACTGCAATTTAACTTTAACATCTCTTTTACACACTCAGTGATGTCATCATATTCGGACTGTTTTACACTGACTGTCACTGACTGTCTTCATTTCTGATTCGATCACGCAAGGAAACGCCGAGCATAGCCCTGTCCATTGCCCTTTGGGTGACTTTAAACTTTCTGATGAGTAGCTTTACTGATAGTTAATACTATATGTAGTTTGTCACATAAAAATATGGTGATTTGTACTTGTAAGTAAAACCAAACAATCAAAAGTTTTTACGTGCAGTAATAGACTGCCTTCGCGGAACTAACGGAATCATAACGATGGTCATTAAGTTATGATTGCTTAATACTCCTATATGGTTTGAATATAATGTGTCGTGACTTTTTTGTTAGATGTTTAATAGATACCTTTGTAGATAGAGGTGTTTGCAGTTGATGACGTGAGACTCCCATCAACTCCCGTGTAATCTATATATATAATCTATATATATAAAAGAAGAAACTGACTGACTGACTGACTGACTGACTGATTGACTGATCGATCAACGCACAGCCTAAACCGCTAGGCCTAGAAGAATGAAATTTGGCAGAAAGATTCCTCATATCGCGTAAGTGAGCACTAAGAAAGGATTTTTGGAAATTCCACCCCAAAGGGGGTAAAAAGGGGGTTGAAAGTTTGTATGTAATTTCTACAGTTTGTAAGTTGGGCACGTGAAATTTTAGATTTACGCTCTTGGTTGATAAAAAGAATTAATGTATTTATTAGTTTTTGGATATTCGACCCTTAAGTGGGTAAAAAGGGGGTTGAAAATTTGTATGAAGTTTTTAAAGTTTGCAAATTGGACACATGAAATTTTACATTACGCTCTTGGTAGATAAAAATAATTAATGTATTTATTGGTTTTTCTAAATTCCAACCCTAAGGGGGTAAAAAGGGGGTTGAAAGTATGTATGTAATTTCTACAGTTTGTAAGATGAACACTTGAAATTTTAGAATTACGCTCTTGGTTGATAAAAATAATTAATTCATATAATGGTATTTGGAAATTCTACCAGTGAGGGGGTAAAAAGGGGGTTGAAAGTTTGTATGATTTTTTTACAGTTTGTAAGTTGGGCACGTGAAATTTTAGATTTACGCTTATTGTTCGTAAAAAGAATTAATGTATTTGTTGGTTTATGGAAATTCGACCCCTAAAGGGGTAAAAAGGGGGTTGAAAGTTTGAATGTAATTTCTTCAGTTTGTAAGTAGGACACGTGAAATTTTAGAATTACGCTCTTGGTTGATATAAAGAATTAATTCATATATTGGGTTTTAGAAATTCGACCAGTGAGGGGGTAAAAAGGGGGTAGAAAGTTTGTATGATTTTTTTACAGTTTGTAAGTTGGGCACGTGAAATTTTAGAATTACGCTTTTGGTTTGTAAAAAGAATTAATGTATTTGTTGGTTTATGGAAATTCGACCCCTAAGGGGGTAAAAAGAGGGTTGAAAGTTTATATGTAATTTCTGCAGTTTGTAAGTTAGACACGTGAAATTTTAGATTTACGCATTTGGTTCATTAAAAAAAAAATGTTTTTGGTAATTTGTCCCCTAAGGGGGTAAAAAGGAGGTTGAAAGTTTGTATGCAATTTCAACAGTTTGAAAGTTGGACACGTGAAATTTTAGATTTAATCTCTAGGTAGATAAAACAAAACCATGCATTAATTATTTTTTGGAAATTCTACCTCTATGGGGATAAAATAGGGGTTGTAACGTTATATGAAATTTCATCGGTTTGGAAGGTTTAACATCTAAAATTGTAGGTTTCCGCTCCTGATTGATTAAAAAACAATGAGTGTAATTATTTCCGGAAATTCCACCCCTAACGGGGCTAAAAAGGGGGTTGAAAGTTTGTATGTAATTTCTATAGTTTGTAAGTTAGAGTTGGAGTTGATAAAAATAATTCATGTAATTATTAGGTTTTAGAAATTCTACCCCTAAGGAGAATAAAGTAGGGGTTGAAACTTTATATGAAATTTCTTCGGTTTGGAAGTTAAAATATCTGAAATAGTTGGTTTACGCTGTTGATTAAAAAAAAATTAATGAGTTTATTGATTTCCGGAAATTCTACCTCTAATAGAGGTTAAAGATGGCAATTTGTTGGACTTATATATTTTAAACTTGGCATTAATACTAACAGCAAATATTTTATACTTTTTTTATTGATTTTAAAGTAAAGGTTGTCATTACAAGTTTTTCAAAACTACTCCTAAAATACGATTTAAGGGATGTTAAAGTTTATACGGAAATCAATTCATGGATTAATAAACTTGAGACAAATACCCTACATGGATATCATTAATAGTTTTTCGAAACTACCCCTAAAATATGATTATGTGGGTGTTGAAGATCTTGGTTTAATAAACTTGAAATTTTGCACAAATACTAACCTTAATAAATAATGTGGGTTGCTATTAGTTATTCGTTTTTCATAACTATCCCCAAAATACTATTTAGGGGGTGATCAAGATTTTTGAAGTATTTAATTACACATAGCTTCTTTTAATGATTTAAGTGAGCACTAAGGAAGGAGTTTTGGAAATTCAACCTTTAAAGAGACATTTAATTGTATAAAAACTTTTTTACAAAAATATATTACTGACCTCCAACTAAAAACACTACAAAGTAAAAAATAAATCTATTTTTCGAAGTTGGTGTCTTTGGTAGGTACCAATTTTTTTCGTTATGGACACTGACTTCGAAAAAGAAAGTTATTTTTCACTTTGTAGTGTTTTTAGTTGGAAGTCGGTAGTATTTTTTTCACTTTTTTTAGGTGGACCTAATAGGCAATTTGCCTTTAGTAAGGTACTTAATTATTTTTTCTGTATGTTCACCGATATCTCCGTCAAACAGCACTGTTCAAACGGTCCAGCTCGGTAGTTCCAAATCGAGGAAGAGGTCATCTTAGTGCCGTAAGATTCTTCAAACACACCTAAAACATCTTCTGGGGGTAATTCTGAAAAACTAATGATGGCAATTTATTATTGCCCAAGGAATAAGATTTTTAACCGGCTTTCCAAAAAGGAGGAGGTTCTTTGTTCTCTAAATCCTAACTTAAACCGTAGATACTCGTATCTACGATAGCCCATTTATTATTGATTTAAAAGTAGCTTATTTTTGATCGCCTTCACTAACTGCACATAATTTAGTTGAATGAAATACAAAATCATGCGAACGAAGTCGCGGGCGGAGTGCTAGTTTATTATAAAAGGTGTCAGTATAGTTTGTGTCAGTCAATTATTTAGCCGGCATGTGTGCTTCTCAGGTTATACTGCATTGTCCACTACAGCAATAGTTAAATCTACAAGTCATGATTCACAAATCGTAGGATTGAGGGAATCATATTCCTCCGGGAAAGGATATCGAAGAGTTAGTACCTTAATAATCGTATTGAGACCCTTATTGCCTTTCTTTCTTTTGGTTACTGGCCAGAAGCTATGTATGTAAAGAACTCTATTCACCACCATAAGACCACTGAAAATCAGCGCGGTGCTGTGCTGAGTGGAGGCCTTCTACCCACAATCATGACATGCATCTTCCTGGCTTCTTTTCCACCCTATTTCTTTTTTGTTTCATACAAAATGTAGGTAGTATATGTTTTTATTGTATTATTTGTTTTCATATGTACTAACATAACTTGAGTACTACTTACACTATTGTTAAGGTTTTAGCTTAAGGGCCTACATACGCTTTAGTGCCGTAAAATGGTAACTTTCAAAAGCATACTCCTCAGTAACAGCTAGGTTAAAAGGTTTGAAAAAAATATATATTTATTATTGATTCATGTACATAATTTTGAACACAATTTATTTTCGTATAACTAATAGTTTTGCTTTAAAAAAATAATTAACAACACGATATTTTTTCGCAACTTTTGGAAACTCCTGCAAAACGACTTGGATGTTTAAAAATATTTTTATACAGAAAAATTGATGGCTGGAATTTCTTCATACCTAACATAGCATATGTAAATCAAATAAAATTTTGCAAACAAAGCTGTTCAAAAGGAGGTTCAATTTTGAATTTTTGGCATCGAGCGGGTGCACGGCCAGTACTGCGTTACATTGGGTCGTATATATCGCCTTAAGCATGTTTGACAATTAAACACTTTTTCTTTCTGTTTCTATTACTTACCGGTTTAGCCTTTCTTTTAAGTACCCTCGCCGTTATTTATATCTTCATCATCACCACCATCATCTGTCTAACAATTTCCCAACTACGTATGAGCTACATCTATTTAGATTAAAATGAGACTCCACGCCTTTTAGTCTCACTCGATGTAGCTGATTATTTACCAGTATTAAACATGTGGCTACTGTCTATCTGGCTTCCACAACTCCACATTGACGTCTGCGTTACATTTCCAAATCAACATATCTTTACAAGATCTCCATTACAAAAATATAAAATTAAAACAAGAAAAAGCTCTGTACAATCCAATTGTACACTCTGACTACCGTAACGAACAGACTATCAACCTACAAACAGCTGATTCACTCAGTTTTTTATCCGCGGCAGATATTTTCAAATATTTACCGTGCGATTATATCGCGGTGTAATCGCCGCGTGTGACCGCTAGCCTAATGAGTAGCACGTACAGTTAGGCACGCGCCACTGTTTGAGGAAAAAATGTTAGTGGGGAGGTAAGCAGAGAGCTTAGTAATATACATAGAATTATTAGACTATGTTTTCTTGTGTGCAAATGATGAAGAGAATGGTTTATTTGAGGGGTCTAAGATAGAGGTTTGTTAATTGTTGGTATTCTTTGCATGCAGACGATTGAAAAGAGTCCCACACACGGCGACGCAAATGAGACGACGTTTTTTAGTTGTTGTTTTAAATTCATGTTTAGGTCGAGCACACCTAAAAAGGTCCTCATACCACAGGTCTAAAAAGTCTAGTACCAACTTTTGGGAATTTCATTTACCTATAAGATACAAAACATTTTGATTTTGAACATTTAGATTTTTTATTTAGCGTCTTCAGAGTGGACACGAAACGCACAGTGTGGCGACGCTTGGTTGGCCTACATCTAGCAGTGGACGTCTATCGGCTGATATGGTGATGATGATCTTCAGAGTTCCAATTAAAGTGTTGCCCTAATAAATGACGTTCTTATTAGATATAATTGATCAGATTTGTATTGTCATTTTCAACTAGTTTCTAAGATTCGTATACACGTTTTTAATTTCATTTAACTCTTGGCGCTTTGCCCGTTATCACGTACATCGAAGTTTCTGCGACATCTAATGCCAACCACACGCTTCTTACATAAAAACAATAATTGGAATAGTTGTAACTACCATTACGATGCCTAACACGAATGAATAATGGAAGATTTCTGGGTTATTAAGGCAAACATGGACTGGGCTGTTTTATTGAGAGGCCTTTTTACTTTTTAGGGTTCCGTACCCAGAGGGTAAAAACGGGACCCAACAAATACTAAAAACAGAATAAAATAAATATTTATTCATTTAAGTCGATTGAGAACTTGTGATTGTGACTGGGGACAGGACGGTATGAAAGAGGAAAACGTGTTGCGCCGACCCCAAGTAACATGGGACAAGGGCAGGAAGATGATGATGAGAACTCTCCTTTTTAAAGTCGGTTGAAAATCTCTAGAAGTACTGATTACAAAAATAATTTCACAGATAGAAACTGGCATACGCAAATCACATTTGAGTCTTGGCTACTTTTTCCCGGAAAATTGCATCGTTTCTGTAGAAGAGGAGTGAAGCCTTAGGAAAATGCTTGTATTTGATTTTAAGCTAGTAAATCTTAAAATAATTAACTACATATTTATTGTTTTAATTCTAACTGAACAAGTCAAATTCAAAGCCTTTAATTTTAATTACATGCGGCACAAAAGTTGGTATAAATAAATTATTAACTCAATGACACATTTCGATATAAGTTGGTATGCAAATATTAAGATACTAGCTTCTGCCAGCGGCTTCGCCCGCGTGAATGTCGAAAATTATCCCGAATATATATCCTATGTATTCCTGACTATAATCTATCTCTGTGCCGAATTTCATCCTGATACGTCCAGCCGTTTGAGCGTGAAGAAGTAACAAACACACACACTCACAAACTTTCGCCTTTATAATATCAGTGTGATAAGTAAAGGGCCTTATAATAACCAAATATGTAATAAACTCTATAGAAGTATTTAACCTAGTATTTATCACATTATTTTGTACTAGGTATTTAACCTGTTAAGTTTAATAAGTAAGAAACTACAAGTAAGGCCAATGAAGATAAATCATCGTTTCCATGGTAGTTAAAATGTACCTAAAACGTATCTTGTTACATGACTTACACACCGCAAAACGAAAATGTTATGACAGAAAATACCATATTAAAATTTAAGGATCTCTTTCCTCAACTATGCTGCATGAAACGAGAAAAAGCTAGGCTTTACAGCTCTATAATTATGAATTGCTTGCTCGAAATTGTTTGAACCGTAAAAGAAGCGTTAAAACACCGTAAAGTACTAGACACTACTTCCGAGCAAGTTTTTAACATAAAAACTTTAATAACGAATACTTAGCCCAGCTTTAGGCCAGCGTTGGGCTTCAATTAACGGACATATAGGATAATTTTCTCGGCTTTTATGGTTCAGTTCAGGGAATTATGTACTTATTTCAGTTTCGCGTATGAAGCCGCTAAGCTCATTTAAAGTTAGCTTATTTCGTACAGATGGGGTAATTTTTCATACTTGTTTACACCGTTTGCGGTTTGCTATAAGAGAACTTAGACAAAGTGACTTTTTGACCTAGACAGAGTGATTTTATGATTATTAACCTAGCCGTTATTAAGGAGTATGCTTTGGAAAGTTACCATTTTACGGCACTAAAGGGTATGTAGGCACTTAATAAGCGCTATCTAAATGTCACGCGTCGAAACCCTAGACAATTTATTAGTATTGTATTTGTATAGTGGTCAAAAAGGCAAAATCGTGTGGGTTTGACAACCGATATCGAAAAATCACGTGATCAATCACTTAAATTATGACATTTCAACTATTGCCTTTGCTGACATCGAATGCCACATGTATAGAACCCGTCTAGTATTAAAAAACCTGCCAAGTACGAGTCGGAGTCGCGCACCGAGAGTTCCGTACAAACCTCAGCTTAAAGTTATTATAGACCTGAGTATTTGATATAAATTTCAATTTAATACCTCTACGCGTTCATGAGGAAAGGGGTAGTAAGTTTAAAAATATTTTTATTATATGATGTAACTAAAAATTTAGGGTTTTCGCAATTTTTCCTTTATCTGTGCTAGAAGTCGTTGCTTCGCACCAAGTTTCAAGATTCTGAGTTCACGGGAAGTACCCTGTAGGTTTTGATTCCCTTGCGAGTGTCGAAAATTTGCAGAAATTTGCGGCTTAAACGGCTGTATCTTTTGATTGCGTTGGCTTAGAAGTTTAATTTTTTTCACAGCTTTAAGGGACAGTAGACCTGGGTATTTGATATAAATTTCAGCTTGATACCTCCACGCGTTCCTGAGAAAAAGGGTCTTGACAGACAGACAGACGGACGGACGGCCAACAAAGTGATCCTATAAAGGTTCCGTTTTTTTCTTTCGAGATGAGGACCCCTAAAAATGTATTTAGCTGTGCGAGCCTAACTATATACTTACTTAGCTTAGCAACCGGCTTAAAAATGGTTATTTTTCCGGACGTTATCAAGGAAAATGTTAGGGAAAGCTGTTTATGTAATTAGCCACTTAGGGAACCGTATTCATTAGAGAATTATCTTTAAGATTTATGTGTTTTAAAATGAAAGGCGGCTTAGGTTAATTACCTACGAGGTACTAACTACCGCGTGAGAGTACTACTTCTCCCAGTAACTTTATAAAAAAGCCTATGTGTTATTGTGATGTATATGCTATATTGTCGTAAAGGTTCATCAAAATCCGTGCAGTAGTTCTGGCTAAAAAGAGTTACAAACATCCATCAATCCTCACAAACTTTCCCGTTTATATTAGTAGTTGGATAGGATGTATAGTTAAGCAAGTCTGTTAAGCTCTAATATTACAGTACCATTATCCTGTTTGCTGTTACTGATCCATTGGCTTGTCGAGATTAGTGTCAATCATGTCATTGTATTAATAGCCTCCAATTAAGTTTAATCCCTGATGGATTGAGCTTAGATCATGCCTATAATATTATGTATGTGACAAGTAATTTGCTGAAACTGCATTGGATTCCTTAACCATTCTGTTTACTACGTCATCATCGTCTGACTGGACCCAACTAAAAACCTGTATCTATACTAATATTATAAAGAGGTAAAGTTTGTGACGTTGTAAGAGGTAATCTCTGGATCTACTGAACCGATTTTGAAAATTCTTTCACCAGTGGAAAGCTACATTATTCTTGAGTGTCATGGGCTACAATATATATTCCAAAAAATTAGAGATCCTTATGAAAATTGCAATAATGTAACCCAAGGTAGCAAAAAATGTTGCCTATAAAATTCATTCTTTGGCGTGCGCTGAGAAAACTATTGATGATAGATAAACATTATTAGGCACTATTAGAAAGAAAAAAAATTAAAGAAAAAATATTTATTTGTGACCCGCACAGGAGACACGAGAAATATGCATAAAATTTAACAATAATATAAAATAAAAAAATTAAAACCCTATGCGAGACCAAAAAGGTTCCTATCTCAGCATGTGCAGCGATATCCAAAAAGAAAATAACGCCGCGCTGATATTCTGATAGGACCCACTGTTGATGCCACGGACACACTTACGGAAACCGAAAATACTTAAATAATAAAATAATATATAAATAACAAACAAAATAGAATAAACACAGAAGGTAAGGACGGAACGTATGTATATTATAATTATGTGTAAGTTTGATACAGATCTATAAATAAATCATATTAAATGTAGGTAGACCTATGTACAAAGTCCGCGATGCTCAATGATCATTTGTCCAAACCATAGACAAATGACAGAGCGCGCGGACCAAAAGATAATATATTAAATTTCTTAGAAAGGACCTTAAATACCTATGGAAGAGAAAAAAAAAAGAAAAAGGAAATCTATGGTCGGCTGTCAAAAGAATTATGTTATGAAATAGTGTAAATAAATAAGTGTAAATAAACCAGACGAAAAGGATACATAGAATAGTGTTAGGTAGGTAGGTAAGATTGGGTAGGTCGCGTAGGCAGGGTAGGCAGGGTAGGCAGGGAAGACAGGGTAGGCAGGGTAGGCAGGTTAGGCAGGGTAGGCACGGTAGGCACGGTAGGCACGGTAGGCAGAGTAGGCAGGGAAGGCTGGATAGGTTTAGGTAGGCAGGGTTTGCAGGGTAGCCACTTGACGGGAGCGAAGCCCCGGGGGTCAGCTAGTTTTACATAAAGCGACTACCTATCTAACCTCGACAGCCCAGTAACTGGGTAACACGATTTTATTTTGTAAGGCTATTTGTCAGACATTCGGGCTTTTTACTATCTGGAATTACTGCCAAAGACCTACATATTATAACTGAGACCAACAGCTTAGGGTGCTTTCAGAGGCATGATCACGGCAACTTTTATATTACATGGTCCATGAATATTTAAGATTCTTTAAATGTGCATATTACGAACACAAAATGTAACTTTCCATTATTCCCATTGCCAAATCTTCGGTATTTGGCAATGGGAATAATATTTTAACGCAAAAGGTTTATCTACACGCAAAAGACAGAGAGAACATTTTCTGGTATTGATCTGAAACTCGTTTAATTGCTACTGTTTGTAGGATTCGGAATTACAATTTGTAGAACTTCCAATACGACTTACCAAAGCTTAGTTTTAATTAAAGCTCGTTCTACTGAACGTTCAGCTGGTCCGTGGTACTATGTATAATTATTTTAAGGGCCTGCCACCGCTTTAGTGCCGTAAAACGGTTTTGTTCTAAAGCATACTGTTTAGTAACGGCTAAGTTAAAAGGTATGAAAAAAAAAATATTTATTTTTGAATCTTGTACATTATTTTTGAAACAAGGTTTTTTCGTGCAACTAATAGTATTGCTTTAAAAAAATAATTAACAACACGATATTTTTTCGCAACTTTTGGATACTCCTCCAAAACGACTTGGATGTTTAAAAATATTTTTACACAGAAAAATTGATGGCTGGAATTTCTTCATAACTGAAACAGAATATGTAAATCAAATAATATTTTGTAAACAAAACTGTTTAACTGTTCAATATTGATATTTTGGCATCGAGCGAGCGCACGGTCAGTAAGTGCGTTAACATTGGGGCGTATAGCCCTCGCCAAACTTAATGGCCGCCCTGAAGTTGGTTTAACGGATGCGCGAGGCACGAAACGGTGCTGTTTTTGTATGAGATTTTCTACTGCGCAGCCATTGTAGCCAACTTCAGGGTGGCCAATAAGTTTGGCGAGAACTATATATATCGCCGTAAGTTAGGAATTTTGTAATGCTTTACAGCTAAGACTATCTATAGTACCTTGATGTAAATAAGATATGTAGGCTCATCCTTTGCACTTTGTCTTTTATAAGACTGTAATATCTAGCCCAATTCTTCTTGTAAAGAGTCAACAATAACAATTTTCCCTTCGTGGGAAACAAATCCAGGACCCCTATGCTCGATAGTCAGTTATCAAGCAATCTACTAACATTGGCGTGGTGGATTATGATTCTCTCCCTCTCACAAAGAGGAGACCTGTGTCCCAGTGCCCCACCACTCCCAGTCTTTCTGTGGCAATATTGAAGACTGATGTTGTTGTTGTTATTAACATTGTTATTGTTTAATTTGCAGGGTGTGTGTGAGTGCATCAGCTGCAGGAGCGGTGATGCGCCGCGAGCGCCGGCGATCGACACATGCATGCCGCCCGCGCACCCGGTGAGGACTATCTCTTTTTTTTACTTTGGATTATAAATTATTTTATCTCATATAAGTACCTTGTTGTTCATTTTAAATGACAGATATTGTATTCATTTTGAAAACTATTTTTTCATGCGAATGTGAGTGTGTCTGCTGACACTACTATCGGTAGAATGATGGCTGAGTCCACATCCCATATGTCGAGAACCTCGTGAGCCAGGCCAAGATAATTGATTTGCTTGGAAGAAGAATCATAATCATCTTCCTGCCCTTGTCCCATATTACTTGAGATCGGTGCTACACGTTATCTTCTTTCATACCCTTGCTTTGAAGATGAATAAAAAAAATATTAATACCAGCGTGTTACTGTCCCACCGCAGAGCAAAGTTCTCTTGTCATACAGAGACGAATAGAAAATGATTTTTCGATGTTTTCAGACTTACATTAAGTCTGAAATAGCCTGTGGGGTGCGAAAGGCACTTAATTAACTATGACACCAGAGGTGGCCACATACTCACACGAATAAGAAAGACGATGTTGTCGCGGGTCAACCCTTACTCCTTACCCTTAGCTCAAGAAAGAAAAGGAAAAATTTAAATGAAATGAAGGAATCACGAAAACAACATAACCAAAAAAATGGCGTCATTTTAATTTCCATAGTTTCATGGTATCATTTGACCACAAAGCACAGCGTAAATAGAGCCAAATCTTACTTCTTACTTATATTACATTGAATATTTAAAGGTGAAAGTTTGTGACTGTGTTCGTTACTTCTTCACGCCAGAAGGGCTGAACGGATCTGAATGAAATTTGGCACAGAGATAGATTATAGTCTGAAATAACAACGGATCTGGATGAAGTCTTGGGTTAAGAAAATACTTTGCACGTGGGCGAAACCGCTGGCAGCCGCTAGTCAACTATAGAAGACAAATACCCCAATTAATAAAACCACTATCACTAAAGCAAAACACAACGAATCTGTTCACGTTGATATAATATCATAATTATTACGATATGTAGGAATTGTTACTGTAACAGTTGTTTGCATTTACTCTCGAGCTCCAATTGGATGGGGAACTAGGTTAGATACATATGGTGTGTGTGGTGACCATATGATTACGTTTGCAGGGATATTCTGAGAAATTGAAATTTAAGTTTTGATAAAAAAAATAGTTTTGGTGAAAAACAAATCATAATAAATGCTAAATTGAGTAGGTAGTGTAGTAAGTATATTTCTAAAAGCCATAAAATTGTTAAGCTATTGCATAGCTTCTATCGCGGGCCTTGAGCGCGGGGACCGAATCCAGAAATTCCGTAACGAAAAAACCTCACGCTCTCCACTCCGACGGGCACGGCGGTGACTTTTAATAAGGTTTTTGAATTCTGTGGAATCTGAGTGGTGAGGGGCAGGGTTGTTTGTAGCACGTGTTTTCGATTTCCGTGTTGGTATTTTAGAAAGAAAATTTTTTTTGCGGGGGGTGGTAAACGGTTAAGGGGGGGGGTAAATCCTATCTTGTTCTCCTGGATGAAGTAGCGGAGGTAAGGGGGGCAAATTTTTTGTCAGAAATGCGCTAACTCCAACCGTTTCTGAGATATGAGGGTTTTAAAATTTTTGTTGGTCGTAATTTTTTTGCCTTTTATCGGTCTCTCTGAGCTGTTTCTGTGACAATGGTGATCAATGTGGACCTTATGCTAATAAGAATAAGAGTCACTTTTGCTTGTCAAAGAAAAGCGACCTTCTTTCAATGTGAATAAGGGTATTTTTGTTTTTTAGAGTTTTATTAATCGTAAATAAATGCTCGCTACGTTTTCGAGTTTTTAACGTTTTTAATTTTTTTGACGCATTTTCCAGGACTGGATCTAGAATAAATGCTATGCAATAGCTTTACGGCGGCAGTCCCCGAGTGCCACACGACTTTTTTTTTATCGAGATAATAAGTGAAGTAAAGCAAAATGACGACACTGTTGGCGTAGTGGTGAGCGATCGATCGGCTGCTGCGCTGCGTGTCGCGGGTTCATTTCCCGCATGGAATAATTTGTATGGCCTACAGATGATTGTTCCGGATCTGGGTGTCTTGTGTTTATTAAATGTTTAAAAACGCACCCACGACACAGGGAAAAATTCCTAGGGTGGGGTAAAAGTAAAAAAAAAACTAATATAAAAATGTAATTATTAATCGACGCTAAATACTGATGTAAGAATCACTTTTACCACACATTATAAACCGACTAGCGGACGCCTCGCGGTTTCACCTGCGTAGTTCCCGTTCCCGTGGGAATACAGGGATAAAAAGTAGCCTATGTCACCTGGGGATAGTGTAACTTCCCAACGGTGAAAGATTTTTTAAATCGGTCCAGTAGTTGTTAAGTTTATTTGTTACATAAAAAATATAAAAATACAAATCTTTCCTCTTTATAATCTTAGTATAGATATAGAAGTATAGATTAACAAAGAGGAGAGTTGAGTAGAGAGAGTATTGCAATGTTTTTGGATTAGCTAATTTTAATTTATTTGGATTAATTAACCCCCGAAAAATACCAATGCGGTCTCGCTAGCTGGTTTTAAATCCACGGGGTAGGTTCCTACATATTCTCGTTAAGATGGCCCTTCCAATAACAGATACATTCAAACAACAGATACAAATTCAGTTTTGACTTAAAATGTTGTGTGTGAGTGAATCACTGACAACTAACTTCATTGCACATTCTTAGTATTTTATCATCTACATACCGTATTGTTTCCTGGTCATTGACTTCCACAACCTTGTAACACATCAGGGTATAAAAATACGAAAATTCGTTACTTAAAATAGCACCTAAATGTAAACACATACTGAGTCACCCGGACTTACTCGACAAACCACATGCGTGACTAAAGGGTGAAAAACGTTACAGAATCCGGTATTTTGCAATGAGCGCTGAGCGCAGTCATGTTGATGTAACAATGTCTGGAAAAAGTTTGTAATGTATCTACGAAAATAAGTTTGATTCTTATTACCTATCTGTGAAATCTACTTTATACCCGACTTCCGAAGTTAATATGTTTATCAATCTATGTATGTATGTTTGTTCCTATGTGGCGTCCTAGAGACCAAACGCGTTGGCCGATTTTGATGATTTTAACGTCAATCGATTCGTTCTAACCTTGCACTGTCACTGTCACTGGCTACATTAAAAAGTTATAGGTAAAAAAAAGTAAAAAAAAAAACCGACTCCTTGAGAAGCGAACTAAAAAGACGTAAACAAGAAGAAAATCATGCTGTGCAGTCAGAGGATACATCTGGCAGCTCATGTCAATGTCGTTTCTTGAGCAGTCGGGTTTTTTGATTTTTTGAATATACTATTTTTCGTTGCATTGTAATCTATACCAATATTATAAAGAGGAAAGATTTTTTTGTTTGTTTGTACCGAATAGGCTCCAAAACTACTGGACCGATTTCAAAAATTCTTTCACCGTTGGGAAGCTACTCTATCTCCGGGTGACATAGGCTACTTTTTATCCCTATATATCCACGGGAACGGGAACTACGCGGGTGAAACCGCGAGGCGTCCTCTAGTTTAAAAATAAAAATGAGGAAGACACTTCCACCTCTTCCAAACGCAACCCAGTTATAACTGTTACTCGATTTGAACAATTTAAATAATAGATCAGTCACTGTTAGGAGTCTGCATCCGAAAATATGGTCTTGTCAAAGAAAATGCTCCTTGACTCCATAACACTTTTTTCTAAAGATATACTCGTGCCCTTATCCAAATGAATTGGGTTTCGCTACATGTATTCTTCTTCCAAGAAATTTTGAAACCCTGATTAAATTTTAAAATTATTTCAAGTTTCATTCCGGATCACTTGTGAAACTAACAAGATATAACCAATAATAAAATCCACAAAAACCTACAAAACATGGTTCCACCATGAATACTTAGGAGAAAATTTTCGTGTGCCGCGTGACTTACATCACTTGGATTGAAATCCAATATGAACACAGTCAACACCGAACAGTGAACAGGCTAACTAGTTCCACATTTCAAGATTGTATATAATTGCCATTTAGTACAACTTGTATTCTATGTCGAATACAGTGTAAATTGTAATACAAGTTACACTTGAGTAGCATGTACATAGTTATGTTACTCGAGGGGTATGAAATTGAGGTAGGCCGTGCTCGTGTAGCAGAATTGGGACTGATGAATACATGTTATATACCTGATTCATCATTTGATGATGAATCAGCCGAAAGACGTCCACTACCTGATCGGTCCTGGGTTAGGATTCCCGCAGTCAACCATGTCATCGGTCCACCTGGAGGCCTTTCAACGCTGCGTGCTCCAGTTAGCTTAGCTGAAATTAAATTTAGCTGATTGTTAATAGTTAGAAAACTTGAAATAAATCTGAAGAATAAAAAAGTTTGTAACATACCGTACATGCAAAATTAGCTGAACCGCTATTTTATTTCCTCAGTTGATATTCAACTATTTTGTCTGCGTATTATCGACGACAAATCGTTAATTTAACGTTTACTCTGTCGACTATAATTCCTTTTACAGTCAACTGAACAAAACACAAACTAAACGAGAAAGTATTCTTAAAAGAAAAATCCGTGGAAAGCGAATAGCACAGCCACAACACGATGAAATTAATGTACAAAGGAAAAACGAGTCATTGGATGCACACCGCGCTCGATTGGAATCTAATGCCATTAATTGGCGAGGCGCTTCGGCAAGATATCGTTTTCGGCACACTACGCACAGAATAAAGCAGAAGGTCGACTCCATACAACGAGCGAAAACGGGCACATACCTTAGTGCGATGGATTCGTAGTTAAGAAGTGACAATGCTTGACGATGTCGCACCATGGATGAGTGTCCATTATAAATCAAGACCTTGAAAATCATGTTAAGCCGTTGATCTCGTCTGTGATCTTTGGCAGTCGTTACGTGTAGTCAGAAGCTCGAAAAACTGATAAAATGTCTTGCAAGGGGTATCGCGTTAGGGTACGTTCACACAGAACATCCGTATTTACAAGAACGTTTTTAACGGATCCGTCGCGACTGGAGGTGATGTTCACACCGCATTTACAGTACAGTTTTAACGGATCCGTCGCTACTAGGCGTAATGTTCACACCACATTTAGTCAGTGTTCCACCAAATTTCAAACTTAACAGATCTATTTTGATACTGTTGTGTGTTTAATCTTGCTCATACAACTACTTACGCCATTGACGAATAAAAACGTGTACAAAAAGCGGACCTGTAAAACGGACCGCTGTATATTTTGTCGGATTGGTATTTTTTACTGGATCTGGAATACTGTCATGTGTGGGAACTCGCTCATACAAATACGTACGTCAGCGCCGAATAAATATGTATACGATAAAGCGGACCTGTATAACGGACCTCTTTGTGAACGAGTACTCACCCAGTTAGGCTGGAAGTCGATTCCAACAGGTGGAAAAAGTATATGCCAGTTGATCGCACACAAAGAAGTGTGCATGCGACGGCGATCGAAAACAAATGATAATCGCAAATGCACTCGCACTCGCAATATGTGAGACGTCTATATGTGTGCGTGCGATTTCGTTCGTTGTATAAACCTTCTGCTTGTATAAATTATATTCTTTACATTTTGCTAAGTCTGCCATGAATTGGTTCTATTTTCATGGAAAACGTAACGTAACGTTGCTTTGGGGAAAATAGATAAACATTTTATGATAATTCTGTGAAATTGTGGGAGGATTGTTCACCCACGTTTTAATTGATACGTCATTCATACAGAGGGCGACGTTGACGTCATTAATATTTCGAATTTAATTAAGTGTTTAATTATAGACTTCAGTGTTCCAATTTCGAATATATGGTGGCTGGTGGTGATTGGTGAATTTGTAACGGCAAATTTACCGATACAGATGAACTACAAAAATACCTGATGTCACATAAATTCTACGTTTTTGTTTATTTGAGAGTTTTTTTTTTGTCGTAACATTTTATATACAGCCCGACCACATCTATCGCTCCACGTGCTACCAGTTCGACACTCGGAAATGACACTGCGTTCACCAATTTGTCTGCAAACCTAAAGAGTAATTCCTGTATATGTGAGATGGTTCGAAATTTAATCTCAGTTTCAGCCTGTGCAAAATAGCTCTGGATTACCTATCTAATTTTTTTTTAAAGACTGTGATGACATAGTGACAAGGGAACGTTTGCCGGGACGAACCATTTTCGTAGTTAAAACACAATATATTTCAATTGAATTGCTAAACCGTAATTTGAATCCCAGCGCACTATTCCCAAACCACTGCAACTCCTGAAAGCTAGAATCAATCGATTACCAGAAAAGCGCCTAGACAATTTAACTGTCTTGGATCCCGCAACGAAATTAATCGGAAAGGGCAGGATGTGAATAGGTTTCTTCTAGGCAAGCGTGCTTCACCGTAGACCACATCATCGCTTACCATCAGGCGAGATAGTGGTCAAACGCGAGCACACAGATAAAAAAAAATATAATTGGGATTTCTTTAAAAACAAAACTGTTTTGCGAATAGGACCTTTTCATACGGAGTCGTTTTATTGCCTTAGGCCCTGTTTTTTGATCAGTAGTCAAATTAACCAATGGTTTAAAATTTCTTATTCATAAATTTTTGATAGAATAAGTTGTGATGCCAAAAAATTATGAATAAACGCATTTCACCGAAATTTAATTTAAACCATTAGTTAGCATTTAACCATTGGTTGAGTCAACTTCCAATCAAAAACTGGGCCTAAGGCAAAGGTTCAAAATTTGGAATAGTGACTTAAAAACGAAGTACAATACAAAATCATTTGCAAGCTAATTGTGGATAAAATCTATGTAATTTTTTATAGTTAAAAAAAAATTCTTGAAAAGCCGTGTTTATTCCTCTTTGTTTATAACAGTGAGTTTATCCAGTTTTCCTACAGTGTGTGTGTGTTAAATAAATTAATTTTGCCCAACAGCCGGTTATCAATTTGACACTAATGTGAATGTGGCAACACTGTGGTTTTGTTATTTCACTTATATATCTGAGAAGCCTACATTTTGCCTCGTGTATAGCTGACAAATCAACGCCTACATATCACATAGAGCTGAATTTAAATAAGCCTCATTTTGTATGAAATGGAGAACTTTTTAGAATTATAATCATGAAGGGACTTATACTTCATAAAAGATAGCTTGATTTCTGCGACATATGTCAAACTGACGTATACGTAATTGTCAGCTTGTCAAGCGCTATTGTTACTGTATTGATACTGACAGCTGTCGCAGAGATCAAGCTATCTTTTATGAAGTATAGTCTAATTGATTGTGTAAACATCAGCCTGCCAAATGGCTAGTTATATTTTTATATGTGACTGATAGTTTCAACATTACTGAAGTTTCAATTTAATGGCCATTGTTGTCCAAAATGTCAGCCACAAAATTAATCTCCCTGACTACATAAGTTGTAATTTAAACATAAGAAACTTTTACTAATGAGACGTTGTCTATTTTTCGTTCGACAGTTTATGTAGTTTTACGGACTCCTTCATGGAGAAAGCAAAAAGAGTATGTTAGCAAAAAGAGGATAAGGATAGAGTCTTTAATTTTGGCATCTCTCATGGAAAAAGACCGAAGGTTATATATGTATGCACTTATGTTTACAAATCTCCGTATCGCATAGAAAATATTTTTAAGCGCACACAACTATCTAGAGTAGTAGTATCTAATGAACTTTTACTTAGACAAAAATCATTAAAAATCAAGGTTACATCTCAAAAAGCTAACATACTCTACTTTCATTTAATCCCCTAATAACCTGGAAACGGAAACATCAAACAGTTTGCTAAAACTTAATTACATCCACAAAAGTACATAAACGTTGTGTTCTCAACGCAATGATGAATTAAAAATACATGGGAACGAAATAATTCTGGGCACCCATTAGTGCTGTTCTCAGAGAATAATACAGTCATAAAAGTTGCATTAAAAAGGTAAGTTTTTAGGGGTCCGTAGGAACAAGCAAATCAACGGTCGTTTGACCCTCACGTACACGTTAGTATCTTTATAATTTAAAAAGTCCTTAAAAGTACAATGATACGAACGAGAGAATAGAGTAACAACTAGCTAGGCCCACTATAGATAATTATGTAGATTCCTTTCCAAGTTAAGGAGTCAAGAAGTAATAAGATTTGAAAAAAAAACCTTGTTTATAAGTTCTAGAACCAACTTTTTACCCATTTGGCTGTACTTTTTCAGAGCTCACTGGATAATTTGGTCTCATTCTGTTATTCTTGCCTGAATAATGATAACACAAAACTTTTCATGAAATAATTCGCTCCTAAATAAACTATAACCATAGCAGCGGAACTCTTTCCCGCGATATTCGAAACGAGCTTGACACTTTAAAGTTAGATTGCTGTTATTACCCTAATTGCTTGAACAAAAACACTTTCTCTGTATTAATATTAATGTTGGAGTTATTATACAAATATTTTAATGGCTGCTCCGGCTTTGTTAGGGAAAGAGGCAACGAAGTGACGGTTAATTCACTTGTGTACCTACTTGTTTTTTGTTATTTATTTTATTTGGAAAGGTAGAATTAAATATTTGGTCACCTTAATGGGTTTTCACTTGTTTTAGAGTGGAGTTAATAGTGCTTGATGATATGAAAGTAATTGTTTGTAAAGTCTATTCTTTCTATTTCAAACTGTTTAAGCTGAAGAGTGATGCGGTAGATTTGACGATATTATATTATTTGTTACTGATTGTTATATAATATTAAAGGAAACCAACTTTGATTATTATTGCAAGAATATATATTGTCCTCGTTGTGCCATAAAAAATTTCGCTATAGTTCAAGCTTTTACTAGTGTTCATACCTCTGTAATAAATTTCTAGCATTTATTTTAGTCTGGAAAACCTGCAAAGGCTTTTCAATTGCTTCTTAATTTTCTTTACAAATATTCCGATTTCAATAAACAACTTCGTACATAGTTAGAATATACTTTATACCTACTTTCCTTTAAACTTTATCTTTTTGTTGTGGAAGTACTGCCTGAAAGATCCATCCTGAATTGGATTATCGTGTTCATTTTAATTTCAACCGGTTATGACAAACCGTATTTCAACACCGCCTCCTCTCTCTTCACTAACCGTATTTTAGCAATTTACATAACCATCTATCACCCATTTCCATTCCAATATTCATCCCATGAATCCAAATACAAACCGAGACATATCGTAAACACATCACCTTCAGTTACAAGTGCGTACGGCCGTGGGATCGCGTAAATTTCAATTGGGCATGATTATTAATGATTATTAATTACTAACAGGTAGCCATATAGAATACTGCTAGCCCAGTGACCTGGCGAATGACTAATGTGTGCGTGGGATGATAGAACTAATGTGTCGGGTGTTTTCGAATGTTAGAAATAGGTGTAAATTAAATTAGGTCGCAATTGAAATTGCTGCAGTTTTTTTAGACTGAAATCAATGTTGGGAAATCTTTACTTGTTTATTAATTATTATATACTTTATTGTACACCACAAAAACATACAGGACAAACATTTACAAAAACAAGTGAACAATGGGCGGTCTTATCGCACAGGGCAATCTTTGGATGGACTGAACGAGAGGAGATGAATTTAGGGCTGTCAGTGTACCAAATATCATAAATAATATTACTTATACATAACAAAATAAAATACATATATACAATACTACATAATTTACTAATAAATATCAAATATATGACAGAGAAAGGAGAAGAATACAAATTATAGTGAAATTCCTTTATCATTACCATTTCCTTAGTTTTTATGAAAATATATGCATGGGGAATCATCATTCGAGGAATACTATTTGGGTTGATTTTGATTTAATTACTAAATCACCAGTAATTTGCTTGAGTTAATTTCTACTCCTTTTGCGCTGAACTGTATAAGCTTTTAAAGATTTTTAATGAAACTCCACCACACATTCATAAATCAAGTCATAGACAACCAAACGCTTTCGCACATAGCCACAGCGTAAAAAATGCAGTAAAATAATAAAATTAATGAAAGCACCAAATGGCGTCGGACAATAATGAAAATGACCGTTTGATTAACAACTCGAATGATAAATTATTGTGGTGTGTCAGCGAACGGCGCACGATAGTTTGTTCATGTGGAGGACATAATTGATCGGACGGTAACTGGGTACCTACTCATCAATTTACTCATTAAAAGTTGAATTGATATTGCTGTTATGTATTGGGGTGTTTTTGTAATTGAATGTTTTTGTAATAAGTTCATTTATTAAAGAATATGTCAGGGGATTGTTCAAGGTAGAATCGATTGGTGAAAACGTCCATGAAAGGGCAAACAGACTGATGACTATTAGTAAGACACGTTTGGAGTGAATGAAGTATTTGTTCTGCTCTTAAGTCTATATCTTTTAACATCATCATTCTGTCCACTTATTAGATATCGTGTTACCCAGTATTGTTTTTTAACAGACTTACCAAAAAGGAGGAGATTCTATGTTCGACTTTATGTTTGTATTTTTTTTGTATGTTCCCCGATTTCTCCGTCAATTGTGGACCGATTTTGAAAATTCTTTTTTTGTTTAAAAAATATTTTGAAATTGGACCCATTTTAATTTGGTGAAGATCTGATAAAGAACTTCGGAGACCTACAATAGAACTCTTCAATTAATTACGGCAAATCTCTTGAGATTGCTCCAATCGCATGTCTGTTTATTGATTATACAATTTCAAACCATAATATCACACCAGTACGCTCTAAAGGGGTACGCAGATGTGTACAGTTGGTACACTTTCATTTCACCGGTTATGTTCAAGATGTATGGTATTCGAGTATTCTTTCATTATAGGTACCTTACTAAAGGCAAGTTGCCTATTAGGTACAACTAAAAAGTGAAAAATACAAAAAAATATACTACCGACTTCCAAATAAAAGCACTACAAAGTGGAAAATAACTTTCTTTTTGGAAGTCGGTGACCATAGCGAAAAAAAATTGTACCTACCAAAGACACCGACTTCCAAAAAGATAGTTATTTTTCACTTTGTAGTGCTTTTTTTATTTGGAAGTCGGTAGTATTTTTTTGTAAAAAAGTTTTTTCATTAATATACTCAAACATTAAAATAAAGTAAAATAATTTGCTGTTCTATTTAAACTTTACTCAGTGTTGGAAAGGTGTGCAAATATTAACTTCTCACTACGGCACCTTTTCTGATTTCTCTCGGGATTCTGCAATTTATTTTTGTTATACTTTAATTATTTGTTTACATAAATAAGGTATGACACCTTATTTATTTATTATAATACCTTTGCCGCCGTCAAATTACCGAATATACACTGAAAATGTTTTCCGATCATACCTTCTCCAAATTACTTTTCAATAAAAGCACCACGGCATATTATTTGTGACCTTAACTGCTAAATAAAGAACCTCAACCAAATAAATCAAATATCATGTCCAAACATCATTAATTTACGAAACACCACTATTGCCTACATTTATCAACTTTTCACATTCAATGGCATAATTAGTCACACCTTAAACAAAACAGAAATAATAATCTAACTCACGAAATACCCCCTTTTATTAAAGAAATAAACTAGTTTATAAGTAATTAGGTTGTATTTTACAACTTTCATTTTTATGTGCTCATTAGTAAAATGCTAAATAAAATGCGGACAAATATAATAAGTATAATAGCAGACGAAATTCGTGTGACCTTGTTCGTGTCGCAAAATTTTTGTGTTAAGTGGTAAACTATATTTTGTAGGTTTTTAGGTTTAGTCACGAAGTGGCTGGCTAGACAAGACTGAGAGGCTACCTAGTCTTTAGATAAAGATAGGTACTCCATAGATAAAATTATTTTATTGACACGGTGACCTAAATGTATAGAAGTTTAAACGATTTTTGAACTACACGAATAACGCTGGAATCACGAATCCTTTAAGTTTAAATGATGCATCTTGAATCGTGATCTAAAAATGTAATAAATTTATTCATTTAAAAAAATAGTTAACATAAGGTAAAAAAATCGAATATCGAATTTTATAGACAGATTGAAAGCAAGCTATTTTTCAGTTGTGAAGAGGAAACTATTTCATTTAGCAGGCAACACTGAGCAATATAAGAAACAAATGACCAAGTAGGCATCGCGCGAAGAAAGATCTGTTGAGGCGTTTAGATGAGATAAAGAAACACAAACATATATGGACCCTCAAAAACAAATTTTTGAACAGTCGTGTATAAAGGCAGTTAAATTGCATAGCTAGTAGATTGTTTCTTCTGAATAAAGTGAAGGTAGAGGATTAAAACGAGCCAATACAAACGATGCTGGCTAAAAATGATGAGGATGTTGAAGAACATCAAAAGAGCACTGTATAACTTATTCCATCACATCATCCCCACTTCATTTTCATCCATCCATTTAACAAAAAAGCGCGTATCTACTAAATAATCCACATTAAAGTCTCCCACGTGGCCGGCCACTCAGTGCACTCATGAAATATTCATCGGCTCGACCGACACAGCGCGTGGAAAGCGCGCGTGGAACAACTTGATTGTTTTACTTATTGTTGATAAGTACTGCTGCAAAATATTAAAAGAGAAAATTTATACAACAACAATTTATATAAATTCTCTCTTTACATTATTTTACCCTGGGGATTACAATTTTATTTCAGTTATATATAAATAATATTATAAAATTAAGACGTTTTGTAAAAGTCGGAAATCTGACAATAAATGTGTTTAATGCCGGCTTTTTCAGAACTTATCATTTTGTTGGTAAAAGAAGTGATTGCTGCTAACCTTTCACGTTTCTTTTACAATTTTTTTACTTGCTTCTAAACCTCTTCTGGGTTTCTTCAATTCTGTTCTAGGAGTCGTTGCGTTATCATTCATACTTCTTTTCCACATTCATCTAGTTTCTGTGAATTACCACTTAAAATTTATAAAAATATTGATATTGGCACCTTGACTTAAGTTGAACCCTTCAAAAATAACAACAAATCCAACAAACATTTTCTAATTGCTTACACTTTCCAAATGAAATAGTGGGCCTTCAAATTTCTTACTCACAATTGAATTAATGATCCTAATGATAGATAATAGCGTGGAACAAGTTTACCAGACCACTTCAAACAAGGGTAGGTAATTAGCAAAATCTCCGAGTGGAAAATCTGTCTTTGAACCCTTAGAAACTTTACTAATTAGACTAATTTCACACTGACTAGTTTTGCTTGAATTGGAAAACACTATTTGAGCGTCTCTGGTTTTCTTGTCTTGTGTGGTTTTGGAACCACCGTTTATACATATGTCGGCTTTGTTACTTCTGAAAACTAGTCAAGATAAGGTCTGTATTTGGGAAGGATATGAATATTCTTTGATGGATATGGTAGTTTATATCAATCAATCAATCAATGAGCCTTTTATCCAGAACTTTAAAGGTTGTTGTCTAAAAATATTGTAATGTTTTACAGAATGTCTTATAAGTTCAGTGTGCCTCTTGGCATAGGTCTCCTCTAACATCTTCCATTGCTTTCTATATCTAGACACTCTTCTCTAGTTGGGACCGGTTCTTAATTTTATCTCATCCTCCCATATCTGCCCTTGTCTTCCTCTATTCCTTTTACCATCACTAGGGTGATTATTTTGCTCCATTTTTCGCAGTATATGGCCTGTCCATCTCCACTTTAGTTGATCTATCCTCACTAGCACATCTATTACTCTAGTTTCGATCTTATGAAGGTGTATGTTTTCCTGTCCTGTTTTCTGACAGTTATGATATGGTTGAAATATTGATGATAAACTCAACGGGAGCTCGTTCATTTTATTTTATTAGACTTTTTCACTATTGTTTTTTTTAGTTATTTTACCATATTAACTGATGAATGAATTAATCTCATTTAATATGCCATGTCGTGCAGCGAACTGTGATAGGTTAAATGCTTAATGAACACAAACTGTTATCCGATCCATTACTTTTGATAAAAATATTTCAGTAGGCAACAAAGATTTTAATATACTATCTACAAACCCAAGCGACGTACCTTTGTTCCGAGTATAACTTTACGAATTTATTAAATAACGGTGACAGACTTTTATTAAAACTTTACTGGCAAAAAGTTAACGAGAAAAATTCTCAACTTTAATTAAGTTTCAAACTTAATGATATAAGTTAGTTTGTCATTTACTTTCGGATTTTATTTTAAGTATAAAAGTGGCTTATGTACCTACTCGTACCTAGCTTCTTAATATTTATGCTCTCTCGAGTCCATGACTAAGTGGTCATAGAAAATCTGTTTGATTTAGTTGGTACCGTGACACCTTTGTGTGATTACCACCGCTAATAGCTTTGTCAATATTGTCCTATGAGTCAAAATTGTAATGTGTGTAAATTGTAATAAACAGCACACTTTTACATTAATTATGTTTTTGTCAACAAATCTTTTCACGTAAATGGATGCCTATTTTGTCTTGTATATGTTGAGCCATTTACCTCCACGAAAGAAGAAGATTTGGATTAGGTAGTTACAATGGTCACTTAATATGTTGATAACCATAAACGTACGGAAATACCGAAGAACAAATAGATGGACTGTGTGTAAGATTATATTATGTCTAAAAAAGGAGGTGATTAGTCAGATATATAGAAGAGTTTTGCATACTCTTATTACAGACGGCATATTGCGTTGACCCTAAATAAATTAACCAATTTGTTTTGGTTGCTCTTGCAATAATTCTAATCTCTACCACAAAATCATGTCAATCATGTGTCCGAAATCAGAACCTAAATTAGTAGTGTAACCAATATCCCTTATGACCAAATTAATAACACGAATAATCCCAGCTGTACTTAACAAATTGCCCTTATTACAACAAGTTCTTGTCGATAAACAATATCGTCTATCAGCGAAAAGCTCGCTCGTAATGAGTAATCTAACCGGTTTCGATCTTACTTTAGATATATGTAGATTTATATATGTTGTGATTAGTGATAGTTTAGTTAGATATTGATTTCTAGTCTTCTCTGATACCTAGCATATTTTCTTGATATTTTTCTTGTATATTTTGCTTTATGCCGTTCTTCTCATCTGGTGTTTATTTGTCAATGTGATATTGTTTTATTGTTAACTCTGCTAATAGAATAAAAACTTTTTAATCAATTATTTTTAGCTTCTAGCTTTTTTTTACTTTATTACCTATCTCTCCATTAATGAGGTTACAGATTTCTTGTAATGTAAGTGCCATATTCGTGTCAAACAAAAATTATCTTATTTCTTCCTCGCCTTTCTTCTTTAGTTCCATGTTATGGCACGGCACGACGCGTCGTTTTCCATATTCCCATGTCAATATTTCATTTGTTTCTTCGTTTTAGCAAGTAAAGCAATATCAATTATTCAACTAGGTAGTTCTACGACTACTATCAATGAAATAGCGATATAACCAGCAGCCGATGCGGCAATAAACTTAAAATGCAGTAGTTTATGAATATTTATAGTATTTCCACTCCATCACTACATCTAATATATTATCTTCCACTATTCATAGTACTGTTCGGAACACATCAAACGACGCTAAATCTTTCAGTATTCGGTTTCAAGTCCATCAGTTATTCATATTTCCATTCCATTTAATTATTGACCATAGTTAACTAGGCTTTCTAGTTAACTGTCGGTACGGTATACTAAATGATTAGGCGAATGATCTAAACCTAAAGTTATTTATGCATAGATTTTAATATGTAGGAAATGGAAAATTATTTAATGGTGTAATTAAATGTAATACAAATTGTGATTTTGTATGTTATTAGTTAGAGTAGGTACTTCATTTCAGGTATTAATGGCAGTAGTGAAACAGCTTAAAGTATAACTGTAATATATTTGCTCCTTGTGTTTAATTTCAAGCTCAACTTTGTTTGCCCTGAAAAGTAAGTAATTTTATATCAGACTACTTCTTTAACTCATTTCTAAGCTTTCAAAAATACCACCACAATTTTAGGACAGTAAATATATTAAAATTACCTGAAACACAACCCTTACCCATTGCGAAAGTCCGCACACTTCACAAAAATACATATATAAAACTGCTCCAATTGAATTTTATATAACCCTCCATACATCCATCACACAATGCCGTAACGAATATCTAAAAAGTCATACACGATCCGTCCCGCATACTAAAATATATCCACGAATATATTACTACAGTTTTTGAACCGTCTCCATACATTTTAAAGTGAAAGTGTTCGTACGTTGCTAAGTGGGCTGCAATAAATTTGAATATGACATCTGTGATATTACGATTGTAAGGCTCGATGTACACAAGTGTGTACGATTTGTCTTTTATTGCTTGCGGGTTTGGCATAATAAAATGTTGGGTATTGAGTAGATTTGTGAAGAAGGTTTAGCGTCTTACTTTGTACTTTATCGATGTTTTTGTTTAGCCTAGCTATATATACACTTGAAGATCTATGTTATTTTCTTCTTTATGCAACTGTCCTTTACCATCTACTGAATCTATCATAAGCTTATGATGATAGGTACCATGGGCCTAAAGTAATTTTAGATCTCTGGTTGCTAAATCACTTAGGATGTGCCCACTCCAACCAACAATATAGATTGTAATTATTTCAAAGTTTTTATAACTGAATTCAAAGCTCATATGTAATATTTTAATTTGAATACTAGACGCTGTCGTTAGTTACTTGATTACTCTAATATGAGAATGAAGCTATAAAATACCTTTAAATTTTTCTATGGAAACATCAGAAAACCCTTTAAAAGTGACTATATGGAGTGGGCTTTCTGACCAAGTATATCTTGTAGGCAGGCACTTAAGATGATTTATATCTTCCATTTTAAATCTAAGGATTGTGAGATTAAAATACTATTAAAATATTTTCTAGTAGTTATTTAGGTTTGTAATTACACAAGTTGCAATATAACAGAGGTGATTAGATTCATAATTAGTGTGGCATAAATATGTCTGTAAGTTGTTCGACCTGTTCATGATGTTCATATTTTTATTGTTCATAGGTGTGATAAATATTGCTAAACCGTACTTATAAATTTATTCTGTGATATGTTTAATTTTTATTCATCTTGTAAGATTTTCTTTTTTAATAATTTTCTGTATCTTCTTGTTCATTAAGTACGAGTTAGTTGTCGAATGTTGTAAATGCATTAGTAAGTTGGTTGGAGTCGAGTTGTCATTTACATGGTTCAAGTTAAGTACTTTATTTTAAGCACTCACTCGCGCTTTTTTTACGTAATAGTGTCCTAAACGTTGGAAAAAACGTCTGTTACGGAGTTTATTAAGGAACATCTTTTAACGCCTAGACCTACACTTTGAAAATATAATTTTGAGAACTTACTGATGAACAAACCTAGATGATTAAAAATTGATAAATCCTTTATTCCAAAACTACCATTATGTGTATCAATCCTAACAAGATCTTGTCACATCACTTCCACTTCGGCAATAGAAAGGACATTCAGATCTACTGCATCAAGCTCAAGAGAAATTTTAGCATCTTCAGTACATTCGAATCTGTTATCGGGTTTTGAAAGTTGAGATACTTGATCTTGAAAGGAAATCACATTAATAATTCTGACTAGCTGGTTTTATGTGCTGTCAACAAGAAATACAATTTGTGCGTAGGTGTGCTCGTGTGTTTAGTGGTTTTTTGTGTCCTTTCTCCAATCAAATGAAAATAAAAGTTTGAATGAGCAGCTACACTTTGCTCGTTTACACATTGCTGATTTTTTTTCTTTGTTTGTAGTTGTATTTAAAGTAGATTACACTCATAAAAAAACATACCTAGCATGTAACAAATGCAAGTCTCGCAATACAGTCTTTCTAGCGACAAAAATGTGAGATCAAATGTAAAATCAAATAGTATAATTTAATCTGACCTTCAGGTAACTTCCTAATTTTTAACTAACTTTTTCTTTCTTTTTTCAACAAACAAATTAATTGACTTGTTTTCACATAAGAGGTAGACATTATTGTATTCTTCTAGTTGAGTACTAGTTCTTTCCACATCTAGCGGCACTGACATTAATGTCTGAAGTAATTGAAACCTATTCTCACTAGACACTACTAAAAACAGGAGATGTGAAAATCAAGTTTTGGAATATAAAAGCTGAGGCAGGCCTATGTTCAGAATTGGGCATTTTTTGCTGTTGAAATTATGATAATCATATAAAAGCTAAAATCAATAGTTTTAGAGTATTATATTTTTGAGACAATCCTACGGCACTATTCCCACTGCAACACCTGTCAGCCAGAATCAACAGTGGCGACCACCAGAAAAGCGCCGAGGTAAGAGTAATGAGCTCGACGAAGCCCCGGGGAATGAATTTAACTATCCGCAAATACTAGGAGTCGGAAAAATACATTCTCTTCTTCTATAACGTCCTGTTAACCGTCACGCTATCACTGACTCCCTTTTCTTTCATATCATTCTACACAGTCCAACCATAACAAAATATATATATATATTTATATTTCCAACTAAAAGATCTTATATATATTACAAGAAGCTAATATAATAATATTCTACGCAGAACACCGTGTATAGAATGCGTATAATTCAGAATATTCTGCCGTTCACTGTCCCACATTATTTGAATTTCTGAAGGCTCCGTAAGTATGCCTGTTGTGTTTTAATACAAGCCTCGTATCTTACATCGGATACTTGGAATACTGATGTCAGAAGATTATATAATTTTAGGACACATTATTACCTACATACCGCTGTGAGACAATTATTTAGGGCGTCTATGTTTGATGGTAACCATTGCGATAGATTGTTAATTTATATAGAAGAACGAAAATAAGTTTATTTGAGCCAAGTATGACGATTACTATAAAATAGTGAAATCAATAAAAGAAAAATATTCAATTCTTTTCTAAAAAAATAATTCATTCTCAGGATACGTCTGGTTTTGGTCACCCAGCTCGCGAATATGTATCCTCAAACTGCACAGCATGCTTCTCTTCTTAAGTCTCCTTACTTCGCTTCTTAAGCAGTCGTGTTGTTTGATTATTTGAATGAACTTTTTTTATTTGTAACTTTTTATTTAACATTTCTTTTTTCGATTTAGGTACATTTAAACCTATGAGTGTTATATATTTTTGAAATAACCTTTTAAAAATCGTTATTTTGATACCCAATTATTATTTTTCTGCCAAACCCATCGTGTAGGGCAAAAAAATCGGGCCTTCACAATATTATGACGCCCAAAAACCGCCATTTTCTATTTTCCAAATTTTTCTATTTTTTAATGTAGCCGGTGATACTCGCAAGTTTAAGACGAATCGATTGAAATAAGAATCATCAAAATCGGCCAACGCGTTTGGTGTCTAGAAAGCCACAAAGGAACAAACATACATACATACATAGACTGATAAAGACATTACACTCCTTCGGCAGTCGGGTAAAAAACTTTGCTTAAATAGATATATTCCTTAAAAGCCCTTTCTCCGACTCAGACCATTAACGTCTTATTCTAATCGCAATACTGCTAAGTACAGTTCGAAGAACATTGAATTATTAGGTACTACAAATTGTCTTAGTTCCATGGAAACGCTAAACGAATATAAAATTACTTCTTTCTCTCATTTCCTGATTCTAAAACGTAGATTTCATCAATTTTCATCAAGCCTTAACTAGTAAAGAGCGTTTTCTTCGAAAGAATGTTAACACCGTTCCCCTTATTATTTCTCAAAAGTGCCGTCCGAACAATTTGCATGAGATTAGCAATCTTCACAGAATTTCTTTTCGCGGAATAATCGCCAGACTATTACCGCCCGCTCAGGGGTTTTAGTCCGATGTAGTTAGGTAATCTTCTTTTCTTCGAATTTAGAGATTTTCCTGGTTTTGCTTGCCACAACGTATTTTCAATTAGGTTTTAAGTAGTTGGGGAGAGGTTAATGTCCAGTTCTTGGGAATGTTTTAATCTCATGTGACATGTGCGTTTGGATCTACTAACTTCCGTTCTAAGCAAAAAGAGGATATTCCTTTAACGATCCGCTCCTGTGGGGTACCACTATACCCCAGATATTGCAGATGTCTATTGGGTGTGTGGTACTTAGCAAATCAAATTAATTGGTATAAAAAAAAACCAGCCAAGTGCGAGTCGGACTCGCGCACGAAGGTTTCTGTAACACTTTCGTAAAAAACGGCAAAAAAATCACGTTTATTGTATGGGAGCCCCACTTAAATATATATTTTATTCTGTTTTTAGTATTTGTTGTTATAGCGGCAACAGAAATACATAATCTGTGAAAATTTCAACTGTCTAGGTTCATGAGATACAGCCTGGTGACAGACAGACAGACAGACGGACCGCGGAGTCTTAGTAATAGGGTCCCGTTTTTACCCTTTGGGTACGGAACCCTAAAAACGAAATCAACTGGATAATTGAAATTGGTTAAGTCGTGAAATTTTTTTCTAGCCTTTTCTCATATCATGTGTAAATTATTCTGTTCTTCTTATCACCACCGTCATCATTATCTTCAGCCTACAGCAGTAGGCTCTAACCATAAATAATTCAATCGTAATTTACATCAATAAGAAACTTGCCCCACTTAATATTTTCTAAGTCCATTACATTGATTTATAAAACACAAAAAACGGCAACCATTTTTGCATTCCAAAAGCTAAAACCAAAAAACATACGATAAAACACAACATGAGATCTTACGATCGAATCATGCCATCTAATGAATCAGCAAATTATACAATTTACATAAGACACGCCGCTGTAGGTCAGATGAGCCATCTTGGATGTCCGTGATTCCGTGAATGAACACCGAACGCCGTGAATGTGAGATCCGTAAGATGTTGTGTTGCTACATTTGGGTCAGTAAGCTTATGCAGTTTTAATAATAACTTCTGTTATCAGTGGCAGTAGGCTTAGGTTAAGTGAAGGTTTTTCCTCAATCCGTACAAGTTCATAGATCTTTTAGAAGTAATAAGTTTATTTTTCAACACACTTGCTCATAAAGTGGCTCTAATTTCACCGCAATTAGGCACATAATGACACCTGTTATCAAACTGTGACTTTTCCATTACTATTATTCACAAGTGAGTTAAAGAGTTTTTTTTTTTTAATTTATAGGTTGAGTTGCTTTGTTCCTAAAAAAGTTTCGATACAAAAAAGATCGTGCTCAATAGTACAAATGTAACACATTTCATGCAACTTCGTATTTAAATAGATAATTTTAACTTGTACGTGTTTAATAAATAAAACTTTCACTCAAATATAATTTTTGTTAATAGGAAAACTGATTAATTTTGCCCGCCATTGCGAAAAAATTTTCACAACTCGTTTTCACTGTTGGAAATGATTTTTTAGTATTATTTTCTACACAAGTGTGTTGAAAAACGTCGTATGATACACGTGTGTATTGATGACTACCGTCCTCGGCTCTCTTAAGACCCTCACCTAACGGCTCGGGTCTCAATGGCGCCTCAGCGGTAATCACCAACATTACACACTTGTACCATAATGTACTATTACTGATCGGCTTTTCAAGAAAATTCCTTATTTATCACTGAAAGTTCACTTAACTATCTGTTTAGAAGCTAGTAAAAAAGGTAATTAAATAACTTTTTGTCTATGAGAAATTCGCTTGGAATTCTTAAATAGAAGAAATGAAATTTAAAGATGACAACAAAGACCTTGTTTTCTAATGATATAATCATATCCAAGTCAGCCAAAACATAACCTTTGCGAGTTAAGAGAAAATTAGCATTACCATTCAACATGTCAATGTAGATTCTTCTGTGCACATTTCCTAATGACAGCGATGCGGAGGACTAGTTCGACATCTAAATGTATTTTGTTGTTGAATATGTGTACCTATGTAGTTAGTTTTAGTATAATTATTTTGTTAAATGTTTAAGTCCCTTATGTGCAACATTGTGAACTAAATAAAAGTAATAAACAAATCAGTCATCAGAAACCAACATGTCATTTCGCTTAACACAACTAGTGTCCGACTGAAAGTTCAGTTTCGGTTTCGGTCGAGTTTCGGCAAAATTAACGAGTTTCGGTTTAGTTTTGGTTTCGGCGGCTAAACTACGACCGAAACCGAAATTGCATTCGGGAGTTCTCGCGCTGTGTTGTGTGTGTGTGTTATATTCCATCCAAGCGAGTAAGCGACGAAGACATTTTGCCACGTCCAGGTGCCTAATCATGTCGTGACTGGCTTGTGTTGGCAGTACGTTTTGTTTGTTGTGAGTTTTCCTGTGATTTATTTAGATGTAGATAAAAAAAATAAAGACTGACTGATTATAATAGTGATTTCTTTATTTATCCCTCAAAACATGATCCTTGTAAGGAAGTTTCGGTTTCGACCGAATCTGAGACTATTGCAGAAATTCGGTTTCGGTTGTATAAACCAGTTTTGTTCGGACACTAAACACAACTTATCATTATATAGAATTTAATATGAACATAATGCAGCTCAGTGTAACATTAAACTATAATAAACCCTATTGTAACGAGAATTGTGATTTCATCCATGTGTTGCTCGTAATGTGTGTGTGTGACTGCTCGTAATGAAAACATGGCTGTTTAGCTAAAGGAACAACGTCTAGATGTGTTACAGGTTTATTTTCAGTAAATTAATGGGTTTTAATGGAAATGGTCTGTTAATAAAGGACCTTTGTTTTACGATAATGTGAATCTATACCAATATTATAAAGAGGAAAGATTTTTTTGTTTGTTTGTACCGAATAGGCTCCAAAACTATTGGACCGATTTCAAAAATTCTTACACCGTTGAGAAGCTACTCTATCCCCGGGTGACATAGGCTACTTTTTATCCCTGTATTCCCACGGGAACGGGAACTACGTGGGTGAAACCGCGAGGCGTCCTCTAGTACTTTATATGTGACGCCATCATAATGGAAGATAGTTTATTAGTAAGAACAATCTTACATCGATTAATTAAAAATGATCCTATGAAGGTTCTGTCCATGCATTAGGTCTTACTGACCCAATATATCTATACCAATATTATAAAGAGGAAAGATTTTTTTGTTTGTTTGTTTGTACCGAATAGGCTCCAAAACTACTGGACCGATTTCAAAAATTCTTTCACCGTTTGGAAGCTACTCTATCCCCGGGTGACATAGGCTACTTTTTATCCCTGTGTTCCCACGGGAACGGGAACTACGCGGGTGAAACCGCGAGGCGTCCTCTAGTGTTTAATAAGAATAGATAAACCAAAGTTACGATGAATAGATTGCGTGAAAAAATATATTGACTAGAAAACTGTAACAGTTGACTGTAGACATAACGACAAACAGAGAAACTGAAGATAAGCTGCACTATCCTCTAACAAAATGTAACAAGAGGGGGCAGGAGGGTGTTATTGAAAGTAGAAAATGATGTTTTGACGTTTGGTTTACGCAAATTATGCTGACGCCAATTTTGACAGCTCTAATTTGTTTTCTGCCCGTTTCATTTTTGGCTGTAGATAAGTGGCATTCAATGTCAGTGAAGGCGATATTCGTAATGTCAAAATGTAAGGGATTGATCACGTGATTATTCTATATCGCTTGTCAATTCCATGAAATTTTTCCTTTTTGACAATCGCTATCGCCACGCTTTCGACGATAGATTGTCACTTGTCTAAGGCTTCAGGTTTTGAATGGTTAAAATAGAAGAACACAATGGTTCATTTTATTTGTAAGATACGGTTTTGTCTACCTGTATTCTCTAAAATTACAAAATACCAAATAAATATGTAAAACCTCCCATTGAAAAAAAAACTGACGCTAATACACATACCGGAATAGCAGTAGTCGAAAAACACGCAGCCTCGCGTGTCATCCCATCTTACCGTTAGTAATATCATGAAACGTAAATTATGTACTGTTCATCTATGTAAACTATGCTCTGTAAAGTGTCCCATTTAGTTTACAACGACTGTGACGTTTTGTCCGCGTTCACAGCGGTTATTATGGTGGAATACTCTTACCATATGCAAGAATTATTAAAAAGCAAGAATATTAAGTGCGTTTAAATTTTATTGTGCACTTGGATGTAATTTACTCATATGCAACTGCGGTTTGCTGTAAGATAATCCAATTATGGCTTTAGCTCGCCCTTGAACATGAAATGTGTGACATTCTCTGCCGCAGTCTGTGTTTCCCGACAGCTACAACCTAGGGATCTTTAAGTCAAGAGTGAATAGGTTATTTCTAGGCGTGTTTCACCGTCGACCACATCATCGCTTATCATCAGGTGAGATAGTGGTCAAGCGCGCGCCTGTAGAATATAAAAAGCTATCAAATTGGACTTGTATCTGTCTTTATGTTTTTGTGAACAATAAAGAATAAGAAGCAATTTTTATGATATTTGATTTGATGAGTGATGTCAACTTGCCTTTATCCCAGAATTTGTGGTTCATGCAACATGTCTTTTTTTATAATGTCAGCAGTGTATAAAAATTATATGTCGAGAAAGGAGGTGATGCTTTCTGGCCATATCTCAACGACTAGAGGAAATTAATTAATTGTTTAATTGTTGACGTTTGACGTCACGACGGCGACGTCAACGTATTGGACACGAAATTTCAACGCAATGTATAGCCGTAATTTTTTTTGTAATATTTTTAGGTAATCTAACTGACGGACTAAATAGTATTTTTTTGTCATCATCCTTATTCAATTCAAATCGTAATCAAGTTCAGTCATTGTTACACAGCGGGTCCCTGTATATATTTCCCTCTTCGCAAACACAAATGGTAAAGCTACATGCCTACCCTCAGCACAGGAGCCCTGACCCACATTCTATCCATTTTTGAACGCGCACAAAACCGCACCAGCCTTCCACTGTCGCTTAATTAACTGAGCACAATGCGTTATAGAAATATGCCCTGTTAAGGCCATGACAACACCTTTAAATGTGCGATGACACAACGCTTGTGATCGATTTACTCAAAAATACGTTAAATACTATCATACTTTACAATTACAATCATAGTGTTTGTCTTTTACCTGGAAAAACGGTCCAGTTAGACGGCCCTTCGAGAGAGAGATATAGTTGGATTTGACTCGGCTGGGCATCGTTCGGCAAGCAGCACGGTATTCTATTGTCTCACATGGGAACCACAGTGTCTTAAGATGAAATTCTATAACCAGTGTGACTTACCAGTGATGACATACGGATTTCAAACGCATTATGGGCTCCATCGGAAGGCTTAAAATCACCCAAAATGGAGAGGGTTCCCTCCATTATTGAATGTGAATTGAAAATATCCGGAGAAGAAACAAGGTTACCGACATAATATATGGCAAAAAAATACAGCCCTAAAAATTAACATTCTTACTGAATATTTCTGCATCTTCAAACCTTGGGTAATTTTTTTTTAGAACGCTATTTCGAATGTTTTTGTTAAGTTTCATCGCCTTAATAGCCTGCCCAATGAATAATGTAGCCTATTAATAACAGCGCCGATTAATAATGTGTATCGTTCATTGTTTATCTTTTGTTCGATAGAAGGGTTTAGCTTTTGTGATCGAAACAAAAGCTGTCGTGTTATTATTTTCGACCAATCTATTATTTTGTGGGTTATGGACGCTATTCAATATGTATCGGGGAATGAAATCGGGTTGTTGAAAAACTTGTGCTATGTTCCAGTGTATGGGAATCGAATTGTTTTTTTTTGTTTTTGGGTTTCCAATTTGTTACCAGGCTTTGTACACTATACGTGTAAAATGTGCAATTTTACAACAATAACTACGAAAAAACCGGCCAAGTGCGAGTCGGACTCGCGCACGAAGGGTTCCGTACCATTATAGTGTTTTTTGTATGGGAGCCCCCTTAAATATTTACTTTATTTTGTTTTTAGTATTTTATATAGTATTTTATTTGTTGTTATAGCGGCAACAGAAATACATCATCTGTGAAAATTTCCACTCTCTAGCTATCGCGGTTCTTGAGATACAGCCTGGTGACAGATAGACAGACAGACAGACAGACAGACAGAAAGACAGACAGACAGACGGACCGCGGAGTCTTAGTAACATATTTTAATGGGGGGCCTGGAGTTCTAAAAGACAGGCCTAGGCTTAGTTTAGACTCCAGATCTCCCACAAATTACACACTTTGCCAATATTGCTGTGTCTGACTGTAATTTATGCTCACGTTGATATGTAATTTGTGGAGATAAATAAAGATTTTTTATTATTATTATTATATTATTAGTAATAGTTTTTACCCTTTGGGTACGGAACCCTAAAAAGACGTGACGCGACAATGAGATAACGATGCGACAATGCATTTTCATGAAAATTATTCCATGAATTATGATGAGTTAGGTATAACCGATAAATCAGTTAAGGGTTGCCTAGTTCTGTTGCGCCTCTGTTGTCTGCGGAGCCTCACATTTATGTAATAGGATGTACAAGGAACTAAGAAGGAGTTAAGAGCTTTTTGATGACATTCTCCTTTTTCAGAAAGTCGGCATGAACTAGAAAGTTGGCAATAAGACAGATTCTCAAATTACGAATTGTTATAAAAACGAAGAAACTTCTCAAGTAGCTCGAAAAATCATCTCAAGGTTTTTAAGTTGTTGTATATTATTGTATGCGAGCTTCCTAAGAACTCATAAATAAAGCGACAAAATAAAAAAAAATAAAGAAGGTATCGAATTACATTAATAATTTCAATAAATTATTATTCAGGAAAGTTATATGAATAATAAAATATTATTGACTCAACGACAACTTGTACCAAATTGAATAAAATAACGACTAACAGTGTGAAAGGTGAATTATTTGACAATTTTACATACTTAACCTATTCTTTTTGAGTTGGTATATTAATAAAGAGAGCTTACGTGTAAAAAAACCAGTTGATCGAAATCTTATGAATGAGCTGACCGTGGTTACCAAAATGTTCTTTCATCTATCGAATTGAATAAATTATAATGGCGTGCCTTGTAGCTCTCTAGATATATTGTTAGAACACCTGTTTCTGTCGTCAAGCAGCTTTATTTCAGTGAAACTATTCTATGTCTATTTCGATTTCCAAACAACAGAAGAATGAGGCTTCTCAACTTTGTATGGTGCAACTTACACTTCTTTATTTAGTAAGTAGTCGACGGTACTATTTGTGATACTCATTGCGTTTTGTAACAGAAAGAAGTACAAGCTTATCTAATAATTCTTTGTAGATAAAGTGACATTCAATCACCTTAGAATTAATATTTGTTTCGGGATATTTACCATGTATATTTTGTCATGTAACTAGTGAGACGAGTGCTGAACAGTGTCGAGTAACTAGTGAGACGAGTTCTGGTGGTAGCGACATCGTGCGTGAAAAACGAGTGAGGAAGAGGGTAGGCAGATATGTCAGCTCGTAAACAACACCCACCCGCAAAGACTTTAGTTCTCGTGATCATGGCGCTTGTAACGGTGCCGAAATATCGAGCTCTCAACCAAAAACAAAATATACATGGTAAATATCCCGAAACAAATATTAATTCTAATGATTGTGACCATGTCAGCTTGAAAACTTATATTCAATCACCTTGAACGATTTTCAAAAGTACATATATGGGATTGGCTTCGAGACTTTTCGCTAGGACTTTTCAAACTCATACATTTCATGTTTTTGACAATCCTTTTCGCTGTTATAATGGAACTTTGTCTAGGAAATCTATTGCAGTTTGTAATAAGCAGAAATAAACGCTTATCTAAAAAAAGGTAATCTATTGGCTAGTTGCATCCATAAAAGATTGTCACTTTTAATCCCACGACGTGTCATTACTCTAGGGTAGGATAGTATAGATGGACCTCATTTGCCGCACTTAGACTCCTATTTGGTCCGTTGTGCGCGAAGACCTCCTCTCTGTGAGAGGGAATGGGCCGTAATCCACCACACGGGCCATTGCGGGTTGGTGGATATCACATGTCTTCAAATTTTTGTTATAATACATGCCGGTTTCCTCACGATAATTCCTCTTCACCGTCTTTGAGAGCAGTGGTGATGAAATAATTTACACAAAATAATGCGCCTGCCTGGGTTCAAACCTACTGGGCCACCACTGCTCATGATCCTAATAAAATCTAAAAGTATTTATTATTTTCCCATGATCACAATCGATTCTTAAAACCATCTCTATTGATGCCGATTTAGCGATAAAATTCAATTAATAAATCAGACAAAGCCTCTACGATAATGAAATTCTATTGTCACTGCTTATTCTTTTGTAATGACCGCGTGAAGATACTACGAAGTAGGTAAGTACTAATGTTTAGAAGTTTTATGTTCCTACTAAAGTTAAGACCTTTTATGGCGGTTTGATTCCCGTTCCAAAGAATCGATAAATACTCGTACATCTCTTCAGGCATTTTTGCACAAGTTGATTTCAGAAAATTTTCTTTAACAAGTGACTTTTTTATTAGAAGTTTTTGTTCTCAACACTGAAGTCTCGCTTGGCCAATTGTTTGGGGATAATATTAATATGTTGCTAATATAGGGCTGGCTGTAATAGGCTGCTTGCTTTTTAATTCATCGTTTATTCGTAACCTAGAAACATTTCCACATGATTTTACATATTATCATTACCATTATGCCTTTTACATTCGCAAAAAGAGTTCTGACTCTTTGCAGGTAGGTCGTGTGATGGAAAATACCTAATACATTAAATCAGTCTTTGTACAGTTTTTTTTATTTCTGTGCATAAAGTTTTATAATAAATATGAAAATGTTTTATCACCTCTGATACGGAAACCCTCAGCAATGAGGAACAGAACGCGAGGAGGATCCAAAGTAAAGTATAAAATCTAAACTAAGGCAAACTTGTCTAAATCTAGCAGACCAAGCCGGGAAAAGTACCGTGAATCTACTTATTTACTCACTATTAACAAATAAAAAAGCTATTATCATCGGTACATTTAAGGGCAAATCAAATATTAAAAAATAATACTCAATTTACTGCGGCCGTTTTTGTGGGACACGGTACAATCGATCACAGATTCGATTCAGAATTTAATTTGTACCAGAGACTCTAGCAATGCCGGCCGTATTAGCCGTAGAAACGATGCCCTTTAGGGTAGACATGGGATGCTCAGGCTAGGTGGAGCGATGATATGTGCAGGGTGGCTGGTAGCAGCTGGTTGAGAGCTGCCAAATATCGAGATAAATGGCTTGCGATTAGAGAGGATTGCTATAAGCTGATGATGATGATGAGAGACTGTCTAATCTCTGATTTTTAACCCCCGACGGAAAAAGAGGGGTGTAATAAGTTTGACGTGTGTTGCTGTGTATCTGTGTGTCTGTGTATCTGTATGTGGTATCATAGCGCCTTAACGGATGAATCGATTTTGATTCAGTTTTTTTTGTTTGAAAGGTGATTGTGTCTAGAGTGTTCTTAGCTATATTTGAATAAAATTATGGGCGTTTTACTGTTGAATCGGGATGTTTTCGCAAGATAAATGTGTCGGGGGGTTTATGAAATTTTTAAATTTTTCTTGTTTATTTCGTAGACTTAACTGACATTTGGGAGGTTGCTACTTTATCGTTACAAAAAAAATAGTGTCGTATCCAGGGTGATCGAAAGTTAATCGAAGTAGATCGAAAATGGAACTATTTCACAGCAAAAAAATTACATTTGTTAAAAAAACTAGAGACCTTTATTTAATTTCTATTGATTTGTCAGACTTCATTCTATCAATCGCATTTATTTTATTGTTGATTTCTTAGGTATTACAATAAAATTTTATGTAGTATATGTCGTGTGCGTGTATTAATACTGTTATATTTAAATATATTACGTTTATATTCATAAAAAAATGTCACAACTATTCGATGAATCTCAATTTCGAACTTGTGATTGAGCCTTACCTACAACACTATGCTCTGCGCTTGCATCATTAAAAAAAAAAAAGTTAATTGGCAGCTGTCAGATTAGTCTATCAAATAAAAAATCACAATATAAAGACAAAGTAATTTTTTTTACAAACAAGAAATCATTCTATCAGCGATGGCGATAATCGAAATGTAAGCATTGCAATTTGCAAAAAGCAATGTTGGCATTGCCACACATTTTTGTCATACTTCCAATCGCTATCGCGACGCTTCCATTCATAGAATGTCACTCGTCTATAGTCTCTATTACTAAGAAGAAAGAGTCGTAAAATTTAATGAGATTTTATAATCATCCATTCATTAAATAATGAATTTTATATTGTTCGTAATTTTATACTGTTTTATGAATGGTCGGGTTGTGTTATCCTTAATTGCGATCTTATACAGAACGACTGTGAACATTTTTATTAACTTGGTAGGCGAATATCAGCAGTAAGGCGGCTTATTAAAAATCAAAATGAAAACTGATGATAAACAACGAAAAAATCAGTCCAACCAATCAATTACCAAATTTACGCTTAAATTGTTACAAAAAAACATCCACCACAAAAACAAACAGCCCATATTTATTTGTTTCACTCCAAACATTTACATACGATATATAAACACGAAAATACAAAATCCTTCTGTGAGGCAGAGTGCCAGCATTAATAAAATATACAGAATACCCAAAAAAAAATACTGAAAAAGAAACAAAATCCTCGGCATTCGCAGTGCTCGAAAACATACAGCCACATTTAAATTGTAAATACTTGTGTGCTCGACGACACTTGCCTACAATACGGACGAAAGTGAAAATGACCTTAAAACGTGTGCAAACAGACAGTACCTTCGTCTGGTTTTAGTTGACAAAAACAAACAATGTCCCGGCACAATAAGACTATAGAAAGTGGAGTGGCAGTGTATAAACACTTTTTTTCTTTCTATTCTTTCTTAATTTCGTTTCGGGAAAATTGTCTGATAATGAGTAAGCCGCAGAAGAGAATGGGTTGAATGATAGTGATGAATTTGGGCGACAGTAGCGCGTTTGCTTGAGTACAATAGACATAAAGCAGTATCTCAACTAAATTAAAAGCGTTACTTTATAAAATCGTTAAGAATTTTAAACATAATTTACAACTAAAGTTAATAAAAAAAAATGAAAAAAACACGACTGCTTAAGAAGCGAACTAAAAAGAAGTAACCAAGAAGAAAATCATGCTGTGCGGTCGGAGGATACATATTCAGCCAGCTCGCGACGAGAATGAACTTTGTTAATTTATAACTTTTTTTATAACTTTCTTTTCGAATTAGGTACATTTAATCATATAAATGTTGTATATTATTAGAATCAACTCTTAAAACCCTTTATTTAGACATTCAGCCCTTTTTTAACTCTTAAAACCTTTATTTTGTTACCCCACACGATGGATCTGGAAGAAAAAAATAATTATTGGGCTCCCACAATATGGCGACCAAAAACCGCCATTTTTCTATTTTCTAATTTTAATGTAGCCAGTGACATTTGCAACATTAAGACGAATCGATCGACGTAAGAATAATCAAAATCGGCAAAAGTATTTGGTCTCTAGACCGCCACATAGGCATTTTTCTATTTTCTAATTTGAATGTAGCCAGTGACGTTTGCAACATTAAGACGAATCGATTAACGTAAGAATCATCAAAATCAGCAAACGTATTTGGTCTCTAGAACGCCACATAGGAACAAACATACATAAAGAGATTTAAGCAGTGAATTTACCAAGGGATACCGTATCTAGTAACTTGGTTTTGGAGGTCTATCATTGTGTGTAAAATATTGGAAAAAGTATAATATTACTCAGCTGGATTTGATAAGACTTAGAGGCCGACCCCAAAATGGTTTGGAAAAGCTTAGGTAGATGACGTTGAAGATGACCATGCAAACTCCTTTATCAGTCGTGTATACGTGGCTGTGATTGCATAAATATATTTAGTTTATTCTTCTCAGTTGTTCTACTGGTTTATTTTGCACTGTGTTGCTGTGCATAAATATTCACCCGGCGCTACGGTATTTTTTTCTCTAGCCGAAAAACGCACCTGATACAGATTGAATTTTCGTACCATCACGTTTTACCGGACAGGTGGAACTGTTGTAAAGATTACGTTTGCCTTGACTGATCTGATATCCCTGGCTGATTGCGGACACGTCTGGGTACTTAGTGTCTCTAGTTGTGGCTTAAACGATGTTTCTTGTTTCTTGCTTGTTTCTTTCTTTCTTTATTTTGTGGTGGTAACCACAGGATGCGTTACTGTTCAGTTCGGTTGGTTGGAACAATTTGCTGTCGCAAAAAATGTGGGTCTTGAATATTAAAACTTCAAGATTTAGGTTTCAAAAGCTCGTAACTCAGAATTGACAGCCAATAAATTAATTTAAAAAATCTAGACTTCCAATTTGTCTGACAGCAAATAAATAAATCCACTTCTTACAAAGTTAATTTGATTAATTAGTTCAACAAAGACTTCAATTTATTACACACTGTCAACAAATTTTCTTTCACATTCAATTCGGTAAATTAATGTGTTCTATATGGCTAAAAAGTCTCGTAAATCATTTCTGTGTTCCATAAATGAGACGTTAATTGCAAAAAAGTTGCATAAAAGTTGATGTATGTTGATTATAATGATAATTAATTACGTCAAAATAGATCACTTATCCGCTAACGGTATTGGTTTGTGAATCGTTTATCAGTAAGTAAATGATTAGGGTTCCGTGTTAGAATAACTATAATATGAAGCCGGTTACAATGCCCGACCTCATAGGATATACATATAGGAACTGAAAATACACCACAAAATAGCTATTTATGCAACTGTTACGTTATGGACGGTCTTTTAATACGAGTGCCATTTTTCGGTACAAGCGTAGCGCGTACCGAAATAGGTGGGCATGAGTTATTAAAAGACCAATAACGTACAGTTGCATACAAGATTTTATCTACGAAGGAAGGAATAAAACACAGATATAGTCAAATAAGTATTTCAGGAAGTGTGTTTAAGTATTTCATTTCTTATATACATGTCTTGATTTTTCTGGTAGTAAGTTATTTGTAGCCGCAACTGCTCTATTTGTTATATCTGGTGGTGTATTTTCAATATAACTTGATGTTGAAGACATTTTTAATAAAATTTGGAATACAATTTCACTCAGAAAAACTTTCCCGTTACCATTTATTTTTTATTTTTTTATTTAGTCTTTATTAGTTATAAGGCAAAGATCTTGTAGCCGCAACAGCCAAATAGTATACGATACTTTTGTTCTAAACTTGTTCCATTTTTAAAAACATCATTTACATTGTTTCGATTTCGAAGTAATATTATAGGGACCTGGCTGTATGTTCAGAATGTCTTTGCTTGTGTTTTATAATTTATGACGATTCGCATAATGCAACCCGATGTCGTTATGGGTATCATAATGAAACCGCTGTCAATTTTATAATTCGAATATAACGAAACCGAAGTAGATAAACGAAATAGTTGCACTTGGATGGCTTTAAAATAATCTACAATACAAAGAAAAATATGGCAAGAACATGATTTCATTTTGGCAATATCTCATCTTCACAATCATCAGCCTTTTAATGTTCGCACTACTGGGATACAGGGCTCCTCACTGTTTTAGGCAATGGGCCGTGATCCACCACGTGGGCCCAGGGTTGGTGGATGTCATGTCTTAAATTTTTTGGTTCTAGGACATGCCGGTTTCCTCACGATGTTTTCCTTTGCCGTTTTGAGACCAATGGTGATGTGGAAGTGGAACAAACGGAACGATTTTAGACCAAAGTAAAAAAAAAACGTTATCTGCACCCAACCTCTTATTAGGATAAATTTCGTTTGATTGAATATGTACCTACATGTGATTAAGGCACATATTTGCTTACGTTTTTAAATAAAAATCCTACTTAAGCAGGAAAATTGATGCTTATATTATTATTCTTAGTATGTAGGTACGACATTTACAAATAAGTCGTGTTATTCACGCTCCAAGTTCCAAAAATAAGTACCTAACAGTAACTTCTTATTTTTATTAACGGAAAGTATCACGATAAACTCGTAATCGTAAAAAATCGATCGCAATCGAATTGTGAGAAAACAATCGATATGAGTACGTACCCTAACCGATTCAAATCGAATCGAATCGATTTTTTATTATGATCATCTCTGCTGTAACCAGTTGTAACAAACGTAACAAAATTTTGGAAGTTATACAATAAATGAATGTCATGATCTTTCACATTTCCTTGTATGAGAACCACTAGGTATGTCTGTTTCTTAAAGTTTTATAGAAATTAAGACTTGTTGCAAAGAACTAAAGCTAGCTTAGTTTTTTGCAACAAATCTTGTTTTATTTTGTAACTATTCTTAATATTTTCCATACTGTCTAGTTGTGACCTAAGGCAAGTGGACATAATCAAGAGTTTCACAACAAGTTGATAGTTTTAACTTTATAATTATTAAGCATTTATGTAAGAATAGGGTAAATAATATGGTAGGCAGTCGCGAAACTCAATGTGATAATGTATTGTAATACTCGGTGAATTTTACAGCTGTGGATTTGACAACCTCACCATAGTCATCAATAATAAAATAGGGGTTATAATATGTATGAAAATGTTGGTCGAAAGATATCAACAAACTCTTAGATATAATGATGACAACAGCTATTTATCGGATAAAGAAACGCAAAATCACCTGATTCAACGACTTCGCCAGCAAAAAGTCCCTGAAAGTTTCAATTACGTAAACACTAAACTCTCTTTCGTTTCCCAAATTAACATAAAAAATAACAAACGAAACAGAATTAACACTTTTAATTTCACTGAGCCACGAGTCACGTAAATTCCAAAAGTCGGGTCCATCAGCATTTAAGTCACGGGCAAGAAGCATTAGAGATTCTGCTAGTGCCTCGTTTACGTAATAAGGACGTTTAACGTGGCTATCTGATAGTTTGTCATCCATTGCTGTTGATGTATTAAAACCATCCATAAGTTTTAGTGTTCTATTGTCAATGTATGCTTCAAGAGTAGAGTTTGCAAAAGCGTTTTCTTCCATTACTTCTTTAATGTCTCTCTCTTTATTAAAATCACCTTTGTCACCATCAATGGACGTCAAAACTACGTCATTTTTACAACAAATCATTAGTTTTCGAAATGCTTTTACTAAAAACCGCCTGTCTTTAACACTTTCACTAGTTTTTAGGTAATTGCTGTAGGTAATTACTGTGGGTGGTTCCGCATCAGTGGGGTCGATGATCGAAGCTTGCCTCTGATGGCGTTCTGTTTTTTTTCTTCACAGATCTTTAGTTTCGTGGAGATAGTTTTAGTAATTTTTGTAAAGATATTTTCTTTTTAGTTAGAGAGTGAAATCAAAGTGAATTTAATTTGTTGAACAATTTTGTTGAAAGCACGTTACTATCCTTTATTGGATTTCGATTGGATGATCGATTTTAATTGGTAATTTAACATTTCTATCTACACATAGCTAAAGTTAAAGAGGGTTCAGGAAAATGGACATTATATCAACGATAGTGATTGTCGCAATGTCATGTTTGGGATTGAGCACGGGACATTTCTGTAGCACAATGCCAAGCACAAATTTTGGACTTAGTACAATCGTTATCGCTTTCAGAATGTTGCTTTCTAGATCCAAAGGTTGTTAAATTAATTTATTCATGGTACAATTAAAGGTATAGAAATAAACACATCATTAAGATAATTAGACACGGCTCTTATCAGGCTTAAATCTAGTTAAGCAACTCTACCACTTGTTAAACAGGCTGTCACCCTCATTTACACTACAACTGTCTTATCAAACACACAAACTTGTCGTGCGACAGTCCGACAATCTGATAACGTGGTCCAAAACGCGTTCAATCTATAAACAAACCGAATAGTCGCTAGGGATGTCGGAAGCCGTAACGATATTTTTAAAATTAATCGGTATTGATTTCGATAAATATAAATAGAATTGCATAATCCCAGTATGTGCCATTATTACAGGCATGAACGCTAGATTTGTTTCTGTAGTTATGTGTAAAAAATATCGTTTTAATACGTTATCCATTATATCTACTCTTTATTTTGATATCGATATACACGTACCAGGACAAGTAGGTACTTCTTCTTCCTGCCCTTATCCCATGTTACTTCGGGTCAGCGCAACACGTTTTCTTCTTCCATACCGTCCTGTGTTAAAATATTGTTTTAATACGTTTCCCATTATATCAACTCGTTACTTTGATATCGATAAACACGTTGCAGGACGTGTAGGTACTTCTTCTTCCTGCCCTTGTCCCATGTTACTTTGGGTCGGCGCAACACGTTTTCTTCTTCCATACAGTCCTGTCCCCCGTCACGCTATCACTGACTCCCTTTTCTTTCATGTCACTCCTCACAAGTCCATCCATCTTTTCCAATATTTGAAATAAATTAAAAGATATATTACATATTACCGCCGATATAATAATACCGATGCGATATACCAGGGCAAGAAAACATCGATGTATTGACCAGTCTAGATAGACAATCGCCCACGTAAAGCTTACTTAGATCGATTCAATGTTGCGACTTATCAATTCGATTTGAGCATTGAATTATCAGTGTCTCGATGTTTTAAATTGCCTGTGATTATTGTAAGTGCTAACAATGATATACAATTTGTTCTTGTTTTGCTTGACTGTCAGTTGTTTATTTATTTGTTTTGCTTTGTCGATCGATTTGAAACTTTTGAAGCTATGCAGCACGATACTTTATAACATTTGAAATAATTGAAAAAAAATGTCTCCAAATTTATAATTAATCTTAACTCCGCGTGACTAATTAGAACATCGTTGAGACAAATAGAATCTTGACTAGTCCCTGGAATTATTAATCGCAAAATATTGCAAATAAATTATTAATCGTAATGAGCTTGTGAAGTCATTCATTGAAATGAAGTAATATATATCCCATTTAACGTGTGATATCTAAAAAATTTAAAACCCTTACACTATTTCCCAAAGATTTTTTACTTTTCCTCAGAAAATCGTGACAAATTCTTTATTATTCTTCTCGAAGACACCAATAAACGTACACTCCATCTCACAGAATCGCCGACGATAACATTAAAGTGTGTAGCGACCTTTAGGAAAATAGGGACTCTTATCTATCACGTTGGGAGAGATCGATCGGTGCGAGGGAGATAAATGGAGCCTCACACTGTACCTACTTACTATTAGTATAATTAGGTACTTTAGGAAGAACGGTGCTATAAGTTTGGTATTCAATACTTTTATGTCGGCATTGATTTAAATATGAGAATTAGTAAGGAGTTTTTCTGTAAGCAACATGAAAGGTAAGAAGAAGACATTTATTCGACACAGACATAACACAACAAGGAGTGAGAGTAGCGGTGGTGATACAAAAGCCAAAGGGCTGCCAATTATTGGCATCAAAATTGGTGATTCAAGTAAAGTGTGACAAAAAAGTATAAATCTAACTGTATGACTGAAGATGGTTATTGGAAAAGAGGCTGACAAAAGAGATGATGAATAAATTGCCTGAAAGATGACAAGGCCAAGAACGAAGATAACACTTGACGGCTGACTACCACAAGAAAAAAAGAAAGGTAGGAGGGAGAAGAATACAATAGAAAACAATTATTCGATACAGACACAACACAACAAGGAGTGACAGTAGCACTGGTGATACAGAAGCTAAAGGGCTGACAATGTTTTGTGACATGGGTAACCAAAATTGGTGATTCAAGTAAAGTGTGACAAAAAAGTATCAATATAACTGTATGAATGAAGATGGCTATAGGAAAAGTGGCTGACCAAAGAGATGATGTATACATTGCCTGTAAGATGACTATGCCAAGAACGAAGAAAACACTTACGACCGACTACCATAAGAAATTCGTTTAGGTAAGGGCCGGATTATGATGATGCCATGCAATACGTTTTCACTTTTCATTAATATCAATACCACCATAATTGACAAAACAATTAACTGTTCACCAAAAAGAAACATAACAACGTAACAACACACAGACCCATAACTGGTAAGACAAAATCATGCCGTGAATAATCACACTGACTAGTCGCCCACGTGCGTCAAGCCTAAACATCGGGGCGTGCTCACCAAACACGTGTTGCAGCGCGTTTTCACTTTTTATTAGGGCTATTTTCGACTGAACGATAAAGGTTAAAACGTTACTCCACTGCAGCCCACGGCTAAGCTATGCACATGTCCTTGGGCTTTATATAAAGCAAAGCTAAGGCCTATTCCCTGGTTTATCTTACTAACTCCGATTTAGTAGCTAACCCAGCATATTATGTATGACATATTGTTATTTAACCTCGTGAACTAACTCTGAGAGTTTAGACAAACTGACATATAAGTGATGACTGCCAAAGAGTACAAAATAATTATGAGTTTCACAAGTAAAGCGCAAGCAAAATATCATGTGGTAAAACCTTTGATAATATTTATCACTGATGAAATGTGGCTTTGTTCAGGCCATCTTTGCTTCGTCGGCGAGATCATCCACTACGAATCTGCCAGCCACAGCCATGCTACGCACGAATGCGTGGCTCTTTAAACAAATGAACCGCGATGCTAACATGGGTAACCTCTCCGTGCACTTCCCACATTGCACTGGACGGTCAACCTTACCCCGACTGGTCGCCCATAATTGTTCACACAATTATTATTTATAGGTATTCATTACTAAGATTGGGAGGTGTATTACGAAAGTGAAATGGAGCCTTATCTTCTGTGAGTAAGAGCGATTTACTTAATGGGTATGAACACGAGATTGTTTATCTGAAAGAAGATAATATCGGTGGTTATTTACCTCAGTCTTGTGAAAGAAACTTGGGATAATGATAATGTGTCGATATTTTTTCTGTGTGGTATCTGTATGTTTATTTTAATAAGGTATTTCGATTACTTTAGGTGCGGTATTACCATTTTATGATTGAAAATGTAAGATGTTATTTTTCGTAACAATGTTGAAAGCTGGTTTCTAAAAAAGCAAAGTACCTTTAGGAAAATGAACGTTGGGCATTACTCTGGGAATGTAGTAGAAATATTGGTGGTTATTACAAAAGCCTAAATAAAAGGTGGGCAAGAAAATATGCTTTACAGCAGGATAAAATGGACTTACATTATAACGGAGGGGCAACCACGTGATGGCACAACGAAGAGAGGCAGGCAAGCTAAAAGACGGACAGACGATATAAAGATCAAAATCAATCAAAAAAATCAAAAATGTTTATTTCCTTATTACACGTTATACAATGTTGTACAGTTGGTGGCGTCTCCTTTTAAGCATATAGATGCCTGTACCAGGAGGCGCCGCTCTTTTATATCTTACGAGTGTAATAAGTTACAAGACAAAAGTGCATTGAAAATGAATAATTAATAGTCCTTTTTTTATCCTTATTCTGTTGGTGTGTGTGTATGTGTGTGTGTGCGTGCGAGTGTGTGTGTGTGATAGTTTGTGTGTGTGAGTGTGCATGGTTTTTTATACGGAAGTGATTTGTGTAAATAGAAACAGTTTTCAGTTGACAGTTTATAGAAGATTCTCTGTTTCATCGTAGCATAACTTATTTATCCACTTAATCAGTAACGATTTGCATTCTTTAAACGATTAAGGAGAAGAGACGAAAGATTATTGGAGGGACAATTTGGTCAAGAAAAGATAATAATAGAGAAGAGTGGCAATAGTTGGCAGAGGCCTATGTGTCACAAGACACGCTGATTACTAAACCGTGAAATCCGAGAAGCCGTTTGATATTTTATTTAAAATGTATGTTTAGTACCAGCAATAAAGACTTAATAATAAGAAAATATATGAGGGTTTTGATACCGACCTTCTAGCCATACATATGAGGGACTGTCACCAAGTTCAACCAACAGTATCGCTCTTCGCTGCCAATACCACCCTGATGATTTTTGTTTTAAATAATTCACGTAATTACAGTAAACTTGTACAAGATTTTCACTTTACACATAAATGATACGCCTAATATTTATTATACCTTACTTCAGGTGCCAAGTATACAAAGGCAGCCATACAATATTCCATTAAAAAGCTTTCAGAGGCATCTCTTTATTATAACACAACCACATTATAGAAGGTTATTGTTACCCTCATGTTATAATGTATCCTATAAACAGGCCCATTTCATCTAGAAGCATATGAGTTAACCTTGTATTATGTACTAACATCAAGCTTGTAAACCTTTATGGAGTAAACAGAGTTACTTAGTTAGGAGCTGGTGCTTGTTATAGGTTAAGAGGTAATAAGGTTGCACTGAGAGAAAACTGTGTCCGTCTTATTAATAAACGTGGACTAAGGTAAGACTAACTTTATTAGGTTGGTACTAACAAATTTCCGTATTAATAAACACGGAATAAGGAGGGATTATTTTAATCTAACTCTAGTCTCGGACTAAAAGTTACACCAATTAAGGTCGGATTAAGGTTGGACTAAGAGTGTATCCATGGCAACTACAATTGTTATGTTTGATTGACATTTTGTTTGTTGTGATTTGATGAAGAAAATTTTTAGTTTATAATAAATATATTGTGTATATATTCAAAATCATTCCATATTTTAATGTTTATCCCTTCTTATTCTAGTAATATATCAAAATAATACGGCGTAAGACTAGACAGGAAACACTGTTTCAGTAATAGGCATGAAGGAGATGTGGTTAATACTTAAGTATTTTATTAACATTAGGGGTACACTCGTCATCAGATCTAACAAAGCAATACGACGATTATATTATTGGTTCACCATACAAATTTCCACCTCCCTTGCCAGCCCCATAAGGATGGTTTCCGGGATAAAAACTATCCTATGTCCTTTCCAGGGTCTCAAACTAACTCCATTGAGGTAATTATGTAGTGCATATATTTATCTCAATGACTAACTCCATCCAAAATCGGTTCAGCGATTTAAGCGTGAAAAGGTAACAGACAGACAGAGCTACTTTCGCATTTATAATATTCTAGTATATGCGATTAAAGTTGAAATAGTTGAGATAAATTTAAAATTGCCTCCTTCACTTTCAAAACTGTATGACAGATCTCTTTTTGTCCGGTAATCCATTCTTTTTTTCTACTTTATGTCATCAACATTCATTATTCCAAGAGTAAAGAATGAATAGTTAGTGCGATGTTATTCCATGTGTATTAATAACATTGCTAAAGCTTAGTTAATCCTTATTTACTCCGGGATTAGCTAGTCCAAGAGTAACTTCGGAGTAAGCTGGTAATAAGACATTTTTATTATTAAAACGGTGTGTGTTTACTGTTGTTTTGTATTAGGTATATTTTCACGTACTGCTTGTGGATTAAAAGCAGCAGCTTTAAATCCATTCTATGGTTTTTAAATTAATCATCAAAAAATGTAAGCCAATCTCTGTCTCCGACAATAAGTCACTTAAATGCTCCATCTATCTCACGTTACCCTTCTAATATCTTAACGCTGAAGATTTATAAAATTCAACCTTTATTACACAGAAAATATTTATTTTCGAGATTTTTATTTGGTTGTTCATAATGTAAAGTTTGCAAGTGACATATTAAAAAGAAAACTGCACTTACGTAGGCTCATGCTTCGAAGAAACTAGGTTTGGACTTAGATAAAGCCCTTTCTAATGAATCTCCGGAGCTCTTCGCAAGCAAACTTGACTTGAACCGTTGTTAAAGATCCAATACCCATAAAATATATGATTTCTATTACAAATGTGTAAATTTCACTTTCTCAGTTGAAAACAGCAATAAATGTATACAAATTTAATAATACATTTGTGAGAAACTGAGAAATAGCCTCTGGTACAAACGGAAACTTCATATTGTGGTGTCATTACAACTGTACCTACGGCTTTCTGTCCGATGCATCTGAGGTCACCGACCTTTTAATTAAACAAATAAATACTTGTACAGAATCCAATATATAGACAACAAGTGATTGCTTTGACTGCAGCTATTTATTGAGTTATTAACAACATTCTAATACCAAATGGTATTCGTGCTGGTAAAACTGTTGTTGAAGTTAAAATCGATGTGTAAGGAGATGCTCATACATTTTCCATTTTAACAGACCAGATAAGGAATGTTAAAACCAGGGAACCTACTTTGAAAAGGTAAGTATTTGGGTAGACCGGAGATCAGGTTTGTTAATTCTATGATAGACGATTGACATAAAATTAATTGAATTATCCTTGCATCTGAAAAGCTTATGAGCTTACCTACATAAAATTTCGCTAGTTATTTTAGATCTTAAACGCGTTTTGGAATGAAGGAAGTCAAGAATCTTTCACTTGCAATCGTTAACATTAATAATGCTAAAAAAATAATTACTCAATAAAACTACAAGTCCCTTTCAACACTTGGATACAATACAAACGATAATAAAACAAAAAAAAAGAAATAAAGAAAAAGATTCATAGAGTCGTTAAGATGACAACGAAGACTGAACACAATGTAATATTAACGTCACAAAAAGTACAGATGTGCTCAGTACATCCAGCGAGTAATCACACGCCGCAGGCAATGTTGCTCATCTGAATAATGAATAGACACATTAAATATATACGAAATATTTTTCATGAACAAAAATATCTAGACTACGGATCAGAATTTATTGAAATCTCGAGAAATGCCCTGAATACTAGATGCTATCATAACACGAATGAATGTAACAATCCATTTATTAAGACGCACGACTGACCGCCATGTTTTAGCAATATAGAAACATTTTTTGATTAAAATCGATTCGTGATATACCATTGTAATACTTTCTCTGTATAATTTGAAAGTGTCAAAGTATTGATAATTACAACAGATGAGAAAACGACCCAAATGGTGGACAATGATTATAATCAGCACAGCCGTGAAACAGCTTTTTCTAAACAATAGATAAATAAACAAATAAGATCAGTCAGACGTCACGGTCTGCGTGAACGAGACAGAAGATTTGACCTTAATGAATCTGAACGAGATGGGTGTTAGAAAAGAGATCGCCAATGGTGGCGGAAACAATATTTTCACTTGATTTCAATAATATTTTTTTGTGTGGCCGTCACATATCGGGCGCGCAGTGTAATGTCTGATTTCTCTGTTTGCTAGTCACATTTCTAATGCGTGTGATTAAGGTCAATAGATCGCAATGGCGGTATGTTATAAACATTGTAATAGTTTTTATGTGTACGGAGATCCGATAAACGATGTTCAATGGCTAAGGAAAGGATTGTCATTGCTATGCAAGCCATTAAATACTTTGTAAATCTTGATGTCGGTATTAAGTGAGAAGAGTAGACTCGTAATCGGGCGTCAATCTGCGCGGAGACGACTATTTGATGTTAAAATGACGTGCTTGCATACTTCAAATTTAATGTTCTGTTCTTTTATATTATTATTTGAAGATTATAAACACTTTAACACATGTCTTACTTTCTCATTGTAAAGTTTTACAGCAAAGCATTAAATTCAAGATGCATTGCAGTATCCCGATAATCCAATAATATAAAATAAATGTAGGTTTAGTCCCATGTTTAACGTCGTTGCCAATAATGTACCTGCTTAAATTTACGGATGATGAGAGAGTGTGCTCAAAGCATTAAAACAAACCAACAAATGAATTTTAAAAGGATGATAAACAGACGGACAAAAGAAAAACAACCAAGCACTTACAAGTACAACTCTTAAATCTTCAAATTACAGTGAAAGTAACGCAAACAGGCAGACCCAACCTGTTTCAACGCACCCCAAAAGCACAATAGTTGTATATATACATGAAATCCCTGATCAAATAGACCCATCTACTTTCTAAGCAGAGAATCTTGCTAGACGGTCTGTCTGCTGATGAAGATAGCTGCCATTATTCATTTTGCATGTGGATGTCATGAAGTGTCGCGATAGTGATCTATGACGGCTAGAAGATGGTGCTATCTGATTTACGTTCGTCATGATGTTCCGGATGAGTGCGGCTGGTATTGGTGGCAACGTTGAATAGTATGTTGGGACCAACTTGTTGGATGTTGTTCGAATGAGGAAAATTGTTGCAGTTAAAATTGTATAATATTGCATAGACTATCACTCTCTATTTGTTCTTATGGGAAGTGACTTAATAGATCCAGTATATTGTCATTTGGGGTTATTGGACGATTCGCACGAATTTAACTCTCCCGAATCGGGCGAATCGACAACGATTAAAAATATTCATTTTTCTGTGTCGATTCGCCCGCAGTTAATTTATCGGTGGGCGAATCGACCACTCCAAAATTATTTAGTAGGCGATTCGCCCAAATTTTATTTTAGAGGAAATTAATAAAAAAGTACAGTCGTGCTCGCCCTTCTCGGAAATAATATGATGAATTAATCGAAGTTTATAGATATTTTACTAGTAACTAGGAAAGCCATGCATTCAATAAGTAATTACCACTTAAAACGTGGAGATATGCCAGTTAGATAAGATAGACAGGTGACAAAATATTCGCTATACAAACATAAAGAGAAAGTTATATATACTATCAGGTCATTCCGGTACCGGTAAAGACTAACTTAAGTACCAGGAGATTATAATCATGAAGAAGCTAGGCTGGAATCATGAGCGGTAAAAAGAGTATCGGGCGATTTTCAATTCTAAGTCCTAGTACTCCGTTAATCTCTACCGCTTATTATTCTAGCCCTGCAAATACTTCTTCATGATTCTGGCCTCCTGTTAGTTTGTGTATAAATGCTTATAATGTCAACATCTACCTAAAAAGGCAAAAGAGTAAGTTATATTTTTATCATGAATTAAACCACATTGAATCTGTTTTTATCACTGAATTTAATCGAGTCTTTGATTTTGACGTCCTAAAAAAATAAACGTCCCAAGACTAGTAAGCACCTACTAATCCGTAGGGGCTATTTAATTTTGTGGAGTATAATTGCGAAAAAGAAGAATATCGATAGGTGCCGTATGTGGTATACCTCAGGTGCCATTCAATCAGTTCCCATTTAAGTGGGTGCACAATGTAGAATATGTGCTCAAATCATATAGTAGTTATTTCAATAAAGACATTTTTGATTAATTTGTGTCTCATTTCATTTCAATAAAAATATATAATGCTTCTGTACTTTATCTTAACGGTATTGCATAAAACAAAATGTGCAATACAATGTGGGCGAATCGCTACTAAATAAACTTCGGACGAATCGACACAGAAAAATTAATATTTTTAATAGTGGTCGATTCACCCGATTCGGGCGAGTAAAATTAAATATAATAACCCGTCATTTGTCATCATTGTCATAGAAGTAAGAATTTCTTGATGACCAAAAATGACAGCGTCCATTTTTACACTTCTTATTAATTGTCTTATGATGTGTAAGGTTCTTGTTTGTTTTTATTTACGTCTAACTCTTTTTAATTTTGATGGTGTAGCTTAAAATGACGATACGGCCCACGCTTTTAAATTCCCGCGACTGTAAATTATTAACCATTTTAATTTCATTATCATGATCGTTGTTAATCCTTCTCGTCCGTGTGTCAAATACACGTCTGCAACAAGGTGTGCCCGTGTCGTCGGCACATTTGCTTACTTACAGCGCAAGCGCACACTGTGACAGATAACAACCGCACGATATAAACTGGCTACTGGAATTATTACTGGGGTTTCTTTCTCTTATTTTGTTTCTGCAAACTTAGTAGTCTTAACTGCAGAGTTTATGGTTCAGATTAATGTTCTGATTGAAATAAAGCTTTAATTTATAGAAGCTTCTTTAAAGCCTCGATAAAAGTTAGTTAGGGAATTAATTAATTTAACTAAGGTTATTACCTATGACTGACAAACGATTCAGCCATATTATAGCTTCGGATCTAAATTGATACATATATTGATAGGTTTCTCGTCTTAAGTAAAATTAACTAATCAAACAGATTTTGCAAGCTTCGTCTGCCTCACCTGTGTGGTCGATGGCTTCACATAAAAAGTGTTTAATAGGATTACTGAAAAGCTCTTTAACATAATAGTTCTAGCAAAATAATTACTTACAGGAACACTTGAGACAAATGAGATACTTGGATCTTAAAGAAATTAAGGAAACTTAATGCTTTATACCATTATAAAGATAATATAATTGTTGATGTAGGTGAACCTCTGGCTAACCCTTCGGGGAATAAAGTTCTAATGGTATGTTATGCTATAAAGACAGGCATGGGTAAGCATGAAAATTGAAGTGACGACTGAAAGAGATGAATTATCGAAAAATGATTAGGACACCTGGGTGCTAGGACCTGACACCTAGGACAACTCAGACAGAAACGAAGTTTTAAAAATATGCAATATAAGGTTTTAGACCAAAAGCTCAATTCCAAATGATGTACTTATAGTGAAGTAATGGAAAAACAAATAACACTTACCTATAGTGCTAAAATCAATTAGCCCCATTTCTCCAAAACATTTACAGCATTATTTGCAGTAATAATATTTAACATTTACCTTACATTCTCAAACTGACACCAACTTCCTTTTCAGATTGCAAACACAAAAATATACTCATATAAATCTTGGAATATTTTTACTTTATTGTTTGTGGTTTTCAATACTAGTATATTTTATTATTCTCTTTTGGCGTTCCACCAAGAACATGTTTATTGTGGCATGCGTCACCACTTCCGTCTTCTGCCAAGTTTTCAGATTTAATAATATGAGTATTCTATTTACTTGGAAAACCAAGTTTTATGACACTTGGCTCATCGTGATATAAAAGAGTTGTGTAAAAATCTAACATTTTTGAATAGATGGAGAATCAAGTCAAACACTGCTTATTTTAAATGTTCCTAATTCTTCGGTTCTGATTGAATATTGCTTTCGAAATCTAAAGTGCCTAGATTTTCTTAAGTAGTCCTTAATTAATACGAAAAAAAAACACATATATATATATATCATTACAATGTAGCTAGCATACTTATCTGCATCGTCCTTACACTTAGACTTAATAACTAGGTAATCAATAAAAAGCTATAAATTTTTATATATTCTACGACCTTAAAAAATTAGACCTTCGACCACGAATGGCTACCGGTAATTTTTTTCTATAGGTACACGACGATTTTTCTTTACGCTATCACAAAGTTCCCACACGACTCCCATCATAATAATATCGTAAGTTGAACATGGTTATCGACATAGTAATTGGATTAGCCTCATTCATAGTTCATTATAACTGTATGGAAGTGGACCAATTCGACCATAAGTATTAAATGTCAAATGTGGGAGACGGTATGACATTTGGAAGATGGCGTACACACTTGATGTAAAAATATTTTTGGATGTTTAGGACTGGAATAAAGCTATTCAAAGCAGAAAATATATAGAAAGTGAACGTTTTAAGTAGAAATCTCAATATATAGATTGGGGCTCTTCGTAAGAAAAGGAATAAGTAGTCTTCCTGCCCTTTTACCACATTATTCCGGATCGAAACAAAATATTAATTTCCTACTTATCATACCATTTGCAGTCACATCATCCCTCACGAAATACTTCCGTCTTTACATTTCACAAACCTGAACAGAAAAAGACATGAATTTCGGAGAACAAATTAAGATGCTCATATTTATTTTGTCTCTAGCCAAAGGCGAAATGTCAAAACCACAGATGCCCAGTTTCCGGGCTGCGGAATTTCCTGTGGTTGACACTAGCGGTCGTGTAAACCTATGCTTCTATTAATTAGAACATGCTGTTACTAACTCAGCTGGAAGGCAATTTTGAGACCAACAACCAAGCTTGTTTATCTTGTTATATCTGTCGTAGTTTTAGTAAACAAAGCCGTAGATTTGAACCCGGTATAGAAGGGAAATACGATGATGGCGTAGTTAATATTTCGTAAGCCAGAAAGGGGCAATATAATGCAAAACGCTGTGGTGCAGCTTTAGGTTCAAAATCGACGATTAAAAAGTTGATGTAGTATTTAGTTACCAAGATCAAAGAAATGATGGATGAACTATGTGAAGGATGATATAGGTTTAAAGACATGATAATAAAGACCAATAGGGATCTAAGAAACAAGAAGACATCAGACCATTTACACAGATATTTTATTTGTAATTGGCAAACCAAGAATCCTATTGATGGAGAGTTTTAATTACCAATACCAAGATACATACATACATAAACTCACGCCTTTTTTCCATGGGGGTAGGCAGAAACTACAGAACGCCACCTGCTACGATCCTTACATACTTCATTTGCTTCACTCACATTCATACATCTAGTCATACACACACGCCGGTTATGAGTACTGCGCACCTGGTCTTTTTGAAGAACATCACCTATAAGGTTTATGTATGTCTTTCTAGGGCGTCCCCTCCCGCGTTTCCATTCACGTCTGCCTTGTAAATACATTTGTTAGTCGCCTTTCATTCATCCTCTCAACATGGCCAAACCATATTAACATACTCTTTTCAATTTTAGTCACTAAGTCTTCTTTTAAACCACAACGTTGTCTTATTACCTCATTCCTCAACCTATCAATACCCAGATATTGGAAACCAATAAGGAAAGTGTTATATGGTTCTGAAATTTAGCTTTCTAGCTATCACGAACATTACTGCATTCTCATTAAATAATCCTTAATCATAGTTACTATGGAGGAAAATGAAACTACGTAGTAAAAGTAAAGCTCCTACCGCAAGTCAATCAAGTTTTATGATTCATTAATAACTAATCAAAGTGAGTGGTTGAACCTCCATTAATATACGTTGTTAATAGGAAGGTTTATTACTAGAAGCAAATGAGGGTGCGGTTAACACTTTATCATATTAACTTTCTTAAGTTTATTTCATTTATCATCATCCTTCTGTTATTATCCTAATTTGTTAATGTTTGGCGTGCCATGTCTCGTTATACAGTTTCTTTGGATTTTCGTCCATTCTCATAACTAAGTAATTTTTAAAGGCTCATACAATAGTCTACTTCATCTTTAGGTCTGAAACATTTATAGTCGAAAAAAAGAACATTTCCACTCACAGTGGCAGGCCTGTGTCCCAGCAGTGGGAACATCAAAAGGCTGATGATGATGATGATAATAATAAAAAAAACAAAACTCCGCTGTCGTGGTTGGTAAGCATAAAACGACAGAACAAAAAAAAACTACGTTACCGCAGGCATCGAACGCTAGTAGTCAGCTGTAGTTATAGCCCTCGCCAAACTTAATGGCCGCCCTGAAGTTGGTTTACCGGATGCGCGAGGCACGAAACGGTGCTGTTTTTGTATGAGATTTTCTACTGCGCAGCCATTGTAGCCAACTTCAGGGCGGCCAATAAGTTTGGCGAGAACTATACTTGAAATTAAGTTCAGTTTATTTTTGTTTCATTGTAATTAGATATCGATCCCGCAAGTCAGGAGTTCCGCTAATTTATATTGACCCTTTATAATACTTTTCAAACAGTGTACAAACTTCTTTACTTCTGTAATATATTAACATTAATATATTAACCGACTGATCCAAAGAGATTGATAACATGCAAGACTCAAGATTCGGATAACGTCGACACCGGAGTCATTATGGCGTCTACTTTATCACGGGATTGTACCCGAATAGCAATCGTTCAACTTCGAAAATAAAGACTCGATTTAAATTGGGAAATTTATTAATGATGGTAGCAGGCGTTTTACTAACGTTTGTTTTATGAAACGGACAAGGAGATTTCATCGTCGTTGTTAGTAAGGTGTTCTACCTTTCTTTCATTCAAAGGTCTAGTACAAATATTAGAAGTTGATAGCCAACGTCCATTAATTAAAGAGGCTAAAAAAGAATAAGTACTACCTAATATGTACTAACCAATTATGTGGCTAAGAGTTAGCTTTTCTTGTGTGGATGAATCTTCATGGGGTCTTCAAATGAGTAAAATCCTTTATGGGTTCTTGAAAATTTTGATCGCCTATGAAACCACGCAAGAAAGATGGTGTAACACGGTAAGCGTTGTGTAGAATGATAGGGAATTGATAATAAATTGCGAGAACTATGGACGAAAGAATAAAATCTCCAATATGTTTCCTTGTAATTAACTGATGAACATGTTTCGTTATATCTTACAAAATTCTTTTCTGCTTTACCATAAATCCTATTCCCTCGAAGATAAGACCAATAAATCCCAAAGGAAACTATACTGAGTTCACACAACTTATCTTAATTAGACGGATTTCCTTCTCCATATATATACATTTTTATTTAGTTTCTGTTACGAAGAATCGTATATCCTCATGTTACGGCTCTGGTAATTTATTTATGTACCTTATATCTTAGTATTTCCTACCATCCTGGTATTTACGTATTTCTGTGTAACTTCTAAGCCAGATCTTGGCTGATTCCTTATCTATATTTATGTGGCCATCTTTTATAGATTATCTTTTATACCTGAAAATGTACCTACGTAAGTAAATTATCTTTATCTGTTTGATTTATGTAATTAGAACCAGCATAAGGAAATAGTACTTAAACTTTTATGCCTATATATAATAACGCATAGGTTCGTAAGAAATAAGCGCTCGAAATGTCAACCAAACCTCATAGATTCTATGGTAATATATGGTTACCATTACTAGTTGGTTGGTATTTTAGGCTCGACATCGAAGGGGTAAAGAAGGTTTAAAATAAATAAATTTACTAACTTTTGTTTTTATTATTGTTCACAGGTACGTTCCTAGTTCCTTCTGCCTTTATAAGAAACGACTGTTCAAAATTCACCAGCACAAAATCTCGAAGATCACATTTTCGATAAGCTGTGAAGGTAGGAATTGCCACTGAATATTAAAGCATCTAATATTGATTCAACTGAGAGATAAACTTGACCTTAGGGTATATTGAATGCAAGTGAAAGTAAAAATGATTGTAATCACGAAATGAAGTGTGATATTTTGTCATGCACCAAAACACGAACGCTGATGCGTCCAAATAAAATGTCGATGAGTCACACACAAACACGCAAGTCGAGCCGTGGGATTCACAGATTGTAATCTGTGGTGGAATTGGTGCGAGTTTTTACTCACACCGGATCGCGTCAACGTAAACGTCAATTTGTATTGAAACTGGATAAGCGCTGTCGCGGGATCGAAAACGTTAACAAATGACTCTTAGGCCTCTGTGGGCTTATTCAGAGTTTTTAAACGTGCTTACTCGATCGCGTTAACGTAAACGATCTCTGTCAATTTCTATACAAAAAAAAAGAGATTTCTCCTCACTGTCACCAGATGGCACTTATCTACATACAAATTGACGATTACGTTGACGCGATCCAGCGTGAGTAAGAACTCGCACTAAGCCCGCTGAAGGCTCTCTGATCACAACATAAAACCTTTCACAGAATCCAATCCGCCGCAAACACACAACCGAACCTGTACAAATAAAGCCCTGAGCTCTCATCCGTGTTATCCGTAAACACACTCGCGTAACAGCAAATTACCGCAATCTCAGTAATTAAAAAGGAAAAAGCGGTGGATTGTAAAAGAAAACTGATTTGTAAGCGACTTTGAAACTTTATGGGCCGCGAGTAAGCGAGCTGGGACATAAATATCGCTTGGCAAGCGAAACCACTACCATGGAATCACGCGATATTATCAACTTTGTTTCGATATGAATGTGAAACGATCTAAGTATAACTGCTACTGCAATTTTTGATAATTGGACTATGAAGTCACTGGTGCAAAACATATTGTCAGCAAATTCAAAAGATGAGATGAGATTTTATTCGAATAAGGATAAGAAAAATTAAATATAACATGCCATATATCGGAAAACATATACCAATTTTCACAAACACAGTTTACATATAATCTCTTTTGAAATTGCTGATGAAATGTGTGACTTTATTTTTATTAATTGATTTGACTGTATGTATGTTTTGCAAGAGAGCAGTGTCGTGTTATGTTCTTGTCACTTTGGCATTTAATATGTTGACATTTCTTTATTTACACAAGTTATATAAAATTCCAATGACACGTCTACAATAGAGAATCTACTTTTTGTAAATGAATATAAGCGGCGCGGCGTAGTTAAGGAAGATTTAGAATATTGACAAATATGATTGGATTTAAGGAAAGTAAAATGAAAGTAGGAATTATTGGCTCGGTTATTGGACGAAGATAAAACTCGTGACCGCGGGGTGTCTGAAGACCTAGATATATGCAATTATATTTTACAGAGGTAACTAAGCGTGAAATTGTTAAGCTAGATTGATTCTGTTGCTAAGAGTAGTGTTTTAAATCCTTTGCAATCAGATACTGTTTTGTTTTCAGGTTTTAAGCTAGTAATGCCCACAAAGGCCTTCCTAAATCCTGCCAGGATTACTTCTCGCGCTTTTAGTAAAGAATAAGATATTTCAATCACCTTTTTACCGCCAGGTAATTTGGGGCTTCTTTCATTTAGATTTAAGAGCATTATTTTTAAAAGAATTAATACGATTTAGATAAATAGATAAAGTATATTCATACGAACATCGCAGTCAATACTACTCTTTTCATAACGAAAAAATCAACTATCTTTATTCTTTATATATAAAACAAAGTCGAGTTAGTTATACAATTTATAAGTCGAGAACTGTCAGACCGATTTTCATTATTTTTAATTAGTTCGTACACAGCGCCATCTCTGATACTTGAGAGAATACAGGGAAGGCCTATCAACTTTAAAAAAAGGTAGGTGGGTAGGGTAGGATAGGGTTGGTAGGGTAGTGTATGTAGGGTAGGGTATAGGTAGGGATGGTATAGTAGATAGGTAGGGTAGGTAGTTAACCAGTTGACGGAAGCGAAACCGCGGGCACAGCTAGTTACTTATAAAGTTGTTTCCGGAAGTTTATCTTTCAAGAGCAATTAGAAAACTTTTAATGACGTCATTGATTAACTGATAATTGTATACTAGATCTATAAACGCCGGTTTATGACGTCATCTGTTAGGGCTCTAGTGCGGAAAACGTTTACTGCATCCACATCAATGACACTATAAAATCTTTCACTAGACTGCTATAAATCTATCTTGCCGGTACTAGTTATATACGTATTCCTAGGCTTACCTAGCTAGTGTATCGGTAAATACACGGATATAGAACACTTATAGTCAAAATAGAACGTGCAACTGCGAATCTATATAACTTCGTCGTTTATATTTTAAAAATTCATATATAGCTGTTAACTATTTTAATAAATAGTTCTACCAAATCAAAATCAATTTTATTGTACTGTGTTACTCAATTAAACCATTCCATTATGTTTTGTTGTTTTTATATATTATTAGCTTCTGCTAGCGGCTTATACCCGCGTGAAAAGTTTTTTTTCTATCCCAAGGGAACATTATACCGGAATGAAAAGTAGCGTATGTGCTCCCTGTGCTATATTCTGTCCATATCCGTTAAGCCGTTCTGGCGTGATTGAGTAACAAACATACATCCATCCAAACTTTTGCATTTATATTATTACTAGGTTCTGCCCGCGGCTTCGCCCGCGTAAAAAGTGTTTTATCATCCCAAGGGAATGCAAACTATTCTTTGTTTTTCCCAGGGTCTCAAACTATCTCCATACCAATTCATCTAAATCGGTTCAGTAGATCCAGAGATTACTCCCTAGGCTCCCTACAACTCACAAACTTAACTCTTTATAATAGAACTATACAAGTTCATAAGTAGTAAGATTAGCGACAGACTAATTTAACAACCACCCTTTGTAGTGTCTCGTTTAGTTCACTTTGATTTAAGTTAGCGTTTGCAGTTCAAAATTGAACTTATTGGTATATCAATAACTCGGCTTCACACCTAGTTAGATTTAGACAGAAAAAGAATATGAAAATACGTTTAAAACATCATAAACAGAATAAAACTACAGTAAATTTCTCATCAATATTATCAACGATGGGTGACTGGTAGCCAGCCACTCGTGGTAAGACCCTCAAGTAACTTGTAAAGAGATCTCGATTTACGACAGAAAGTTGTGGTTTTCAGAAATTCGGTAATAAAGTGGGCTTTGCGGCACCTCTGGGTTACGACTTAGGCCTCGACCAGCGTAAATAGCTTACATGGGTGCTAAAGCGGGCGTGAAGTATCAAACACGATAAAGCCGCTGTGTGCGATCATAATGAACAGAAATCACTATGGCGGTCGCCTAGCGCGATATGATAGAGTGGATTTGCAAACGAACGATTGTCTTTTGTTTTACCCTGAAGAAAGTCGTTTATACAATTCTCTGCTGCCCACTACAACAATACGCGATGCGCTCTGTCCAGGTGTCCTACACAAAGTGTCATTTTATAAGCGATGGCGGTGTTTGAAATTACAAAATGTAAGGGATTCATCACGTGACTTTTGATTATGCTTGGCAATCCCATACGTTTCTGATGTTTTTTCAATCGCAATCGCGATACTTTCGTTGGTAGAATTTTACTGGTCTAAACCCTCAGAAGTAACTATGGCGGGTGCAAAAGCGCGACAAGCGAAGAGAAACGTCTAGTCTCTGCTGCCCGCTATAACCGATGCAGTCATCACTGTCATTTCAGCGGAAATACGTCCTGCTGAACATCGGAAAACGTCATCGGTCTACCTGGAGACCTTCCAACGCTGCGGCTTTCGGTACGCGATCGCTACTCCAGGGACAACGTTTTCGTTGTAAGAATATCACTTGTCTGGCACTTAAGGGTCAGACTCAGAATTGACTATGGCTGGCTCCTAGTGCGACGTGATAGAGTGGCGATCGTCTAATGTTTTGCCCTGACAAAATATGTCTGGTTTCTAATGCCCGCTACAACAACTCGTGATGCACTTTGGTCACTAAAGATCAAAGATCATCGGCGTTACTGACGCAGCGACACTGGGAATCAATATATGGGGCACCATTCGAGCACAGCGACTTTGTCACGGCGACAGTTTAAGTGGTTTGATTCGTAAGCAACGCGTATTACCCGGTGCTAAGGACCTTCTTGCCGCGAATTTGCAGTGTCGCGGCTGCAACCTTTATCGCGCCCGCACCCGCCCTATTCACTCTGGACAAAGCCTTACGATCGAACAGTCGTAACATAAAAGTTTCGGACACTGCTGTCCCGAAAACGGCCGAATGGGGCCGAGGATTGGAAATGACATACTCATAAAGGAAGGTGGGAATGTATGTGTCGGCATTGTGATTAAAATGCGTCTAGACTGTGTTTTTGGGTAAGGATGAGTTTCTCTTCATTTTTGTTTTATGTTAATTCATAGATGGTAAAATTATATTTATTTATTGTTTCACTGTAGACTTTACAGTGTCTTGTATCTGAGAAATAATTGATATCCTCTATCTACAATATACCTTGAGAAATCTTGTAAAACATATGGCTCCGTATGACCACGGGCACCCAACGCGAAGAAATAAAAATTGGTTCAAATAAATTGTACTAGATGGCGTGATAAGCTTCGATTTGTTATATAGTTTTGTGAAATATTAAGATTTTCTAGACATGATCATAAAAAAAAAATATTTTTTAATTACTCTGCTAAGCAGAAAATTAAGGAATATTGGGCTCTTAATTCACATTATAAAAATATTTGAATGGATCATTTAAAATTGGTTCCAATAGATGGCGCAGTTTTAAATATTTGAGGCATATACTCGATTCTTCAAATTTGTTTTATGACACAATTTCGTACAATGAAACTGTAAAAAAGTGCTTAAAATACTATAAAACAAATCGTCGCTGTATTTAAAGGAAAAGTATTCACGAACCGAGTAAACCTTATTACTTGCAAGTCGCTGCTATCATCATCTATATCCGTGGAACGAAACCGAACGCGATCGATGTTCTTAGAAAAATAATCAATTTAATCAGACGACAAAACGCTAGTTACGTCGGCACCGTTTCTTTGTATGGAATGAGGCATCTGTATGCTAGTATTACATTATCTGTGATATGGCTTATCTATGTTATAAGATAGGTGACCTAAATAAGTAGATTCTTGTCTTAGTGGTTGCCTTGTCTTCAGTAGGATTCTTGCAAATCAATACATTCTAACGTCTGACATTGTAAGCAAAACCGGATATTTCTTTACAAGTCGTATACTTTCTTACAGCCGACATCGGTAACTGCCTTCAGAGACAATAAATACGTATTTTATTGAAACATCTAACAGTTTTATGTTCGTCACCCGTTTACTTGGTTTAGATTTCCTTTGGGGGAACTAGACGGTATGTTTAATATAGGATATCATATATATTTTATTGCTTTATATCCTCTTAACGCGGCACGCTATTGTTTTTACGACTTCTTTAATAAAATGAAACGATACAGTCTTCTAATAGGTATTCTTCCGTCCATGAATATCCATATGGTTTTTATAGTTACTGCTCAATTTAAACTGACAAGTGTTTGTTTAAATATTCTATTATTTTAAATATCTATCATCATTCAATCAATAACATCATCACCAGGAGTTTGCAATTTAATGCTTTCAGAAAAAGATCTAATCTTGAAACACAATATGGAATTGTTTACTTGTTTATGCGTTTGTTAAAGGCTCTGAAATCACTTATCCGATTAAGCAGATTCTTTCACAAATAAACCCTACTCCATCAAAGTCAAAGTCAAAAATATTTATTTCAACTAGGCCATTAAGCGACAATTTTAAACGTCAACAATTAAAATTTACAAGTAATAATAATTGATTCTACTGTCCATTCGGAAAAGTAGCTTGTTATGGAGAAGAATGGACAAGAAACTGCATGCTTAGTCTTTTAAAAAAATAAGTGATTTATAATATTTACATAAGTACCCACTTTAATCAATTCATATAAGTGAGGAAGATGCACCCAAGATAGCACTACATACTATACTATGTATAAGTATAAAGTATTAAGAGCAATAACAGGTCAATTAATTAATTTGATAAATAGGAACATGGTTCTCACATACTTACAAATATTGCAAACATAGATAAAATACCTAATTCAACAACAACGGGACAGTGTGTGAGTCAATTCTTTAAACAAAACAAAAAGAAAGGAATACAATAACTATGAATAGACACATAAATAAAATAAAAAAGATTTTGTCTTCACTAAAGATGGCCCTATGGAGCAGGACCAGCACGTTTCCAAGCATTCTTATTTTTAATATATATCGCCGACTATCACATGACGTTATCCCAGCAAAATTCACAGTTACTGTAGAATAGGTGTAGTTTAATATATACGTCGATCCAAAGAAACTGAACGACTAACACATCTGAAATCATGAGTTATAAAAGCTAATAAATACCTACTAGTATTCACAGTGAAACGCAATACGATTTCAAATACTTTCATATAGAATTATGGCTCTAATTGTGGCTCTATTTAACCCGTTAGGGATCATAAAGCCCTTTCCTGAGTAAGCTTTTATGGGTTTACTGAGGTATGTAAGTTTTATGGCTCTAATTACTTCCCAGTAAACGTTAAGAGAAGAGCATAAAGTAGGCACTGCGAGGTTGCAACGCAAATGTTTGTGGAGAGATTCATCATATAAGTTAGGTACCTAAAGAAAGATATATACTGTGCCCCTATGTGTTCCTTTATAACTTTTTAGTTGTCAAATTTGTACACTAGGCCTCTGTTGACAATGTGCAATTTTGAGCATCTATTGAGGGTTCTAATGCTTCTAAAGATAATGTATCATAAAAAGGAAAAGATAAGGGCACAGTATATATCTTTTAAATTGGTCCAATATTGGTGGAGGAAATAGGCGAGAGCCAAACCTCGAACTATGACTGTTTATTTAGGAAATTCAGTCGGATGTCTGCGACCGCATATTCTCTTAATAATATGATAACATGTACTAAATTTGTGTCAAATCGTCACAAAACGAAGAAGTAGAAAACGCTGAACGCTTTTGTAAAATAAAAATAAAATCCTTCACAAACATATTCTAAGCGATTTTCTCTGAGGTCTCACTCTGTATGTAAATAACAAATAATACGAATTGTAAGCAATAAAAGAAATAACAACTGCGTTGATAGAGTTTAACGTTAACCGTTTTATTTTATTATTATTGTGTTTTATAATAATATTATCGCTTGAGGCCGTGGTCTGGAAGACGGCGTAAATCGTAAAAGAGATCTTTGAAATCTTTATACACTATTATTTCCTTATATTTATTTGTACAGGGAAGCTGTATCCTTAAGCAGATTGTTAAGATTTTTGAGTCGTTTTGACGAACATTTTGTCTGAACAGTAACTATGTAGCCACAGAGGCCTTAGACAAGTGACAATTTATCATCGAAAGCGTGGCGATAGCGATTGTCAAAAAGGCAAAATTGTATGGGATTGACAAGCGTTATCGAAAAATCACGTGATCTATCCCTTAAATTTTGACATTAAATGCTACTTGTCTAGAGACTTAGAATTTTGGTTGCTCATCCTATAAACACTGTTCGTGTTATTTTCTTCTTTTCAAGTCGACGGTGACATAAATAATTTAACATATATACAATTGAATATTCTAAAAAAAAAACAAGCCTATGTACAAATACAAAGGGTAATCAGAAAGAAAGAATGAAAGAAGAATCAAAGAATCAGCATTGCCATGCAACGTGGCAATGCTGCCAGCGTTCTGGGCACGTTTCCCATTGACATCGATGTGGTCGAATTTTTTTTTGCACCTTGAGCCCTTTTCCCTCTCTCCTTTGTATTTATATATATAGTCAATGGTTAATATTTTACATAACTTATATTCACTAGGTGGTGCGAGCACTTAGGGTACTCTAGCATGAGGGTCACGTTCTGGACAGGGGTACCTCACATCGGATTGGCTCTATAAAACACTATTGTACCAAGTTTTACTTACTACGCCTGGTTTTCACAAGACAATTTTCTGCGACTACTACTGTTTATACAGTATACAATAGTTACCTTTTTGGTATTCAGAAAAACTTTTGTACTCCGTAGGCCTCTTATTTCTCCCTGTTGCTTTCATTTGAGGCCCAAATTTGGCGACACCCCGTCGCTCCCGCTATCCCTGAGGCCAAAGCTTCTCATGCTAATGCCACACATTCATAGCCTTTATTCGATTTATATGTTAATATATTTAAGGTTTCCGTGTTTCGAATTATATTACAACCATATAAGTACGCTTTTTGTATATTTAGATAGGAGTAATGCGTAATCGATTCAAATTGCTGTAACGATTGAGAGTCATGAATGTTTGATTTCGATTTTATGTGTGTTCGGTATCGGTTCGCTTTGCGTGTGATGGGTTTGGTTTTGTTAGGCATTCTGATCTAGTATAAATATTTAATGTGCTTCTGTGCGAGTTCCACTTAAGAATATACTAAAAGTTTATTTATCGTACGTTACGTTCCGACAAAGAGGCGACAAAAACTAGGTACATTCGCTTAACTGCTACTATCGACAATCATGGAAGTTCTGTCTATCATATCATTATAGTTCGGAGGTCCAACAGTGAATACCTATAAGGACAGCAACAACTTCTGATTCTAAAAATCATTTTATTCCTGCCCTAATCCAATTCATTTGGTGATAAAAAAAAAACAAAAAGGTTAGAAAAAGAAATGATGAATGAATGAAGATGAGATGATGAATGTTGTTGTTGATGTTGTTGTTGTTGTGTTGTTGTTATTGAATTGTTGTTGTGTTGTATGTTGTTGTTTGATCTTCTTCATCTTCCATAGGTCTAGGTCTAGGCTATCTTTTTATATATATTAGCATAAGGACCGCTTTTCTAGTTACATAATTTTTCACATAATGCTACATAAATCATAAATCGCTTCTATGGTCTTCCTTTCCTTTCCTTTTATAAATTATATAGTCAAATTGCAGCTTAAATCAGCATATCATCATGATAAAAACAGCCAAGTGCGAGTCGGACTCGCGAACGCAGGGTTCCGTACCAATGTCGCAAAAAAAAAAACGGCAACAAAATTCACGTTTGTTGTATAGGAGCCCACTAAAATGTTTATTTTATTCGGTTGTTAGTATTTGTTGTTATAGCGGCAAGAGAAATACATCATCTGTGAACATTTCAACTGTCTAGCTATCACGGTTCATGAAATACAGCTTGGAGACAGAAAGACAGACGGACCGCGGAGTCTTAGTAATAGGGCACCGTTTAAATTTACCCTTTGGGTACGGAACCCTAAAAACTACCAAAGTTATAAACATCATTCTCAATATTTCATCCTGAATGCATTGAAATCATCTACTTCTTCTCACAGAGTTCCCAAATCGTCACAAACCGTTTACAGTAGCTATCAAAACGTGAAACCACCAGCTCAAAATTGAAAGCTACACCGAGATGTTCTTATAATACCGGGTACAACCCTTTACAAATAGCTCCGATTGCTAAAGTTTGCCCGCAGTGCCCTGGGGACTGGGGTTCAATATTAGGCAATACGTTCCGTGTTTAGTTTCCATTTATTTGTTCGACGGGCGTTTAGGTCTTGCTCGAGTTACATTTGTTGGGATTTCAGCTGAATCATTTTGGGTTTTAGTAACGTGACTGAGCTAGTAGTAACCGAGCTGGAGGAAAGCAAATGTGACAAAAATTGTCGTCACGCTAACTCGCGCTGAAAGGAGACAGATGAAGGAGGGTGACTTTTATTTCACTGACAATCTTACACCGGTTGAAAAGTAGGTACTCATGAATACGAGCTACTTCCACTATGAGACTGGCACTGAAATCGCGTAGAAAAATTAAACGTTCCTTAGATTTGGTCAGTTTTAATATAAATGTACTGAACAGCTGATTCTACCACTATTATAAACGTGAAAGTTTGTGAGGATGGATGGATATATGTTTGTTACCCTCTAACGCAAAAATTACTGAACGGGTTTTGATGCAACTTTGCAGTAATATAGCTTATACGTCAGAATAACACATAGTTTGCAGGCGAAGCCGCTGGCAGAAGCTAGTTTTCATATGCCAAAGTAAAAGTGTTTTTATTAATATATTCGTGTGTGCAAAGTTTAATTAAAAGTCACCGTGTTTATTTAGGAAAAGGCTTGGCAGATTAATCGCATAGTTATGCGTGTTTCCTCGATACTTAGAAACCGTACGTTCTGATCACTCAAAGAAAGTGATCGTAAAGTTTTCTGGCTAAAACTTTACTAAAACCCAGGTTGGTATACCGTAGAAATATAGTTCATATATATTTCAACTCCAAAACTAACGCTATTCTTTACATATAGCACGGGCACCCAACGGGAAGAAAGAAAGTTTGTTGGTCCAAATAAATTACACTAGATGGCGTGATAAGCGTCGCTTTGTTATTGAGCTTTGTGAAATATTAAAATTTTCTAGAGACAATCATAAGAAATGTATGTTTTTTGTTTAATTATCTCTCCTAAGCACAATATGAAGAAATATTGGGCTCTTTATCACATTTCGAAGATTATTTGAATGGATCATTTAAAATTGATTCCAATAGATGGCGCGGTTTTAAATTTCTGAGGCATCCACTCGATTTTTTTTATTTGTTTTGGTACAACGAAACTGTAAAAGCGTGCAAAAAATACTATAGCACAAGATGTCACTATATTTAAAGAAAAAATGTCACTTACCGAGAAAACCCTTTTACTTGCAAGCACCATCTACAACTTCTTCCATCAACAAATCTTCCGAACTCGTTCGAAGTACTTATAAAAATTATCATCTTAATCAGACGAAAAACGCTAGTTACGTCGGCACAGTTTCTTTTTATGGGATGAGGCATCTATTTGCTAGTAATATATTATCTGCCTATAGTTACTGTTTGGAACAGAAACATTAGTTTCTATCTTCAAGCCATGCTATTCAATACAGCGCAACCCGCTTATACCTTAAGCTCTGCACGCCATAAAACCCAAAAGAGCGTAAAGATAAAACGATAAGGTTCATTACTTGGCAACATTGTGGCGTCTACGCCTTAACATCAGTGTTGCCATTAAACTTCATGAGTCCACTAGACCAGATTAAACCACTAACCTTATCGGGCAATGATCTAGAATTATTTTATTATTGTGTATTTAGCTAATGGCTGTATACGATAATAGTGATGGCCGTAAGGACAATAGCCTTTTAAGTAATTTTGTTGAAGTTTTCTTTGTTGTAAAATATTAGACTCCGGGTGAATAGGGCTTCCATAGAATAGCAGGAGACAGAAAACTCTAAAAAGATGGTGTGATTTTGATCTAAATAAAGGAAGAAAAAAGATAGAAAGAAAACACATTTATTTGTCACAAGCCACTAGAGCACGCAATATAAAGGAGAAAAACCAAAAGACATATATATAAATATGACAATGTGTGTCCCACGGCTGCGCCAATTAGGACCAGTTCAGCAAAATGTCGCGCAACTAATGCCCGACGCTGGTTTTCAACTGGACCTGTGACTGTGACGTACGATCTTGTCTGTTACTTGTTAGGGTGTCTTATCTTTTGGTAAGGTTATCATCATAGTTAGTCTACAGCACCCCACTGCTGGAAATAGGCTTCTCCAATGGTGCCCCATTCATTTCGGTTCTCGATAATTTTCATCCAGCTGCTACCAATATTGATACCTACGAACCCTGCGAAGATCGTCGCTCCACTTAGCATGTTTGCGCTCCACCTTGCGTTTGTTAAACCGCAGAACACTGTAAGCTTATTACTGACTGCGACTTTTAAGAAAATTAATTAAAATGCCACATGTGCATATAATTTCTCCGACATTCACTCTTTTTAAACCGGAAAACAAGAATACAACAGAATGTGGCACTAAATTTTCGTCGTTAGACGGAAAACTTCAAAAGAGACAATTTCTAAATTTAGAAGTTCCGAATAACAATATAATATGTGGGACTATCACTTTTACCGTCAAGAAAACTATCCACATAAACAATATATTTACCACTATCTTCTCAAAACCGTTTGAATGGGAAAGCCGGTGATGGTCACACTGCGTCTTCGCTATAATAAGCAACGTTGAGCTGCGTTCACATTATATAAGGAACCTGAAACTAAAAGTAGGAAGGAACTTTCTTAGAGAATAGTGAGTAGTTTCATGACTATTAGGGTAGTTTTCAATCTTTCATCTGTCACACGTGGTGATTATGGCAATTTCCACTTTGACAGTTAATTGAAGCACATAATGGCGCCCGGACTCTCGAAAAAAGTGCCTTTCTTTCTGTTATCAAGTAAAAACGATTGTCAAAAGTCCCAAAAAAAGATCACGTAACATTCTTTGTTGCTTATTTCGAGTTTCAAGTGCTCTTCTTTGTAATTAGACTTCTTAGAAGATACTAGTTTATTTAATTTGATTTTAATTGATTTTGATAAAATTTAATCTTAATTGATTTGGTTTTTTTTTTTTTTTTTTCAAATTGATCATAGCATTAGGCCTCATTTTATGTATTTTTGTACATCAATACCATGGCTGAATCACTAGCCCCCCCCAAAATATAGGTCCAGGGCCTAGTTCGGGAGTTAGCATCATCATGTTACTTGTTATCCTTGTGCCAAATATTTTATTTTTGTAATATTTTTACTTTTGGTAAAGGAAAAGATGCAGGGAGTGACGTTTTATAGAAAATATCTAAGCTTTGCCGTCGCTCAAACGCACCTCCACTCGCCCAATCTAAACGCGCCCTCACCCAAGCCCAGTAGGGCTACCTAACTAGGTCACAGGCCGATGAAAGATTTTAATCTAGTGCGCAATCTTAAGACTTAAACGCCAATTTATGCGGTTCTGGACATAAACAAGTTTATGACGCGAAATGTACCGATTTTCTGCTCATTCCGCCGCTTATTAAAGACAGGTTCTTTAATAGGTGATAGCAAAATTTATTGTTATTAAATCCTATGTATTATAAGGTTTCTAGTTCCTATTTGCACTTGAATATAAGCTTGATTATTATGCTTTTAATAATTATGATGTTCATAGTTTTACTGACTTCTATTTTCTGGATTGCCGGGTCAGTTTTGTATTCAAACGAAGGCATCATGCGTCATGAATTCATGATATAGGTTCATAAAATGAAAACAAAGAAAATCACGAAATTCTCGATTGTTTATATTTGTTTTACGTTCAATCGGGATGACGGTTACTAATTACCGCGGCGTGGAATCTAGTGATTCAAAAAACATTACCTCGTTTTGTGCAGTCGGCGAACTTACAGAATAAGGACACGGTTAGTGTTGTGTGTAGAAATGTGAGGGTAGAAGAAGAATTTTCTGCCCCAACGGAGCCAGTACACCGAGACACCAGTCTACCCGGGACCACGGTCGTTGCAACACGGCCGAAACGTCGGGTGAAATAGGTAAATAAACAATCGAAATTTCATCGCGTTAAATTCCCGTGATATATTGTTTTTCAATTATGAAACGCGAAAGTTTTAAAGTTAATATGTTTCTTACGGGCAATACATTATTACCGTCTTTTCTTGACACGGGGACATATCAAGCTAAGAATTGAATGGGTTCATCTGATTAAGAAGTAACAAACATACCATATCATACCATTATAATCTAAACGGTAGGTACTGTGATTAAAACGAGTCGTCAAAAGTAGTATTAACGCGTCTCACCTCTGTACTAATAAAGTGTATTCTTAGTTTATCAAAGTCAGTTTTTAGCTGAATGTTCTACGCTAAAAACTTGTAAAAGCAAAGTGTAAACAGTTATGCGTCAGTGTCGGTGACGCAGTAAGTCACAAGTCACCGCGCTGCGTTTTATTGCCCCCAGAACATCTCTTCACATAACTCGCAGGGGACTCGTTACGACCTCAATCGTTGTTCCGTGTCACGTCATGTGTTTTGTAGTTTTTTGTATGTTTACAAAAGTGTGAAAGGAGTATATACAGGCCTTTTGGAAAGAAGCTTGGGGATCCACCATACCTTTTTCTGCAGTCAAACTACGTTGCTGTTTCCTGAGATCCGTTTTTGAAGGGGTTGGTTTGTTACGATATATGAATGTGGATGGATGGAGAGGGAGGAGAAGGCCAAAGAAAATATGGATGAATCGTGTAAGAAGTGATAGGAGTCAGAGATAACATGACGGGAGACAGGACTGTATGGAAGAAGAAAACGTGTTGCGCCGACCACAAGGACAAGTGCAGGAAGATAATGATGATGAGGAATTAATCAATTTGCAGAGCATTTTCCTAAAAAAAATTAGAGACGCTTAAAATGCGGTTCAGTACTAATAAGCTCTATTGGCAATATTGCTCTCTGCTCACTTGCTCTTCTTGAATGAGCTCGTGCTGGGTAGTACTAACACCATTTCCGCTGCTAAGCAGCGTTGGTGTGTTCCGATGATCCAGTTTGAAGGGTATGGGCGCTGGAATGGTTGGTATTAGTGATACTGGCACTTAATTGACACATAAATTCAGCCTTTTTTCGGGTTAGAAACGAGCCTGTAACTGACTATTTTATTGAAAATGTTGGCTTTGGAAAAGGTATTCAAATAGCAGGAGTTCCTTAAGGATTTATATGAATAAATACGAGTTTATGTTGAGAGTTATTAATTCGACAAAAATTATAAATAATTAAGATAATTTGTGGATAAATTAATAACTCTAGCTTACATAAAGGTAATAGACAAGATAAAGTTAAATTACTACCTTTAGCAAGTAAGCTGACATCAAGACTGCCAGTAGAGCTTAGCATCACTGAACTACATTTTACCCTCAGGTGAGCTGAAATCATTTTCCTAAGTCATGAAAAGGTGTGGGTCTATCTGGCAGGCCCCAACGAGATTTATCATCAGGTGATAGCTTTTCATAAAGACATTATTTTGTACCTAAAGAAAATAAATAAGATATATTTTGTACCTCGACAGTTTTTGATTGAATGACGTTTTTATGAAGTGTGTAGCTAGCGGGCCCCTTATGATTATTTTTGTTGTTATTATACTTTTAGAACGCCCAATAGTGCTCGGAGTTAGAAACTATTATGTACCTTACAGATCCAAAATTTCGACTTTCTGTGAGCTACACTTCAGGAGATATTCGTTATTTAAACAAACGTCCAGCCAGCGGGCCCTTTCTAGAATACTACTCTTTTATAACATACAATAGTGTTAGTAGCATGATACTATTTTGTACCTTACTAATCCAAAATTTCGACTTTCTGTGAGCTACACTTCAGAAGATATTCGTTATTTAAACAAACGTCTAGCCAGCGGGCCCTTTTAAAAATACTACTCTTTTATAACATACAATAGTGTTAGTAGCTTGATACTATTTTGTACCTTACAAATCCAAAATTTCGACTTTCTGTAAGCTACACTCCAGAAGACATTCGTTATTTAAACAAACTTCCAGCCAGCGGGCCCTTTTTAAACTTTTTTGAGATAGACTCACACAATAAGTATTAAACCAACAGATCTAGTTACACAAGTTATTCACAAGTACCTACCCTCGTAATTTAATTATAAGTTGCCTCCAAAATTAACATAAACTAGACACACCTATGTTACTATACTTACTATTAAGCATTTATTATTGTAAGTACATTACAGAAAATAAATAGTTATTTGTCCTTTTCCTGTAAAACAATCAGCCAAAATAAAAATTATTTAGTAATGCAAATGTGCATAACAAGCAAAGACGATTACGTATTGTGCAAATTGCAAACGCAAATTTAAATTGGTACGTTGGTTGGAAACGAATATCTTCTAAAGTATAGCTCGCAGGAAGTCCAAATTTTGGATTTGTAAGGTACATAATAGTATCAAGCTCCTAGAACTGTTGTATGTTACAAAAGAGTAGTATTTTAAAAAGGGCCCGCTGGCTGGACGTTTGTTTAAATAACGAATATCTTCTAAAGTGTAGCTTACAGAAAGTCGAAATTTTGGATTTGTAAGGTACAAAATAGTATCAAGCTACTAACACTATTGTATGTTATAAAAGAGTAGTATTCTAAAAAGGGCCCGCTGGCTGGACGTTTGTTTAAATAACGAATATCTTCTGAAGTCTAGCTCACAGAAAGTCGAAATTTTGGATCTGTAAGGTACATAATAGTTTCTAACTCCGAGCACTATTGGGCGTTCTAAAAGTATAATAACAACAAAAATAATCATAAGGGGCCCGCTAGCTAGACACTTCATAAAAACGTCATTCAATCAAAAACTGTCGAGATACAAAATATATCTTATTTATTTTCTTTAGGTACAAAATAATGTCTTTATGAAAAGCTATCACCTGTTGATAAATCTCGTTGGGGCCTGTCAGATAGACTCACATCATTTTTCATGATGAATGCAATTTAAGTGATATAAAGCTTGTAAAAAGAAATTCCTCAGAAAGAGATAGTAGCCTAATTTCTATTCTCCGTAAAATTTATGAAATAAAATGATTCGACAGTATTATTTTTTTCTTATTTTAACGTTATCGTCGCTACCGCTTATGGATTGCATACTCACCGTGATCGCGAACCAATTTTTAACGATTTTTTAATTAGTTACTTTCTATTTTCACTGTTTATCGCATAATAATCATAATTAATTATACTGTCTGTCTGAGACTATAGTTTTATCTTTTAAGATCGTGATATTTTTATAGCAAATTGTGGTTTTTTACTTTCCCTGTTTCCATAGTGAGTTTTATATCACTTAGGATTTATTATTATGAGTAATAAACTCGTATATAGTAAACTTGAGATAGATATCTAACATTAGATACAAACTTTTTCTCATGGTTTATATTTTGCATCGTTGATGCCTGTTCCAGTAGACTTGCAAACACTCATCATTATTTCAACCGAAAGTCATCCACTGTTGGACATAGGCCTCCCCCTGAAGTCACCACATTGACTGATCCCGTGCGTCCCGTATCCTGCAATCTTAACCAGGTCATCGGTCCACCTAGTGGGAGGCCTTCCAACGTATCGTCTTCCGCTTCGCGGTCGCCATTCTAGAACTTTTCGCCCCATCAACCATCCGCTCCATGAGCAATGTGCCCTGCCTACTGCCGCTTAAATATGGATTTTTTTCGGGCTATATCGGTAACCTTGGTTCTTGGTAATTTAAGTACTACTAATACTACTGTTAAGGGTTTAGCGTAAGCATGTATTTATATTGTATAAATACATGCTTACGCTGCTTATGCTTGCGTCGTTTTGTGACAATTAAACAATTAAACACACAGGACACTTTTTGTTTCTTTTACTTTTTTCTTGTTTGATTGCTGGTTCATACAAAGTGTTATTAATGTTTTCCCACAGGCATTTTAAAGAAGCTGCCCAGAGTCTAGATTGGGGCTTAGTTTATGGCGATAGGTCGGCCCCTATTAAATGGGACTTACTGGCTTACTATATGTAAACCTCTGACTAGCCCTTTGGGGCATACAGCCGTGATATTATATAATACTAGCGAATGCCGGTGTAGGTCCCGTTCCCGTGGGAATAGATGGATAAAAAATAGCCTATGTCACCCGGGGATGGTGTAGCTTCCCAACGGTGAAAGAATTTTTGAAATTGACCCAGTAGTTTTAAAGTTTGTTCGTTACATACAAAAATACAAATCCTTCCACTTTATAATATTAGTGTAGAAGTATAGATTTCGACAGTGAAAAAATCGAAATTGCCACGTCCTGTTTGCTGAGAAGTTTCACACAAACACACAGCAATAGTTTCCTACTTAGTTACCTTATAATTACAGTAACAGCTAGGCAGTTAGTGACTAAACAGATAGCCTACCCCGCCTTGATATATAAGAACTATAACCGTTCACGTTAAGTCGTCGACCAGACTAGAAAATTCATGTACCAATTACGCTGATCAAATGAGATTCTATTATATGAACCACTAATTTAGTTCTACATACATACATTTTGCGGTCCCTTTAGCATCTAGTTTAGTATTTTGATTGGTAGCCGACTATCCTACCGTACCGAGCTTGGGCGTGGTTTGAGATAAAATATCAGAGAGATACGCGCAATTTATAACGTTCATAAGTTAAATGAATGTTGTGATTCATTGGTTACAGTGTAGCGGAAATGTTATCTTTTAAGAGAGTAAATTATACGCGTTGGGGTAAAATTTCCTGCGGTGTCGTGGGAGATGGTGCTTGAATGATATGTTTCGGTTTGATCATCAAAGACTGGGTTCCAAACATAATGGTTTAGTTGAAGGTTTGTGATGCCAGAGAAACCAATAATAATCAAATTAAACTTGAAAATCAGCTGATTAAAGAGAAAGATTTTCAAAATACTGTAAGATTTGAAAAGTAGAGCTTCTTTCAAAATCAAACTTTTTTATTTCACATTATAAAACGTCGACTAAAGGTGCACGGCTCGGGTTGGTCGTTTCCTATGGAGAAGAACCGGCAAGAAACTCCATGGTTACTCTTTTAAAAAATGGTTTGGTTTTACAATATTTCCATGTTACAGCATTAGTACTTAGATATGGGGGGACAACGTAGGTCCGACAATAAATCGTAAGAAAAAAAAATAGATTATATAATATAAAAAAAAGTTAACAGATGTTAACTAGCATCTAGAAGGCCTACAATGTTCACACATTCACAAAACAATCGGTAAAAGAATCTATAAAAAGGTAAAAAAAAATATATAACAACTAAATTTAACATGTGGCACAAATGTTGTTATCAGTGCTGTACCTATTCTTAGCAAAGGGATATAAAGATGATTGAGAACCATTGTAAAAAGTCTAATTAAAAGAAGAAAAACAATTAAATATAAAAAATGAGGTTGAGAATAGTTAAGACATCCACCTATTTGTGCCTTGTATGAGTTACCAGGGAAGCCGCATGCGCAGGTGCTAAAGCCATTTTTTTTATCTTCAACGTAGACTTTCAATACAATTACTATCTTTTCAACCCTTAACTTTTCTCCCAAGTAAAAAGAGATTTTAGCAAAATAAACTCAAGTTCAAATAGATTCTAACTAAATGCTTTATTAGATCAATTTAAACTAAAGGATAAGAAATAGCCCGAGTTCAGAGTTATATCAAGTGTTCCCAATAACTGTTACGAATGGCAGAAAGTTTCGCAGGTTGTTAAAAAGTTTAACAAGACAAAGGGGTCTTTTATTGAATTCTGGTTTAAGGGTATTTATATTTTTCTATTTATTTTTAAAGGTTCCATACTTTTGGTCATTATAATTGACGGCGCCCGTTCACGAATATGTTACATGAAAGGGAACCGAAATGAATGATCAAAACCATGTGCCACCTAAAACCAAATTCATGATTGTTAAATATTTGCATTTTAATATATCAAAAATATAGGTGTGTTATTATCGTCACTATACAAACGTTCAGAAATGTTCAGAAAATCCTATATTAGATTTTTAAATTATTCAGGAAGGTAACCGGGAAACCTGTTATCAGGAATGATTATATCAAAAAGAATCAAGATTAGATTAGACGAGTGTAATTTTAAGACCCGAGAGCACCCCCTTAAGAGAAATAGAAATGTTATAAGGGCTTCCTTTGATAGGAGATTTTCCAAAAGTAAACTGAAAAAGAAATCTGTAACTTATTTTATGTTTTAGCGAAGTTTTTTGTTATCAGTTTGTGACAAGAATATATAATCTGGCTCTTTGAAAAGTATTTTTCTTAATTCTTTTTGTGGCTGTCCATTTGAGATTAATCAGAAACTTTTAAATTTCTCACGGAATGTGCCCTGCGTTATTCGAGAGAAGCACTTTAAAACTGATTGGGTAAGTAGGCATAGTAGGGAGACAAGTGGTGGCCCAGTGGTAATGACCCCGAATTACGGGTCATAGGTCGTTAGTTCGAACCCAGGCAGGCGCTTTACTTTGTGTAAATTGCTTTATCACCACTGCTCTCAAAACGGTAACGGAAAACATAGAGGAAACCGGCATATCCTAGACCCAAAAATTCGATGATTTGTGTCATCCACCAACCCCCACTGGGCCCGCGTGATGGAATAAGGCCCATTCCCGTACACAGAGAGGAAGCCTGTGTCTCAGCAGTGGGAACATTAAAAGGCTGACTGTGATGAAGTAGGCATATGAATAGGTCATAATTTAGACGTCTCGATTTTAGGACAAATTTTAATAATAGGATCAGAGCAAATTTGTTACATGGAGAATTTTATTTTAGTGTAGACTAGGGGCATAACTACGTATGAAACAAAAAAGGTTAATATTTCAGTGTTTTAACCAAATTTTCCCCTGGTCTTCACTTCTACTGTGCTCCGTCTTACGGCATATATATATGCCCCTAAGTGAACGCAGTACTGGCCGTGTGCCCGCTCGGAGCCAGAATATCGATATTGAACCTCCTTTTGGACAGTTTTGTTTGCAAAATATTCTTTGATTTACATATGCTGTTTCAGTTATGAAGACATTCAAGCCATCATTTTTTTCTGCGTAAAAATATTTTTAAACATCCCAGTCGTTTTGAAGGAGTATCTAAAAGTATCGTGTTGTTAATATTTTTTTAAAGAACACGAAAAAAACGTTTTTCACAAATAATGTATAAGAATCAATATTTATTTTTTAAACCTTTTAGCCTAGCCGTTACTAAGGAGTATGCTTCAGAAATTTACCGTTTTATAGCACTAAAGCGGTGGAAGGTCCTTAAAAAAACATGCACCGGGATGAAAAAGGGTGGCACTCATCGAAAGGTTAAGAATTTTTGGACGCCGTCCAGCACTTCCAGTGTTTTTGGTTTACAGGCATATTCTTTATTATAATATATTAGGTAACAGATTTGATTATATCGAGAATCACGTTAAAATATATCTCTTAAATCGCAAAAATAATTTTACCACACAAATCCAAACCGCATACCGATATGTTAGAAAAGCAACCAACACACATCGAACAATAATTCTTTAGACGATTTCCAACGAGCTGAGCGCATACCCGCAGCGTTTTCACTTGACAAGGCGACCGGTAACTCACTGGCACATACGTATGTTAGAAATACCTCGCCAATGGGTCTTGCACACTGACCTATATGGGGACCGCTGTATAAGGAAAACTAGGGATTGGAAGGAATCGATACCTCAGATGCTTATTGATACGTCTTATAGAAGTATCGACGATGCACTTTATATTTTATGCTCGGTATTTTTAAATAATATTTGAGAAAATATATGTATCGATTTCTTTTATATATATGTATCGGTTTGTTAATATCGATTTTATTTAGTTACTAGCTTCTGCCAGCGCCCGAGGGAACATATTCCCGGGATAAATATCCTATGTTTCTGGCTATCTCTGCGCCAAATTTCATCCAGTTCCGGACAAACATACTCACAAACTTTCCTCTTTTAGGACATACTGAATAAAGATATTGGGACTTTCGAACTTAGATTAAAAGTTACTCTCAAAACTTGGTAACAACCGAACAAGTTTTGTAATTTTTTTTAACTACCGATGGAAAAAGAGGGGTATTATAAATTTGACGTGTGTACCTGTGTTTGTGTGTATTTGTGTATCTGTCTGTGGCATCATAGCTCCTAAACGGATGAACCGATTTTGTTTTCGTTTTTTGAAAGGTGACGTTATCGAGAGTGTTATTATCTATGTTTGATGAAAATCGGTTCAGCCATTCAAAAGTTATGGGCATTTTACTGTTTGTTTCGGGGTGTTTTCGCAAGATATCGTGTCATAATTACGTGTTTAATAGATTGTCGATCGAAACGAACCTGTTACCTAAATCAAGCTTCCTCGTTTCTTCACCAATAAGGAACGTAATTAATGGAAATTATGGCATCAGAACATTTCTTCGCAAATTGTTGTACTGACATGGAGCACTAGTAATTATTTGTAGACTGTGGTTATATGGCTAATCCAGTTTGTGGAAGGAAGTGGAGAGATATAGGTGGCAGTAATTGCATCATTAAGTTGTGTATGGAATTGTAATTATGCCTATTTTGGTTAGGTGCTGGATCTTGATGAAGAATTTTATTATTAGGCGTTTCTGTACTTCAAACTTTTTGTTTAGACCTGTTTTTTGGCAAATGATATAAACGAAGAGTATCTTTTTTTATTTGTTTTAGGTTTTAAAAAAAATTGCTTTTTGATGTTGAATTTTAAATGTGTTTTTTCTTGTGGTTCCCCTACCACAGGTCTAGCTTTCCATGATTCATGTGTTGACCAAAGACTTGTCTCAGTTGAATAGCCGGCACCTGTCACCGATCCACAGATAACTCAAAACCCACATTTTCCTAAAGGTCACAGTGGTCAGACGGACAGTCCTATTTCCTTCCTTAACGAGGGCGGACCAACCTGCTCTACTTGTACAAGATAAGCCAAAAGTAGAATTACAAAATACAGATACAATACAGTACTCACTCGATCCCTCATTCGATTTTGACGGCTTCGATACTGGATGACAGATGGGCCAAGTCCTGACACCCGAAAGAGAAAAGTGTGAATGTTTTGGGCCCACATGAACGAAAAACTTAACTCAAAGTTAGTTGCTAAAACGAGGTTCAATTAACAATATGACATACAATCAGTAAGTACTTAGAGTTGGGAACTAAATCTGATTTAAATTTTTCGTGCACGTGGGCCTGAACCGTTAGATAATAGAAAGAATAGTTGTTTCTATGATCTGTGGTTCACACTTTTATAGGTCATACAATATTGTCTATTTAACCTTGTGTAAGCAACTAACTCTGAGATAAGTTTTTCGTGCACGTGACCTTAGCTGATGTAGGTGATTTAATTCTCTGTTTACATATTCCCAGTGGTTAAAGAGATAGTCGCATATTCGGTCTTTATTTGTTTTATGTGTATTGGAGACACTATTTTCGGTCGGGCCGTGTGGGTGAATATTCGGACAAAGTAGTATAGGGTCTTTTTTAGCTCGTTGCGGCTCTTAGTTATGAGTAGAACCTTCGTCAATATGAAAGTGAAATGTATGAGATGCTGTTACGGGTATCATCGCCAAACCAACTTTTTCGTTAAGCATGTTTGGGTTGCCTTTAGGCTGAACCAGATGCGAATAAGTTTTTGGTCAGCATAATAATTTATAATCATTATCATTTTCCTATCCTTGTCCCTTATTACTTTGGGTCGGCGCAATACGTTTCAGCATAATAATTTACAATATGCTGTGAAAATATTACGGTAAATAATCAAGATAAATAATGAAAATCTATTTCCTGTTACTGCATCGTATACTGGCAAAAATAGACTCCGATAAAAAGTAGGTGACATTTTCTTACTTTAAATTCCAGTCGAAATCACCAATTTTGCGTCTTTCGGGACTCCGAATCCTTCTGAAGGTACTTTTCTCGACATTTTACGATTTTTATACGCACTACTGCCGATAAAAGTCTTCTCAACTATGTGTGTAGTGTCTTTACGAATATAATGTAGGTACGCATGGTTGGAATGTGCAACTAGGGTCCACTGGTTCCCACGTTCTGTTGCTATCTGTCTCCTTAGGCCCTTCGCTTTCCCTTTTTGCGACCGTTTTCCTTGATGCTTTGTCTTTATTTAATTATTTGGAGGAGACCCTGTTTTTATTTGCTTGCGAGAGTTACGGCTTTTTATACGGGTACAGGCTATTCCGGGAGCTAAGGATGTGTTTACGTCATGTTTGGGTTCCTGACAATCTATACTAACATTATAAAGAGGAATGATTTGTATTTTTGTATGTAACGAATAAACTTAAAAGTGCTTAAAAGCTACACTATCTCCGGGTGACATAGGCTACTTTTTATTCCTGTATTCCTACGGGAACGGGAACTACTACGCGGGTGAAACAACGTCCGCTAGTATGGTATAAAAAAAAAGGTTAATTCAAAAAATCAAAAAACCCGACAGCTTAAAAGGCAAACTAAAAAGCGTAAACAAGTAGAAAATGATGCTGTGCAGTCGCAGGATACGTATTCGCGAGCTGGCTGACCAAAACCAGATGTATCCTCCGACTGCACAGCATAATTTTCTACTTGTTTACGTCTTTTTAGTTTGCTTTTTAAACAGTCGGGTTTTTTGATTTTTTGAATATTTTTTTTTATTTATAACTTTTTAGTTACTTTTTTTAGATTTAGGTACATTTTAAAATATAAGTGTTATATATTTTTGAAATCGCCTCACAAAATCCTTTATTTTGATCCCCCACAATATGGCACCCAAAATCCGCCATTTTTCTTTTTTCAATTTTAATGTAGCCAGTGACACTCGCAGGGTTAAGACGAATCAATTAATGTAAGAATCATCAAAATCGGCCAACGCGTTTGGTCTCTAGAACGCCACATACGAACAAACATACATACAGACATACATACTTACATACATACATACACAGACTGATAAACACATTAGCCTCCTTCGGCAGTCGGGTAAAAAGGACTTTTGGGAGAAAGCAAAAGCAGAGGATTTATGTTTTTTTTTTAATATAGATAGGCTCGCGCTGGACCGCTATCTCACCTGATGGTAAGCGATGATGTGGTCGAAGGTGATGTTTCTTTTGCTGGAAAATAAATGTGTTACAGCAACATTTTAACGTCGTGGTGGCCCAGTGGCTAAGACTTTGCGTCTCGTGCTTGAGGTCGTAGTTCAAATCCGGGCAAGTACCCGGACTTTTTCAAGTTTATATGTACTCTCTAAGTTTATCTTGGACATCAAAGGCAACGGTGAAGGAAAACATCGTAAGGAAACCTTGACTTATATAGTTCATATAAGTCTGAAATAGCCAAGTCAGAGGCCCAGAGGTGGTGTTCCCAGAGGCGGCTTAATTAGCTCTGTCATCAGAGGTGACCACATCCTCACAAGAAAAAGGAAGAAATCACATTTTAGGTTCATTTAGCAAGTAATATAATTGGGTAAATTAATTGGGAGTAAAAGCAGAAATAGCTACATTGTAAACCTGCGTTTATGCATTTCTTGTACCCAAAAATAACAACTGTTCACTTGCTCATTATTCTGAGTGGAAAAGTGCTTTCTAAGTTCAAAACATTGTTATTACTTTAAACGAAGTTATTTTAATAGCTACTTTAATAACTGGTAAGCAAAAGGTCTGCCCTTGCTACTTAAGTTTAGAGAGTGAATTTCAATGTTACATGCAAATTGAATAATAGTCAGTAATAACAGGTTAAAAGCCCTATCTGAGAGCGTCATTAAATAATCTTGTTCAGTGGAGTAGGAATCGTGCGTGGCGTAGCAACAGTAGGTCAAATAACTATATCGTGGAATACTTATTACAGATGGAATATAAGTTAATTTTGCAGAATAGTTCAAGTGGTGATTTATAACCGACTTAACAAAAAGGACTTCTATGTTTGCCTTTTTTTGTGTATGTTCACCGATTTCTCCGTCAATTGTGGAATGGGTATGTGCCGAAATTGGTCCCATTTTAATTTGGTGAAGATTTGATGAAGAACTTCGGCGATATACAATAGAACTCTTCAATAAATGACGGCAGATCTCTCGGGATTGCTGCAATCGCATGTCTGTTTATTGATTATAACATAACATCATGCCAGTACGCTATGAATGGGTACGCAGATGTGTACAGTTCACCTCGGTACACTCTCATTTCACCGGTTATGTTCAAGATTCACGGTATTCGGGTAATCTATTCTGGCATTATAGGTACCTTACTAAAGGCAAGTTGCCTATGGATACAACTAAAAAGTAAAAAAAACACTTTTTTCTAAAAAAACTATTTTGCAAAAAAATACTACCGACTTCCAAATACAAAGTGAAAAATAACTTTATTTTTTGTAGTCGGTGTCTTTCGTAGGTACCAATATTTTTTTGCGTTATGGACACCGACTTCAAAAAACAAAGTTATTTTTCACTTTGTAGTTTTGTATTTAGAAGTCGGTAGTATTCTTTTGCAATTTTTTTTTCACTTTTTTTTTGTACCTACGTAATAGGCAAGTTAGTAAGGTAACTAATAATAATAGATTTCATGAAACTTGAACATAACCGGTGAAATGAGAGACTGCGTATCCCTTAAGAGCGTACTGGCGTGATGCTATGTTATGAAATGGTATAAATAACATGCGATTGCAGCAATCCCGAGGGATTTGCCGTTATTAATTGAAGAGTTCTGGTGAATATCTCCGAAGTTCTTCATCAGATCGTCACCAAATTAAAATGGGACCAATTTCGAAACATACTTTTTCATCTTTTCATCAGATCGTCACCTTTTTTAAAATCGGTCCGCAATTGACGGAGATATCGATGAACATAAACAAAAAAACAAACATAATGTCGAACATAGAACCTCCTTCTTTTTGGGAAGACGGTTATAAAATACTACCGACTTCCAAATAAAAGCACTAAAAAGTAAAAAATAACTTTTTTTTGGAAGTCGGTGTCCATAACGAAAAACAATTGTACCTATCAAAGACTTATCAATTTTGTCACTTTGATTAGTTGTTTTTGTTCATTAAAACCTATGCACATACACAAATTAGTCAAGAGTGAATAGGTTATTTCTAGGCAAGCGTGCTTCACCGTCTATCACATCATCGCTTACCATCAGGTGAGGTAGTGGTCAAACGCGAGCCTTGCGATAAATAAAAAAAAAATAGCTAAAAAGCCGCCAATCAAATTAAATTGGCCAGCTAATCAGGCAAGCTTCTGTATAGCAGAAAACTAAAAGCTGCACTGAAAAAACATCCACTTACACAATTTTGCTCATCCATTCAATAAAATTAGACAGGTTCGTCTCTAGACTGCGATTGCATTCAAAAATAATTTCCCTTTCAAATTCAATTACCAACTCAACCACTAACAAAGACATGGAGAAACACATCAAATAAACTTCAATAACTTAACAAAAGGAATCAATCATCGCAAATTAATTTAGTACTGACGCGAGATAAGCTGTCAGTCCGTACATCAGTCCATCAAGCGAAAGTGACAGTCCTAAGCCATTGATACATAGCTGTCAATCACACGAGAAAGCTTGGTTAAGTACGCCGGCAAATTTACTTGTCAAAACATTATAACGAATTTGAAGAAAGTGCTACGTGCCCTTGGGTCAGTCGTGACTTGGCAATTTTTGTGGAATGGTGGGATGTGTGGGTGAAAGATAATGTAAACTATTGTTTAGATTGCAGTAGCTTTGTTTTAGTGTTTTCCATTAGCTAAGTGAGTGAAGGATTGCTTGATGGTTTGATGACAGTTTTGACGTAGTAGGTATGTTCAAACCATGTCAAAAACTTGTGCCTACTCGTAATCCTATATTCTTATTTAATTTACGGATCGATTAAAAGTGTTTTGTGTACAAAATATTGGCAAATCTTGAGAGCTATTTTGGTAAATCTCATTTCATGTTTTTTTTTCAAAATCATCTTGCAACTTTGAGCATATTGTGTATGTGCGTAAAATAACCCTTGTGTATTATTTTTAATCCAGCATGAATATTTCATCATTCATCATTTCAGCCGAAAGACGTCCATTGCTGGACATAGGCCTCCCGCAGGCGTAACCACATTGACTGATCCCGTGCGTCTCGCATCTAGCGCCTTCCCGCAACCTTAACCAGGTCATCAGTCCACCTAGTGGGAGGCCTTCCAACGTATCGTCTTCCGGTGCGCATTCCAGAACTTTTCGGCCCCATCGGCCATCTGTTCTGCGAGCAATGTGCCCTGCCCACTGCCACTTAAGTTTGGAATAAGAAAGTATTGAACTGTATCATCACCTAATAGCCAGTCATCAATAAACATTTATAAGCTGAAGTAACTCTGATAATAACTCTTCTTCAGCCTCTTAAACAGATGCTCAAAAGATTCTCACCCAAAGGGCGTTCGTACCTACAGCCATGAATATTTACATATTCAAATGTAAGCATTCGAATTTTAAATTCAGCGTCTGCATGGAACGTCTTAAAATGACGTCGACGTTTTCATCGGCGCTAGACTTTCTTTTAAAAATATTGGTCTGATTCTGATACAAAATTAAACTATGTAAAGGATTTTTAATGTTGTCTTTTTCAGGTAGTAATATGAAAAGGAAATAGCAAAGGAGTGGCCTGTCAATTTGATAGATCTTAAAGTCTGAAATGTTGAATTAGACACCAGATAATCTTTATGAGAAATGTCAAAAACTTACATTCTGTTGGTTTGAAATGACACAAAAATTAATTGTCTAATAATAGGAAATTGCGTTATTCCACCGAAAAACACGCTGATATTTAAAATGTCAAAAACAGTCATATTTTGACAGCTCTAATACTTTGTTGACCTGCTATAATGGACGAGACCCTTTGAATCGTGATTTTGACTCATTGTTTGTCTGACATGCGGCCAGCCCAATTCGATTTAAACGTATAATTTTAGCTGGTCTTTTTAAATGAGTGTAAAAAAGACAGCAGCATTTTAATTTCACTTTAATTTGAATGAACACAACAGAAACAGCACACAAGAATATGTAGAATCCAAATTGATTGTGGTGTCTCCTTGTAGCCCGATATACGCCATTCAATCTATCTCACGATTTTCGTGACGATTTCGAAATTGTCGGATAAGTTTCTATGTGTATGTTTATAGATGTTGGAAAGTATGCAATTTGGATCGAAGATTTTTCTTTACCGCTATCTAGCAATAGATTGGATTTACCTACTTTATGTATATTGCTGTAATAAAATGGTTTAGTTATCGAAGAGATATTTTCTTAGCATCAAGTTTAAAGGCGGCTAAGTGCACAATTGATTTGCTTGATTTAAGTTTTCTTTTAAGATTAACTACCAGTAGCTTTCGACTTGTGTTTCTGTATGATGAATTCGCTTTTAAATTAAGTAGCTTTTTTATTTATTTCACGTGTCGGTTTTCGGTTTCGATGATGGAACGGGCAAGGTGGAATTAGATCATGTAATTCCATCGCACACTCTCCGAAATGCAACCGATAAACATTGAATTGTGTCTTCTCTACCATAAACTTCAGATTCAACCCAAATGTCAGTTTTCTAGAGCCTCTGAATGGTTTGGATATTTTTTTTTATTGCATTTTTATAGTACAGAAGACACAGTTCAATGATTCATCATCAGCCTTATAATGTTCCCACTGCTGGGACACAGGCATTTATACAAAGTAAAGCACCTGCCTGGTTTCGAACTCACGACCTACGTCACGTAAGTCAGGGCCGTTACCACTGGGCCACCACTGCTCTCTCTTCAATGTTTATTGGTTGCATTTCGGGAGGTTTTCGACGAAATTACATGTCATATTGTCGCTTCACGCTTGTCTGCGAGAGCCTTAACACAATATTCGAAATTCGAATTCAATGAGAGCCAATCACTTCTCAAAGTCACTTTGACGTCATCACCGCCTACATTTTTACGTCCTACAAGTGTCACATACCACCTTTTGTTCCCTAAGTATACATGTGTGCAGGCATCCATTACCTTAATATCTTTCGCACCCTAAATACACGTGTCATAGCACTTTAGTGGGTCAGACATATTTTACGACAAGGTTGTGATGCCGCCGCCATGTTTAAAGTTATGTTTTTTTTTAAATGGAAGGCATGTGTCGTCTTTTGTCTTTTGTGCCAGCTTGTGAATTATGAGCTGTATTTTTAATAGCTGTCTGAGGGCCTTAATACTACGTTTAAATATTTTCTCTAAAACTTTCATATTAGTTTTAACTTTGACGTTACTTTTTCTCTCTCGTTTACTTTTAAATTACTTCAGAGACTATAGCTACACAAAACTGAATGCGAAACTTACATAAATCTCCCAAACTTAACTCTCTCAACGCTCTTATAACACCGCTATTACATAAGTAATATGGTCTAAGTACTGCTAATCCTTTCAACTTAGTTACTACTTAGTGCTTAGAATAAGTTACTCAAATAATAATAGGTGCTCTTCAACTGTATCGTGCTAGTACTATGTATACTTTCGTTTGAAATGATTAGAACGAGGAGTGTTTAGGGACAATCCAATGTGAGATAAGCTAAGCTATAAATAAATGTAAAAAAAAAACAAAAAACTCTACTGCTAAAGAAGTGAAATAAAAAGAAGTAAGCAAGAAGAAAGTCATGCTATGCATGAGCTGACTGACCAAAACTGATTTTTTTTCGAATTTCTTTTAAACATATGTGGGATATATTTTTGTAATCAGCTCATAAATCCTTCATTTTGATACCCCACAGTACGAGTAAGACAGAAAAAAAAAGGCGCCAAAATCAGCAATTTTTTATTTTTTTTTATTTAGCCAATGACACTCGCAAGGTTAAGACGAATCGATTGACGTCAGAAACATCAAAATCGGCCTACGCGTTTGATCTCTAGAACGCCACATAGGAACAAACATACATACATACATAGGCTGATAAACACATTACCCTCTTATGCATTGCGCTGTCGGGTAAAAAGTGGGCATATTTGAAGTGTAGCTACTGACTAAGAGCTATTTTAGCCAAGAATTTCAATCAGTTGCTAATTAGTTCAGAGATTTTTAAACAATACCCCTATTGTGTAAAAAATACAACAACTACAAGGTATTCTTCAGACCCAAAATATTAAAACTACATATTTTGTCAGTGTTGAAACTGAACTCAAAAGTATAACCCAATCGCAATAGCATTTGTTCTAACCTTTCCAACTGAAATAGTATCCAAATGGATGCAAATTAGTCTGGCATTTAAATTAAATGTTCATAGACATTTCCACTCATTTCTCACAGTACTCGTAGTGTATTAAGGAAACAAAGCATCATCAAATTGACCTATTATTCACATCAACTAAGCTGTCATACAAACGAATTAAAACCTAGAAAGTTTGCAGCGAAGCGAAACTAAACGAGTTAAGATAATTCAATTTAATTGAACTACAATGTTCCGTAGAAATTGCAAATCATGTCCCTTGAAGTATTAGATTTCCATGATACTAGGAAATGCAGAAAACTTAATGTGTTAATGGTTTCCTAGCGTCAGTAATTGATGTAACTTGGAGTGGCGGCGAACATTAGAGAACTGGCTGGCTATTTATGACGAAGGAAACAGTCGTACTCCGTATTGGTCTGGAGTAGAAATTCTAAATTAAAAAAGCACCTCAGGTTACCAGTCTACTTTAGGTACATTTTCGCGGAGGGAGAGAATTTTGCATGTTTGCTGCGTATTCCCCCAGTTTTGCGTCCCAATTTTAATTTAAAATTTGTTTCTTTATTTTCTTAAAGTGGGTCGAAAAAATGGGCAAATTCCAAATAAATTAGTTTTCTTTATATGGGCAACGATAGATACAACTTCTTTAAGTGATTTGGGATATACCAACATCCTCGTGGTCGAGCTGTTTAAAAACATAATGTGACTGGCAATGTTGACATATTAGTCATACATTATTGTTCTAATAACATAATTATGACAAGCCCGCGCACTGTTAGCTGTAGTTGACTAATAAGTTTAAAAAAAATACTTGTCCGTTCTTTCTACTTAGGTATTTGCCGAACGGATGGTAGAATCACTTAATCATGATCCAGCCCTAGTTGTTCACCCCAGCGACGCCTTGAGCCGATGTTTGACACCATAGGAGGGCTACCTCAGCGTAAGCTTTTTGTGCCTGGCTGGAGATACTAGTTTGGTCTCCACAGGATTTTTAAGCAATAGCCAATCACTCTGATTGAACTGCGAAATGCCAGTACCATCAAGCTTGTCGTAATCTACCTATGCTTTCAAACCCAGATTGTTTATATTTTCGCCTTCGCTCAGCCAATAGTGTAGCTAAGCCGTAAATATGGTTAAGTATGGACAATTTACCGAAGTTACGGTCTATGCATAACATCTAATTGTGTGATACGCTTCCCATTCTCCATGTTGTTTTCCAATGAAAGTACAATTTCACTTGATTAGTGGCCTGTAATGTTATAATGGTGTGGTACGGTTGGGTCTGTTGGTTCGTGTTTGTGTGCTATGTAAGTTGAGGTAAAGTACTACGACACAGAATTATCTGGTTTGTGTTTATTTCTATACTTTGAGTTTTAATCTCTTAATAAAATAGTAAATAAATGTTTGAAAGTTGGGCTAAACCAGGATAGTTTTCCCGGGGGTATAGTTGCCCCAGGGGTATAGTTACCCCGACTGTAATTACTCTAGTTTTACGGATGAATCGCTTGCTATTTTATAAATCTATCGAAAGATTCTCCAACTATCACTAAGTTTACCAGCCCCCTTCTATCATCGGACATCTAGACGCACTGCAAGTTACCATGTTGCCATCTTTACCTTGTTGCCATTCCACCAATTCGCACCAAGCGCTTCCAAACATCCTTCATAATGCGCACAGCGAATGAATGGAACTCACTACCTGCGTTCGCGTCAAAGTTAGAGTGAACAGGCTTCTTCTGGGTAAGCTCACTCCATCGTCGACTCTGTCTCTGTCGCTAATACTTTAGAAATATTAAAGACTAGCGGACGCCTCGCGGTTTCAGCCGCGTAGTTCCCGTTTCCGTAGGAATACAGGGATAAAAAGTAGCCTACGTCACTCGGGGATAGTGTAGCTTCCCAACGGTGAAAGAATTTTTGATATCGGTCCAGTAGTTTTTAAGTTTATTCGTTACATACAAAAATTCAAATAATTCCTTTTTATAATATGATAATGTTTTTATCTTTTATTAATTTGTAGATAAAAAACCCAAAGTACCGGCCACTATTTCAAATAGCTTTTTGTACTAAGAGATTTAAAGCGATTTCAAAAAGTATGGCTTTTACATTAATACACACGAGACAAACTGTCAAACATCAGGCAGCGAAAATATCGATACGACTTTGAGCACAAAAACAATATCAGCATCAGTAAGTATAGACTGACAGGGGCCTGTAACTCTGTGATTAGTTCGCACGCGTGTCTACACGCGTTCAGTTGATAAAAAAACGAGGCAATTGATTTGCTGTAAGAACAATACGTTACAGATGTTAATTTGTTAGTAATTGCGAATCGATACTCCACTAAGGTTTGATATTCGGATCTTCCCCCCGATTTTTGGATTAAGAATTTGAGTATTTGTCAAATTTTACTTCAACCTGTAAACCTGTCAAACTTTAACATTCAAATATCGATTGACACTTCAACTACTTAATTCAGGAACCGATCCTACGATGAATGTTGTAACTTTTTGATTTCTCTATTCCCAATACTTAGACACTTCGTTATGAGCTGACATAAAAGACATCTCAAATCAAATCAAAATAATTATTTGCTAGAAATACATTTTTCAGAAGGGAAGATCTTAAGGGAAGGCGTATAAATTAAATTGATTTTATTATTGTAAGATTTTAAGTTTAACATTAAAAAAAAAAAAAAAACTCTGATGCATTTCTCTCAAAAGATATACTAAAACATATGAAAAAAAAATGACAATAAAATAAAATGTCAAAAATCAAATTGTCAATTTTTTTTTTTTTATATCCTATAGGCTCGCGCTTGACCACTATCTCACCTGATGGTAAGCGATGATGTGGTCGACGGTGAAACACGCTTGCCTAGAAATAACCTATTCACTCTTGACTTAAAGACCCCCAGATTGTAGCTGTCGGGAAACACAGACTCCGGCAGGGAATTCCACTCCTTAGCTGTACGCATAATAAAAGTGTTCTCAAAACGTTTTGTGCGTATGGGTGGAATGTCCACCATGTATCGATGGCGCATCGCCGTACGTCTGGTAGTCCGATGATGAAACGGGCTCGGTGGAATTAGATCGTGCAATTCCATCGCACACTCCCCGAAATGTAACCGATAAAAAACTGACAGGCTGGCAACTCGGCGACGATGTTCAAGACTCTGGAGCTTTGACTTGACCAACGCCTCGTCGCCGATGAGCCTCTTGGCCCGCTTTTCGATCGACTCTAGTGCATCAAGCTGGTATTTGGCAGATCCATCCCAGAGATGAGAACAGTACTCCATGCATGATCGAACTTGCGCTTGATACAAATTGAGGAGCTGCTTCGGCGTGAAGTACCTTCTCACCTTCGCAAGGATCCCCAGCTTTTTGGCTGCCAGCTGAGCTTTTGCCTCAATGTACGGGCCAAAATTGAGAGTCGATGTCAACGTAACGCCAAGAAGCTCAAGATGGTCTGTTATTGGCACGGTCACATCTCGGAAAGTTGGAGCCGATTGAAATTGGCTCTTTTTTGCGGAAAAAGACACGCCTGGGTTTTAGCAGCGTTAAACCTGACCAGATTGGCATCACCCCATTCGGAGACTGCCTGTAAGGACAGGTTCAAACGCTCCACCATGGCCTCACGGAGAGACCGGATCTGCGGCCCGGTAGCCCGTGCGTTGGACAAGTATCTCTCAGCAACAGTGCTGTCGTCTGCATACCCAAAGGTGCCGGGTTTTAGCAGATCATTAATGTGCAGCAAGAATAATGTTGCTGAGAGTACCGACCCCTGAGGGACCCCGGCATTAATATCCAATTGGTCCGATGAGCAGCCATCGATAACCACTCGAATGGACCGATCTCTCAGGAAGTCCGCAATCCAGTCACATAGACCACCGGGCAGACCGAACGAAGGAAGCTTACCAATAAGGCTTTCATGCCAGACCCTATCAAAAGCCTTCGAGATGTCGAGGGAAACAGCAAGTGCTTCCCCGTGGCTCTCGATGGCCTCACTCCATATGTGAATGGCATACGCTAGAAAATCCCCAGTAGACCGATTTCGGCGGAAACCATATTGGCGGTCACTAAGGATCTCGTTAGTTTCTAGGTATGCCAGGAGCTTCGTGTTAAGTACACGCTCCATACTCTTACAGAGTATGGACGTTACAGAGATGGGTCTGTAGTTGGCCGGGTCAGCTCGACTACCCTTCTTGAGCACGGGTTGTACGTTAGCTAGCTTCCAAGCATTCGGCACTTTTCCAATCTCGTACGAAAGGCGGAATAGGCGTGTCAAGATCGGAGACAGTTCAGGCGCACAGGTTCTGAGAACTATCGCTGGTATTCCGTCAGGGCCAATAAAATAAATGTCGAAAATATAAACTAAAATGTCAAAATTAAAAAGGAAAATAAAATTACATAATAACCAATTAATAATTCATACACTATTAACAATTTCATTCCTAACATTTATGTTCTAAAAATTCCCTAATGTTATAGAAACTCAACTTAACTAAAATTTCAACTTCATAATATTCCCCACAACCAAAAGACAACCAACACTCGAGAGACAAAGTGTCAAACTCCAGGCAGCGAACACATCGATGCTCAGCTGCAGCCTACAACTGGGATACAATACAACGTAAAAACAATATCAGCATCGGTAAGTACAGTCTGACAGCGTTCTGTACATCTGTGATTAGTTCGCACGCCTGTCTACACGTCTAGTTGATGAAACAACGAAGAAATAGATATGCTGGAAGAGATTCACATATTCCCAAGGAATATTAGATACTTACAGCATATACTTAGTACCATGCGCTGCCCAGGATACTCTACAGAAACGAATTGTCAACAAGAGAAACTGTCAAACATCGATATAATGGAAACAATATCTGAAAGAGTCTGACAGTATTCTGTGGCTCTTTGATTAGTTCGCACGCCTGTCTACACGTCTAGTTGATGAAAGAACGAGGAAATAGATATGCTGGAAGAAAAATATTAAAAGTTGTGCCCAGTTCTTTGTGTTTGAGATCCAACAAGTAACATTGATACACATATGATGATATATGATGTACATTGATATATTTATTTATATACACAGAATTAAATTACATTTATAAAAAAATAAAGATATGAATTGAAGGTGTTTTATATGTCATCGGTTGAGAAAATGAAGAAAGACTTTGATGTTATTTTCGTGGTATTGTTTTTAAAAATGTAAAACCGAGAGTTTTATTTTGATCCATGATTCTTACTGTCTTGAATTACACATATGATTCAGTACATTGTTTTTGGAACATATTTCCTAATTTATTTCTCTCAGCAATGTGCATTTCACAACCTAATCCAGACCTGTCCACTATGGTGTTACCAGCTACTATCTCTCCAGCACAGGTTAAAAGTCTGCTGTCTCTTCCAGTACCCAAGACTCTACATCTTTGCACTAGACTATCAGCTTTTTACCGGAGCGCTTCTATTTAAAAGCTTCAAGGTATATTAACTCAGGTGGTCGCAGATAATGACGGTGCTCGACTGGTTGATACAACCCAGTTTTCTCTGACGATACTTTTTTTTTTAAAAGTCCGAGAAAATTGTGTTGGTCAAAACCAAAAGTTTGACCAGGATAGTTATGTGAGGTGTGCGGTAATTTCCCTTACTTTTGTTTATTAAATTAGTGGATTGTATAAAAATGTTTTGGTGTTAGCTTTTTTATTGTTATTTTTACGGCCATCATCATCTGCCTAGCCTTTTCCCAACTATATTGGGGTCGGCTTCTAGTCTTATCAGATTCAGCTAAGTACCAAATGGCCTTACATTTTAAATACTTTCTGGTAACAAGTTTATTTAATAAGTAACTTTACGTAGTTTTGAGTAGCTAATCACAGTATTAGCAACAAATAATAAAATAAATCTTTCAACAAGTACATTCTGATTCTTTTTCACAACCTCAATTTCTTGTCACCAAATAAACGCCCACAAAATTTAAAGCCGAAAAACTTATACTAACATACGAACCTTCCTCAACAATAACTCAAACGAGATTGTTTTACAAAGGTCGCGTTTTTAATAAAAATTCCTTCTCCGTACGAAAAATATTTATGTCTTTGACACAAGGGAGGGGTTCCCTCTTCCGAATCGTTCAACTCTCTCTTCCAATAAAAGTCTTATTGACAGATAGATCAGTATTTATACGATATGTTGGAACGTTGGGCCTTGAGAAATACGTTTAATTATATTTAAGGAAGGCTTGTAGTTCTGGTTAGAGTGGACGGAACGAGAGCGCTTGGCAGGTCGCCCAAGCGATGAACCGACCAGATTAAGTCTGCAGTAGGCGGCCCACTGCATGAGCACACGAATAACAGCCGACAGAGAGGGATGGCGGCGAATTATGGCAGCCCGAATTCTCACTGCAACAGATCTGCCAAGAGTGTATCGACGAAGAAGACGAACACGAGATCTATATGGGAACATTAAGATCAGAATTAGACAGCTCATGCCTTTCAAATCGTATACCATAAACTCTAGGTGTAGGGGTTAATATCATTCAAGTGCTACCAAGTAAACATGTAAAGATCGTTGCTCCACTTCTATCTGCATGAATACGTGTGAAGAAGAAATACAGATAAATAAAATAAAGACCGGCCAAGTGCGCGTCGGAATTCACACGTTTAGGGTTCCGTACCAAAGAAAAAATCTGATTTATCAATATATTAGTATTTATTAGTAAAGTATACGTAATAATAAACATTATCACCAAATTTCAAGTTCGTAGGTTAATGGGAAGATAAAAAAATCTTCGGAACAAAATTATGTGACAGACGACGGACAGACAGACAGCCACTTGAGTGACAGCAACAGGGCTTCGTTAGGACGTAGGGTCCGGAAACTTAAAATACATTGTCACGAGAAACAGCAAAATTTCATCTCAATCGAACACCGGGAAGAGGGTCAAAATTAACTTGCAAGTTTTTATTAAAGACACTGAAAAAGGAGAAACTATATAAAAGCTTTAGAAAACAAAACAATATCACGAATGTGTGTGTTTTTAACTGTTGGGCCTATGTGGTTTACACTTGCGTGGTGAAATAATTTCTAAAGAGCATCAAATTATAGCTGATTTAATCTCAAGGTAACCAAAAACCCCATTTCTCATTTCCTGTGTCAGATAAAGTTAAAAACCAATATACTTCCCAAATTGTAATTCAGTTACAAACAAAAGTATTTTCTTTAGAAAAAGCCTAACAAAACCTCACCGGTAATTATTTACCAGCGAAAGCTTTCAATTTCATTAATTAAGTTATTTCTTCGTTCGCTCGAACAAATGCCATCAATGGGAAGATTTACATCACCGCTCTTACTTTTCATTTTTTAATGGTCCCCGCTTTTTTTATGGCCGAAAACTTAAGTGCTTGGATTCTAGTAACGTTACGTCACAAATAAACGTTTTGTAGTAATAATACCTTCGATCGTAAAATGTGATTCTTTCATCACTTTCACCTTCATATCCAGAATTTTGAGTGCATTTAGAAGAGGTAATTATTTCTATCTTAAAGGGTGTAATAATCATAAATTGTTGATAAGTTTCTGTTGAATTGTTTTTGGATGGTAGGTAATATTTTTGTTTCGTAATGCTTCTGGAATTTGTATGGACTTTACAATCCCTGTCACGTTAAGTCTTATTTTGTAACATGTCGGGCTTATCGCTTGATTTGAGGTTACTAATTACTTAATTAGGTTTGTTTTTTGATACTTTTTTAGGGTTCTGTAGTCAACAAGGAACCCTTATAGTTTCGCCATGTCCATCTGTCCGTCAATCGGCCCGTCCGTCCGCAGCTTAGCTCAGAGACTCTTAGCACTAGGAAGCTATAATTTGGCATGGATATATATATATATTAATCACGCCGATAAAGTGTTTTTTTTTCCTTCCGTACACGTAAAGTGGGGATGTATTTCTTATTCTCTTTTATCCCATGGTATGGGGTATCGTTGGACATTCAAAAATATTACGGGTCTAAGAAAACTATTTTACGATTCAGGGATACGTTTGCGTAAAATTAAGCTTTAAAGGGCTAACTTGTGTTAGAGTCAAGTCGGAAATTCAGACAGCAATTAATCAGACTACAACATATCCACTAGATATCGTCGACGGGAGGCCCATATTTACTTGTACTTCGCCACCCAGTCTGAGATAAAACTAGAACATTTTATCGCAAATATTTTAACGACAGCTGAACGAATTAGTACAGACAGGTATGATAAGAACTAGGGTAGTTACGGAGCTTCTACTCCGACTGTGATAAGTCGGAACTTCCGATTGATATTGCCGCCGCCGCCGGTTCCGACTTCGGCTCCGACACTTTAAATCTGATGTCGAAGCAATGGAAAGCGGCCGGTGGTGTACGCTCGGTGGCTGCGGATATTTTTATATTCAACTAGCTTCTGCCCTCGGCTTCATCCGCGTAACAAGTGTTTTATAATCCCAAGGAAACACACTAAAGGGGTAAAAACTATCATAAGTCCTTACCAGGGTCTCAAATTATCTCTATACTAACTTTCATCTAAATTGGTTTATTTATTTATCACAATTACTCTCTGCCTCTCTGCACATACAGTTTGACCCAACATGTGCAGTGAGTTAACAATTTCACTATTATTTAAACTACACACTATTTCATATTAATAGAACATCAATTATTAGAATAATAGAACAGTAACGAAAAAATAATCAACAGAACAATACAATTCCCAAATAATCAAATAACATTAACAATAATTATAAAATAAAATAATAATAAGTCTAAAATAAATTAATAATAATTCGATACAATACGGTTCAGCGGAAAGGTTATTAAGACAGACAGAGTTATTTTCGCATTCATAATAAATAAGTATGGATTATTTTTATTTTCATTGCCTATATTATATATTTATATTTCATTGAAATTAAAGAGGCTGACGGAATAATGTTTGTACTTCTGACACCATCTCCGAATACGATTCCGGTTCCGACTCCGACAAATCAAATTAAAAAACTCCGACTTCGGTTCCGATAAAACCACCTCCGTTACATCCCTAATAAGAACTCTTAAATGGTATTTTGATGATCCTGTCTGGAATTTTGATGGTTGGAACGTGAAATGAGCTGTTTCTAATGATCTCTTGATTGATCTGTCTTATCTATTAGTGGAATAGATAGAACAAATCAATCAGTATCTTTGAAGAGATGATTAATAAATTTGAGTGTTTGGTTTATAAGTGGTTTGGAGTTAGGATAGGACTATTATATTGTTGTTTGGGGAAAATTATTAAGGCGCAGATACCACTGAGAAGCTGATTTTAAAATGAGATTCACATCTAAACGGTTAGTTGTGATTTTTGGGCAAAATACATGTTATGTTAAACCATTTTCTTAATAATTTGATCTAAGAATATTTGTATAAGCAATATAATAATTAATTTTTAAAGTTATCTCAAAGACAATTTAATTATCTATATTTTAATCTAAGTTTTTTTTTTTAAAGTCCATAGAATAATAAGGAAAGTAGTAAACTAGTGCGCGTTTTGCTCCCACAAGGTCTTTGGCAACTGTCGTCGTTTTAAAATCTAAGATTTAATATTATGTAGAAAGAGGTTGGTCGTTAGGTACCTTTGCAGCTATACTTTTTTGCCAAGGATGGTGGAATGCGTTCAGTCGTTCACGATGTAACACAACAATACTTCAACATAACATCACGCTCTTATTGCCCGAAGGTTTAGGCAGAGGGCCACTTTTGGTACCACCTCCAAATATTTCAAAGTCTTACGGCGAGCCTATTGCCATCAAGGGGCACAGACTCTGGACTTCTATTAAGAAATTCCAGATATATTTTTGCCCGACCCGAGCGTCGAACCCCGGACCTCATACTTAGCAATAGCGCTTGCGACCACAACTCCAACGAGGTAGTTCTACTAATACTTCAAGTCTGTAAACATTTCAATGTGATCACACTTCACATCACACGTCACACTATATTATAAAGGTGAAAGTTTGTGAGTGTGTGCGTGTTTGTATGTTTGTTACTTCTTCATGCTCAAATGACTGGACGTATCTGGATGAAATTTGTCACAGAGATAGACTATAGTCTGGAATAGCACATAGGATACTTTTTATAACGGGAATATGTTTCCTTGGGATAATTTTTGACATTCGCGCGGGCGAAGCCGCTGGCAGAAGCTAGTATTCTAATAATCGAACTAGGTGTTGCCACCGCGTTGAATAACACAATCACACCACGAAAAAGCCATTTAAACTATAATCCTAATAAATTAAAGCAACGTATTTATATCACCTCTTCCGCACCTTTATCAAAACACTACACACAAAATCACCGTTTCAACACACAAAAGCTAGTTGTTTGCGAAATAACAAAAGTTTTAATGTAAATTTTCGACCACCCTCCTCAAAATAGGTTCGTGTAACCGAGTTTTTGAACTTACTCCGTGACGAGGGATAAAATGGAGGTCTGCTGTTGTTGTCCTATAGCTAAAGTACCTATCTGACAAAATCATATTTTGTGTTATAGACGAAAAACAAAAAACCGCGAATTAGTAAAAATCCATGCTGTTTATCGACTTTAAATATAGATCTAATAGAGAGCTTTCGAATTTTACATTTTTAGTTTGAATCACTGACTTAATCTTTTAGCATAAATCAATGACTTAGGCCCGAATGATCAATATTCTGATAACTTTTAACTGAGGAATAAAAATGGCGGTTGACAGCTTTTGTAAAAAAAATGTGACAAAGGGCCATTTTTATTCCTCGGTTAAAAGTTATCAGATTATTGAAAAATCCCTTAATTTGTTAGTTTAAGTCAATGACTTAATCTTATAAAAAAATTGATTTACATCTTATCGTAAATAGATAGACATAGCAAAATGGGGCGTTTCTACAAGTTTTTTTTTTACTTGCGACGTATGTATGTGTGTTCGTGTCAAACCTTGGAACTGAATTTTAAAACAGTGATCCTCCACCGATGAAGATGAAAAATTTAGCACACACGTTTAGTTTGGATGACAACGCATGGTTAGCTTCGAGGACTAGTTACTTTTTTGTGCACTGCCATGATATGGGTATAAAATAAAAAGGCTTTCTGAGAAGAATACGAAAAAAAGCTTGTTTTAGATATCTTAGATAGGTCGATAGAGATTTTACTGCGATGGCATCAAAAAAGTAAAATCGGCCAATTTGTTAGATAGCGGCACTTTAGTTATAGGACGGGAGAGGGACGTTATGAGATTTGGAAGCAATTTTTGAAGTTTGTCACTAGTTGTCGCCCTGTCGTGTTACAGACGATGTATTGTTGGAATTTGTTGGCTTTTGAATGACGTGAGGAAATCTAGTTTAGTGTGTTCACGTCGCTTTGTATATTAAAAATATATTCGAAGATAAACTTTATGCCTTTTGGAGACGCGTTTTATTCACTGAACGTACTCCTAAAAAGTCCGCATTTAGTTTATAAGTACGAGCGTCCATAGACGAACTGCTTACAGCAATCAGAATTGACAGCTTCAAGCGTTTGCGGTTGGACAATCTGCAGTTTCCAAACGAAATTGACTTTCACAATACACGCCACGCTTTTGCATCCATAAAAAAACTGCAGATTGCCTACTATCGGTAATCGGCTCTTCGCCGTTTTTAAAACTAGCCAATTCCAAACATACTTCTTTCCGTCTGTACAGTTTTCTTTTAACCTTTATTGTTCCACTGCTGGGCATTTACCCAATACCATAGTCAGCCCATAGCCCAGGGGTCACCAATTATTTTCATTTGAAGTCCATTTTTTAAAAATAATATGTCCGTCGCGGTCCGTAAGGCCGACTACCGCGTATTATTTAAGGAGTTAAATAATAAACAATTTTAATTAATAAAAGTAAGTACCAATTTTTTCCAGACTAATGTTGGTTATTGTCATTAAATCTTGGAGATGTTCATCGGAAAGTTCATCTTGGAAACTATCTGGATGCAAGACGCACAGGATCGGTCAAAGTGGCGACACTTAGGGGAGGCCTATGTTCAGCAGTGGACGACTTTCGGCTGAAATGATGATGATCATGATGATGGAATCTATCTTGGATAGGTCCGCACAAAATAGGTCGGCAGTTGGTGATCCCTGCCATAGACTTTCAATGTTCTTTGCCCTCAAAGGCCAAATCAAAATTCAATCGTCAATTCGTCAAAATTTAGTCCAAATCGTCACGCGTTTCTTAGGCCTGATGCATGCTGCAAGTATTACTAGCCTAATCCTACTTCAGCCTTGCAAACTTACTCGCTAACATCGGCAATGTCTGTCTTGGAAAGTATTATGGAGTTACGATCGCATAGATTACTAAATAATAATAATAAAGTTAGGACCATACCTTCTTTCCATCTTTCAGGAACCTACCTCAAAGCCCAAACAATTGCTGAAACCTCTTGCTCACCCACAAAGCTCAGAACTCACTAATAATATAAAGTTATTATTGTTTTACTACATCATAACTATTAACGACTCCTGGTTTCCCAAGTTATCGCACTGGCTTTAATATTCGGCCATATCAGAAGTGGGCCAGCAAAAATATGTTCCACTGGACATAAAGACTTGAATACTTTGTGCCCTTATTATATATGTGGTGATAACAAAATATGTGGCTTTTGTGATTATCTTTTGTTTTATGACTAAATTTTTTACGAGGGTCTGCGAAAAAGTACTGTTGACGGATTTGTAGAGTGTTTAATATGCTTTGTATAGAGGCACACGGGCATTCTATATTATTTGTATGACAACTTACGCCGTCGTAGCATCGGTTCCGCTTAGTCGCGTAGCACCCGTCTTCAATATTTAAGTGCTTTATAATTATAATAGTTAAAAAAATGGATGAAAAGAGATTGCATGTAGCAGAGATGACAATGTTGAAATGGAAGTGCGGAATGACGAGAATGGATAAAGTGAGAATTGAGTATATTAGAGGAAGTCTGAAAGTGGTGCCAGTGACAGAAAGGTTGAAAGGACACCGTTTGTGCTGGTAAGGTCATGTGTTGAGGAGGGATGAACCGCATGTTACGAAAAGACTTATGAATATAAATGTGGAGGGCTGGAGAGGAAGAGGAAGGCAAAGAAAAGATGGATGGACTGTGAGAAGAGTGAAATGAAAGAAAAGGGATTCAGTGATAAATTGACGGGGGACAAGTCGGTCAGGAATAAAACACGTGTTGCGCCGACCCCAAGTAACATGGGATAAGGGCAGGAAGATGTTGATAATAATTAAATATGGCTTTTACCAAATAAATCAGCTGTAAATTTCATAATATGTTAGTTAGCTGTTGTGATTAAATCCATAGGGTCAATATTAAGTGTTTAGAAGGGTTACAGCTGATTCAATTTCTTTGTCCTTTGTAGTAAAAAGTATCTATATTCATTCCCCTCTAGACGTATCCCACTTAGCTATTCTCGTTTATCCATACCTACCCACAATTTTACTCGCTTCATTCGATAATAATTCATAGCTATTGTTTTCGCTTTAACTTTAAATTACTGTTAAATAATTCATTTTCAGTTTCGGTTGTCTGAATAAAATGTGTTTTCAATTTATTTTGTTGAGAACAGGTGTCTGAGTTGAATTTAATTTTCATTGTGGAAAAGCTTAGTTATTATGAATTTATTCCACTGTGAAGTTTTGAAATTGAATTTTGCTGACATGTATTGGTAACGAGAGAAGAATGTTGTACAGTGTGCCAAAATTACTTTAAGTTTTGCCTCAATCTTAAAAGGCACCTACCTAAAAGCAGTTCTTGTAAATCTGCTATTGAATATGTCACCGGGTTATTCTAAAAATTTGTAATTTTATAATAAATCGCGTGACATTGTAAACTATAGAACTTTGATGAGCTTTATTGTATTTTTAATAATCTGATCGGCTTTTAATAATCTTGCAATATATATTACAAATTTACAAGTACAGTGTAGTACAGCATAGTAACAGTATTTACAGTAATCCGATTACATCTACGAGTATAACATACAGAAATAAGATAAGTCAGTTGTGTTAAAGCTAATGAAAACGAGATGATATTTCCCTCTGGACCATGAGGTCAAAATAAATAGGTCGCGGTTATGAGGTTACGACCGTGACCTAGTTACTTTGTCCTTCAGAAGTTCTTCATACTCCCTAAGGGAAAACATACATCTATTTGTTACGGTTTACCAACAGATTCTGTTGGTATACAAAGTTTCTTAGGGATATGTAAAAAATAGGCTTAAGACTTATAACTTGAAGATTCTTATCATTCCTTCTCTTCTTTCCAGGTGTGGTTGTGATGACATGGTGGTGGGCGCTTGCGCTGCTAGCGCTAATGGCGCCCGCCCGCGCCGCGCCCCGGGCGGGCAACGGTGAGCAATTTTACAGTAAGCATCACTTTGTGCACTACTTCTCGCGTGATTGCGCTCCTGCTGGCAACCTATAGTAGTCGTGGGTCAAGTTTATGTCATCGGTGTCTTGGGGACCAGAGGCTCTAGAAAACGCGTAATTCTACCAGCGATAGTTGATGGTCGCGTAATGTTAGGGTTTGATCACGTGATATTGCCATAGCGGTTGGCATTGCCACGCATTTATGGCTTGACGTCGAATTGCTATGACAACGCTTTAGTAGATATTTACGTACTTGTTTAGAGCCTCTTGTGACTATGATCTTATTTGAATTCTTCATGAATCATGGATTGCTTTTTAAATCTCAATGACAGATAACTGATGATTTCTCGCCAAACTTCTTGGCAGCCCAATGCGCAAGGCACGGATCGGTGCTGTTTTGTGTAAGATTTACTCCTGCGCAGCCAATGTAGCCAACTTCAGGGCGTCTAAGAAATTTGTCGAGAAATATACGTTACAGAAAAAAATCCTGTAGAGAACTATTTTTCTGTCGAAGTTCAAGTTTTTTCTTGAGGTTAATTAAATTGGCAAAAAATGTCTGTAGCTTCTGGCTTTTTTTTTAATAAAATATTCAATAGGAGTTAAAAGCAGCTATAGTATGCGTAGAAAAGTAAATACCTCTTCCATCTGCCTCTGAAATAAATAAATAAAGATGCAACTGCGCTATCGGTTGCCCCAGTTAAGGAGTAGACGCACAAACGCGATGACGTAGTAATCACGGTGTTTGTGTTCAGCGTGTGCGCAATCAGGCGACTGTTCTGTTCACTACTTATCAGCAAGGTGACGTCAGTAAGCACTAACTTGCGATCTTCTTCGGTTTGTGTACTTGGTGTGTTTATGTGCTGTTTATTTTTATTTTTACCTGGTTCATTTCTGAGGTCTCTAAAAAAATTAAATAATAATAGACTTCATTTCTATTTCAAGCATCTTGTAAGGACTTCCCTATATTCAATTCAGAACATGTGTGATAATTTTGGTTTTCTTATAAAAACATTTTGATGTGAAGTTCACCGTCTCAGCAACCTTTCCAACCTTCGAATCGGCAATGGATAATCTATTCTTTTATTTTTACTCATTGAAACGCAGTATTTAGATGACTGATTTATGTCCTCAATATTTTGCACCTTAGCGAAAAAGGTGCCAAGCTATTCAGTTATTAACATTCGTTGGTCCAGACTGTGACAACTTCCGTCTCTCATGCGAACGAACCCAAATCCAGCATCTGCCAAAATATGAAAAATCAATTACATCACACAGCTTTTATTAAAATATTCTTCAAAAGACTTAGATTATTCTCCTTTCGAGTGAACAAAAGAAATGTCAGGAGTTTTAAACTGTTGGAATGAACGTGAAATTACAGCGTCGATATTTCAAGTTTCAACGCTTACCGAAAGTTTTTCTTTCTTTTCGTTCCTACTTACAAAGGGGACTTAAGACACTTTGATTACTCGCAGATAATAGGAATTTTATCTTTAATTTCAGATTGTCTTTCCTAAGAACTTTTTTATTCGTGTCTGGATAAAATATATCAAGTTTTGTAAAGTAATGAAAGATGGGACGAAGAGATTCGCTTTTGACAAAGAAAGTAGTTTTTCCTTTCCAGTATATATTTTACTTTATGGTACAAAAGATAATGGAAACGAAATACGGTTTCTTTTTATAGAAATGTAACATTTATTTACTTGTTTTTGTTACGTAAAAGATTGTTTGGCTCAAAGAGTATTGTTATCCTTGTCGAGAAAATAATAATATAGCAACTGTAATGTTTTGCGACTAGTTTAGTTTGGTTTGATAAAGTATTCGATGCGTTTAATATTTCAAACGACACCTGTTTTTGTTCCTGGTTTAAGAGTTATATGGATATAGTTTTTCCCGCCCGTGGCCAAATGTGGTAGGCTTTTCCTACTCTCTTTTCACCGCTGTCTGTCTAGGGCTCCTGAGAACTAGTATATATTTAGGAGTCCAGCTCATCTCTCCATCTTCTTCTTCGCCGCGATGTAACTTGTGGTCGTGCGTTTGGCCTATTGGTAGTCGTGACTCGTTCAATTTTACTCTAGCGTGCTTTTCAAGGGTCATCAGATATTTTTGTACTGGAACGGTTGGTAGTTAGAGCTACACAGAGCAAAAATAATAAGACTACTTGATCCAATAATTCAGATCCCTTATATTCCATTCAAAATATCAAATTCACTGATCTGTATCAGCATATCTGGCTGACCTAATATTTCGACTGTTTTTTTGTCACAATTTGGTTCATATTTTGTAGGTAGCTTGGAACATTATCTTTAATACTTTGGCTCGCCAACAAAGACTGTGGTTTATAAACTCTGTATCATAACCCAGCAAAATATTCGTAGATTTTATGAGTCCTACCAAAAAGTGAACTCTAAAATATTTTAGTCGGTTTATCGGGTCGATTATGTTGGTAGTGTATCGAGCATATTGTTATTGATGTAGGCGAAATAATAAAATTATACCTAAGTATTTCTTTACTCTCACAGAGAGGAGGCCTTTCTCCCAGCAGTGGGAACGTTAATAGGCTGATGATGATGATGATTTTTTCGAAATCTTTTTTGATATATATCATAAATATTTTTAGTACCAAAAGTCCAATGTATTTGGGATTGACCACGTTGAATTTCGGTAGCATTTGTGTGGCGCATGTCAACTTAAAAAAATTTGAGAATGAAATAATATAACTTTGTCTAGGTCGTCTCAATTCATAGATTGTGGCCTAAAAATCTCACTGTTCCAATAACTCAGTTATCAATATAGTCAATTCTGACTTCTCTCTGAAGCTTTGAGCGTTCATTTATATGCAGGTATCTGACACAATGTCTGATTTCCATTTACTTCTATTTTTAAGTTATAAAAATTGTATTGTGTCTGTACAGATACACCGGGTCACAACAAAGACTATAGCTTATAAACTTTGTTCGCGGTCAGTCGCGCCTATAGCAGTGTGCCGTATACCGCGGATTATCTCCGCTGGCTTTATGGCCCATGTATAGGTTTTTATCCGGTTTCAAAAATTTTATAGGTTGGTTCTTCCTTTGACAATTTATTGCTGTATATTTCGTTTTACATTTAAACGAAGCAAAAAACCTTTTTAACAAAAAAATCAAACCGACTTCCCTAACAAAACGGTGTCTTTGGTAGGTACCTATATTTTACCGTTTTTCGACACCGATTTCGCAAAAGAAAGTTATTTTTCGCTTAGTGCATAGTGTTTTGTTTGGAAAGACGGTTTGATTTTTTTGTAATTTTTTTTTATTTATTTCTTTTTAGTTTTTTATAAACCAAATACCATGCAAATCATTTATAACCAAAGAAAATCTCATGACGATACCAATAAACCCAAACACGTCTAAGATAAAAAAAAAATATTTCGGTGTTCCAGTTCCAGCCTTCCGGCTTCTCATCAGATCAATTCGATGTTACCATTTTCATTAGTACCATTTATTTATTATTTGTTAACCGACTATGATAGTCGGTTAACTATTCGATATATCTTATACCCGTGACATACTTAGCATTTAGGAGTTCCAGTGGCCATCTGTGGTCTTCTTCATCAGTTCCACTTCACCAAATGACACTTTCTGAGTGTAAATGAATGCATTGTTGATAAAAATACCAAAATCGCTATATGTATGTATTTAATATTTGAGGAGTTGCCTCGATTGCTCCAGGATCCCTATCTGACTTGATGAACATAATGGAACCACCTGGTCAGTTATCCCTTTCAAACAAAAGAAGAATTTTCCAAATCGGTCCAGGCGTCTTTGAGTAATCGGGAAACATACAATAAAAAAAATGATTCCGACGCATTGAGAACCTTCTCATTTTTTTGAAGTCGGTTATATAGAGTTTATTAAGGATCTTAGCAGGTGGTGTTCTGTAGGTTTTGCTTTCATTCTGGCTGTCCACGATCTGCCTTCGTAGAATTCTAAATTCTTCGGTCGCATTGCCAGAAAGGATGGACAGAACCTCGAACAGCTGTTGGTTATAGGCAAGATCGAAGGGAGAGGTCCGAGAGGTCGAAGTCCAATCAGATGGTCAGTCCAAGACCGCACATCGTTGAACACCAAACTGCACGATGCTCTCAACGACGCAAAATACAAGCATAGATGGCGCAAACTGGAGAAGGAAAAGTTGTTTCTACGACGGGGGAATCACGACCCTCAGTAATGAGGAACACGACGTGATGAGGAGCAGGTTATCATTCTTCTGATGAGTGCCTCGGGATTATGCTGGTTACGAGAAGAACGAGATCGGTCGATGTGCCGTGGCGACGCTTCTATCGACGAAAATATTCATTCAGATCGTTAACAGTTTCTGTACTTAAAATATCTGGGAAATTATATAAAGGGTGTCTCAGAATGTTTTTCTTTTTTGATACTTAAAAAAAAGATACTAGAATTAGTTAAAACTCGGTTTATTTACTGTTGAATTAATGAGCAGTTTTTCAATTTTGTTTATTAAAAACATTGTTTAGTAAATGTGCATCCTCCACTTCCTGACACTCAATTTTCCTGTAACTAAAATCTTCAATCACACGCAAAAAAGTGAGGGACCGACAATTCCTTGACGTGATATGGCAGCCCAAATAGCCCAGATTAAACTTTTGCTGATGTTCTCCTATGGGGCTACTTAAAAAGTAAAGTTTACAAACCATTGCCACCCAACCTGAATGTTTAAAAGCAAGCAAAGACTCACAGATAAAATAGATAATGAAAATTTTAGTTCCAGGCCAAATGAGTGTCAGGCAATGGAGGGTGCGAATTTACTTAATTTCGTTTTGTACAAATAAAACTGAAAAACTGCTAATTAATTCAACACTAAATAAAAAGAGATTTAACTAATTCTAGTATTTTTTTTTTAAGTATCAAAAAAGAAAAACATTCTGAGACACCCGTTACAAACCTACGTCATTTCCTAAGCAAACGCCTCACCATCTTCTTCTAACAAACATTAATTTATTCCAATTGGTCAATAAACCATACGTAAAATCAACCTTATTATATCCATATAATAGCTATCCCAACATTGTAGCCACATTACTTGTTAGCATTAACACTTAGTCCTATGAACCGACATATTTATGGTCCTAGAGCCTATTCAGATATGCACACAAATCGTGGTCACTGCGCATTATTTTAAAAGTTATTAGATTCTATTATTGTATACGGAATGTTAATGGTCTAAAACTTCTTGGTAGTGGTAAGGGTGGAGTTTTGTAGCGACTAGATGTGGTCTTTGGCGCCATGGAAGATTAAATATTTCTGGTAGGTACCGCAAACTTCTCAACATGAAAATTGGTTCGAAAGTTAAGGCCTTGAGTTGGAATGAAAATTATTGAGAGCACAATAATAAGTTAGCTGATTCGTTGAATAAATTTTCAACAGCCATTCGTATTACTTGAGTGAAGTTTAATTTTTGTAGCGTCGATAATTTCATGTATTTATTTCAACTATTATTCTATTTTTCAGTACGAATTTAACATAAGCACTTGCTAAAACTATCAGAAATATAAAATGCTATTAAGATTTTAGTGTCAAGTTTTATAAGTTATCTACTTGAAATAATAAATGAAAATTCAACGTTGTTTTCATTCATATTTCAACACATTATTAACGCATCTTAGCAAATAACTAATGTGTTTGTATGCAAAAGAATATAATTTGCGTTATTTTTTTGAAATTTGGCATATTTTTTGCGCAATAACGGTAAATTACAGAACAGCGGTAGAGCGGTTATGTGATTTACGGGTATTTTTGTCAAAATATGAAAATAATGAAGAGATATCGTTGTTTTCAGATGGGGTTTGTAACCGCATACATATTTGTCAGAGTTTTTTTTATGTGAAGAGAACTGCAATCCCAGAATGAAAATAGTTTCTTCTGATATAAGAATAGGTGGTCCCTCTGATGGTCATACAATTAGTGATAAACTATTTTTTTATCTATGAATTGAGAGCTTTCATCACTGTGCTGCTGGTAGTGATCAGGCTTTCAAAACTCAGGTGGTAAAAGATCTTTTTACAAGTTTTTATTTAAATTGCAATGTATGTATGTAAGAATGTTCGGGTCAAATCTTGCAACTGAATTTTAAAGCAGTTATTCTCCACCGATTAAGATGAAATTTTGCATGGTTAGTTAAGTGATGTTATTCTAAATTAAATATGGCGGTCGACCCAAGATGGCGGTCTAGTTATTTTGTGTGCACTGCCATGATATGGGTATCAAATGAAAGGGTTTGTTGAGAAGAATACGAAAAAAGCTTGTTTTAAAAAAATAAAAATAAACTAGCATAGCACTTTTTATTTTATTTTCCGATCGTATACGTCGCAATAGTAAACTTTTCCAGTAACGTACATCGCGGTAATGAACTTCGCAACAATGGGGTACACTCATCTGTAATTTGCCAATTCTTGAATTATCATCTCGGTGACAATCAATGTCAATGATAAGTGTGTAGGTGGTGTTTAAGACTGCCATGTGAATGCGATAGTTCTTTAAAATACGGGAATTCTTTCTCTGTATCTTTATGTAAGTATATAAACCTGGTTATCGCAAAGTAAATGCTTTATTACGGGCCATTTAATCCAACTGGTATCGTCCGTAACATATGACCGCATGTGTTTTCCGCTTAATCGCCTTTGGTGCGCAAAAAATATTCGTGGTTTATTCTTTTAGAAAAATATGTTACTAGCTTCTGAAAATGGCTTCGTCCGCTTGAATGCTGGAAATTATTCCTAGGAAACGTATTCTCGGAATAAAGAGATATGCTATGTTCTTCTCTAAGGCCTACTTGCGCTAAAAACTGAACTTAAAGGTGAACGGCAGATTTTGTACGCATACTTTTTTTGTTGTTCGGTTATAGAATTTGTACCACTTATTAAGGCAACTAAACCATTTATTTTCATGTAAGTTTACCATTTTTAGAACTTCAGATTAATTAATAATAACAATAAAAAGACTTGAATAAATAAATGTAATAAATCGTAAACTAAACGCAGTTATGTTTATAGAAGTTGCCTGATGTAAAATAATACAAATATTGAAATGATAATTAATTATTTAGAAATACAAATACCATTAAAAATAATCAAACTCATCATTATCAAACTGTTGCAGTCCGCTGCTGGACATAGGTATCTCCTAATGCACTGAGTAGGTACGATCCTCATCTCAATCTAGCTACTTAATGATAAGTAAAACACTACAAACATAGCAACAAACAATTTAGAACATTTACTTTACACAACATGTAACATTTACCTATATGTAACAATTTACTACATTGGTACACTAGTACATAACCTTAAAAAATAAACCTGGTTATAACTTTTACGTCCCAAGTTCTAAAAATCTAAGAATTTAAATAGGGAATAACTATGATTTTAACTACCAATTAAAACAAAAAATATCCCAAAACAGGAAATTTTATTAGCGGTACGAAAAGCCCATACAAGCCTGCCATTGGCCTTTAGTTGTTAACTTGAGGTTAAATAACAAAATACAGCCGTGCTACCTACTAAGTCAGAGTTAGTGAGATAACCCGGCGTGGCACAAGTGGACCTTTTTTTTTGCTATTGGATATAATCTGGGCCAGGGCCGCGGTAACTCTCTTTCAAATTTATCCACAACCCGGCGCAAGAGGGCCTAAGGTCCAATCTATTTATATTCCTACTCATTCTCGCTTGGTGTTCAATGGGAAATTAAAAGGCTGATGATGCTGATATATTTTAAGTTCAAAAAATAAAACTATAAGATTCGGCTTTACTCCGTGACTGTACTAATAATGAAATTGGGCAGTGTGTCCAGACGACCTATTCAAAATGTGGCTGGGTTGAGTGATCCTGCAGGTCCATTTCGAGTGGGTCCGGTTGGCCAAATACTTGTTACTGATTCCCCGTCGTTGTGTAAACAACTTGTCCTTCACCAATTTGCGCCATATGTGTCTTTATGTTGCGTCGTGGAGAGCATCGTATATTTTGGTATTCAACGATGAGCATTCCTATACCATAATCATTCATCATCATCAATTCAGCTGAAAGACGTCCACTGCAGGAGTTCCAGTAGCCTGTATGTGTATCTGTGGTCTTCTTCATCAGTTCCGCTTCATCAAATGGTACTTTCTGAGTGCAAATGATTGCATTGTTGATGGAAATACCAAAATCGCTATATGCCTATAATTATTTGAGCTAATATTTCAGCTCAATTTCCATGGGAAGCTTTCAAAAACATAAAAAAATAGAATCGGTCCAAAATTGACGGAGAAATCGGTGAACATACATTAAACAAAAAAAAATACTTACAGTCGAACATTTAGAACTTCCTCTTGTTTGGGACGTCGGTTCTGTGCGTAAGCATGAAAACTTAACTAACAGACAGAAATACAGAGTTTCTTTCGCATTTATTATATAAGTATGGGTTTTATCAGCTTTCTTAACTTTTAATTGTGATAATTGCGCACCTATTAATACTAATGCAATCTACATCAATTAATAATGTGATATCGCGATGTAATTGCTCGTTCAAGCTCGTTTTATATCTTTGAAAAAAGTATTAAACCTGAAATATTTTTATAGTGGGAACTGCCGTGTGGTATGTTATAAAATGTAACTTAGTAAATAAAAAATAAGGTACATATAAATTCACCTGACTCCATTAAAAGTTGTTATTATTTCAATAAATTAAAGAGGATGATAAGATCGTAGCAGGCATTCTGTATTTACCCATGGGAAAAGGGTGTGATATTAAGTACCTTGTATCAGTACGTATGTAGATAAAAAAAGAATCTTGCTTGTACCTAATCAGACTTTTTAGTACTTAAGGTTATATTAGTCGAAAATTCTTTCATACAAACGTAGTCTGGCGATTACTCCACTGTTTGACTGAGTAATTCATCAAAGCAAATAATTTTATTTTGTTAATATACATTTAGTAGTTTTTTCATGATATCTAAACTCCGAAAGGTCTGTTCATAAAATTTCGCACGCTCGTTTACGTCCTAAATCATCATCGATTTCGCTACAAATTTGTAAAAGTGCTAATTCGTACGAGAACTAGCTTCTTACTGCTCATTACAGCATCAATCTCTTTCGCACGTGTTGTCGGATGAGACAGCATGTATTTTAACCCCGCGCACAAAATAGTTCGTGACGTTGATTAGGGAAACCTTAAAGCCTGAAGATATGCAAGCCCAGCAGCCGGATTGTGCAAGTGAATTCGGCAAGGCGAAAGGTTTGACCGCTATCAAATCGACCAATCACATGCGATTTGAATGACGCGATGTGAATTTCCGTCGGTGTGATTAATCGATTGATAGCGGTCAAACCCTTTGCGCACCGTATTCACTTACGCAATAAGACTGGAGGTCTTTGTTAGGGATGTTTCTTGGGTAAAAAAATCACAATTCTATTTAGTCCGTCAGTAAGATTATCAAATAATATTGGACCCGTATTTTTTGCTTTATCACATAAATAAAAAATTACAAAGATAAAGCGCATAAACGTTCAGGAGTGGGCTTGTGACGTCACTTTGTCAGTATAAAGTGTAGCACACCGTGACGTCACACGGTATTTCAATGCACTGTATCGTCGTAATATTATGTTTGCGTGGTAAAAGAAAAACACGTGCCAAATATTTTTAGCTTATCTAACAGACGGATTAAATATATATTTTTTGTCAACTATCCTTATTTATTTATTTATCTCGCTCGCGCTTGACCACTATAACACCTGATGGTAAGCAATGATGTGAAGCACGCTTGCCTAGAAATAACTTATTCACTCTTGACTTAAAGACTCCTAGATTCTTGCTATCCGGAAACACAGATTCACTCCTTCAGGGAATTCCACTCCTTAGCTGTACGAACATACTATTCTTGACCTATATGTCTTCACCAAGTTTTTAAAACAATCATCAATCAGGTTGACATGTACCGATATTTTTCACAAAGATTTTCTTTCCAATATAACTTATTACCACACAAATAGATTTTCTATCCAATTTTACATCTTTTCACTTAGAAACTTGTGAAATTCCTTCTACTTTTCCGGAAACGTTTACGCAGTATATTTCCGTGTCCCAAACTGTAGGTCGTGTAAAGAAAGCGAAGTGGTTTCACTTTCATACAAATTATGGCGCGATGGGATCTAACACACAACTTTATTTGTCTCACGTGGCCCTTATGTGGGGACGCCATGCTGTCTGTCGGAATGGGATGATGGTGTTTTTGTGTATAGGAATGTTCAAATATGACTTGATTAGGTATTTTCTTTAGTTGCTAATGATTATAGTGTATTTTACATATTCGGACGGCAAAAGAGATGGGTGTCTTATGGACACCCGGTTGGAACGGAGTTCGATTAATTAAATTTATAGTCTTTCAGTTTCGTAAAATATGACGAAATTAAAATAACAACAACACAGATGATGCTCAGTGTAAACACACAATAGCGCCTGCTAGCGCAGGTACTGTATGTGTCTAGTCAGCGCGTGCTCGTACGTCTTCGGTTTTCTTCGTGCGCCTCCGGCTCTCCTCAGCTTCTCCCTTTTGTGCAGATATTTGCTTGTACTATCCTGAATGCAGCACGCTGTAATTCCTCACACAATTTATCACGCAAAACAAATTATTTATATTAATAAAAAAACCGGTCAAGTCAAACTCGTGCGCCGAGGGTTCCGTACCTAACCATTATAAGTATTGAATTTTCATCGTTTTATTTTTTTGGATTTTTTCCTTTATTTGCAGTGTAAGACTTTTCTTTTTCCAAATTTCGTGATTCTAAGTTAACGGGAACTACCATATAGGTTTTCGACCCAAAACCTAGAGGGTACTTCCAGTTGACCTAGAATTGTCTATTTTGGTTAAAAGCAAGGTCATATCCTGTATTTCCGGAAGGGTTGGGCCTTCCGGAAATACAAGCGTTATGTTATAACCCAACAGCCTATCCAACTCATATCCACGCAAATACATCAAAAAACCTCGTTAGAGGAAAAGTGACACTTTGCCACACTAAGTGGTTCCACTACAGCTATAGTAAAAGCTTTCAAGTACTTTTTTAGTCTTAAATTCAAGAATGAATAGGTTACTATAGGCAAGCGTGCTTCACCGTCGACCACATCATCGCTTACCATCATGTGAGATAGTGGTCAAACGCGAGACCTTAGTAAAAAAAAAGCAATTAGAGCATTATATTGAGAAAGATTTTCCTGGAAGACAGCCAAGTACATCAAAAACCTTGTAAGAAGAAAAGTCTCACGTTTCCACGCTAAGTGCTCGCTCTACTGCTATAGTAAAAGCTTTCAAGTTGTTTAGTAAGTACACTCATCACTTTCGATTGCTGCCATCCACTCTACTCGGCTGTACCGATACAAGTACTAGTACTTGAGGAGACGACGGTAGGATAATGGTGAGATAGTATCAACATTGTAGGATTTGAAAAGGGTAGACGGATCTATTTATGGAACAGTAAAATTACAGATTGGTTGTGCTGATATTTTGGTATCAAATTCGATGAGTTTTTTTTTGTAGGTCGACTTGTTATGATGATACTCTTATGAGAGTAATAAGTATTATTTTGAGATAGATTCCTAATAAGACGTCTGTTTTTAATCAAATAAAAGCTCTGAATCTCTCAAGTTCTAAGCATTCCAAGCTCAACATTTAAGAAGGTGAAACACCCTTTGTAAAAAACAAATAGTTGAAATAATTATATAAGTTTTACATTACAATCTCAAAATATTCATCTGTCCATATTTTACTATGTGTGGTGCATGTGGAATAAATAGGCTCTGTATTATTTGCATATATAAGATTACTTGATATACTTGATGAGGATCTCTGTACAATGCTTGATGACCTCAGTAGAGCTGCCGAAAGATTGGGTTCTAAAATGGTGAATGCCCTCGTAACATCCACTCCTATCAAGATCGGAGACTCTACACTCGAAGTTGCAATTTACCGCAGTGTCCTAAGACAAAACTCTATGACCACTGTCTGTTGCCAGTGATTACTTATGGTTCTGTGACGTGGTCGCTCATAATGGGCTTCATCAGAAAGCAAGTCATCCAATGAAGGGCAATGAAGAGGGCTGTGCTTGGAGTTTCTTTGCGTGATCGCATCAAAAATGAAGATATCTGCAGGAGAACCAAAGTTACCGACATAGCCCGAAGAATCGCGAAACTTAAGTGTCAGTGTGCAGGGCACATTGCTCGCAGAATGGCTCGAAGATCTGGATCGTCGATGCGTTGGAAGGCCTCCCACTAGGTAGACCGATGTCCTGGTTAAGGTTGCGGAAATCCGCTGGATGCGAGACTCACGGCATCGGTCAATGTGGTGACGCCTGGGGGAGGCTTATATCCAGCAGTGGACGACTTTTGGCTGAAATTATGATGATGATGATAGGATTACTATATTTTTCAGAAGCCAACATAAGAAACTATGGTAAATTAGGCAATCCAACATTTTTATTTGACACCGCAAAATATACGATATTGTACCAACACAGTATTACTATTCCAATTGTAATATCTAAGGCAAGGATTTCAAACTATTTTGGGCATAGACCCCTTTTCCAAAATGAATTGATAACTCAGACCCCCAAAGCCAAATTACTTTAAAATCCGCTTATTGACTTGCCGAGTTGTTCATCTTGTACGAACTTGTGCACGCTTATCGACCTGTTGAGTTTTTTAAAAGTCCAGCAATGATACTTCCTACTCAAATATTATTCATAACAAGTTAGTACACGTAACACAATATCTTGAAAGTTTTAAATAAGAAATTGTGTTAATTAATAGGGGTCGATTTTAGACCTCGTCGATCCCCAAAAACTTTGGGAATCCCTGGCTCAAAACTAGGTGCGTTATTGTTCACATAAATGCTTACGAACAATAAAATAGCTATTAAACTACTTGAAATAGATAGCTCCAGAGTATTTCGCTGTCGCAAATAGTTATTTGAATTTCAACAAAATTCTGAATCTCGGAGACAATAGAATTTTCGCCAATGTTGCTTCAACGATGTTGTGTTCAAGATCCGAGATTGTGTTTAAATTGGAATGTCGTCTTACTACGGTCACTGGTAAATGCGGCTACTGATTTTCAAAGTCTTTGGGAATATTCTCTTAATCTCGGTCTAATATCTAGATACCTTTGTTGATAGATATTTCATGTTAGTAGTGACTGTTTTAGTCGTTACGGGCATTGCAAAAGAAATATTAAAATTTTAATAATTTGTGAAACCATACACAAATAACTTACATACATAAATTCACGCATTTGCCCATGGGGGTAGGCAGAAACTACAGAACGCCACCTACTACTTCTTTTTCTTCACTCACGTTCTATGATTTGATTTATGGTGGTTCACGACCACCATAAATCATGCTGTAACGAAGCGCAGTGTGGTCAAAGCTGTAATTTTTGTTGTTGTACGGCGTTTCCTATCATTCTGATAGTATTACTATTTCGTCCTTTTATATTTTTTTTCTCTATTTGTTTTTTCATTTAGTTGCACCTGCCATATTCTATCTCTGCGCCACAATAAGGTCTACTGGTAGAAAATATCTAAGGCATTAAGTCCGCCTTTCTAATAGTGCATAAAGTTTTAAAATCGACTGCATCACAAATCATACATTCAATCTTTTTATTCCACTGCTAGATATACCTAAACGTCTCTCTGCTTATTTATTCCACTGCTAGATATACTTAAACGTCTCTCTGCTTATTTATTCCACTGCTAGATATACCTAAACGTCTCTCTGCTTATTAATTCCACTGCTAGATATACGTAAACGTAATAATACTGCTTATTAAATCATAATCAATGAATGATGGATGTCTTCAAGGTTCTGGACTGGAGGGGGCTGGGCATCAACGTTAATGGCGAGTACATTACTCACCTTCGGTTTGCCGACGACATAGTGGTCATGGCTGAGACCATGGAGAGCCTCAGTAAAATGCTCGATGACCTCAGTAGAGCTTCCGAAAGAGTGGGTCTTAAAATGAACATGGACAAAACCAAGATCATGGTGAATGCCCATGTAACACCCACTCCCATCAAGGTCGGAGACTCTACACTCGAAGTTGTAGACCATTATGTCTACCTGGGACAAACGGTCCAGTTGGGTAGGTCCAATTTCGAGAAAGAGATCAACCGTCGAATCCGACTCGGCTGGGCGGCGTTCGGGAAGTTGCGTGGTATCTTCTCGTCCAATTTACCGCAGTGTCTCAAGACAAAAGTCTATGACCAGTGTGTGTTGCCAGTGATCACCTATGGAACCGAGACGTGGTCGCTCACAATGGGCCTTATCAGAAAGCTCAAAGTCACCCAAAGGGCAATGGAGAGGGCTATGCTCGGAATTTCCTTGCGTGATCACGTCAGAAATGATGATATCCGCAGGAGAACCAAAGTTACCGACATAGCCCGAAGAATTGCCAAACTTAAGTGGCAGTGGGCAGGGCACATTGCTCGCAGAACGGATGGCCGATGGGGCCGAAAAGTTCTGGAATGGCGACCGCGAACCGGAAGACGATACGCTGGAAGGCCTCCCACTAGGTGGACTGATGACCTGGTTAAGGTTGCGGGAAGGCGCTGGATGCGAGACGCACGGGATCGGTCAATGTGGCGACGCCTGGGGGAGGCCTATGTCCAGCAGTGGACGTCTTTCGGCTGAAATGATGATGATGATGAAATCATAATCGAAGACAATGACGTATGACAATCCAAACAAAAGCACATTTTCGACCATCCCGCTACTCACCGCACCTCCGTCGCGTCGGTGTTTAGATCAACTAACAATCACTTATCCGTGCCTTACCTTTATGTCATGTTATGATTACGAAGAGAAACTCAGCCTTATCCAGTAGCCATCAGTGATAAGTCAGAGATAGTGGGCGTAATTGTAGGATTTCCGTGAGATGCGCAAACATTTCACCGCATGTGGAAAGTGGTGGAAACTGAGACGGGGATCGAACTTTATGGGCCTTTCGGATCTTCGAAAAAGTCAATCAAACATGATCAATATTTCTGATTGGATCAACTTTGTCCAAGATTTTGAGAGATGCATATTGTCTAGACAAGGTTCTTTCTGCGGTCTAGCTACAGTAATCTTGTCGATTAATATGGCTTAGTTTAAGTAGCTAAAAATGTCGCCTTGTGAAAACGAATCCCTTGAAGACGCGAGGCGCTTTGGGCCTGTTTTGGCCTTAACTGTTTTTAATATTCTGCTGAGATCAGGCTATATTTTGGTATCTGTTGTTTAATCTAGTCTTCATTGATGATGTAAGCTGGTTGGTTTTGGTTTTTTACTTTGATTTTTGACTCCTACAGGTATTTTGAATGCCTATAGGTATTACAAATACCTCAGTATTACAGTCTTAGCTATTAACATCATACTTTTAAGACATTATGTAAAACTGTCAAAATATGGGCATACTACATAAAGGCAAACCACTGCAAAACCTTTCGAAAAATATAAGGTTTGTTATGTTATTACGGAAACACTTTGTCTATTTTAAACACACCAAACCTGAACCCAAAATCAACAAGGAACACAGAATTTAAATGGTGATATTATGTTGTAACAGAAATACGAACCTGTTTTATACCTCGCCAAAATATTCAACCCACAACCTCCTTTTTCAAGTTGGTTAACAATAACATATACCCACCATACCGCAGCCCTAAAAACAAATAGAAGGGCTCTCTCTCTCGTGCGACACGGTCGTTTCGTCCACTCTAACGACTTTCGACGCGTCGGAGAAACTATTTGCACATCGCGCGGATATCCTACAATTACGCCCTACAATGGAGCTAATAGTCTGTGTGCGAACGACGAGAAATGTTCTGTCGGACTAGTTTGATTCCGGTCGGTCATGTGTCTTGGTTTTGTTGGACGATAAGAGTTATATGGGTTTGACGGTGTGGGATAAAATAAGTACAATATCTTGAAAATAGGGGGAAACACATCGTTAATTTTTCGCTTGTCTGAACAACCATTTAGTTGGTGGATCAGAAATTCAGCATACCTACTACTTACATTTTATATTCTCAGTCATGTCCTCCACCTTGAGCAGTTTTAACTTTTTTTTTATTGACATTAATCAAGGATTTTTCTGTTGTCATGGTGATTATGTCGAGAAGAGGTTTTTCAAACTGACTTGGGAATATTGGCCTAAATGTTGAAATTCAAATAACTTAAGCTTGTTCGTAGATTACTTCTGCATTGTTACGAATGCTTTAAAGGACTCCTTGTACACTAACACATACTAAACGCTAAAATCGATATTAATTTTATAAAAAAAATATTCTCTTTTCTGGAAATTCACTTAAAATCAGTGGGAACATAACCAAATCGGAAGACGAAACTAACAGAGCAGTGTGGAAGGAGGAACACTGTTCCTACCCTAAGAGGAAGCCGTATTTAATACTAAATATAGGACATTTTATGAAAAACAAAGATTTTATCAGCCTGAGGTAATTAAGGAACAGTCACATGTGTATATTAATTATGTAGAACTAACCTAATTGAAACTGTCCCATTTTGCGCTTAGGAAAGCAAGCGTGAAAACCCACTTGGAAATTCGGGCCCTTATTTCTAAGTAAGTTTACTTAACCAAGTTAGCGTTAAGTTTTTCTCATACAACGTGTTAGTACGCAATATTTCAAACGTTTTCACTCTTTTGTGCTGATACAAAGTATTAAGTGCCGGCAACTGAATAATGGAGTTGTCTTACTAGACATAACATACGAGTTTCAAAGAAAAGCTGTTAGAAAATTTCTAAGTATTTCTTTCTTGATGCAATAAGTTTTTAGTTGAAGGATTGCTGCAATCTTAACTAATATCAAAGTAGTATAATTTGTTAGTTCGTTATCGGATAAAAACATGTCATTATTGCAAGAACGAAAAAATTAAAAGAAATATAAAATAATAATAAATTAACTACGGTTCAGCATTGCGCGGGCTTGCTTGAATATATTGACAAGGTTGACGCGGCGGGTCTCGGTGGCGAGAATGGAACGAAGGTGGCCGTTTGTTTGATCTGATTGTGCTGGTCTCCCTATTGGAGCAGTATGGTGGCGAAGTCGGGCGATTTGGGAGGGTTTTCAGCGGGTGGTCGCTTTGATTAGCGGATTGCTATATTTGACCCCATTGACAAAGAATTGCTTTGAAAGGCGTTTCATGAACTGCTGAATTATTGCTCTGTTATCCCGGCAAAAATGCATTGTTACTGTGCGGTAAGCTACGAGGAAAGTTAGCTAATAAATGAAAAAAAAAACAGGATGAGTTTTTTAGTTCATAGTATTTGACCTATTCTAGGCCTTCGACGAGTAAACCAACTTGTTGAATTTATCAAACAAAAGAAAAATAGGTTTTGTAATCAGTATGTAACTGTTATGGAAAGAATGGGAAATTATAATGTATTCGAATTAGATAATATTTAATATTTGTACGCGTCACGGCAAAACATAGAGAATCTACCTAATATTGTAACATCTTACACAATTCGATTCTCTACCTATGTTTACAAATAAGTATTCTGATTCTTATAATCCCAGAGGTAGGCAGATAGTGAAAAATCTTATTTACTGAAAATTTTCTATTGGATAAATTATAACTATTTTTATCTACACTCACAACGTAATGTTTCAAATATGAATTCAAAAAATATTGTATAAACACGTACTTTATATTCGAGGATAGTAAAATAAAAAAAAAACCCATTACAGTGCAACATTTTCCTTCGACTTTCAAACATTCATAACAAAAACATAAAATAAAATAATTTTAATTTTTATAGCACACTTTTACTTTTTAATTTATTGGAGCTTATGGGCTCATTGACTTAAAGTAGAAAAGTAGTGTCATTGTCTATGGATGCGCGCGCTTCTTAGTCAGGCGCAATGTGAATCTAAATTGTCCGCCATACCACATATTTTTTCCGTTTCCACTTTTGTTTTATTTCAACTGTTTGAGTGAAGATAAAATAGTGTATAAGGTATATAACGTGTGTATAGGTATTAAAACACTCGCGTGTTATTATTATCAACCCACGCTCGAGTTTTAATAACCCCTATTATATGACCATTACATAAACTACTATTTCCGACCCAGGCACCAAACTGTGACCTAACGTTCAACAGTTGCCCTTGTGACCTCTAAAACACCTTTCGGCTTGAAAGCTTACCAGTTCCAAACTACGGTCGAAACTGATCTAAATAAATGAGACGTATCTGGCTTACAATAAGATTTAATACTGTCATTTGTAAGGTATACATTTGCATAGTCAATGTGGGTGCTAAATCCAATTAATTCAAAGAGATCAATTGGTTCATTGGATTAGTAAAAGTGTGCTCTAGTTTCTGTACCTAGTTCAGAAGGTAGTTTATTTAGGTCTTTGCCTAATTAATTGAATTGGTATTGGAAGTGAGAGTATGTGGAGCTCGTGGGTAAATAACAACAGCCGCACGGGTCGATCTTCAAGGTTAAGCTACGCATGACGAGGTCGGTCCGTGGGTGGGTGACCATTTCAACATACCGAGTTTCCTCCGTACCTCGGAGAGCACGTTAAGCCGTTGGCTGTCATTTGAAGATATTTGACAGTCGTTACGGGTAGTCAGAAGCTTGAGATCTGACACCAGTCTTGCCAAGGGGTACCGTGTTACCCAGTTACTGTGATGTGGAGGTCAGATAGGCAGTCGCTCCATGTAAAACACTGGTACTCAGCTAAATCCGGTAAGACTGGAAGCCGACCCAAACTTAGGTGGAAAAAGGCTAGGCAGATAGATAGGTATTGGAAGTGAGACCTAGATCTAATATAGTATAGGTACCTAAACCTATACATATACGAACAGGTGCCTTTGTTGTTGCTATGTGTAAATATTTCTTCATTATGTACGAGTATGTTAGGTAACTTATACTATGTAGTATAAATAATGTTGTTGTAGTTTATAATGGTATACTTCTTCTGGGTAAGCTCACTCCATAGTCGACTCTGTCTCTGTGTGTAGACTACCAAGACTGTCAAGAGCAAACAAATCCGATTTTTTTTTTTGAAATTATGCCACCGCTCTCTACAAATGGCATTCGATTTCAGGGAAGGCGATAGTCGAAATGTCATAATTTAAGGCATAGATCATATGGTTTTTCTATATCACCTGTCAATCCCATACAATTTTGGCTTTTTAATCGAATTTCCAAAAATATATATACGCAGATGTGTACAGTTTACCTTGGTACACTCTCATTCCACCGGTTATGTTCCAGTTTCATGATATTCGCGTAATCTTTTCTGGTATTATGGGTACCTTACTAAAGAACTTGCCTATTATGTTAACTAAAAAGTGAAAAATAAAAAAGCATTAAAAAAAAAAAATTACTGAATTCCAAATAAAAAAACTACAAAGTGAAAAAAAACTTTCTTTTTGGAAGTCGGTGTCCATAACAAAAAAAATATGGTACCCTCCAAAGAAACCGACTACTTGTAGTTGTTTTTATTTGGAAGTCGGTAGTATTTAAAAAAACAATAGATTTCTTTGACAATTGCTATCGCCAAGCTTTCGATAAAAGAATGTCACTTGTCTAGGGCTTCTGTGTCTCTGGACCAGTGACAGTCTGTCAGCGATAGCGATTGAAGAAAGTCAAAAAATATGGAAATGTCTCATGGTTAATTCCTTACATTTTGTCATTTCGACAATCACTACGCTATGTATATATATAGTCCTTTTTTTGTACCTTTTTTCTTTATTTTCTCACCAAATCCTTTTATTTGATACCCATATCATGGCAGTGCACAAAAATAACTAGTGTGCCATCTTGGGCCGTCCGCCATATTGGATTTAGAGTCACTTAACTAACCATGCATTGTCATCAAAACTAAACGTGTATGCAAACTTTCATCTTAATCGGTGGAGGATAACTGCTTTAAAATTTATTTGCATGAACACACTTACATACAAACATTGCTAGTTAAATAAAAGCTTGTGAAATAATGAATGGGTAATTATAAACTTTACCAATATATATCGTAAAAAACTAACCTACATTTCGTCGAACTAGAACTGATTCTCAATATTAAGTTACCTCACATACAAAGCGTGTCAAATGTCGCTTTCGTTCGCTCAGTACATAATCAGTAAGTAGAGACAGCAAGATAGATTAGTATGCAGGTAGCTAATTCCAATTTGCTAAACGTTCGCTGTGCGTGTGCTGAGTATTGTAATAAATCTTTGACGCGTTGAACGCAGTGGTTTCTTTCTGAAAATATATGTAGAATTATGGATCTAAAAGAATAATTCGGCCAAATTATAAAGATAAACGATCGATAGGTAAAGCTTGACAATAGTAGTTACGGTTGAGCATATAAAATGTTTATCAGTACCTAAAATAAACAATAATGTGCATTTAACTAAACCGACCTCTCTTGACCTATTTTGTAATTACCTTACCGTAGTTTTGTCCTTACCCATGTTATACCTTATATTCTCAATTTTCATCAGACATAATTATGTAGGTACGACTTATGTGTCGTAAAAATAAACACATAAAGTCACATACAAATTAGACAAAACGCTTTGTCCAGGAGTTTTTAACTGCAGAATTATTTGAGTCGTAGGATCCTGCACACTAAACAGTTTTGTCAACTGTACTCTATGAACCCGGGTCAGTCGCGTGCGCAGGTGTTGGCACACTTTAATACTGCGGGCACGTTCTTGTCGATATTTATTGAAATTTTTATTTTTTGTGAAGACCGCTTGATAAAAATGTATTGAGGAGAAGATTAAAGATATGAATTTATTATCATGCCAAAAGTCTTTACTTTTTAGTAATGTACTAATGCTCTCGGAATTCAAAGCTGAAGAAGAAAATAGCAATGCTTACATGTTCAATCATAAAACAATTTGTTTGACAAGCTAACAACATTTCAGTTAAATAAAACGTAAGTAGGTAACACTTAAATACAAATACGTACATAAAAATATAAGCTTGCAAAAGACTAACTCATATTTCGCAAACTCATTAGTTTCTTTCTAGCCACAATGGCTTCAGTTCATTAAGGTGAAAAGGAGAAAATGGGTCCGTTGAAATGGACGCTATACATACTGCCCGGTAGATTAGCGAATAATAAAATTATGCAAAAAGCTAAAACGACTGCCTACTTACCACTCACGCTACTTGACGCGAGCAAATTGATCTCTTGAATAGATAAAGCTCACAATTTCAAGTAAAACATGAGCATTTAGAAAGAGGAATTGATAGTGTTGATAATAACTGGCCAGAGTTAATCTTGACTGGTGTGTTCACGAATATATCTCGTTTTCTCTTCTCGATTTGTGAAATGGTGTAGAAAGTCGATTAAGGAGTACCCTAAGCTTTAGGCTTCGGCTAGGGTGAGGAGTTTGCGCGATTGATAAGGCGGGTACGAAGTATCAACTATATGAAAATACCGTTTGCGTTCATACTTAAGGAAGACTATGGCGTGACGCACGCCATAGTCTTCCTTACGACGACAGCACGACGTGACGGAATTGTTTTCCCCTGAGGAAACACGTCCGTGGAGCCTCTACTGCCCGCTGCAACAACTCGCGATGCACTCATGGAGGTATGCGGAACAAGCTGTAAAGACCCGTAACTTCCATTCAAATGGGAGGATCCTCCGACCAGACAGCTGATGTATCTGGTCTGGGCAACTGCCTGACAGTTGTAGTCGGACTGTTGTATATGTTCAAATAGGGGCCGAAAACTTTGCGTGCGCCATGTAGTATGATTTCGTGATTTAGTTCGTATGTGGCGTCATAGATGTCGCTAAACACTGTTGTGTCCTAATCGCGCACGCTAATGCTCTCGCACTCGCTCCAGTCACCGCTTGTTCACACTGTACAAAGCCTTACAGCTATTGAGACGTACTTCAGATTTTCAAGTGTTGATTCAATGTCATGGTTATTGTGCAAAATATCTCTTTTCCATGTTTGTTTTAGTGAAGGTTGTTTATTTTTTAATTTGTCAATTATGTAAATTTTTCGAAAGCTTTGCCATTTGAAGAGCTTTTGAGATGATGTGTTAGTTGTCCAATTAACACCTTATCATAAAGGCTTTATTAGAAAGTGACGGTATAGGTTTATCAATATTAATAAAGTCTTTTGTTGATACGTACGGATAGGGAAAACTATAAAAAGTATAGGACGACTTTTCACGAAATTTCTTGTTGTTAGCAATTAAAGTACAATAAAACTTTCGAACAGGTCTGACAGTATATTTTTTAGGAATATGAGCAGCCTCATTTCAGTTGGTAAAACCCTAATACAAGTACCAATCCTTCTGGTAAGCACAGTGATCATTGTAGTGTTTCCTATAACACTACTAACGATAAGAATACAAGGCAGATGTTAACAGTGGATCAGCTTTGTCTTCCTGCCTTTATCTCATGTTACTTGGGGTCAGCGCAACAAGTTTTCTTCTGCCACACCGTCCTTTCCTCTGTCACACTATCACTGTCTCCCTTTTCTTTCATATCACTTCCCACACAGTCCATCCATCTACATTTATATTCATAACTCTTTTCAGTGAATATCACAGTATTAATCTAACTTTTTGTCTCGCTCCAGTTTTCGCTCGATAGCATTCCTGTCAGTGAGTCCCCATCAAACAGACGTACAATTGAAATAGCTCCATTGTACCAAATGAGATTAGATAAACTAAATGCGTTGCCTATCAATCCATTGTGGGCACTCAGTTTATTCACCATAGTTATTAAGCACGATACTTCAAGATCTGTTAAGAGTTACAATTGTCTGTAGATTTGACAAATAAATAAACAAGTGTGCTGCAATAAATGATGTGCAATAAGTGTGTATTATCATTTATTGCAGCACACTTTTTTATGTTTTTTTGTGTTGTTATAGCCTTTATTTATGCTGAGTTATTCAATTTCACTTATACAAATGGCATAATTTCTTTTCGACCACGATTGATTCGTTGGAACTTTTATTTTTGGTCCAATAATAATGGCATCGTTTATTTTCGACCACAGTATTTTGTTCTTGTTGCTTTCAATTCAACACTCCTTTTCATAAGGTCAGTTTTTCATAAGTTTCTCCATATCAACAAGACCTACATTTTCATAGTTCATTTAGTGGACTTTCATTGACAGAAAATAATCATGATAAAGTCTCTGATTATAAGTAGTGATGTTACGGAGGCTTTTTTTAATCACAGTGGAGGTAGAGGTTTAGGGCCTGAACTCTTGACCGTTGGAGCCGCCATTTTGTATTAGACCTCCGTTACAGCTCCGCTAAAAACTTGCGGACATAAGATTTCTTGCGGAAGTTCCGCTTTTGCGGCAGCGGAGGCAAGGTTCCGTCACTATTCTCATTACAAGCTAATAGAAACACGTATTTCTCACATTTATAGACGAAGTTATCAACGAGTTGATAGCCATAAAGTCTTAACAAGCATCATTTGTGCCGATCGAGCCTCAAACCGATGGCTTTCTACTAATAATAGACATTTTTATTAGGTGAAAACTAGACAGACGGCCGTATACGTTGGGTTTTGGACTTAATGCTAGATAATTAACAGGTTGGTGGTGACAAAGTTTTGCCGCGGACTCGCTTGCCTTTTAAAAGTTATGATTGTTTAGCAGAGTGTTTTATTTTGGGAATTAATTTACAATGGTGGTGGTGGTGAATCACGATTGATCAAAAAGGCAGATAAGAAATAGTTTGGATAAAAGCATCCTGACATCTGCTACTTACAAAAAAAAAACCTTTGACTCTCGATTAAATCATAGATTTGTATTTATGTATGTTTGTAATTTTGTATGTAACGAATAAACTTAAAAACTACTGGGCTGATTTCAATAATTCTTTCACCGTTGGGAAGCTACACTATCCCCGTGTGACATAGGCTACTTTTTATCCCTGTATTCCCACTACGCGGGTGAAACCACGAGGCGTCCGCTAGTTGTTTAATAAATTAAGATATTCAGAGAGAATAGTCCCATGGTGCCCGCAGTACAAATGATCTGGGCATCCTTGATCCATCCCAAATACATTGCCAGTTTGGAGCCCCTTTACAAGATACTGTCACCTCATTTCTAGCTCAGCATGCACTACCACCTGCACCTTTCTACCATTTAAAGGAAACCAATGCCAGAGTTATCTAGAGGCTCTAGGAAAGTGACATCAATAATAGCGTCACGTCACGATAGCGATTGGAAAAATGCCAAAAATGTATGAAAATGTCACGTGATCAATCCCTCATCCCATTTTGACATTCCAATCGTCCATAGATAGATTGTCACTATATCTAGACGGGGGCTACATATATTCATTATCATCATCATCATGTCAGCCGAAAGACGTGCACTGCTGGACTTAGGCCTCCTCCAAGCAGCTCTCGCCACATTGATCGGTCCCGTGCGTCTCGCATCCAGCAGATCCCCGCAACCTTCACCAGGCCTTCGGTCCACCTGGTGAGAGGCCTTCCAACGCAACGTCTTCCGGTTCGCGGTCATCACTCCAGAACCTTTCTGCCCCATCGGCCATCCGTTGCAGCAATGTGCCCTGCCCACTGCCACTTAAATTTGGCAATTCCTCGGGCTATGTCAGTAATCCTGGTTCTCGTTCGGGAAGTTGCGCGGTAAATTCTCGTCCAAATTACCACAGTGTCTCAAGACAAAAGTCTATGACCAGTGTGTGTTGCCAGTGATGACATATGGCTCTGAGACATGTTCGCTCACAATGGACCTCATCAGAAAGCTTACAGTCACCCAAAGGACAATGGAGAGGGCTATGCTCGGAGTTACCATAGTGTTCGGCCTAAATTTAAGTCAATTTAAACGAAAAGAAAAGTCTAAAACCGTTCACCGTTTATTTTGACAGACATTTCCAGTTCACAAAACTCACGATATTTTACTGCGTATTCGAGTAAGAAAAATACTCAGTTATTTATTCTCCAAGCTTGATGTAAACAGACAGACAGTTTAGCATATTGTGTCGTATTAGATAAGATTAATGATTTGTACGAGTTTCACAGCGGTGATTTTATGTTTCTGATTAAATCTTGATGCTTATCTTGTTTATTTATGATGGACCAGAATTCAGACGCGGCTTTTGCTGATTGTAGGTTATTCAGAATTGCAGATTTGAAGTTGTAGACTAGGCATAGAGTAGTCAAGATTGTGTAAAGTGTTCGTGTTTATTTCTTGCTTGAATGACAGTTTTGTTAATCAGTAGTTGTTTATAATCTTTATTACTAATGGGCTACTTGATCATGCTTTTATGGGCTCCGGTATACAGGTGCGTAACTGGGATATAGGAGCGATGCGACTTTTTATTTAACTAACTTGCAATGTATGCATGTATTTATTTAAGGGTGTTCGGGTCGAATCTTGCAACTGAATTTTAAAGCAGTTATTCTTCACCGATTAAAATGAATTTTTACATACACGGTTATTATGGATGACAATGCATGGTTAAATAAGTGACGTCATTCTAAATCCAATATGGCGGACGGCCCAATATGGTGGACTAGTTAATTTTTGTGCACTGTCATGATATGACATATATCATGATGATATGTCATGGTATCAAATGAAAGGGTTTGCAGAAAGAATACGAAACAAGATTGTTTTAAAAAAAAACAATAATGTTTTTTTTTTTATAGAAACTGTTCTGAGGATATAATATTTATGCCCATAGAACAATGTCTGTAAAAACAAGGTAAAGTGTAAAGCTCTAGACTTCGCGATCGAGGATTACTGTGGGTGTCTTCTGCCCCAGCTAAGGTACATAGCATTTTAAGGGCCTACAACCGCTTCAGTGTCGTAAAACGGTAACCTTCTAAAGCATACTCCTTAGTAACGCCTAGGTTAAAAGGTTTGAAAAAAATATATATTTACTATTGTTTGATGTACATTATTTCTGAAACTTGTTTTTTTCGCATAACGAATAGTTTTGCTTTAAAAAATAATTAACAACACATATTGGTTACTCCTCCAAAATGACTTAAATGTTTAAAAATATTTGTACACAGATAATTTGATGGCTAGAATTTATTCATAACTGAAATAGCATATGTAAATATAAGAATATTTTGCAAACAAAACTGTCCAAAAGGAGGTTCAATATTGATATTCTGGTTCCGGTGGTTCTGGTTCTGCGTTAACATTGGGGTATATATACGCATTAAATCATGAACAATGTTTAAAAAAAATTGCCTTTGCATCAAAATCACATTGTCGGTGGTTTGTCCTCAAAAAGCCCTGTTTTATAACCTGTTTTTACTGAATAAATTTTAAAGATAGCTTCTGAATTAACATAAATCATACAGGTACACACCATAAATCAGCCAAACCCGAAATACCATGGGAAATAGATTGTAGACCAACACTCGATTAATGATTTATTGCAAATTAATATCTTCTTAATATTTGCACATCTTAATACAGCTCAACACGAATCCAATTACCACATTATGCAAATTATTAATTTCATTCAGGTCCAAACAGACGTGTCTCTCCTTTTTAGTAAAGACTGTATACCGTATAGAACTCGTTTTTGGTGGCATATAACAAGTTACATACAGGATGTAGGTATCGGAAATAGGGAGTCATATTTTAAAAACCGGCCAAGTGCGAGTCGGACTCGCGTACGTAGGGTTACGTAACATTATCGCAAAAAACGGCACAAAAATCACGTTTGTTGTATGGGAGCCCTACTTAAATATTAATTTTATTCTGTATTTGTTGTTATAGCGGCAACAGAAATACATCATCTGTGAAAATTTCAACTGTCTAGCTATCACGGTTCATGAGATACAGTCTGGTGACAGACAGACAGACAGACGGACCGCGGAGTCTCAGTAATAGGGTCCCGTTTTTACCCTTTGGGTACGGAACCCTAAAAACTGCTTCTGTCAATGGAAATGAACTACTTTCTTAATAGAAGCCATGGTGAACGCTCAGAAAAAATGCCTCCCATACTAATTTTGATCCGTTGTGAGTTATCATCAGTTATAGATAACTTTGTATGGAAAGTGAATTCGATATTTTTTTGGGTATTTGCCACGATTTCCTTCACGATACTTGCTCATCTACATAAGCAGAAGCATTTTTAAAAGGATAATACTTAAATGAGCGAAAATAAACTCAAATTAAAGGTGTAAAAAATACTGAATATGGCTTACTGAAATACTAAGTGAGCAATAAATAGTGGACGCATACAAATGTTTAAAACAGCGACTTGAAAATAAAAGTTTATCGACGGAGTTCCTCGGAGACGGGGCTCTTTTTTCTGTCAGCATGGTCTAAAGTAACCTTACATGAAGGAGATGGCATGAGGGGAGCTAAGTTCGTTCGTTTTTTTTCACTCACTTCGGCTCCCGTCATCCCTTTCGAACCTAACCTATTCGTGTCGGGATTCTCTAAGCTCCCGAGCTCTGCACAGCGATGTCGCCTCAATGGTTGTTCAGCTATTTTCAAAAGAATAAAATAGAAACCCAAATACAATTAAAGTATGTAACATTATTACTACCGCAGCTCACGAAAACCTTACACGGATATACCAAACCGGATAAATAGTTACTTACTTAGTATAATAGTCGCCCATTTAGTATATTTATCGCCCGGTTATTTTTAAAATATTTTTACACAGTTTCGCTACATCCTGTATAAAAAGTTGGCTACATTATTAATGAATAAACATTAAGTTTGTTAATTAGTTAAGTTAAAGTAAGTCACCGGTGTAGGTGTATCAATTAGAAAGATACGACTCAATTAAGAAATTAATAAAAAGATAAGTATATCTTTAGATTAGAATCTGTGGTTGTTAACTTATGGTATTTAAAAGTTACTTTTACCTATAAATATTTTGACGTTTTGTTAATATGTTTTCCTGTTTACCGTTTACTGGTTAATAGAGGTTGCTACTTATAAAATATCCGCTTTTGCGAAAATACTCGTATACGTATTAGTTGCTTGTGTGACCGTATATTAGTTGCTATGTAAGGATCGTACAAAGTAGCGTTCTGTAGTTTCTGCCTACCCATATTGGAAAAAGGTGTAAATTCATGTATGTATGTTAGTTGCTTTAGAAGGCCATTTATATGAAATAGTATGGGAACCATTGGCCGCACACAAAGGTTGTCACCAACACCAATTTTTGCCTTAGCCACTACTAAAGTTCCAAAAATCAGTAGAACTTCTGTAGTGCTGAATTCCCAATACAAACAGATTAAAAATCGTGATTTAGTCCAAGTAATTAAGCATCCAAAACACCGACACGCTATGTGCCTTCCATGCCTCAAAATATTAAGTTTTCAAACTGGCCAAAGCCAGCTTAACCAAAAAACCACCTACACAAAAGAAATTTCCTTATACGAATATAAGAATATAATCAAAGTGCCACTTAAGCATATAACTTAACAGACAGAAGCCGATTTACATAACTTATCTCATTGGAGGGCTTCCATCAATCACTTTAGGTGGCTACTGCGATCAATCACTCCGTTTATCACAATGACGTGGCTCAAGGGGCTACTAGGTATGTATTTTGGATAAAAGTATTGTCATTTGTTGTTTTAAGTTTGCTCATTTGTCCTTGTGATATGTTTGTATGTTGATCGAATAATGACATGATCTATTTTTTGGTTCAAACTTAAATCCTCTGTCAATCCATGTGTTATTGTTGTGGTGTGTGTCCTCTGTGTTATTCGGGTGTCGGTCGGTCACGAGCTTTTATTTTTTATGTGCGATAGGTTATTTGTAGGTGACGTGACCTACTTTCTGTGCAAATAAATAACTATTCTGTTCTATTCTAACTGCAGGTGTCACAAAGACCTATAAAAACCTTTCTCACATTTCTACGTTATATTCATCCAGCCTTACATGTTATGAAAGTTATCCTAAGAGAAGATTTTCAACTATAAACCCCATATTAGATATTTTGTATGCTGTGGTATCCTGGTACCAACGGCGCTTTCGCGACCGTCGGTACTAGCATCGAAATTTATTACGCATATACCTTATTAATATTTTACTGTATGGATTATGTTTTAAAATTTTAGTAGTAAAGTAAGAGGCTCTTGATATAAAACAGGTCAGATTTGTATACTTTTAAATAATTTGCCGACAATTTAAAATAAAAAATCTGATGCCACAGTTACATTACCTATTCACCCCAGGAGAAATTGTTCGTCAAATAATGCCTGTGAAATCGGAATTCGTCGAATACGAAATACCAATATGTGAAAACGATGCGTTTAGTTGCGAGGACTAATTTGAGAAAACGTTGCGAGGTATTCAGTCAACATTATAGATTGATAGACGGTTGTGGGCTAGAGACTAATCCAACATGGTTGACATACATCTAAAGACAACAAGATTCTACGCTACCTATTCTGACGAATAATGAATCTATACTCGCAAACTATTTGACAGTTTCCCAAAATCGCCAATACACACGACAACCACAACTGTAGTGAACGTGAATGACACTCACAAAATCTATTATAACTAATAACCGAGTCACGCTATGCTTAATCAGGTGATCGAATTCAGGGCTTAATGTCTATCATAAATTCACAATAACACTTGCAAATGATTGCAAAAACTTATAGAGAACACGACACCTGTCACAATCTAGGTTAGTAGAAAATCAATCACCTTCTGAATTCGCTCTTTATTTTATTTCACCCAATTTTTTATCATTCAATGAGATATGAAGGTTTCGATCTAGTGCTCGCTAAGGCCTAAATTGAATTTCCTAGCATTCGGGGCTGGGAAATGATTTTGCCTGTATGATTACTTCAAATTCAATAAGAGGAATTTATATGGGATTGAACTGCTCTATTTGATAAAGCGAAGGTATTACCAATAAAGAGTCCCTTTTTAGGGTTTATAGAACTTCTGTTTATGTCTGTATTTTAGTTTGGAATTAGCTCTAGGCATTCATAGACAATCGTAGTCGCTGCTACATCGTCAGTTTGTCTAAGGTCATTTAAAGTTTTCATTGTTTTATCACTACCATAAGAATCGGTGATGACTGCCAAAACTTATATTGCTTTTGTTATGCTTTCTTGTGTGTTTCATGTTTCATCATCATCACTGCGCTTCATCCACAGCTGCTCATAGGGTTCTCTTCGTTTGCTCAATCCTATCTGATTCCCAAGCAAAGTCAGAGACGAAACACTAGCTAGTACACAAACCTATAAAACGATATCTGCGCTGCTCCACTTTTTCACGGCGCAATAATACGAGCGATAAGCAACGCAAAATTGTTTGTAAGTCCTTAGCACAATTCTTACGGGAGTAAGGCTTGTAACTCACCGGAGGAGGAAAAGTTCCTTTAAATTATTTATAAAGTTTAATAGTCAAAAAGCCCTTGAAATTTAAGAGTTATACCGCAAACTAGAAAGCTTTGGGTAAGTAATTATATAAACAAAAAAAAACTGTTTTCGCCTTTCTAGCAAAGACTTTTCAACTATTGGACACGTTCTAACTGGCCCAGCCCAGAGAAAAGTTTTTATTAAGTACAAGTAGATTTTTCTGCCATTTACCAAGTTCTAACTATTCTAGGTCCAAGCACAGTTGAGAAAAAAAGTAATAATACTAAGCCTGTATGACTGATGGAATAGGCCTCAAGCTAAAATAGCTTAGATCAATAGCTAGATAACTTATGCAAAAATAAACCAAAACCAGTCCAGTAATAGGCTCATATTTATTATAATTGTGTTTCATAAAACAGCGAGATAATTGAAGAACTGAATGGAATTTAAATTTGTGCTAACGAGGCGTCGGTACCTACAGCTGCAGGCAAGGTGCGGAAATAATTCATCGAGATTAAATAATGCAGTTGGTGTAAGTGAAGACTGGTTGTTAGCCGCACTGAGCAACCCGGCAACCAGTTTCTATAAGAACTTCTTCATTCTTTAATTAACAGGCAAGTTAATTTTCTGAGGAGCGTACAAATTGGTATGACACTATAAAGCTCAAGCTTGAGTTTTTTCTTAGCAACTCGCAAAAACTTGAGCTCATTGAAAAGTATTTTAATATGAGCAATCAGCTTGAATGACATTTCAAAAGTGATAAAAGTAAGTCTTTCAGGCGCGCCTTAGTAGAGATTCAGACATTTTTATTTCAAAATTAGAACTCAGACCCAACAAGACGGTCAGTTCATTAAAAAAAGAAAAAACATGGTTGCCAACTAGCAACCTAACCGCATACCTACCGACTTGGTCATGGTTTTGTAGCCACTAATGAGAACTAAGCTTTAGTTACCTACACTTTTTGGCTATATTAAGCTGAATTTGCATTCCAAAGAATAGCTCGCTGCTTAAGAGATTTGTCCCTTAATTTATTTCAAGTTTACGTGACATTGCGAATCCCAGGTGATTTGAATATTTCATGCATTTTTTTAAATTCAATTTTGTAGTAGCAACTGACCTTTTTACACCAGTGAAAAAAGCCACGAAAATGAAAAAGCTTTTTAGGTACACTTTTATTAAGAAGAGTGGTTCATAATTTTAAATGAGATTGAATTATAGAATCAGCCTGTAAATGGTTTCAGCAAAAGGGAAGTATTTTCTTCCCAAAATTTAATATAGAGTTAGATTAGTCGTGGTTGAAATTGTTCCTAGTATACTATTTCCAGAATGTTTAGTGTTACAGGAGCGTCCAATTTATCAACGTCTAAATGTTCAAGTTGAGTGATAAACGGCTAAAACGTTCTATCCTACCCTACCTAAAGTGAGACTGATATTTGAAATCGTTTCACTATTGTTTCATAGAATATTATTTATTTTTTGGTAAATATATAATACATTTTGTAAACATGGCCACACGGCCACGGCGGTATGATGATCATGAAAAAGACTTTCCAATTGAGAAAAATATCTGATACCTTACCAATAAACTAAAATACTATTTCCTAAAATATATGTCAAGGGAAAATGTATGGTTACAAAAAGACATTGTCATCTTCATTATTGAAAAATAAGTAACTCCATAACAAAAAGGGTGTGAGTTTTATACATGTGTGTCAAAATAACTAACATCAACCTTTAGTAATAAAATCATCTTATTAACAATGCTAACCATAATTCGATAATAGATGATCCGTTGACAGATGTAATCGAACGCCTTTCCAACAATCATCATGATTGACATCTTGCTAAAGCAGCACTGGCAATACGCAGTGCATTAAAATCAAACCACTATTTAATAAAATGCAGTAGCTTAGTGTGTAAGACGCCTTAGACGTCGTCGCTGCCTCGACTGAGGATCCAACTAACTGTATTCGGACGAACGATAGTGAAAACGCGAGCCGTCTACACGTAAGTCCAGTCGTATTCTGCTACTGAACAAGATAAGGAGGAATTTATTTAATGGAGTAGCTGGACCATGACCGTAGACCGTGTATTGAGGAAAAGTTTTATGAATAAATAGAAGTACCTATAGTGTTTTTGGTAGCATAATTATTTAAGTATTTGGTTAGCATAATGAATTAATAAGGTTAAAGATGTTATAATTGAATAAAATAAAAACTAGGTAAAATAACTAAAGTATAAAAGTAGTACTGTGAAATGGTAATGTTAATTATAATTAGCATTAACATTCCATGATTTGCCTCAACCAAATTGTAATATATTTGCTTAACCTTTAAGTAATTAAAGGACAAAACTAACTTCATTCTTCTATGACTTACGTACAATTGCCACTAAACGGCACGCATCACATCGGATCGGCACGGATTTTACAATCTCTAAACGAAATTAAATCGTGTACATAGTAGTCTTTATTCCCAAGCCGCGCAACTTAACAGCAAATTGATCGCGGGCATCTTCCGCGACACCCGTTTGGAGCCGAAAGCTTGCTGCGACGCGAGCGGGTGCCGTCGCATCCGATCGAAACGGCACCACTCTTTCTCGAGAGTGCACTATAATTTGACGTCACTCATGCAATCATGGATTTAGAAGAAAAACTGGTTTGTTTGGTGCAAAAGCATACCACTACCAGAACTGAACATACGTAAGCAGGTGCAGATACGGATACGTACGCAAATGACGGAAGCCGTACGGAGCCGTTAGTATACGTCGACATCCTGCCAGACGCAATCGGCTGTCACCGTACCGCATCCGTTCGTAACCTTTCCGATCCCATTAGATGCGTGCCGTTTGTTGAAAATTCTACTTTAATTAACAAAAAACAACATACATCCCACATTTTATAATCCAACACAATTTAAATTACTCTTCGCTTATCGTGAATCGCCAACATATAATCGCGATGTGTGCAGCCCACCTAACCCGATGTCGTTGCCTCGGCTTCAAGCTAACTGTACTGGCCAACGATAGTGAAAACGTCGGTCGTTCGCTTACTCCACTTCGCAGCTCACTCAGATGCGGTATAATTCAACGGGTTTACTGTTTGCATTGTTGTGCGGTACGGCATTTTTGGGTGCTCTGTTAGGATTATGTATGTTGGTTGGGTTAAAAAAAATATCCTCCTGTCTTTATAGCAATCTATTTGGGGTTGGCGCTGTTACCATGCATCTCTATTCGCCGCCATTACATTTAACTATTGAAATGTCATCTTTTCTATTATATCATCTTTCATACAAGTCATACATCGTTTCGCATCGTTTCTTCGAAAGAATTGTCCTTTATTATTAGAATATGTCTCCATTCCATCTTTTAAACCTTATCAAAAACCATCACTGCAATAAAATTTGTATTTACTCCAAATATGACTCTTTCAATAACCATATTAGTATTATTAGTTAATAGTAGTAGTCTCTATCTTCATCCTATTGAAATAAAAACTCTAAACCAGCTACTTCTTTGCTGTCATAATAAACCACCAATTACACCCGTACAATTAATCACAATACAAACCCAATAATACCTCAACAATGGACACGCTCGAACCCCCGCGAGTAGCGTAAAATTAAACGATGCTTTTCACTGAGATCTCCTCAGATACGTAAACTAGCTTGACTCTAGACTCTAGTTACTAGTGTATTTATGCTAGTTAGCGCTATAATAGCTCGCTCATTACACCTGCACTTTGCCGATACGCTAATGCTTGGAGATGTTGAGTAAACTGTTGTGGAGTAATGCGCTATTGTTTTGAGTTTATCGTCGTTTTTCTGGAGTTAGCGGTGTGATAACTTTGCTTGTCTGATGTTGTTTCATAAGCGGTTCTATATGAGGGATTGTGTGATTTGTTTTTGACTTTGTAATTCTGACAAATAAACATTTCGATTTGATTTGATATGATTTTTATTTTGGAGAAATGGTGTCTTGAGTTTTGGGAATTAAAACGAATTTTACTAATCTATAGATGTCACGGGTGCAAAATTTTTATATTGATGATAGGATTGCGTTATTGTTGTAGTTTATATTTAAATGAATCAAAAAATTGTTCTAGTGGTGGTCCAACAATAGATACTTCTTGCAAATTAAAATTGTAATACCTATTAAGAATAAACATGTACAAACAAAGCGCGTCAATGTAAAGGCAGTATAATGTTTTCAATTTTCGAAATCTACGGTTTCTCATAGACAATCGCCTCTTTCGCAACGATGAATACATTCATCCTGTATGTGTTCTAACCTGGAATCTGTACAGCTGTTCGTTTCGCATTAAGGCCGTGACGAACGGCCTGATTCTGTATGAATGATTCTTGGGAACCGACGCATTGTAGCCAGCGCCCGCCACTTTTGGTATGGCCGCCGGCATCTTCGAATATGGCCCCGGTATGGAGTATTTTATTACCTCTGGTAGGACTGATGAATGTTTGGCTATCAGTAAACTTGATTTTGTTTATGAGGTGGGCAGATTCAGACGAATTAGCCTCAATAAATTGTTGGTTAACTTACATTTTGATTTTCTTTATGATATCCGTCGTTATCCTTTTTTTTGTGTAAAACGACACTGTAATAGTCGTAGAAGTGTTAATTTTATTGGTAATCTAAGTTACTTTGCTACAAGTGACCATACTTCTATTCAAAGGCAATACGATCATGTTCAAGACAAAATATAACCCAAGAAAAACCAAATATCACCTCAGAAGGTTCAAACATTTCTACTTGAAATCAAATGCCCATTTTAAAGTGCCCTTTCAGCTCTGGCTATTAAGCTGTCCCAAGACTAAAGCTCATAATCCCGGCTTCCAAATCAAATGTCTGGAAGGATCGAAATCTAAATGGATTAATTTAATAGCAGGCGAAGTTAAAATGGATTCCGCTTGAATCAAATGGACCATGAAAATGTCTCCGGGTAACATTGAATGTTAAGATGGGTGGATTGGATTTTTGGATTGGTTTCTTCAATTATCTTCGTTCTATTTGAAGATGATTTGAATTCAGATGATGGTAATATTGAAACGAAATAAATTGATTTTATATTTTTCTACAGCTAGTAATAGTTCTTATTTCTGTTGTAATTGTATAGTTTGAAACATCATCATCATCTCCTTGTCTGTTTCCCATGCTATTTGGGGTCTAGGCAAGACAATTTTTTCTTTGATTCTCTCCTGTCTACCGTCGTAATTTTCTTTATGTCATTTCTCAAACAAATTATCAGTCCTCCAGTCCCCAGTTTCTTTGGCCTTTCCCCTCTCTCTTGCATTATAAATCTTTTAGTCAAATACCTTATGTTATGTTATAACATTTATCGTAAACAGTTTGAGCCTATACAAAAACTCCGACCACGACTGACCTCTGTGAATCGTAATCGAAACACTTGAAGCATAATAAGACATAACAATGCTGTGCTATCACGACGATGTGACTCACGAGAACATAGAGGGCACGTACTCGCACAAGTTAAACTATTTGCTATTAAGTCTAGATCCATCAGCACTGCTGAAAGTCACATTCAACAATTACGTATTGAGATTAAAGTTCAGTGTACGGTTAAAGCCGTGTGGTCTTAGTCTGAAGGCTAGGAATACATTAAGAGATTATGTCGGGTATATTGGCGGCAGATGCTTATGCGCATTAATAATTATAATATTGTAGACTGTAAAATATAGCAAATTCGTAGTATATTAAGGTAATAATGTCAGCTTTGATCAAATAGATTTAATAAAGAGCTTAAAACCAAATAAAATATCTCACCATGGTTAAGTGTTATCACTTAACCATGGTGAGATATTTTATTTGGTTTCATTTAACAGAAAACTAAACCAATTAATTCTTCGAATCCTTTTCCCCAACCAAGAATTCTTTAACCAAGTCTTCATATTAAAACTATTATGGTCGTATGGGTACTATTAAATGGTTAACATTCAAGGTATCACCGTTTACCTGGATGACTGCATGATTGTCTCTAAAAAAATGGCTTCCTCGACTTTCGACCCTTTTCGAGTATTATGTCCGAATTAAATTCCAAAACGTGATTCCATGTACCGTTCACGAAAGCGAATTACGGAAAGGACTGTGTACATTGGTCGATTGGTTTTTGCTGCCCAATTGAGTAGCTGAATTTATTTTGCTGTTGTATCGGTAGTAATTTATATGTAGAATTTAGACCTTTGTGCAGGGTTAATTTAGATTGGGAGTTTGTTAGGCTATGTCAATGTTTGGTTTAGGCTTGAATGCTGGTAGATTTGATTTTATGATGAAAAACAAACATGTAAGTATTGGTTTTCAGTAATAGGTTATTTCGCGTGTTATATTTTGAAGTCTTTAGGGATACATAATGATAAATTTGGCTATTATAAAAAAGGGTTGTTTTAATTAGTTGGTGTTTATAAACACGGCACGTCCTATGGATTCATTTAGAATTATTTTCTTCAAACTAATTAAGCGATAGAATTCTATTGAGCACTTAAAAGCTTATTGAAAGCAATTTGAGTTATATTTTATGGATAATCCGATCATAATTTTAAAACATTACGCTTTTTAAGACTGAAATTAGTATAACAGAAGTATTCGACAGTATTTATGTCGAAATTATCTTATTCGCGAAATAGCCGATGTCAAAATAGTCTTTTTATTATTCGGAACTAATGTTCAAATTAAAAATAGTTGCAACGGTCTTAAGCTTCGAATATACTTTCCAATTTATTGGTAGAAACAAGGTCGCGAGGCAGACCAAGAAAAATCTGACAATTCGAACTGCTCACAAAATATATTGTTTGAAATCCTGTAGGAGAAGCGAAGATTTTACTTGAACTTACAAAATTGAATCCTCCTATAGTTGGATTGGGTGCAATATTGTGCTGGGATTTATCGGAAAAGAAAATTTTAGGTTGGAAAAGCAAAATTCATGCTGCAAACCTGAACACACAATAAATTTAAAATGTATCCATTGTGCATAGTTTATTTCGGCGTTTATATTGCACATAGAAGAATATTTATCACAAGATATTAGCGAATATGTCTATGACTTCTCCATAAATTTCATTGGCGTTGAGTACCGAGATTGTTGATAGGAGTACCAACGTGTCACGTTTTGCATAATCTACCCACACGTCTGAATGTTTGAGAATTTGAGACAAGACTATATGCCAATATTCATGCATATTCAATGCTTCCACGTCGTTGAGTATATCACAATGTTTTGATTTGTGTCAATCGTCAGATGTGTTGCCTCATTCCCTTACGGACTCAATCAAAATCAATCAAAAATCAATATGTTTTAATTTCACATAGGCCTACATGGGCACTTATAAAACGTCGACAAAAGGTGCACGGTTCGGGTTGGTCGTTTCCTATGGAGAAGAACCGGCAAGAAACTCCATGGTTACTCTTTTAAAAAATGGTTTGATTTTACAATATTTCCATGTTACAGCATTAGTACTTAGATATGGGGGGACAACGTAGGCGTATATAAGTCGTAAGAAACTAAAAAAAGATAATATATATTATACAAACAAAAAAAAAACGAGATAAAAATTAACAAATGTTAACAAGCATCTAGAAGGCCTGACTTGAAGTTTACTTTGGTATTGCGTTTGATCTTCCTAAATCTCTTCGTTACTCCTCTATATTATCAAATTTATCACTTTGTGATCACCTTCATCTTACGTCATTTCAAATTAAATAGATTCCTAATATACACGGCCCCTTTGTTTGCCAAAAAACCATTTTAATCCACCTGCTACAAATCACAATATAAAAATAAAATAACAAAAATTGAGCATTCAGTGTGTATATCCTTTATCGCACTATAAACGTCGATAAAGTTTTATTTTATCTCTGCATTGGTCATATTCCCTGCTTTTTACGACACTTAAATTAAACTTGTCGAAATGTTTAAGGCCTTATTCGGTTTGACTTGAACGAGTAAAACGTTTACCAGCTCAATACGTGTTTATTTTAGTGTGTGATTCTGTTCCGTTCAGTTTTATAGTCAACGATTAAATTCTTCTTTCTCGGTTTTCGTAAAGGTTAGCTTAGGTTAGGCTTTAGAGATTTATGTTCTTGACTTTTCTTTAAGGGCCGTGTACATTGTTTGTTACTTTCATCACCCTCTTGCCTTTATCAAAATTCAGGATCTGTGCAATAAAGCTTTTATCTATGTTCGTCTTTCTCTTCCATAAAATCTTCTCCATCAGTCATCATCTCAGTATTTACTGCGTTTCGTTGTATCAGAAAACCATTTTACGTTCCAGTAGAAATAGTGTTAGTATAAGTATTAAGTAGTTTTATACTACGTTGTTTGTTTTGCTAAGCTCACGGAGACAGTTTTAAAATTAATCGAAATTTGGTGAATAAGCTTTAAAACCTCGAAGTAAATGTCTAGACTTAAAAGAAACTTACTGAAAGTAATAGCCACTGGTAAAGTCGAGGGCAACTACCTAGAAGATGAAATCCTAAACGCTGGTCAGACCAAATCCGAACCTCGCTGAACGTTAAATTCCAGAAGCCGTGAATTTTGCTGAAAGAAGAAGCAAGTGGAGAAACATGATAAGGGTGACAGTTTCGAAACCACGATGCGGTCACAACCCTCAGCATTGGATAAACGACGCAAGCAGAAGGTGGAAAAGAAATCACTGAAATGTACGCCACGGACACATACCTCTACCGATTGTAACTGTTTCATGATGTAACCATATTTTTTAACCGTCATCATACCATGATGTCATTGGACATTTCAATCCTAACGATTTGATCACCGTTACCGTAATTTTAAACTGACAGTACAACGTACCTTGTTATACTTTTGTTAGGAATACCCTGGTGAAAAAAGATGGTCATAATGTTCACTAAATGTTTGACTATACGAGGTTGTTTCCAATTTGGCGGTGTTATAGGAATATTGTCGAATTTTTCGGTTTGCAAGTCATTATAATTAATTTAATTGATATCTTTGTATTAATTGAGGTAATTATGAAGGTAATTGGTAAAGAAATTGTAGTCATTTTCATTCATTATATTTCAAATCAAATTTAGTCTAATCCAATCAATCTAATAAATAAATCTCAAATGACGTATATTTAAAACTAACTGGAGGACCAGTATTTTGACTATATCGAGATATTGTAAGTTTCCTAGCATATTTTTTAAAGACATGTTTTATGTTTTTCATAAAATTTTGTGATCTTATCTAAGAAACAAATTCATTTCCTAAATTATTTTCGCTTCCAAATTGGCACTAAAAGTCAAAAATTTCTCCTAAAAATCCATTAGGTTAATTGATAATTAAGAATACATTAGACATATAAATAGTTATCATGATCATATTAATGATAATTTATATTATTAAGTGGGGCTCATTTTGTATCTGATATTCATTAGTATATTCACATGGAAAATCCGAAGTTAATTAACTGTTTATTAATTTTTTTGAAATATTGTAGACTATCGTAAAAAACGGGGTTATGGTCAACTTTATTATGTCAATCGGTAATGTCCGGACACGGTGTTTTGAATAACTACTACTGCTTTTATCAAAGATTCTGAGACAATTTACTTTGGTGACTTATTATTTCGTACAAGTATAAAGATTAACAAATTAGATGTCACAACGACACGTCAAAAAGCGTTGTCTTATAACTAGTCAAATAACCCGCCCCTAACTGTTCCCGGCGCAAAGGTGCCCATAACGCTTGCTGCATTGCCACGTTGGATGGCAATGGCTAACCTTTGCACCAAGAACGAGCTGGAGCGGGAGTCACCCGTAATTAAATCAATTTAAAAATATCAATTGACAATTATCCTTATTTCTAAAATTACTAAGCCTGAAAATAGATTACAGGAAAACTTATTATTTTAAATTTAATGTTTATTTATAACTTACCAACCCGCACTGGACCCGCGTGGTGGGTTACGGCCCCCACATAGAGATGAGGCATTTGTCCCAGCAGTCGAAACGTTAAACGGCTGATGATTATGTTTTATAACTTATGCCTATCAGTACATGTATTCTCTTAATATTCTTTGTCAATTTTAACATTATTTAGATCATTCTGATGGTTTTCTGCCACTGTTATATTTTGAAATTTAAACTCTACTTGTGTCTGAAAAATCTGTCAAAATTTGGTATTGAAGCAGGATTTGACATGGTCATGTACTTTAAATGTTCAATTCAGAAACTAGCCAGTAGTCGTTAGGTAGAAATGATAAATATTGGCTTTTGCAGACTGTACAGTCGTCAGAAATACCAGGCCAACATGAGTGAGTGTCTAAACATTGTCTCTCCCAGCCAAAGACAAAGCTCAAAGAAGGATGTAAGATGTAAAACTCATCATTACTTACGAAATCTAAAAAAACGGTAACCGTATCGCATCCCATTGTTTGCCAAAACTAACAATAGAAGTGTACAGATCATTTATTTCCGACTCAATTCAAAGTGCTATTCTTCACGGTACAACCACGAACTAATGTTAATACAATTACGGTAAAAGTTTCTCGCTGAAATACACCTTATTGCTAGAAATGTATAGGTGAAAATGCTGTGTGAGCTTTCAACCATTGATCAAGTAACATAGCAAGGGTGTTGCATTTAATTGATATGCCTTGTTTTTTGTCGTCTTCTAAGTTTGTATTTTTTATTCTTTGCAAGAAAATTAATCGATGCTCAAATATAAGATCAGATACGTTCCGTTAGCCATTATGTTCCGATTTACGGTATCGATACAATTGTTTCTTTTTTTCATTTGATAGTGTACGTTTTTTGCAGATATGAAAAGTTAATTAAATTGTAGATTAGACTGAAATCATTTATCATTTTGATAACCGTTAACGAATTAATACAAGGTGCAAAAAGCTTTTTGTAAGAGATTAGGAACTATTTTTTTGTACCTATAGACATCGTCACTGGTAGCTCTTGTATGGTATATCTGACAAAGTACTAATAGTACAGTACTATACTAGTACTTGACATAGTACTATACTTACCTACAATAGTTTTTCCACAGCACAATTCCTTCACTGAAAGAAAGAAAGAAAGAAAAAGTGTTTAATTGTCACAAATGACATACAATTTAAGATCATGCTTATGCTAAACCCTTAACAATAGTATTATTAGTACTTAAATTAAGTTAGTAAAGACGAGAAATAAATCAAACTATATTAACATATACTACCTACATTTTGTTTATAACAGAAAATAAATAGGGTGAAAAGATGCCAGGCAGATGCATGTCGTGATTGTGGCAAGAAAGCTTCCACTCAGCATAATGTTGTGCCGTGGGGGACCCACAGCGCGGCGCTGATTTTCAGTGGTCGCCTAGGGCGTAACGTACGGAAACCAAATCTGTTGTGTATGTTAAAATAGATACAAAGAACATAAAATAAATACATTAAGATAAAAATACAATTATGATGTGACTAAAACCAAAAGCACTTCAGCCAGCCTCACCAGCAGTATCTTGCATTCCTGATGAAAACAAAAACGCGTACAATGTCTGTCTTTTCAGTCAAAGGATACCAAGAAGTTTTCCACTACACCCAAGTGGCGACCCAACAAGCTTCTCAAAGTAATTGCTCTACAAATAAGCCTTGATTCCTTTATCCACCCTCTTCACCCTTTTATCAGACCCAAATCTAATTCACGTTTTCAGCTTTCCAAGATTACTAAACAACTCTTTCATCATTTTATGTGTAGGTAACGGCAGTGGACCGCGCCACGCGGACTTTGTACATAGGTCTACCTACATTTAATATGATTTTATTTATAGATCTGTATCAAACTTACACATAATTATAATATACATACTTTGACCCACCTTCTGTGTTTATTCTATTTTGTTTGTTATTTATATATTATTTTATTATTTAAGTATTTTCGGTTTCCGTAAGTGTGTCCGTGGCATCAACAGTGGGTCCTATCAGAATATCAGCGCGGCGTTATTTTCTTTTTGGATATCGCTGCACATGCTGAGATAGGAACCTTTTTGGTCTCGCATAGGGTTTTAATTTTTTATTTTAAATTATTGTTAATCTTTTTGCATATTTCTCGTGTCTCCTGTGCGGGTCACAAATAAATATTTTTTCTTTCTTTCTTTTCTTTCAGTGCTATTCTGTAACCTGCCGGTCGATTCTGGAGATATGTCACCGTTTGATTTAAGTGAAGTGAGCTTGTAATGAGCTGTCAATCTAGGGATCTAGGGCATTAGTTGGAATGACAGCTCCACCTCACTTCACCTAAGCCGTGATATATCTACAGAATCGACTGGCATTTATGCCACAGTGCTATTAGGTAAAAATCCAATCGTGAAAACTTTGGTGAAGTCAGTTGTCAATCCCTACCACAGACATAAATCTACCTAGATAACGCAAGTCCCGTGCCGTGCCACTTTACTATACAGTCTTTACAGCTCAATATGGCATAAAAAGGCATTTTTCTAGATTTCGGTGGATTTCCGGTGGCGATAATGCTCAATGAAAAGCTCAAATTACGATCATTGATCGTAATTTTACTCCGTTTTTGACACGTGGAGTACAATCGCGTCATCCAGTAAGATTTATATCTGTGATCCCTACCATCAGGTGGCATTACAGCTCACTTCACCTACGATTTCACAGCGAAGTTTTAACAACTAGAATGTCTGATGCTGTGGAGTTAAAACTCGCTTCACCATAGTTTTGACGGTATTTTTTACAAAATAGCACTATTTATAACATATTTGTGATCAGTACCCAAAGAGTAGCGCAGTGCTTTCCTTGCATTCATTGCTTCATATGTTCAAAAATCCGTCTACTCGACAGCGTAAAACACGCATTGATTACCGTTGAGTTATCAAAATTAAAGGGAAGGAGTGTGCTGTTAAACCAGATACGCAATTAGGATGCAGTTTTTAAACGGTGTCTCTGACTCGCATTTTATGACCGCAACCGAAACCGAATTTCGGCAACAGTCTCAGTTTCGACCGAAACCGTAACCGAAACTTCCTTACAAGTATCATGTTTTCAGGGAAAACGTAACGAAATAGTCTTTATTTTTTTATCTTTCATTCACATAGCTATGCAGTTTACGACATTTTCACTTATTGGTATGATAGTCAACATAAGAACTCTTCATTTAAGAAAATATATTTGCAAAATAATACTCGCTTGGATGGAATTTAACGCGCTGAACATGACCAATCACAGCGCGAGAACTCCCGAATGCAGTTTCGGCAGGTTTGTTGCCGAAACTCGACCGAAACCGAAACCGAACTTTCGGTCGGACACTACTACTTTTGTTACCTTGGACTTTGTATTCACGTTGAGATTTTCAGAATAAAACGGCTGAAACACAATACGAAAATCTTGTCTCCCAAGTAATGTGAATAAGATAAATTAAATAAAACCCGTAAAAGCTTCAACCTCGAACTGGAAATTGGATCCCGAAGGAAAAGAAGTCCTTCCATCTGCAATTACAGTAATCGAACAAAGGGAGAACTCATTACGTTTTAGAGGATATTCGCCCTTAAAGTAGGCCAAAGCTTTTATTTAGAAGAAAATAACGCCTTGATTGAGTTTTTGATTTGTATGCAAATTTTGGGAGAATGAAAATGTGGATTGCTCCTTTAATCTTGTGTTATTTGACGTTGGTTTCTTATTTTCTGTTTTTTTTTGGTTGAGGTGTTCTTTTCTTGGTGAAATGCACCAAATATCAAAGCTTGGTAGATAAGACGTAGATTTTTGGACTCAAGGAAACTTAGGTTAAATATGACAAGTCATCTTAGGAGGATTGTTTTATAATGCAGCGTTCTTACAAGAAAGGTTTATATTCATATTAGCTGTTGGTCGCGATTTCGTCTGCGTATCATTAGTACTTCAAATAGCCTCATTTTTATATCGCACAATAATATTGTAGTGTCGGGGGCGGTTTTTTGAGAAATTGTTAGTTCACTATACTGATTTCCACCCCCATTTCTACCCCTTAGCGATGTTTGCCGGGATAATAACTATCCCATGTCCTTCCCAAGGTCTCAAACTATCTCCATATCAAATTTCATATAAGTCGGTTCAGTGGTTTAAGCGTGAAATGTAACAGACAGACAAGAGTTACTTTATAATTTGTAATATTAAGTATGAAACATTATATCTTCGTTAATGTTATACCGTGTTACCCATATTAGAACCTACGCAATTTTCATTTTCCTCAACATCTCACGAAGGATACCATACGCAAGTAAATTAACACTAAACTCTAGTTAACGCCACATTTTTCTCACTCCCAACATTCCCAACCAAGACTAGATACAATATATTTTTCCCCGATCACCATAGCAACTCCATAAATAAGCCAGCTCTTAGTCTTTAGAGGTTATTTATGCTGTCTTCCCCACGCCTCCCTTAGACCTGAATAATTGTAACCCCTAGGGCTATTTAATGCCTAGCCCTGGCGAATCACATTGATTAAGAATACAGATGCTGTACTGTCCTACAAGCCGTTTATTAAGCTTTAGTTTCCGCAAACTATTGACCCTACTAAGGTGGTGATGTAGTGAGAAATTATTTGAATAACTGGGTATAAAGCAAAGTTCTTTCGAGAAAGGGAGAAACAATATACTTTTGTAGCTGGTTGACTTGGCATTCTGAAGAAATGTTGCATACAAAATTGACATAAATGGGTGCTTAGTTGATCTTGAAAATCCAGGGTTGATTGCAATACAAAAGAGTAGTATATAGTAACAAGGCTATAGGTATAACTATAACTATTGGAACCTTTGGAACTCCACTGACGCTGTAATTAACGTGGCCTCCTATTCTATCGACTCGAAAAGAAGGTGGTATTTATTCTTAGTCGGGCCTTCTTGGCAGAGTGGTTGTAGTCATTGGTGGGTCCCCTGATGCATGATGGCTCTTGCCATGCGTCTCCATTCGGTTTTATTAGACGCATTGTGGGATGAATCGGTCATCGTGGCTCTGGTGATGATTATAATAAGATCTGCTCATCAGGTCGGAGAGCGACCCCGGAATCTCCTGCCCTTCATTCTACTTTGGATTACAAGACGCTCCATTGAATCTACATTGCGAGATATATGCCCAAAAACCTTTGGTATTCTTATTCGAACAGTCACCGATAATCTCTCTTTGATGTAAAGTTATTTTAGGATCGATACATTGGTGTGGTAAGCTTTCCACGGAATCCGCAACAGACGTCTACAGCACCAAATCTCCAGTGCATAGATTTGCTTTTTTTTCTTTAGCCTTAATATCCACGTCTCAGCTCCTTAGAGAAAAATTGGCAAGCATCAGCTTCGCATCAGTCGGCACTAATATTCACGAATTATTAACATTTCTTGCTCAGTTTCTTTTTCCACTTTTGTATTTGAGACAAACCATGATCTGCTTATTCTATTTCTTGGTAATTTTCTGTTAGTATCAATTATTTACGATCTCGAACACAAATCACTCGAGTTCCGAATCGATATCTCATAGTATATATAATCCTGTAAGAGTATGCTGCGCGTCCTTGGTATTCAACGGTATCCAGGATCTTAATAGCTACTGGTTTTGACGCATTAAAATTATGAGCGCGGTCTGCTAAGAAATAGCTGAAGCAGTTCACTGGTCATGTTACCTTCAGGGTTACTACTTGAGATTCCAATGGAAATTTATTAAAATGTTTGAGAATCATGTTAAGCAATTCAACTTTAGTGTGGTCTTTATCAGGACTCTTTCAAGAGTCTCTAAGCCAAGGGACATTGAGGTTAACAAAAGCAATAGTCGAAAAGTAAAAAATGTTGCCGATATATCAGTTAGTAAATCCCAAACTATTAAGCATTTCGACAATACTATAGCTGATAAGATGACTTCTATTTAGAGCCACTGGGGCTGAAATCATAACTTTTCAAGATTTTTGAATTTTCAAGATTCTCTTCTGCTAAGTTGATATATTCGTCACATAGATTTTATTTTCAACTTTTCTAAGGCGCAAAATGTTTCCAGAAAAACCAGACTAAGAAGAGTTTACGGGTTAATTTTGTACCCTGTCGAATAGATCCGCTAAATTGGATTTACTGCCAATTAACTTTATTCACTTACAAAATTACTAAATTTTACTAAGATACGATGAGCAAACAACTTAATGGACATCTATTAGTTACAGAAAAATCTATATTCATTTACAAGTCTTTTGGTTCCAAAGATGAAATCTCAATATTATTCTTCTCTTCTCCCTTTTTTATTTGTATCTGCCGTATTATTTCAAAATGGCTTCTTGCTATTTTGAAAGTAGCTCCTTCATACTCATTAACTTCATTTCCATCTACTTCATCATCATCATCATTTCAGCCGAAAGACTTCTATTGCTGGACAAATATATCTTATTCAGCTTTAATATCATTCATGTCTACATACTTATCAGCCCTAACCTTGTGCGCTTGCAAGGCGTCGTAAACAGTTATTTTAAGTGTTATTATAACAATTAGCCATTTTATTGGCCGTACACGTATTTTGATAATTACCCAGCTTCAGTTACTTCCGTAATTTGTCGTGTTGATTTGCAGAATGGTTGAATCTACTAATTTTAATGAGACTATATCTGTGTCCCTATAATATACCATATACCCTTTTAATTTGGATTATTGTTGAACAATAGATGCAACAGAATATAAATTAACCGTAATGAGGTTTACTACCTCTATTGGCCCCATGATTAGAAATAGTTTTGGCATGAAAAAGCTTGCTTTTGAATTTAACGGAATTACTCCTTAGACCGTCATCATCGTTCCCCTGGACGTCATCGTCAGCAAGATCTCGTTATATATTTCTCAAGTGAAATACTTAAGCCGTATTAAGCGATTTTTGTTAGGAGCAAAACTTATGAGTTCGCTTCAGCGACATCCTAATGTGACGTGTGACGGCATAAAAGTTATGCCAAAGTTTTAAGTATACCCTTCTGTCGGCAGTCCCGATGACTGTCTATTTTCTAGCTTATTTATTTTTTGTCATCGAAGTCATAACTTTTCTTCTTGCACTAAATATTACTATCCTTGTTTATGTATATGGCGATATGCCAGTAAACAATACCAGTAACTCCAGTCGTGACTATAATTCTTCGGCACAAAAGTTTTTGCTCGTAATGTTCCGATCCATTACACTTGGCCATTTTCTTTGGTTTTATTAACCTTCCCTCAGTAATTAATTATTGCTCTTAAAGATGTTGTAACTTAGCCGTTAATGTATTGGACGGAATCGTAATATATTTGGCCGTAAAAAGGAAGCCGTTTCGATTTCTGAAGACTTACTGCGTAAAATATCTGGCATGTTACAAAAACTTAATTAAAAAAAGTACTGTAGAAGTCAGGAAATGTCCAGAAATCTTTTAAACTTTGTCTAGAACGCTATGAGGTTAGTCAGTCATATTTCCTGACAAGATTCTGATAACCCACCCAAAATTCATATTACAGAACACATAAAAAGCTCCTAAATTGAGAACCAGTGCAATCTTTATAGCCACATTTACAACCTTGTAAAGTCCAAATCTTTTACATATTGTTGCGACAGTTAGGATTAGCGAATTAGCTAGTTATACAAGTACCTACAAAAAAGGAGAAAACAGATCATTCCCATTGCAAACAAATCTACTTTATTATCTGCATATCTATGTATCACTTCTAAAACTTCAACCCCTTCACACAGTCTGATTACCCTCCTTAAAACTTTCGTAACAAGCTCCACTCACTGAGTTACATAAGTTACAAGAAGTTAACTCATTTGTTCAAACAATAGGAAGATATCATACAGTTCCTTGTCAACAACAATGTGGGGAAGCTATTCACTTTGTGCCGATACTGTGTAAGTATATAAGTATGGTAGGATTGGTCAGCTGCCATGATGATTCTGTTACGAGGATTCAGTAGTGATATAATTTATACAGACAATGGTCTTCATATTACGTAGTCTCTAAGCGGTTCCTGGGAATAACGTCACATGAGGTCTTCACTGTCCGAAAGGGTTGTTCTTAATAATGCCATCGAAATCATTTGTGAAAAAGAAAACATAAATGACGTTGTCTTTTAGGCAACAAAGCAATTGTATAGTTATTTAAGCTATTATACAAGCTTTGGTGAAACTTGTGAAGAGGGTCTTCAAAATACGAAAGACAATAAAGAAAAAGCTTAAACCTCCAGAAGAGGAAAATCCTAAAGATAAACAAAACAACACACAATTTAAAAATACCACAACAGCTATTAACAAAAAATATAGGACAGACGGATACGGATGAGTTTTCCGACATATTACATGACAAAATGCTGTGAAGGTAACAAAAACCTCTCTCCATTGTCCCGGTCTTTTACCTTCATAATGATACATAAATAAATGAACACAGAAAAGTTTCAAAAGGTTTACATCACACCCTATTGTTGGTAAAAACAAAAGAGGGCTAAGAAAATACAATGTTATTAGGGTCAGTATAAACAGTTCACGGTCTAGTTTTCCACAAAATTTTAGAATTTGTAACACGAAAATTACGAAATTTAGGATTTGGTTGTAATATTACGAAATTACGAAACATGAGGATTCGGTAAGAGTTTTGTTTCAGAAAATTATGTGGAATATGAAATAGGTAATGTTTTTTGATTATGATGACAGACATTGTTCTGCTGATGTTGATGTAGAAATAAATAGCGCACACAATAAAAAGAAAATTACTATCATTCTGTAAGATTGTAATTTGATTTCTTGTATTGTTGTCTTTTGTTATGTTAACGAAGTACTTTATTTGGCTTTGTGAGTTATCCTTGGATGTTGAAAGAGCGGCTTTATTATATTAGGAAAATGAACAGAAGTCTTTCTGAACTAGCATTTTCTACTGTTACTCAGATTCTTTGTTCCCTAAACGATTCCAGTTCTGATTTTTTTTTTTTGTAGATATGAATTTAGATGATAATCCTGACTTATAATTTTGTTATAAGTCTTCAATCTTATAAGAAAATTATACCTTTCCTTCTTGAAATGAATTTGTTCACAAGTACGGTACTTAATTACTATGAGAAATCTCCATTCAGAGAAACGTTAAGCATTAAATGCACTATATAAAGCACACTAGTTTTCTACTAATTAAAAGCGCAGGCGCAAATAGGCCGATAATTTAACCTACCTGTTTAATGAAGAACTGGTACTACTTAGTTCTAATGGTGTAATTGCTGCCCTCCAGTTCTGATCGCCTAGATTAAGGAATCTTAAGACGTTTGTGCTTATATTACATGTAGATTCAATGTTGGTGACGGCTCGGAACTCTCTACCGGCAGCAGCTAATTCATGTGACAGCGGGGTATAGGTGTGGTAGTACTGCTAAAACTGCGTTTCACAGCCGCCATAGATTTTGAATCTTAGGTACCTGGGCCAATCTACTTTGAGATAATAAATTTGGAAGTACTGAAAAACGAATGCGTTACGGAAAAAGAACTACTTTGCTACCATCATATATGTTATCTACTTATTTAATTAATTAATTAGTTTTTAATTTAATTAAATTTTTTGACAATAGGTTAATCAAATAAATGAATTAAAGTATTGTGCACTAAATACGTTATGTTTTCCAAAAATGTCAAAATTTTAATAGGAAAATTATCACTCTTATAGGGGGACAGGCTTTTGTAGAATGGCCACCTACTTAGTTGACTATTACTACAGTACAGTACAACAATTTTCTTAATGTCTCTCGGCAAACTTCGTGTTTCGTCAATCGTCTATTTTCTATCAGTTGCCCTTTGTACTCGGTGCAGATCGGACGCTTTCAATCAACTTGGAAGTATATAGAGTTGTTAATACTCTTTTACCGTAATACAATTTATTATAAAAATGGAAGGAAAGCTGCTGCGGTTAAACATGAAAGTAGTTTAACAGCTCTATATAAATCACACGGAAATCAATACAACAATAAAGTACTTAGTTCTGAATTCAAATTATTATACACGATAAATCTAATCATTGTTGGACATGGAAATTAACATTCGTTTGTATTATGAAATGCGATGATTGCCAAGGGACATTAAGAAAATTGTTGTGCTGTAAACTGTTAAACATGTACTCTTATGATACAATTAGAAAATCGGTAATGGAAACTTGTGAAAGACTTTCGTCCTACATTTTTTATCTGTTTGTTAATCGGGATGCGGCGAGATAATATGACGCCTTTGAAGTTGATAATTATCTTGTTCTCGAATACGATTATACCTAATTAACTTCTTTTTTTTAAACAGGGCTTGCCTGGTGTAATTTTAAGTCATCATCATTATCAGTCTTTTAACGTTCCTATTCCGGCTGAGACACAGGCCTCCTCTCTGTGAAGAGATAATGGGCCATAATCCACCACCCGTGCTCTAAGATATGCCGCCTTCCTCACCGTTGTTTTCCTTCACCGTTTTTAGAGAAATAATTTACACAAAGTAAATGGGCCTGCCTGGGTTCAAACCCACGACCTACGACGCGTAAATCGGGGCCATTATCACTTGACCACCACTGCTCTCTCTCATTTTAAGTATTCAGGACCAAAGTAATCAAACAGTCTCGAAGCAAAATTAAATCAGACCCAAAATCAGTAATGAAAGCAAAACCTGTTTTGACAAACCTTTTCTCCCTGGGTTTAATCAATACTAATCAACTAATCGGTTCATTAGCCTTCTGTTGTTCAAATTAAAAGGAAAAGTAAACCAGCTTGCCCACATTTATATTCAAGTACAACGAAAAATCTTTGTCCCCTGAGTTTGAACAACCTTCAGCCTACATTATTCAGATCCATTCATGCTCCCTCATGATTATTCAACAGCCAACGTCCCAAGACAATCGACTTTTTCGAATCATTCAGAATTCATTGCCGTCAACCTTCGATGATGTAAGTCGAAATTGATTTACTCGCGTCAATGGACGCGCAAGCTCGAAGCAATACAAGTCACGTAACCGTTTGAAAGGGAAAGTTTGAGTCCAAAGGGAATCAACGGTTATTCCTCTCGTGTTCATTCATAAATCAAGCGCGACAGGGGACGAGACTTGCCTTAATTGACAGGCTAATTTTCAAACGCATTTTGAACTTTAAACTGTGACAGCAAAGTCTATTTTCGTAATTTAATTTTACGGGATTTCAAAAGTTTACTAAAATGTCCAACGGTTTCGGAAAGGTAGACGCTTATTGAAGCTGTCAGTGAGATGAGATATTTAATATTTCATCGTATTTTTGACCGCTCTGAGATAAAAATATATTTTGCTATTCCCTGTGAAGCCTTTATAAAAGTTATATGGGCATGATAAGGCTATTTTCCTGGTGTTTTCCTTGCGATGAAGTTTATGATAAAAGCTCCTCTGACCCAACATTTTACGTGACCTTTCGATTTATCTTTTTGGATGTTACTTAGGTTTCTTAGTGGTTGATAATTCCTTTTTTCATGAAAATACTTTTCTGAATGGTACCTTATATTGCTACCTGCCTTGTGGCTGGTACATGTCTCTGCAGAAAACTTCTTTATTTAAAGCTTTTAAACAAGGCATTTCTAATTAAGGAGAACTTTTCAAATAGCCCGCTATTTTTAATGGAAGACTAATAATAATATATTATCTACACAAAAGGTCTTAAACGACCATTTTATTCCTCATATAAATGTTATCTACCTATTGAAAAATCGACCATAAAGCAAATACGAGTAAACATAGAATATTGTTCTGCCTCATGAAATATGATGTTTTGTTATCAGATAGGAAAATCAAACAAAAGAAGTGAACAAAGGTTAAATTGTCGTTGCAAAGAAAATGAACGCATCCTCTGGTCACCAGTACTCAAACTTTTTATTGGACTTGTAGAACCTAATTTATAAAAAAAAACTTTTTAATGATTAGTAGATTCTTAGTTCAAATTTTCGATGGATAATTTGAATTTAGAGTCTGCTATTCAGTGCTCAAACTAATCATAATTATGGTTTGAAAATTGGTGAATACAAATAGATGGCAAAGCAAATTATTTGCTACTAAAGTTAACAAACTTGCGCGGCGCGGATTTGCATCTTTTTGTAGCCGAGAAGATTTCGCAGTTCTGTTGATAATAAATTATTTATAACATTTAAAAATGCAATTTGAAGTTGATTTTAATATATCAATTCAATTCCAATTTATTGTATTTTGATGCACTTAAGAAGAAACATTTTCGGTGTGCCGATGTATAAATTTATTATTCATCAATATCATTTTGCAATGCAAATTCAAGTAGATTATATTGTATCAATTCTGCGTTTGATACAGTCTCATCTTTCATTTAATGTTATTGAATTAAATATCAGTTGTATAAATGAGAGCAGGCCTAACTTTGAGCAACACTTTTCCCGACGCAATCTCGTCGTCGAATGGGCTTCCGCAGGGAAATATACTACAGGGAACTGTTACTGTATAACAGGGGACTGGGGACTGGGGTTACTGCAGGGTACTGACATCCTACAGGAAAAGGATTGTGAGACACGGAACCGGGACAATTGTTGGAATAACATGGAAATCGCAACAATTGTACTTTTAATGGGGACGACAGGTTGAGTGTTAATTGTGATGTTATTGTGGGGATATTTTATGGTAAAATTAATGTCAGTTTTGTGTGGGAAAGAAATAATGTGTTCATGATTTTGTTTTACAGTGATTTTGTTTTTCAAGATTAAGAATTTACAGTGATAATGGAAGTACCTATGTCCGGGTTAGATTAATCCGCGTTTTATTGTATACTTTATTCAATGATTTTATTTCAGTGAGTTTTTATTCACAGTATTTTTGAAAGTAATTAAGTATTTTGAATATACGTAATATCAATCATTGTTCTGTAAGTAAGTACTTCTTTGTGTCACTTTTAGGGTAACAGTACGGTACATACAATTTTTTTTTTCAAATACTAAAGATTCTTTAATTTGCGGGATCGTATGTCCCTCATCCGGGTGGGATGAGGGACATACGATTCCGCAAATTTGACAGAAGAAAGGAGGAGTCTATACCAACAGTGCGTGGTTCCACGCTGAAATTATGATGATATAGTCATCATCATATCAGCCTTAAGACGTCCACTGCTGGACATAGGCATCCCCCAGGCGTCACCACATTGACCGGTCCCGTGCGTCCCGCATCCAGCGGATGATGATAAAGTATCTGCCAATTATTTTGGATGACCTATTTCACGCGGAAAGTTGTCTGGTTTGAAATAATAGTGTTATTAGAACTTTCAGATTGCATTTCAAGTTAGCATCAAATCTCATTTCAGATCATACGTTTCTTGATTAGTATGCTTGTAAAGGAGTCAAGCAAATAAGCAGATCTCTAAATAAATTGGCTTTGGCTTCAGTTTCCTTTGCCTTAATTAGTGATGAGATAAGCAACACCTGTGTTTGTCGCGTCTGTGTTTGTTTGTAGATGTGTTTGTCTGTTTGTTTGTGTGTGTTTTGTTAGGCTGTTGATGTGAAGGATGTTGCTAGATTTGTTGTGTTATTGGACCTTAAATGGGACCTCGATTTTTGAATTGGATTAACCATGTTTTCTTCTTAGGTATTAGTTAGCAAAAACTTTGCAGAATGTATTGTTTTGTTACGGTAGGTGGCATACGACCACGGTTACCCTCTACGGTATAGTTTGTACATACCAATTTCAGTTGAGAATATGTTCTTGTTTCATACTTTTTAGAGCGTGAATTTTAAGTAGTTGGGTTTTAGTTATTGAACTTATATTTTATTGAACTACTGTTTTGTTCAACTGCATTACAAAAACTTCATTCCTTTTCAATGTTGTTTCGTATTGTTTTTTATTATTTTTAACGTGTTCCAAAAGAGGAGATTATCTGAAGTTTCTCTCGTTTCTCGTATTCATTATTTTAAATCATCCTCCATTTATCGGAAAATCCAATATCATTTTTCAGTCAGAAAACCGCATCAAAATCCGTTATCCATATTGCTATTGCAAACAAATTAAAATGTCGACTCATAAAGCTAAGCCTCAGCTCCTGTCCTCTACAGAGAGAAAATCACCGTGAGGATAAGTAAATATGATTGTAAGCTGAGCACACACTTTCGCCGGGAGTCGCGTGCGCCGATCGCATCGGTGAAGTTCAATACAGAACAAGCTTGTTGATAGGAACCAAGTTAAGAGCGATTAGCGGGGGAGTATTATTAGGGGGCAAATAATTTAATTTATATTATCATCCTCCTGTCCTTACACTGGAAAAAAAAGTTTGACCTAGCGAACTTTTTTCCTGGTAGCAACAAAAATAGTTTATTTTATTAAGTAAATACTATTACTTTACTATTTTTATTTACTTTTACAGTGTATCCAAAATTTTAAATTGTAGGATGTGTTCTTCCTCCATATATATATCTCTGCTTGCCGTCATCTCAATAATCAACTACTTCCTAGACATAAAATCAATGGTTAATTTATATATTCATAATTATAGTAATGCTTTTTTTTAATAAATTGACTCACACGCTGTTCCGTTGTTCTTGAATCAGGTAACTTACCTATGTTTGCAATATTTGTAAGTATGTGAGTACCATGTTCCTATTTATCAAATGAATGAATTTACCTGTTAGTGCGTGTAATACATTATACATATACTTAGTATAGTAGTGTTAGTTTGGGTGCATCATGCTCTCGTTTATGATTTAATGTATGTATGTAAATATTATAACAACAATATTTACAAACATACTTCTTGTCCGTTCTTCTCCATAACAAGCTACTTTGCCGAATGGACGGTATAATCAATTGTGAATACTTTCAATTTTTTTTTCTTACAAGAATTTGACTTTGATTTTATCCATCGTTTCTGCATCTACTCTTGGAAAAGTGAAGTAGGCATGTCTCTAAAGATATATTTTTTATGGAGAAATGAGAAATTTTGAAATACAAACACGCTTACGACTAGGGTCAACATGTCTGATAAAAGCAATTTATTTCAATGCAATTTCTGTCGTTTATCGGGTTTCGATTTAGTCTTGATTTCATCAAGTGTACCTTGGGAAAAATGGGAATACTTTTAGGCTACAATAAATCATTTTCTAAACCCGTTCCTTCTACATCCCTTAAACCACACGTTTACAAACCGGTAGCCAACTCTATGCACTAACTCACAATATATTACTTGCAATTTATCGCCACTAGAAAATTATTTCGCGATGAAAATCCAGGGTCTAACAAAATACGACTTGAGGTCTTTGTACTAAACCAGGGTTTGAATGAGTACCTATAACTGGTACCTGTTCCACTGACATATTTATCGTTATTGGTACATAATACTGTGGAAAATCTGATACTGAGGACACCTAAGTTTATTGGTTGGGATTTATTGATCTAAGTGCGTCGATTGGAGGATTTGAGTTACAAGACAAGATGTTTTGTGATACAAGGTGTGAGGTAGTGTTTCTGTTGTGTTATTGTGACGTCACTGAGCTATAGTCTGGGGATTTCTTAGCTGAGCCTATCGTGGGTTTACCAGTTGACAATAATATCTAAGGCTTTGCGCAGAATGGTCAAGACTGTCTGGTCAGTCTAGTGTTGTATGAAAACTTTAAAAAACTGTTTGGCTCTGGTTTGTGCGCAGTCTTAAATCGCTCAAAATCATTAAATAACACAGATTGTTAATTAATTAATAATTTACCCTTTACTCTGCGCAAACATTCAAATTGTGCTGACTCAAGCAGATCCAGTAACCTTCGCTTGAAAACTTTATTTCCGTTTGGAAAGGTGGAAAGGGAAACTTTGATCATATAATTAAATAACCTACAACAATGCTTCTAAATGCAGACAATTACATCATCTTTAAAGCAGTATTCATTCAGAACAACACTACAAAGTAATTTCAGTTTGAGTTATAAACATCTGATGCTGAATACCGCTCTCCCGAGCTAGCGTTCATTTTTCATGAGCTCTTCATTTCGCAGCGAGCGAGCGGACTTGCACTTCAAAGATACTACTTTTTAATGGGAATGGCTAAAAATAGAAACGTTATTGTTAAGAGTCGGCAAGATGTGGAGGTTTTGTATCCTATATTCGTAGTTTTAATGACGATGAGAATACATATAGAAACGAAACTTTTGCGAGAGTCTGTTTCTTTGCCCTTTTTAATACAACAGCTTTTAAAGCAAGAGTGAAAAACAAGTATCTTCTAGGCTCTTTACTTTCCACATACTGCCACACACAGAGACGTTAATGCTTACTTAAAGCTCTCCTTAGTATAGATTTTCAGTACAAAATCTATACTAAGGAATGCCTTTAATAACCGTTAAATGTCTCTGAGTACGGCAGTTAGACCTCAACAAACGCTTTTCTCCATGATAATATATTGAACAAAAATCCTGCTAGAAACAAGGTCAAGAAGGGACTCAAAATGAAAAAATAATAAATTTTCTTCGTAATAAGTTCGTTTTCCGGCTATCTTTCTCTGATCGTTCGCTTATATAGACTTATAAATTAGATTTCAGGTGTCAGAAATATGATCCCAATTCATTTTATACGAATAGAAGACCGCTAAGTGAAAGTTTTACTGAGTATAATAATATTTTATTGCATTTTCGTAAAGTAAAAACAACTTATTCTCTCAGGATTCTTCGTCAAAAGAAAACTTACCACGTTCTACGCATCGACTCGTAAGTTTACAACATTTTACAGAATTTAACGCAAACATACAGATCTGCTCCGAATGTGAGCTGCATTCAATCCGAATTTCGATTTGCTTAAGTATTCTAGGACCGTATATTTACTTGCACTCAGATTCAACGGTTTCAAGCGCTCCAATGGTAAATATACGAGAATTTTTCCATCACAAATATTCAATTTAAACCTACATTTTTCACGAAGATGGCGGGATGTGCCGGATAAACCCAGAAACGAAATTCATACAATAAATGCGGCAGTAGCTCTGATCGTCTGTTTGTTACCTAATCACGTCGTGGCGGCTGAATAGTTTTGGATGAATCTCAGCACACGGATAGACCAAGTCCTGTATTAGAACATAGGATACTTTTTATCCCTGAAGTATATTCAAAAAAAGAAAAAGAAAGAATGAATAAAAAAAGGATCAGAGCAATAGTGGTCAATATTAGTTATTGGTACATTCAACGATTCAATGATTTTTCACCTTCGTAATTACTACCTCACAGTATGGGCGTTTACGAAGGACCAAACATCTTGACAGATACAACAGCATATTCCCACCCCAGAAATGAACTTAGATTTCAAGACCTTTAACTTTTCTAGATAGGTCACTAGAACACAGGGTGGATGAATACCATTCTCGAGTAGGCGTTCATTTCATGAGCTCTTCATTTCGCCCGGGGCGTCCGGCCTTATGTTTCAATGGCAGTTTTTTAAATGGGATCCCTAAGAATAGAATTGCTGTTATTTAAAGGTCTATAGATGCTGTAGTATTAAATAGAGGATGATTCTGGATTGATGTGTTTCCTTATTAGGATTTGGTTATTACTTTCAAAAGAATTTTTTAGATTGCACAATTTTAAAATTATTCTCTTTGTATACCACCGGTTAGATAGTAAGTCTGCTGCGCTGCTGCAATCAATACATGTTAATCATCATCGTCCTGGCTTTTTTTTTCGGGAAAGACTAGGGAGTGTGGGCATTTTACCTCACTAAAACCACCCTGGTAATTACCATCAGCACGTTGAGCCCCGTAATCTCTTTAAAGAATACCCCGGGACCCCCTCTGTGCAACGCCTGTTAGGACACGTCCCTGTGGAGCCTGAAAGAGCGCCTCCTCTGAGCCTCGCTGTGCACGGCAGCACGTGATCACTGTACCACCGTCTTTCCTGGAAACACTTGGTGGACGGGCAGAGTCTTCAATCTGAGCGCCCGCGACCCCGGTCCATTTGCTTACAATACAGGCGGGGCTTCGGCGTTTTAGGCATCGGGGCGGTTGCCACCCCGATGCCTTCTCCTCTGATTGGGATCGACCTATCCCAATATAATATATGTTGTTCGAGTCAGGCTAGCATGCCTTCCTTTTCTTTAATGTTTATATTTGCTTCAAATTAATTTATATTCCTTAACAGTGCACCCGTAAAAATTAATTACTTGCTTACCTTTTTGAAGAACTGAATTATCATCTTAGATTTTTTTAATAAACATTTTAAACAATATTAGTGGTTAGGTATCCCCACCAGTTATAGTGATGGTGACTTCATAGTGTCTTAGAAAACGTAATTTAAGTTACAAACAGTTAATGTCTGTTCTAATACAATATCCATTAAATAGAATTCAACTACAAGAAACTGAATACTTCGGCGAAACGTAACAAGAGCTGTACTTAGCGAGTTCTAAGCTAACTATAAATTATCTCCTCGCAGGTAGAGTAGCGACAAGCTGTTAGACCATTACAAATTAACATTATAACGACCATTACAGCTTGGGGATAATCTGTTTGATTTAGCGAATCATCTACTTAAAGAATTGATGGCATGTTGTGTTTTATAGTGGAAACATGTCCATGTTTCTTTCACGTGGTTGAAATGTAACCATAATTATTATGAGAACTTCTTGTGTTTTGTAAATTCACCCACGAAACATGGGGTTTCATGGGTTTGCAACAGTTGGACTCTGAACTTAATCTACCTGCTTATAAGTACGAAAGCCAATACGTTAGGAGCTTGGAATATTTAGATGTATGTTAATCAATTATATAACTCAACGGCTGAAGAGTTTATGTATTTAGGATGTAATACATTCCCTTGGGCATACTGCTGACATTCAAATGAAATCAATTCAGTTTAATCGCAATAAGTGTTGGTACAATTTTGGTCTTCATAAATAATAATACAAGGATCTGTATCAACACTTAGTCATAATAATGTGACATGCAAACATTTGGGTTAATATGTATGTATAATGAGTAAATTACAATTGAGAAATTGATAAAAAAATATATAATAATATTGATGTCCTCGGGTAAAGGATTAGGGTTGTTGTAATGTTTTATACATATTAAATATGTCGCTTACAGAGTAGAAATTCTTACACAATAGCCATAATTTAAAATACCTTGATTCACTTAGTTGGTAGTAGTAGTAGTAACTATTCATCGATAGACGGGTAAATAGTACTGTCCACTTTCGCCCATTCTTTGTTTGATCGCCTTTAACCCCAAAAGTTCTACGTTCAAGACTTTAAAGGAAGTATAAATTTTCTTTCTTTCTATCTTCGATTAGAAATTCAATGACTGCGCAATGAAAAAAGTTATAACAAGTAGTATAACACGATTACCGATATGCTGCTACAGATAGGTAACTATGGTTTTCTATTTTCTGTGTCTAAAATAGCATTAGTTTTCAATACTTGTGATATTACAACAAAATCAACGAGAATCACGTACGCAAACCTGTTATTTCTTCTTGAAACTAACTCTCTTTAACAATGATAGGTTGCCACTGTATAAGTGCTACAGTAGTTCAACTATCTTATATAGATGTAAATGTCGTGGTGGCTCAGTAGATATAGTGGTCGCTCAGTGGCTGAGACCTCGCCTCTCGTGCTTGAGGTCGTGGGTTCAAATCCGGGCAAGTTCCAATGTGACTTTTTCAAATTCATATGTTCTTTCTAAGTTTATCTTGGACATCACATACAACCTGGACTTATATAGTATGTAATTCTGAAATAGCCAACTCAGAGGCCTGTGGGGTTTCCCAGAGGCGACTTAATTAGCTCTTGAAGAGGTGGCCACACTTCACACGAAAAGAAGAAGAACTATCTTATAAAATAATATTTGTTCATCTTTCCACAATATGCGTATTTTATCTTTTTGCATTATGCCAGAGTCTTAGTTGTCGTCTTTAATTAAATCAACTTTAGACATGGTATACATCGAGAATAGTTGTGGCAGTAATTTGTTGGTAGTTCAATTCCTGTTGCGCCAATCGATGAATACATGATATTTGTACAACATAAGCGCAGTAAATGATATCGAACTGGTTATTTATGTAAACACCTTCATTCTCTGAATATTTATAACTATTCTCTTAAATCGTCTCCTCCTTTTTATTATTTTTATACCCGATGCCAAAATACTTGATGTCATAGAGGATCATAACAATAAATACCTTTTTCTCATATGTTTCTTCACTTTATGGCGGAAATAAAGAAACATGTTGATTCAGGAAAGAAAGAAAACAGAGCAATCATCTCACTGTTTGTTATTTCAAAAGAGTTTTCCTTGTGACTTGTGATTGTGACCCATAAGTCAAGTAGGATTATTACTGGAATAGGCAGGAAGCTAACATTCTGACATTTGTTATTTACTGTTTTTTTTGGCTAGAAGTGTCGGAAATCTTGGAGCTGTGGTCGTATGCTTTGCATGATATTTATTTCCTTTTTTAGGTTCCATAGTCAACAACGAACCCTTATAGTTTCGCTCTGTCCGTCTGCCCGTCCATCCGTTTTTTTACGAAAAGCTTTTGAAAGTAACTACCAAATTCTTTTTTTAGAAATGAGTTGTTTTGAGTACTAAAAGTTTCTACGATACAGCGCATTACTATATTCTAAGCACTATGTGATCAACCAGACATGACGCATGTTTTTCAGTTTTTTTTTTTGCCTTTCTTTAGGTGTCCATACTATAATATTGTATAATATCACACTAATATTATAAAGGCGAAAGATTGTGTGTGTATTTGTATGTTTGTTACTTCTTCACGCTCAAACAGCTGGACCAATGTAGGTGCAATTCGGTAAGGAGGTAGCTATCACCCTGGGTAAATACAAAGGATACTTTTTATCCCGGGAATATGTTCCATCGGGATAATTTTCGACCTTCACGCGGGTGTAGCCGCTATAAAAGCGAAAATAATTCTGTCTATCTGTTTGTTACGTTTTCACGCCTAAATCGATGAACCAATTTTCATTTATTTTGGAGAGAGAGATAATGTAGATCGGACCTTGGAGAAAGTATATAGAATACTTTTCATATCTGGTAAATGTTCCCTTGGGTTAATAATTGTTGGCAAACACCCGGCGAAGTTAGTGTGAAACAATTTGCAACCATTTCAAAGACCGAACTACCTTGCAATACTGCAAATCAATCCCCACCATGACGCTACATAGATGGATCAAATTGCGCCTTCGGCTAACCATTTGTAGACCACCACTAGCAAATTTATTGGTACTACCCCCCTCCCCTCTGTATATGATTTATAACAATGGGTGTAGCAGAAACGTGCCAGCGACTTGCAGATTAGATTGTCCATACTTCAGCAGGCAATAAATAGAATCTTTCTCGAAATAGAAAATAGGCATTGCATTTAGTTAGGCGATTTTAACGGTAAGTGTTATGTTTAGCGCGTTAGTTACTGAAATGTATTGTTCTTTGGTGTTTTTAGCTGAGTTTAGAATAGCAGGATGTCGGTGCTAATGTTAGGTTGAGTTGAGCCATGTTTTAGGGGGATGTTACAAGGAAGCTATTCTTCTTTATCAATTATTATAGTCAAACAAAAAGTATCAAATTTTATTCACACTTCTTCGTTTGATTTAAATTGCTTTGTGGCCGTGGTCGTCACCGTCCCTATTCTTGAAGGACCAGCGACTACCAACGTCTAGAATTACTGCCTCTTTAGCAAAGTTACATATCTGTATAGTTATTGTTTCTTTTTTATAAGTAACTAGCGACTCGCCAAGGCGTCGCCCGTGACAAAGTATATTCTTTGAAAGAATATATTCCCAATTGGTCATATTTAAATTTGGTGAAGAACTGATGAAGAACTTCGAAGATATACAACAGAACTCTTCAATAAATGATAGGAAATCTCTCGGGACTGCTGCAATAGCATGTATACCATTACATAACATAACATCACGCCGGTAAGCTCTAAAGATATACGCAGATGTGTACAGTTCATCTTCGTACATTCTCATTTCATAGGTTATGTTCAAGTTTCGATATTCGGGTAATCTATTCTAGCATTATAGGTACTTTACCTAGGAAATTGCCTATTAGGTACCACAACTAAAAAGTGAAAGTAAAAAACTTATTTTTCGGAAACCGGTGTTCCTGTTTACTTTTCTTCGTTTCTTGACACCGACTTCTGAAAAAGAAGTTATTTTTCATTTTGTGTTTTTTTTTATTTGGAAGTCGGTTGTATTTTATTGTAAAAAGTTTTTTTGACGCTCGAAACCCCAGTAGGTTTCGAGAGCCCAAGCATGTCATGCTTTGACAAATTTTGTTTATCCTTTCGTATGTGTATTTTTTCTCGGACTATTTTGGGAAACCCATTGACCCTATTTCCTAAATTGTAAGGGGCGCCTATTTGCGTCGAATTGGTTCGGTTCACTTTAGTGTTCGCCCTTTTTATTTTGGGCTTCGGGTCTAACCTTGTTTTTTCTGGTCAATTAATCTTCAGTTGTCGAGTTAATTCATGAAACATTTTGTTTTTCCTAAAATTCATGCAGCTGCTGTTTTTATGTTGTGGAAAATCCTTCTCGTGTCGTGTATTCAAATTGCGATTAATTGTTTTAGCTATAAATTGATTTATCTACTTCGGTTTCGTTATATTCGAATTATAAAATTGACAGCGGTTTCATTATGATACCCATAACGACATTGGGTTGCATTATGCGAATCGTCATAAATTCTAAAACACAAGCAAAGACATTCTGAACATACAGCCAGGTACCCATAATATTACTTCGGAATCGAGACAATGTAAATGATGTTTTTAAAAATGGAACAAGTTTAGAACAAAAGTATCGTATACTATTTGGCTGTTGCGGCTACAAGATCTTTGCCTTATACCTAATAAAGACAAAAAAAAAAAAGTGGACGCGGGATAAACAATAGTCAGTGTGTAGTTAAGTTTTTTTTTTCAAAGACAAAGATATTTTATTTCAACTAGGCCACAAAGCGGCACTTTTGAACGTTAGATACATTAAAATTTACAAGGAATAAAAATTGATTCTACCGTGCATTCGGAAAGTAGCTTGTTATGGAGAAGAACGCACAAGAAACTCCATACTTTCTTTTAAAAACATATGTTTTTTTACAATATTTAGGTACATAAGTACATACATTAATAAATTTATTGTGTGAGGACAATGCACCTAGAATCACTACATACTATACTACGTACAGGTACAAAGTATTAAAAGTACTCACACATGTACTGTGCAGTTACATAATAGGTACTAGAAAAACTCTAGCATCCGAAGCAGTTAAGTTAAGACCAATCCCAACTGACGGCGCCCGTTCACGAACATGACGCATGAATCGGCAGCTCCACCCAGCTCAACCATCATGAAGGGAACCGAATGATCCAACACACATGCCACCATCAGAGAGACATTTGAGAGAGCATGACACACTCAACTGCCAGGGCAAACACAAGTCAACGAACGACACCAAGGTACAGCAAATGGTAGATTTACAGTTGGGTACATACTCACACACGTGCTGCTCAGTTATACTATACTAAAAGAAATTGAGTCTATATAATCTATAGTTTCTATTAAAAATACTTAATTGTCTATATCTGTGTTTTATTCCTTCCTTCGTAGATAAAATCTTGTATGCAACTGTACGTTATTGGTCTTTTAATAACTCGTGCCCACCTATTTCGGTACGCGCTACGCTTGTACCGAAAAATGGCACTCGTATTAAAAGACCGTCCATAACGTAACAGTTGCATAAATAGCTATTATCTACTCCGGTTTCGTTATATTCGAATTATAAAATTGACAGCGGTTTCATTATGATACCCATAACGACATCGGGTTGCATTATGTGAATCGACATAAATTCTTAAACACAAGCAAAGACATTCTGAACATACAGCCAGGTACCTATAATATTACTTCGAAATCGAGACAATGTAAATGATGTTTTTAAAAATGGAACAAGTTTAGAAAAACAATATCGTATACTATTTGGCTGTTGCGGCTACAAGATCTTTGCCTTATACCTAATAATGACTAAATAAAAAATAAAATAAAAAATGGACGCGGGCAAATAATTCTGAGTGAAATTTTGTTCCAAATTTTATTAAAAATGTCTACAACATCAAGTGATATTGAAAATACACCACCAGATATAACAAATAGAGCAGTTGCGGCTACAAATAATTTACTACCAGAAAAATCAAGACTTGTATATGAGAAACGAAATACTTAAACACACTTCCTGAAATACTTATTTGTCTATATCTGTGTTTTATTCCTTCCTTCGTAGATAAAATCTTGTATGCAACTGTACGTTATTGGTCTTTTAATAACTCGTGCCCAACTATTTCGGTACGCGCTACGCTTGTACCGAAAAATGGCACTCGTATTAAAAGACCGTCCATAACGTAACAGTTGCATATATAGCTATTATGATGATGTATTTAGGGTACAGCAGTGTATAAATACACTTAAAAACATAAAATCATTTATTTCTCGAAGGGTTAGGGAGGAAGGTCTTGGAGACGATGTGTTTACTATAAATGCATCTCTGCTCTAGCGTATAAATATTACACGATAATTTGTTGAATTCATAGCTTATTTTACCACTTTTGAAAAGTTTCAATCTTATTATACGGACCTTGTGGAACCTAGAACCAAATGCCGTGCGTTCAAGCGTTTTTGCCATACCTATTATTCGAATCAAATACAAAAGCTCACAATATTAGGACTCATTAATATTAATGCAATTTTTTATCCGTGTTGCTAGGCAACTGGGCTTATCCCAGTTGTAAACGACCCTTTCTGCCTATTGGCTTTGTTTGTTCTGTCTGCTGCTTGATATGGAGGGAAGTAGAAACTATGTTTTTGTTTTCCTACTCCTCCTTTATTCTTTTCTGATTAATGTCGTTGTGCAATACAAGACAGTTAAATTCATTCTCCGGGACTTCGCTGAGCTTCATTGCCTCGGCGCTTTTCTGCTGGTCGTCACTGTTGATTCTGGCTTTCAGAAGTTGCAGTTGCAGTGGTTTGGGAATAGTGCGGTGGGATAGTCCATAAAAAAAGTTTCAATCTTCCTCCTCCTCTGAAATCCTCTAACCACAAAACTGTCATAAATATTTGATATTTAATTAAATTTTTCAAATATCGAAAATACAGGTATCGCAGTATTAATCTATGGTCAATACCTAAAACACCGGTTTTGAAAAAATGGTTTGGTATTGCGACCCCTAGTATTTTTCTTGGTATATGGATTCTTGCAGCATGTTACTCCACTGCACCATCAACCATACCTTCCTATCTTCACACTAATTAAAACCATATTTTTTGCTTCGCAGGTTACCAAATGTCGCGCAAATCGTGCGTGGCGGGCGGAGCGCGAGGCGCGTGCATGTGGGTCCAGGAGTGCAACCGCGTGGGGGGCACACATGCTGGCGTGTGCGTCGACGGCTTCATGTTCGGGTCTTGCTGTCGGCTGCCCGACAAGCCGGTGGTTGTGGAAGGTGAGATTCATCCTTAACTTAACTTATATTTAGTCATGTCATGTCTTCTTCGAAAGGCATCTGGTGAAAGATGAATTCACAAGGTAGACTGATATCCAGGTGAAGGGCTGTCGATGTGATCATCATCATCATTTCAGCCGAAATATGTCCACTGCTGAACATAGGCTTTCCCCAAGTGTCGCCACATCGAACGATCCTAAGCTTCTCGCATCCAGCGGGTTCCCGTAGCCTTAACTAGGTCATCGGTCCATCTAGTGGTGGGCAACCTTCCATCATTACCCTGCTTAGATCTTACCAATTCCCTAACATTAGTCAAGTTCTTCATCATATGGCACCATGGGCTTTACAAACAAAATCAATCTGCTTAGTCTTTTCCCAATATTGGAGACGGCTTCCAGTCTTACCGAATTCAGCTTACCAGTGTTTTACATGGAGCGACGGCCTATCTGGCCTCCACAATCCAATAACTGGGTAACAAGATACCACATGGAAAGACTGGTGTCAGATCTGCTTCTGACTACCCGTAGCGACTTTCAAAGATTTTCAAATGACAGCCGGGACCAACGGCTTAACGTGTTTTCCGATGCACGGAGGAAACTCGGTATGTTGAAATGGCCACCCATCCATGGACCGACTCGTCAAGCGTTGCTAAACCTTGCTGATCGACCAGTGCGGCTGTTATTATTTAGCCACGAGCTCCACATGGGTTTTACAAACATAGGGTGCATTAACAAGGTGGACCGATATCCAGGTGAACGTTACCTGTCAATGTGATGACGCTTTGGGGAAACTTGTCCAGCTGTCGACGTATTTCGACGGAAATGATAGTGAATGATGGCTATCCACTATTTATTAGAAAAGCATGTGCTGTGTGTGGTTGACTAGCGGGATGCTAGCAAAGCTGGCTACTAAGGTTGTGCTGGCATGACCTACTTAAGTTTAGGCACTCAAAAATTTCTGCCGGTTTGCCATTCGTTGATATTGCCATCCATGTTTTCTGGCAAAGCACTGTTGGTCTAGAATTGTTTTGACTTTATTTCATCAATTTTAACTTGATTCAACTAACGCCACCTAATGTGTACAGTGAGAACCAAAATTCACCTTTCTTTCATTGATGTTTCAGAACCCGCGCCACCAGTCACAGTCACTGAGAAGATATACACAACGCCATCTAGTACGGCACGCACTACAACTCAACCGCCAGAGACATCGACACAAACAATCTCGCGGCCGAACTGGCAAACTCAGCGGCCGTCGTTCATGACCAAACCAATAGATGGTGCCCCGACGTCATATAGCTACCGGCCGCCAGAATTAAACTTACCTTCATTAGGAAATTTAGATTCAAGTAGCGAACAAAATAGTGATATAGTTAATAAAATACCTTATAACAGTGTAAATAAATACCAAAATGTAAATAGGCCGAACAGTGAAGCGGAAACTAGTCCCCACAATAAGATTTCGTCTAGTCTTAGCATATTATCTGGAGCACGGCCTATGGCTGTGTCGGAGCAGCATTCGGAGAACAGCATCAACTCAGGTGGGTGCCTTATTTATTTGGAAACCTGCTGTAGCTTTTCTGTATTGACGATACTGCCATCTATCCTCTGAATAGGTAACTTTGAGACCGGTATGCCGAAGGCATACCGGTCTCAAAGTTACCCTTTGCTTGGTACAGTTACTTGGTAAAGTTACCTTTAGCTTGGTACAGATTACTGAACACGGTTTAACTTTGAGTAAGCACTATAAGTATTCACATTTTAAGTAGAGCCATATTCAGTAAGATGGCAGTATCCCTAATAAACATCAATATCACGCTTCTATTTTCAAAGAGAGAGTAGTTACATTGAGTAAACCCAAGTCATCCCATACAAATAAACTGTTCCGAGGTATTATACTGATTATTTGATTTATTTATTGATATCGATTGATTATTAGATGGTGATCTATCGATCGCCGTGGAACGGAACCGAACGCGATCGATTTATAAAAAAATAATCGGTATAATCAGATGAAAAACGCTAGTTACGTGGCACGGTTTTTTGTATGGGATGAGGCATCTGTATGCTGGTATTATATTGGCTGTGCCCAAGTACAGTAGAAATAAATATGAGTGCATTGGCGATTAATATTTGCTTTAATTTATTTGACATCTCATTTAATTGTGTTTGTTGCGATTCCTCTATCAACCATTACTGAAAACGTAGACTAATAAACCTTGCTTGTTCTTAGTTATGAGAAGCCGAAATATATAAAGATAGAAAACATTTATTCGACACAGAAACAACACAAAAGAAACAATCACTAAGCAACAGAGAAGAATAGAAATAAAAATAAGCCATATTCAAAAGGTAACAATTCGTTTGCAAACCAGCATTCTAACACTTTATTTTCATAATTTCCAGGCCAATACAACTCTCGGCCGAGCAATCTAAACACCATTCACTGGCAGGCCACGACGGAGCCCTCCTTCATCACGAAGCCTCGACCTTCGTGGGAGAAGCCATCGGGGAAGCCCAAGCCAACCAAGAAGTTTACCACAACAACGACAAAGCCACACAAGAACTATATCAAGCCGAAGGATCCGGCGATGAATATGATTAACAGGACTGAGCAGTCTACTTCAGCGCCAATTCAGACGACAGCTGCTACCAATACTGTTGGTAAGTGCTTTAGGCCTAGAAAAAGTTACATTTATTTATTAAAACTTCATGCATTGTAAAGGTGCATAGGCGGACTTAATGCCTCAGGCCTTCTCTACCAGTCAAGGAAGGGTGGTTGAAAGATGACATGGCAGGTGCATACAAATTATCAAAACATTCTATTAGAAATAAATAAATCGTATGGAATTGGCATAAGCTACCGGAATATCACATTATCTATCTCTTATATTTTTGGATTTTATATTATCGTTATTGCCAATAAAATCTCACTTTGTCTAGTTGCCCTAAAGGTGAAAGTTTGTGAGTGTGGGTGTTTGTATGTTTGTTACTTCTTCACGCTCAAACGGCTGGAACGACCTTGATGAAATTTGGTACATATATAGAATAATAGTCTGACATAGCACTTTTTATCCAATACGTTAATAAGGTGTTAATACGTTGGGATAATTTTCGACGTTCAAGTGGGCGAAGCCGCTGGCAGAAGCTATTAAGAGAATAAATGACAAACGAAAACGTAAAACAGTCCTACGAGTTAAGATGAGTTTCTCGACAAAATGAAGGAAGGAAAAATAAGTAGTTCCATAAAATCTGTTTAAGCTATCACATACCTTTCAGTATCCAAACAGGCACACATTTGTTGTTTGTCAGTACTATATATAATGCCGGTTTTCCTTTCATAAGTAATAGCTATTTAACTGTAGTTATGAATTTATGATAACTAATGCATAACCACTTCAACCCTCACTTAATCTGCTACACCTATTAGATTCCCATCGTAACATTAAAATTCATTTAACCTCCCCCCAGAATTAAAATCGCCAAATGAAAATTACATAGACTCGACCCAAATAGAGTTCCCGCTCACAAATCTTCCTGCCCGTTAGGAACCCTTACATAAAATGCATTATTATAAGAGCCATTAAATGGAGTTGGAACTTTTTATGGGTTTCCACAGTTTCCAACGCAATTTACCTCCGTTTGCGATACCTTTTCGTAATGCATTCAGATGATTATATCTGAGGTTCTGGAGTAATCTCGACGCCATTTGCACTCAAAGTGCAGAGCAATGTGTGTAACTTCAGCATTTTGCATTTAAATCGGCATAGTAATATATGTTTTTATCGTGAAAGTAACATAACTTTTATTTTTGGAATGAGTAAAGGTGTTTGCGCTTTTTCAATGGCTTGGTACCCTTATTATCGTATTTAACTTTGTTGGTGCAAGCTTCGATTCAAAGTTTGGTTAATGTGTTTTGTTTAAATCTGGAACAGATATAGACAAACAAGTCGATATTTATGCTTGATAAATGAGAAAAGGTTCACCATAGATTTTAACTCAGAAGGTCTTACAGCGAGAAGCGAGTAAAGCTAGAAACAAAAAACGAGTTGGCGAGCAGCGAGAAGCGAGTTTGTATTTCCAATATATAAGAGGGTGTACTAGTGTGAGTAATCACTCGCAACACTCGCTCAGGGCGGCCACGCTGTAGGCAGAAATGACCGCTGGGTGCTCTCTCGGCGTTAGTTTTGACCGCCAAGAGAGCAAGCGAGCATCGCCGAGCGAGTTTAACTTCGATAGCTCTTATCGCTGCGACAAACTTGGGTGAGAGAGTACTCAGTAGATCAACTATTACTATATGTGTCGCTCTTATTGACACGGGGTACTATATCTTTTGTACGTTTCTTCAGCGAGAAAATAGCATAGCAGCGATAGCTAATCGCTTACTCATCAGCGGTAGGACAAGTGCCTAAGTATGCTAAGTCGTTGGTCTTGTCTGTCATATTGATTGTCTTTGACTGTCGTCACGGGTAGTCAGAAACCATGAATTCTGTCAAGGGGTATTATCTTAGTTAACAAAGCTTCCAAACACCGCAGGCAAAATACGCGCTATACATACAATACTTTTATTTATTTTCAGAATGTGGTCTCACGGCAATGTGGCCACGTCCAGAATCGAGGATCATGGGCGGCAAAGACTCCGCCTTCGGTCGGTGGCCGTGGCAGGTGTCAGTCAGAAGAACCTCTTACTTCGGCTTCTCTTCAACGCACAGGTGTGGTGGAGCTATCATCAATGAGGGCTGGATTGCAACGGCTGGGCATTGTGTTGATGAGTAAGTTATTTTTGACAAAGACTTTTTTTTTAGGATATTGTGTAAAAAGTTCTTGGAGATACATCAGCCATGACAGTTGAGTTACTTGGTAACCCATAAAGGACAAGTCCAACTATAAGGGACGAGATGGAGCAGGTTTGGAGTAGTGGTGGCCCATTGGTAACGGGCGTGACTTTGAAGTTGTAGGGCGTGGGTTCGAACCCTACGTAAATTTTTCATCACCACTGCTCTCAAAAAAGGTGAACGAAAACCGGCATGTCTTAAAACCAAAGAATTCGAAGACATGTGACATCCACAATGCACTGGGCCCGCGTGGTGGATTACGGCACATTCCCTCTCACAAAGCGGAGGCCAGCACGCACAACGGACCATATGCGAATCTAGGTGCATCTATCTTATCCTATCTTAAGGGACGAGATGAGCGTCCTGATGTAGCGTTGCAATATAAATTGCATTGATAGGCGATATCAGCCAGATATTGCGTAGGTCTGAATAAAAATGAAAGTGCTAACCAGTCGAATTGCATCGCATGGTGTCCAAAGAACAAATTTGCCTATTAGTGTGATAAATCAAATCGCAATGACCCATCGGAAAGTCGCTTAGTCAAAACAAGCCTCAAAACAAGAAAGAACAAGTTCATAAAAGACTGTGAAAGTTTTGCCAAGCTATCGCTGGTGCAAAGGCCAGGTGCGACGTGACAAGTTTTCATAGAAATTGTTCTACGTTTAAGAACAATACAATTTTATGAGAACTTTTAGAAACGCTTAGCCCCGCCGTACACGGCGTCGTATCGTAAGCGTACCGTAATACTCGCGTAGGACGAGAGCAATACGAGCGTAAATGTTCAAACAAGTTTACGAAGCGATGCTCCAGCTAAAGCTCGTATGAGATTTTTACTGTCATTACGATAGTCGGAGCGTACTGGCGTAAAAAAAAGAACGTAGAAATTACTTTCCATGAAAAAATAATAAATTTTAGCACCTGTGCACACGGAATGTAAGCGTAGTCGTCTCGTAAGCGTATCGTCACTACGCATCGAGTACGAGACCTACAGAATTCTACAAACGAATCGTCGCGTAGACGTATGGTTTTGTAAGCGAAATCTAATGAGATTTCATATCACTTTTGGACGCCATGATTTCAATTAATGAGTTAAAATCATGGCGTCACTGGAACCAGATGTTTTCGATGGATTTCTTGATGATCTTACTTTTACATCAAACGAAGAAGTAAAAATTTTATCACAATATTTGAAATTGATTCATTCAGGATGCAACACTATTTTTAAGTTACGATGTTATGGCAAACCCCCAAATAGGGACTCGTACTCGATGCTAAATGACGATACGCCTACGAGACGACTACGCTTATGATCTGTGTGCGGAGGGGCTTAGTTGCCTTTTGCATCGCTGTCGTAATGATGAATGCATATAAGCTCTAGTGAATCGTCATCAGCAAAAACCCATGTATCAGTTACATTACAACCATCTTGAAACATATTTGGGTGTACAGTATGATGACTCGTGCATTCTAGCAAAAATATTCCATTCGTACCACCATAAAATTGTCACACATATAAACATACTCCATAAATTCACTACATTTTCAAACACATATTCTGTGCCAGACTTGATTCTATTAACTACTTTGCATTTCCACTGCAACACGCATCCCAAAACAATGCTAGAGAATATTTCCGCTCGTGCTCTGCGAACAAATACTTTCATTATTTTGAAAGTGTGCACTGGTTCTGTGTTTTGATAAAACAGTCGGGTTTTAAAGAAAACCGTATGAAAATTGGACTGGTAAAATACTCCAGCTTTTACAAAATAATATGGTAAGATAACATGGTTTTGTTTTAATTGCTGTGTCATATAAAATATTTTGAAACGATGTTTATTGTTTTTCTTTTATTCCCTTTGTTGTGCTAAGGCCTTCCTCCACAAGTCTCTTAAGGAATTAGTTTCTTATAAGCAATTTTTATTTTATCAACCTGTATTGTCCCACTGCTGGTATTCCCCCATAGTCTTCCACTCCTCTCGTTGTGTTTCTTTTTCCGACCAATCTTAAAACCATATAAAACAATTTTCATTAGACGAAGGAACTCTGCCCTAATTCAACCGTAACGAATAATTGTTTATTTTAATTACTTAATTCAACCACAACAAGTCCACCGCTAAACATCAGCTTTTCCTTTTAAAGTACCTTACCGTTAATACTTCACAAAACTGCCGACTTAAATAGGCTAGCCATCTTGAAACAAACTGCCCACAATTTCGCAATTCACATTCCACCCTCCGTTTTATCGTGAAAAAAGTCTTAAACATCTTAAGTCGTCCTGAGAAATGTTTTATCAGAATCCATCTAGTAATCCGAAGATTAACGCATTCATAGAGATAGACGGACGGTTCTTTTTTTTTTTTTTTTATATTTCCCATCTCTTAAGTAGATTACAGTAAAAACAAAGTAAAGGGAACAGTCTAAACACCGTAAAAAGGAAATTAAAAGCGAAGTTTATTTAATGGTGGCTGTCTTATATAAGGATAAGGTTTTACAAAATTTAAGGACTGCAACTTTATGTTCTACAACATAGATACAGTTTTTTTACGACCACGATAAATGAAGGACGGTACCGTGGTTCTTTATTTTGAGGAGAACTCTCTGATCACAAACGAACTAAAAAAACGTAATAATCCTGTATCGCGTAAGCAGTTTTTATTGCGATTTGAACAAAATTATACATCAGTCCGATCACAACTGACGGGCAGTTGCCTGGACTAGACACAACACCCGTCTGGTCGGAGGAACCTCTGTGTTCAATTGGGGTTGTGACACTGTTCACCCTGTTCTACATACCTCCATAAGTATACGCGACACATAATGTGATTGCTTGCTCCTAGTAGGCTGATCAATTATGATAATTTAGCTCACATGTCAGCTAAGAGAATTGACAGCAAATATCAAAGGATAGATTTTCTGAAACCAAATCAGCTCACAGATTTGATAGCAAATATCAGAAAATAGATTTTCTGTGAGAATCTGAGGGATGGTGTAGGTTACTCAGTTTTGCCCTCATTCGAAATGCCGGTTAGCGTGAACTGAACGTATGTTGGTTTTGCGGGAATTAAGGCGAACCGTCCGTTGGTCTAAGCGAGTTTTAATAGCTTCTACACACAATGGACGATGGGAGCCTTACTGCAATACGCAAAAACTTTTCTAGTACTTTGAGATAAGTGCAGTCTCTAGGTTTAAAAGTATTATCTGTAATACTTCCGTTACATATTATGCCAATTACCAATTATATCGAAAAGTAACAAGACACGACACTCACTGTTATCAAAGTTTATGTATGTCAAGAGAATTGCCAGCAGTGTCTTTGTGAATATCAACTGCTCTTATCAAAGCTTCATCGAAAAAATAGATATTGATCTACCACATCTACCGTTATCTACTTTTCTCTGCTCATATACGTCACTAACCAAATGCATTTTTCTATTCCAGTCTTCTAACATCACAAATAAGGATCCGGGTTGGTGAATACGACTTCTCATCCGTATCAGAAGAATATCCCTTCGTGGAAAGCGGTGTAGCCAGAAAGGCTGTTCATCCAAAATACAACTACTATACTTATGAATATGACTTGGCACTGGTGAAGTTGGAAGCTCCAGTGCAGTTTGCTCCACATATTTCGCCTATATGTCTGCCGGCGACTGATGATCTGTTGGTTGGGGAGAATGCTACGGTGACTGGGTGGGGAAGGCTGTCCGAAGGTGGTGTATTGCCGTCGGTTTTGCAGGAGGTAATTATGGAACCCTAACATACTATATGATGTTTGATTATACATTAGGCGATTCTTGAGGAAAACTTGTGTCATGATAGATACCTTTTTCAAAAAAAAAAACTGAGATGTAGGCGATCTCTTATTCTTTGACTGCTTTCTTTTGATGCCTGTAAAACTTTATCCATACCCTTGATCAAACTTAATAACTCTTGTAGAACTACAACTGATTATATGTTGTCTTCTCCAGGTACAAGTACCAATAGTATCGAACGAGCGATGTAAGTCAATGTTCTTGAGGGCTGGCAGGCACGAGTTCATTCCAGACATCTTCCTGTGTGCTGGTCACGAGAGGGGAGGTCACGACTCCTGTCAGGGAGACTCTGGAGGACCTTTGCAGGTAAACACTTTATCAGCTGCGGGTCAAATTAGAAATGGCATAATACAACCCGAATCTCTTCAAAGTTAAGAGTAAACAGGCTTCTTCTGGGTAAGCTCACTCCATCTACGACTTTGTCTCTGTCACCTCTGACCTAGACTAGAGTCAAGAGCAAAACCATGATAAATAAAAAATAATAAAAAAATGGTATTCGCGACATTAAAATATATTGATGAATGGATGGTTGGCATTTATGAACTTTCCACGAAAGACAGGCAGTCAAATAGTTTTAAAACACAAAAGCTATTTGCAATTCGTACCATCCCATCAAAAGTTTTCAACACCCTCATCAACCCATAGAAACCCCATAGAACACAGTAATAAAGCAATTCCACACCCGCAAAATTACTAGTTAAATGTTGATTAACCCTGCCAACTTTCGCCTTGTCCCTTAATTACACCTACTTTGGGTCCTTTAAGGCTCACTACTGAGCAGAGCGGCTCCAGGGACATTGAGGCCGCTTGCACAAGCTAAGAAAAGTCACGAAGCCGTTGCAAGAATTCGTGTCGTTTCTACACACGAACTGTGTACACTGCCACGGTGCTGAACAAAAAAAAAATTGTCTGCGCTAGACAAAATTCGTGCCTAGGTCCGACAAAAAACCTCGACACGAATTCTTGAGTAGGCCCGGTGAATTTACATAGCGTGTACAACCGACCTGACGTTATTGAAATTTGCGAAAAAAAGGTCATAAATAATAATAATAAAGCCCATTTATTTCCAACAACCTTAAATAACATTTTCTCTTATTACTAATTAACTATTACTACTCTATTATTGGAACCCCACGCTGGGTAAAGGCCTCTTCTAGCTTACTCCACAATTTTCTATTGTTTGCTTTGTCTCTCAATTTTTTTCCTGCTACTAGAATTATTTCGCCTATCCACCTGTTCCTTGGACGACCTCTTTTTCTTATTCCCGCCGGTCCTTTCCATGTTGTGGTTTCTAATCTCAATCTATTGTCTGTGTATCTCGCTATATGCCCAGCCCATCGCCATTTTTGTGTGCGAGCATGATGAAGTACATCTATTAAGTTGGTTGCTCTTATGTCTTTGCTTCTTATCTTTTGTTTTTTCTTATTTTTAACATACTTCTTTCCATCGCTTTCTGACAGTAAGCTAGTTTTTTTTTTTGTTTGCTGTTCATCCATGTTTGGCAGCCGTTGGTGAAAATCGGTAGAATACATGTATCCATTACAGTCTTCTTCAGATGAAGGGGGAAAGTGCCTTTTAGAATTTCTTTTTCCACCCAATGTTCACTCGCCGTTCTATTTCTTCTTCCTCGTTGTTGTTACTGAATGATACTTGTTTGCCGAGGTATGCATAGTTGCTTACGTATTCTAGTGGCTTGCCATACAAGTCGATGTTGGTGGTTTTGCTGTTTGTCATTAGCTTGGTTTTATCTTGGTTCATCATGAGCCCAACTTTTTCGCTTTCTTCTCTCAGTGTGCTTATCATTTCTTCTAGTTTCGGCGAAAATGACGATGTAATCTGCGAATCTTAAGTGAGTTGGCCTCCTCCCATTTACTCTGATTCCGTGTGTCATAAGCACCCCGAAATACGCGTCATTTACGCATTCGGGTCAAATCATTTCACTTCACTGCTGCAGCCACGGCATTCGAAGTGGTTCGAATAGAACGCGTAGGCGAAGCGGAAAGAAGGTCTTAACTTCATTCCATGATTTGTCAGTGTCGACACTCTGCTCGACAGTGAGCCTTTAGACGGAACTATTGTTAGGAAATTTCCAACAATTTCAGTTACTAAAGCTGCGTAAGTATTAACAAATCTTGAGCGCTCAAAACTTCCATGAATATTATTACAGGTTTCCAGAAATAGTTTTATAGGAGTTTCGGAAACTCATTATACAAAATCTTCGGCAAACTTTACTTTGGTTTTCTGGAATCTTTGCTAAACATGTACAGGCTTAGAAACAAGTAATAATTAACGGCTTCTTCTCTAAAATAATTTTGCGAACTTTGCGAGGAGACAAGAAAAGACTTGCTGACAAAGAGCTTCTAAAATTACACTGCAAAGTTTAAGTTTATGTCTGGAATAGTTTTTATAAAAATGATTCTAAGTAAAGAGAAATTAATGCCGCAAACTTACGAATAATTGACTATCTTAATTTTTCTTATAAAATTTCCTCTTTCATTCCAGGTCAAAGGAAAAGACTCAAAGTATTTCCTAGCTGGAATCATCAGCTGGGGTATCGGATGCGGCGAAGCGAACTTACCCGGAGTTTGCACCAGGATATCAAAGTTCGTTCCTTGGATCTTGCAAACAGTCAACTCTTAAACCAAAGCACCTGATAAGAGCTTGTCTAAACCCGAAGAGGAAGGCATTAAGGTGTTTGAATTAAGTGACATAGTGATGAACAGTGAAACAAAAACACGAAACGAATTAGTGACAAGTGCGGCATAAGTTACCTTCAAAAATGTTGATTGGATTCAACGTTTTCTGAGGCGTTTTATTACGAAATATCTCGCCAGGAGCTTGCAGAACTCGTGAAAGCGAGATTCTGCATCAAAAACCGTTACCGGAGCTTCAAAATGGTGATATTTTTAAGCTTCACAATAAACGCCCTGATAACTGCTTTGAGGCTGTTGAACTTAACTTAAGCATGAGTATTTGTGACAGTGATCTTACTATCTTAAAATTTATTAAACTGGTGCTATTTTAAAACTCCATATTAGGTTTCTTTCAGATAGGCATACTGGTGGGATGAATTTTGAGTCAAAACCACATGACAAGAAGAAGTCATTTAAAATACTGCTTACACTGGACGCAGATCCAAAAATAGTTGGGGAAAAGCCAGACAGACGACAAACGATGATTAACATTGTGCCCATATTATGATATAGATTATTGTATGAAGTAGTAGATATCTTTATTTGAAATTAAAAGCTCTTGGTTCCAATGAAAATTCTACCAGAATCGAATACACTTAGGCAAGCTAACGTTGCTAATTCGACGTACCGTGATGTGCCGTAGGCAAATTGGATTGGTAAACGTAACCGAGTTGCAGTCGAAATAGGTAACGTGCTTGACTGCTTATTTGGCTTAAAAGCCAAAGGCAGTGTACAACCTGGCTACATGATTATTATTCATAGGAAATTCTTTGGTTAAAATGTGGTTATGAAGTTATATGTCTAGTTTCTGTAGCTCTCTACTCTACACAAGTCATTCGATGTTAGCGATGGCGGTGGTCGGAATACCGAAACTAAAGTGATATTTTGATAGCACTTGACAATCCCAACCAGTGTACAATCGCTATCGCGACGCTTTCATTGGTAGAATGTCATTTGTATAGAGCCTCTGGATATAGATGCGACAAATGTTCTAATTCGCGTATGATTACTGTGATTGGCACGTTAACAACCAATCATAGCAGTTTACACGCGTTTGACGATATCTCACACTAATTTTGCGTTCTAGAATCTGGTGGGTGGTTTATTATTTTATAATCTTCATCATATGAGTCAATGGAACAGTTTGCCTCTTCGTAAAATTATATTTTTTTACACCATACGAGATGATTCGTATAGATTGTTCAACTCATCTGTACGCACGGAGCAACGTGTGCGTGCGTATATACTATACGGCTTTAATTTGTGTGGGGCAGTGCCGCAGCAGTCGTATCGTCTGAGCAACACGTGTGTTAAATCTATAATTACAAGTGCACGCACACATGGAGTCGCACGCACGGATGTGTTGAACTATCTATAATGATTTGAAAGATAGTAACACCACTAGTCACAATATACGACTACTTTGCCTTATGCACTTGAAACAATTCTTTGTAAATACAAACTATTTTAAGATCATTTTTATCTTTACTAGATTAATATACATCCTAAGGTATACTGTATGCTCAAACGTATTGTAAATATTTTTGAATATGTATCTTGCCGTTTTTAGTTAAGATTGTACTAATAATACAGTATTATTTACTTGTTTCTGGCATTAGCAGAGGAATCGCATATTTTGTAAATATTATCCGAATTTATTTTAGTTCCTTGGTAGGAAATCGAGGTGTATTATAATGAGGTGGCGAAGTAAGAATGACTTATATGTGCTTTAAGTAAAATTAAATTCCAGTACTCAAACAGAATAAGTCATTTGGTACTTTCACACAAATTATTTCTTTATCAAAGCTTGAAAGGCAATACTGAGTAAATAAAATCAAACTTGTGTATTATACTAACCACTATAAACTGCATTTTAATAAGTCTTCTTATTTGACCATCTGATTATAAAACACTTTCGAATTTAAAACTTTTATACGTATAATAGTAATAATTAATATATTTTTGTAAATTGATATTATAAATTAACTTGTTATATACAAAGGGGATGAATGTGAATATTACCAAATCGCGCATTGTTATACTGCATTTACTAAAATATCGACACCCTCCAGTGCTGTTTGTTTGATTTAGTTTAACTATTGCGATTTTATTATATGATAGTTTATGATGACGTTGATTGTTTCACAATAATATTATTGTTAATAATTATTAAAATATTGAGATATTTTTTTACTTGTTTGGTTTTATTTCTCACTTTGTTTAGGGTTCCATAGTCAATAAGTTCTGGTGGCGACGCTGCAGTGGTGAGCGTTAAACCATCTGCGATGTTATGCTTGCGTGGGACCGCTGGAGCCCCGCAGCGCCGTAGCTGTGACAGAAACCATGGCTGCTGTATGTTGAATGGTCGCTTGCATGCTACATGCTGTATGCTCATTTGCATGCTGCATGCTTGCTTGCATGCTCGCTTGCATGCTTGCTTGCAATCCCGTATGCTTATTTGAATGCTTCTTACAGGGAAATTAAAACCTTATGTTCACAATCAACTGTTTTATTGAGTGATTTTGGGTAAAATATATTAAACCAACTGAAATATTTGACTATATTAAAATTGATAAAAGTACTATTTTAATCGTTCAGTTACCAAACATTAAGTTTGCGTTACAATTATTTGTGAAGAGTTTTTTTGCTAAGTAATAATTTGGCAAATGAAATTATGCGGCAAATTATTTGGGCAGTGATAATTTGTATTTTTTTTTGTTGAAACAGGGCTAACCTGGTTTTACTGTATTCATTATGCAAATTGGTTGCACAATACTAAAACTTAGTTAATTATAAGCAATAATTTGCATGGTTAAAATACTCTCTTAGCTGATGACACAATATTAACCATCACCCGGTTTGCCGTGGGTATGAAAAATCTTATTGATCACAAGACTTTAATAGCAAAATAAATAATTAAATCCTTTTAAACTAACTTTCTGTAAAATCCAGTTGAGTACCTCAAAGAATCCACAAACTAAGTCAACGTCGATAAATAAAGGCCAACCTGAATTGAATCCCCAGCGGTTGCCACAGAATAGGATAGATAGAAGGTATAAATGTCTTCTCTTGAGTGGAGACCACGAACTGGTAAACGTTAGGTAGGACGCCCCTTAGGCTAAGTGGAGAGACGGTCTTCGCAGGTTGGCTGGTAGCAGCTGGATGACAGTTGCCGAAAATTGAAGCATATGGCGTGCAATTGGAGAGGCTTATGTCTAGCAGTGGACAGCTATAGGCTGATCATGATGATGATGTCAGAAAGTCAAATCCAGAAGTAAAAAAATCATGAGTCTTTGGACAAAGTGACATTCAATAAGCCATTAAGGTGGTGCAAAAGTCTAAAATATACGAGATTGAGATGGATGCCATTTGGTATAAGTGGATTTGGAAGTGAACTTAGGTAACTGATCTTGGGCAATGTGTTGCTAGGCATCCTGATAGAGTTGTCTGGAGTAATTGATAGCTGTAAGCAACGGATAATCAGTGACGTGACTTTAGTCTTGCCTTGTGGCTTTATTCTGACTTATGGAAACAGTTGTCTACGCATTATATTTAGATGTCAATGAGTGTACTAAGTCTTTTTCATCATCAACATCATTTCAGCCGAAAGACATCAACTGCTGGACTTAGGACTCCCACAAGCGTCGCCACACTGATCGGCCCTGTGCGTTTCGCAGCCTTGACCAGGCCAGGTTAAGTCTTTTTACTAAACAGTTTTACAAAAAAAACAGCATAGCAGCGTGTGTATGTTTTCACCTGTTATAAAAAGCAGAACAAGATGGTCAGAGGTGCTTAAGAAGGTCAGTATGTACCGAGCGGTCCACACTGCCATAAGAATACGAAAATATGGCATATCTTGAAAACATATCGTATATGGTCGCGAACGCTAGCAGTAGATGAACGACGAAGATGGAGCTGACCTTCTGTGCCTTATCTATTCAGTGCCTGAGCGGCTGGCCCACAATTTACACCAGGGTCATTAGGAATCTAAATTTGGGTCAGATTTTGATGAGAGAATGCGGTTGGGCCATCGTACAATCAACTGTGGAAGTCAGAAGGTATAAAATGGGATACCTTTAAATTAAAAGCTTGGCACCGTGACATTTTACGGTGATTCAAAGGGATTATTTTTTCGGCTGATGGGGTAACGTAGTAAAAAAAAGTATGTAGATTGTTGACAGATTTAGACAAAATGAGAATTATTTTGACATCTTAAATCATTGAGATTATGTTGTAAACTAAAAAAACTAATAGTTTTACATCCAGTTTTTGGAAAGAAATTGTCGATGTTAGTTTGTGACCTTTTATTGTTTTAGCACCTGATCGGCTTCGGATGAAATTGGGCACGCGCAGTAGTACCAAATAAAGCACTGATATGATTAAAGTAAATAGTTCAGTAAAAATCATACAACATACTTTAGAGCCAGCACAGCCTGAGATGTAACATGCATGCAGGCACTGTACGTAGTAGTAATAAAACAGTAATGCCCTTTTAAAATCTGAAGTGCAGCTCTCAAAACCCGGGCAGGTGGCATCCGGAATATTCTTACAGTGTATACTATAAAATTTTACATAATTTCTTCTTCAACCCATATTCACTCAATGCTGAGTGGATTGGATGGTGGTTTCGGTCTGCATCTATCAACCTTTGTCTGTTACGTTGACCAGGCTGTCGAGCTACTTTGTTTACTTTGTTTGTGGTCTGCCTACGGTCCGATGGCAATTGCCGGGTTTTCACTCCATACCCTCTGATCTGGGTCATATAACCCGCAGACTTCTACTTCTTTCACGTTACCACCAAAGCTAAGTCGGTTACCTTTATTCTTCTTCAAATCTCTATATTTCCAATTTATGATATAGTTACGAAAGAAATGACTCTTAAATAAAGCTAAAGACGACCATAAAAATAAATTTCTTTCTCTAACTACTCTAAAATTGATGTTACTCATTTTTACTTAAAAGAAAAATATGCGTTTTTACCCGACTACGAAAAATAAACTTTAATGAGTCTTTTCAGTAAAATTGCTTAAAGAAAATCGTTCATTGATGCTTTTCGCTTTCGTCATGCAACACTGATTTAGCATTGCGGTTATTGAATAGGTACGTTTCATAGTTTCTTTATACCTACCAGTTGTTTGAATACAAATTGTGACACAAACCTGGAATTGACTAGGTATTATTATTTAATTATCCCCGAGGATTTGGATAATAATAGTGCTAATATGTTTATGGGTATCAAACTAATTTGACGGCACGATTTTAACAATTTAGAATTCGGTTGGATTCATTGTTGCAATACAATTCGCATCAAATTAAACAAAGAGTATTGTTTGTTTTTTTTATCTATTAATATAATAATCTTATTAGGTACTTACTCTTTACTATTGGTATTGAATTATTTTCGATAAATGAAAGTGGAGTGCAACTCTTATATTGTATACGATAATTTGCCAAATGTGAGGAAGTTTGAAAAAGTTAAGTTGCCTACACATTAATATTGATAGTAACTTTTAGAGGAACAACTATATAGTATTTAAAACACTACCAAATAAATTTTCATTACATAAGAACTATATTAATTGAAATTCACATATAACGAACCAGAATAATTAAAATGTGTGTTTTGTTCGATAAAATTCACAAAAATAGTTTAATGAATATGTCAAAGTTAATAAAAGATTTTGAGGGATTTACCGGAAAAGACAACACATCGGGAACAGTGGAAAGCTATGGGGGACAACTTTGCCCAGCGGAGAAAAATAAAAATTTGTCAGTAAAACAGTCTTTTACGTCTTTTGAACTACCCATTAACATTACGTTGCTGAGAAACATTGACAATGCATTCCATTTCTCTGAATTTAATCAGAATTATTTTCTGTATATTACGGTTCGTTGGATTCAGAGTTCAGTCTGAATATAATCATAGTAATGCAGTCATTTAATATTGCTTCATGCTCTGAACTTTGTAATGGGATAAAAAAACCGGCCAAGTGCGAGTCGGACTCGCGCACTAAGGGTTCCGTACCATTATCGCAAAAACGGCAAAAAGATCACGTTTGTTGTATAGGAGCCCCACTTAAATATTTAGTTTATTCTATTTATGGTATTTGTTGTTATAGCGGCAACAGAAATGCATCATCTGTGAAAAATTCAACTGTCTAGCTGTCACTGTTCATGAGATACAACCTGTTGACAGACAGACAGACGGACCGCGCCGTCTTAGTAATAGGGTCCCGTTTTTATCCTTTGCGTACGGAACCCTAAAAAAGTAATATAGATTTGGTAAGGCTAGGTTGACAACTGTAGGATGGTAAGTGACTAGTAATAGTTTGACAGAAACGGCACTTTTACGCCAAATTCGGAGTTATCAATGAACAAGAAAACGGGAATAACGAAAAATAACATAAAAATACAAATATAAGTTTTTAAGCTCACATGGTCACAATCCTTAGAATTAATATTTTTTTCGGGATTTCAATCAAAATCAAAATATACATGGTAAATATCCCGAAACAAATATAAATTCTAAAAAAATATCAGTCGGGATCGAATTCAAGTGCTGGATCGTTACGAACAAAAAAAAATTGCTAGCATACCGGGTCATCGTTTGCCATGTCCGAAGATATGTTATATCTACCAACCCAAACTAAACCTCTGTCCCAGCAGTGGGAACATTACAAGCTGATTAAACAGTAATCACTGTACCTACTACAGAGACCTATATTTTAGACATAAACCCCGAAAACGAATTACAGCCCGAACTGTATACGTAAGTACTTTTATTTTCCGGGATCGAATCGTGTCCCCGAAGAATCCCAAGGGATAACCCTGACACATTTCTCACTGACCGAACGAATTTTCTTTTCAGAAATTATTTATACCATAGCGGTAAAGCAATTTTATGAATAGCTGTGATCCTCACTTTTTCTGAGTGGAAAAGTGTTATTCAATTTTTCTATTAAGAAATTATCAGTAGCAACCTAAGGGCTTAGAAAAATACCTTGACTTATTACGACACGATTATTCACAACATACGACATAAGCTTACAGCAAAATATCTGTATTCCTGAAAGGACAAGCAAGGTATATAAAGAAAAAGAAAGAAAGAAAAAAATATTTATTTGTGACCCGCACAGGAGACACGAGAAATATGCATAAATTTAAACAATAATCAATAATCACATATCACATCCACATAGGATAATCCCATTAACCAGGCTCGTGTCGCCTAACATTTTATCGGCAATTATGACTGTCGTAAATTCCAAAATATATGCAACTAGCTTCTGCCCACTGCTTCGCCTGCGTAAAAGTGTTTTATCATTCCAAGGGAATACAAACTATCCTATGTCCTTTCCAGGGTCTCAAACTATCTCCATGCCAAAGGAGATGGCTAAATAACTGCCCTTAGCATGTATAGAAATGTCTCACTAACTCGTAACATTCAAATATTCATTACTGAATTATTACGGTTTTATTATTCTTTTATAACTTTCGTGAAAAAATCAAATAAGTAAAAGCTTTTTCATGTTTTTGTTTGACAAGAAGAACTTGTAGTCAATAAACCTACTTTTCCTTACAAACATTGTAGTCAATGAACTTACTTTTAGTAACAAAAATTGTAGTCAATAAACCTACTTTTAATTACAAAAATTGTAGTCAATAAACCTACTTTTAAAGACATTTGCGTAAGTCGAAATGAACAGTACCTATTCATTATTATCTATTTTTGTACCTATCGAACTACATTTCAAAAAGTTGATTTCTTTAATTGCATTTATCTAATTTCTAGAAATTATTGGCAATATCTGGAAAGAAACGGCACTTAAATAGTACTGTCACTAAAAATTTACATTCAATTCTTCTCGATTACACTTGATTCGATTAGAACCAAATTAAAAAAAAACATGTTGGGGGTGTGGTGTCGTGGGAACTCGCTTTGAACGAAGTTCCTTTCACCGGATACTATGTATTAATACAGAGCCAACTAGTATGGTAACTTAATTTTCAATTGCGTATTGATTCAACATGAACCTTTAAATGACAGCCCTTTCCAAAGCACGAAGGAAATTCGTTAAGTAAAGATGGTCACTCATCCACGGAATGACCTCGGCAAGCGTTATTTAACCTTGAAGATCGACCTGTGCAGCTGTTATTATTTAACCACAAGCTCCTCTAAACGCCTTGCTAAAGTATCATAGCAAAATCTTATTCTTTTACAAGTTTGTATACCTATTGATGTATGAGTTTCTAAGATTTTATTTTCAGGATTGTGACGATATAAAAAGTTGCTGAAACATTTTTCATGCGAAATACTAATATTCAGCTGTACAGCATTACATATTACTAGTTAAAACTTAACTACTTAGTGTCCGCTCACCCCTTAGATACATTTATAATAACAGGGGATTTTAATTTCGGCGGCGATGTAGAATGGCGGCAGTCTGATGATGGTACTGGATTATGTCCAGAGAATGTGTCCGTTCGATGTGTTTTGGATTTCTTTGATACAATAAATGCGTGTAGCTTGTCACAGTTTAATGGTGAGCGTAACGTCAACGGTAGATTACTGGATCTTGTTTTCTCAAATGGCGCAATAAAAGTGAATGATTGTGGTGATCCCCTGGCAGTGCCTGTTGATCTACACCATAAACCGTTGATTGTTAATGCTGATTTCGTTGAAGTCCATAAACTCACTGAGAAACCTAGTACTAAACACATATTTCATCGAGGCGATTACGATTCAATTATGTCTGCACTAGATCTTACGGACTGGAATATTCTGTTGTCTGCTGGATCCCTGGACCAGGCCCTTAGCCTTTTCTATACCAAGCTATACGAGCTCAGGGACTTATACATTCCGGTTAAAAAGTTAAAAAAATCAACACACCCCCCCTGGTACACTAGTGCTTTAATAAAAATATTAAAAGAAAAACTCAAATATCATAACAAATACAAAAATTACGGCAACTTATCCGATTACCACTCTTTTTCCCTCTTGCGAAACCGAGCTAAGGAATTGGAGGCTATTTGTTTTGATGCTTATATGGAAAAAATTGAATCCTCAATTGCAAAAAATCCTAAATGTTTCTGGTCGTATATCAAAGGCAAAAGAATTGGTAATACATTGCCTAACGTGTTACATTACATGGACTCGTCCGCAGACACTGGTGAGGGTATCACTGAGCTTTTGTCTTCTTACTTCCAGTCTACCTTCCAAGAACCTGACTCAGAATCTAACGATCAGGATGTTAGTATAGACACTCATTCTGCTAGCTCAGTGAACCTGAGTACAGTCAGCGTGTGTCCGGAGACGGTACTCAAGCTACTTAAAGGTTTGGACCCATCTAAATCTGGTGGGCCAGATTTGATACCCCCCATTTTTATAATTAATTGTGCGAAGAGCCTGGTGGCGCCAGTCTGTGTGCTGTTCGAGCGGTCGTTGAGAGAGGGAATCGTACCGAGGATGTGGAAATCAGCCTTTATTACACCAATTTTTAAAAAGGGGGATAAATCTAAAGCAGAAAACTACCGTCCCATATCTAAATTATGTATTTTTTCGAAAGTTCTTGAACGCATAGTACACACTGAAGTTTACTCAGCAATGCAATGCCATTTCGGCGACGAACAGCATGGTTTCCTAAGAAAACGGTCAACCGCCTCCAACCTGATACTATCCAATGAAATTATAACCGCTGGGATGGATGAACGATGTCAGGTCGACGCGATATATACGGACTACAGCAAATGTTTTGACCGTATAGATCATCGGGTGCTTCTTCAGAAACTATTTTCCGCGGGAATTCACGGTGATCTGTTCCGGTGGTTTTCGTCATACATAGACAATCGAACACAGGCTGTGGTTTTGCGTGGATACATGTCTGGATGGAAATCTGTCCCATCAGGAGTGCCCCAAGGCTCAATCTTGGGACCATTGTTGTTTACAATATTTATTTTGGACATCAAAAACTGCTTTAGAAACTCACATATCCTACTATACGCTGACGACATGAAGGTCCTAAAGTCCATACGCACATTATCTGATACTGAGCTACTTCAGTCAGACCTTGACAGATTCGTACAATATTGCAAAACCAACAAACTACAACTAAATGTATCCAAATGTTTTCACGTTATATTCACTCGCCAGAAGTCTATCATTGGCCCAGGGTATACTCTGAATGGTGCTTACATAAGTAAAGAAACCAGTATTAGGGATCTTGGCGTGGTACACGACAGCAAGCTGCTTTTTGATGATCATGTTGAAACGGTTGTCAACAAGGCGTTCAAAGCCTTGGGCTTCATTATTAGAGCTTGCTCTAGTTTTCGTTCCCTAAAACCATTAAAAGTTCTTTACTGTTCTCTAGTGCGTAGCCACCTTGAGTACGTTTCTCAAGTATGGAACCCACAATATGAGATCTACAAATCTCGTATTGAGTCTGTTCAAAGGAAATTCTTGCAGTACTTGGACTACAAGGCTAGGCAATTATCAGTTGACTATGAACACCGTTGCAAGCGGTATCATTTCTTACCGTTGGAAGTAAGACGCAATATCAATGATATCTGCTTTTTAGTGAACATCGCAAACGGCTCCGTCGATTGTCCCGATCTACTAAGCAAAATACATCTTCGCACTAATATTAACAACTTAAGAAAACGGCCGCTACTCCATGTACCATCTACATCGACTAAGTACAGGCGCAACGCCTACTGCATACGTAGTGTTATAGCTTTTAATAGTTTACCGTCACATCTGGAAATCGATTTATTTGGCACCAGCGCACATAAAATAAGAAAGATTTTAAACAATGAGTATTTTGGTGACAACCATAAATAACCTTTAATTCTGATTTTAAGGTTGCACGACTTGACATACCTAAACTGATGTCTCGACACGCCTAATGTGTTTACATTGTTACCTTACCTTACTGTTTGTTTGGTCAAATTGCTGTAGGTGGTCAACGCAAATAACGCGTAATTATCTAGATATTTATATGTGGAAGCTTGTAATTAGCAAATGTCCTTACTTACGCATGATATTCATGATTGTTATTAGTCTGTAAGCTTTCTTAAAATTAAATAAATAAATAAATAAATAAATAAATAAATATTAAAATGTTTATACGTTGCTAGGGCAATCGTCCATACTTTATTTAGCCATGTCCTTTAATCTAAATCAGTTCAGTAGATCCAGAGATTACCCCCTACAAACTCATAAACTTTCATCATCATCATCATCATCATCAGCCTTTTAAAGTTCCCACTGCTGGGACACAGGCCTCCTCTCATAGAGGGAGTGGGCTTTAATCCACCACGCGGGCCCAGTGCGGATTGGTAGATGTCACATGTCTTTGAATTTTTGGTTCTAGGACATGCCGGTTTCCTCACGATGTTTTCCTTCACCGTTTTGAGAGCAATCATAAACTTTACCTCTTTATAATATAATATATATATATAATATATAGTATCGATTGACGAGCGCTACCGAAATATCAAGTTTTTAGAATGATGTATTCCCGTCGATCTCTACGACTTATTGGAAATCGGTCGGTTTTCTGAAATTAGAGCTTGGCTAATAGGATCGTCCCGTGTATGCGTTATACGTACATACACCCTACTCACACTTTCAATGTATACAGGTGTTTTGCTATGTACTTATTTGGTATACATACACATCCAAGCGTCAGACTGAGCCATTTAGACATGCAATTTATTGGACATATTACAAAATTAAAGGCAAAAGGTACTCCACTCTACTCCACTCCAATCATATATTTTTCTATAATGTGACGAAGCTTTTAAAGTTATTCGTTATAATCGTAAACTAGAACGTTTCAGGTTAGGGGTTCTGAAGTTATTAACTGATACATACGAGTGTGAAATAAGGTTATGAGGACGGCATGTGAATTATACATGTTTGCTTAACTGGGTTGTAATGAGAAAAGTGTGAATTCAATTAATATCTAGTTACATGCATTTTCGATTGCTGGTTGTAGTAAATATTAAGTGTTTTAACCACCTATTTTTTATTTGAACATTTTTAATTTCACTAGGTATATTTTCAGGACTCTTGTTGAGATTCAGTTGTCACAAATTTCTCTTTTTTATTTTGTTCGTTATATATAAAGACTTGAGGCATTAAGAATTTGCAGAAATATAATTCACATCGTACGAAGCTGAGGACATTTTGCTTAACACCAATTTAGGAAAGCTAACAATATTAATTGATGAGGCACAAGAAAACAAATAATTTTATTATTACATATAAGATTGTAACTCATATTTTCACATTACCTATATCACTAGAATGCTTAGAAGTACTATGCTAGTATTATATTATCTGTGGAAGTACCTACAAGTTCAGAAACTCCAGCTCCAACTGTTTATTTCACGCGGAGCAACTTCTATCTGAGTTCACTGATCCATGGAGAATAGAAAGTTCACAAACTACGACATTATCAGTTCACAAGTAAACGTAGTCAATATTTAATATCGCAGTCGAACAAAATAACAGCTCCCTGCAGACAAACTCCTTCAGAATTGAGTTTTAAATCCTTGTCGTATTTCATTGGGGCATAGAGAAAAAAAACTATATGGAGGTGACAAGTGACACACTTAAAGTTAGTGAGTTTACAGGTCCAGGAAGGCTAAAATACAATGAGGGTAATCTGCCTTTAGTGCAGGTGCACCATGAACCATTAGATGGTGTAATGTATACCAACAAAAATTATCTTATCAGTTTTAGAATATAATAGAATATAATGTTACTTTATTTTTATTTCATTAGTTAAGTATATGTACTCGTAACATGTCAGTTAAAATTTTACAAGTGCGTTTGGTGTATTTTTGTTTTGGCGCTGTTTGTCCGTGGAGGGATCTTTTGCAACCTATTGCTAATTCTTTTCACACACGGTATTGTGAGGGAGTAGCTCAGAGAGTTTTAAATAATATGCAGAAATTACATTGAAATGTTGTATTGAATCAATAACGTGACCTGTCTTAAGCCGGCTTGTACCGAAGTGACAAGCAAAGCTAAACAAAAACATCTTCTATTATTTTACAAGCATTCCGATTTCAATCACCTTCCAAAACGAAATAGTTATCTGTTACCCGCCTTATAATAGGTAAGGAGTTTGCTTATAAATAGGTAAAGAGTCCTCACAGTATTTACAATATAAAGCAGGTGTGAGAAGTGTTGGATTTAAGATACCATCAGTTCCTAGACCTAAAGTTATTTAAGATTTGGGAGTGTCTTTATAAAGTCAAAGCCTTTATTCTGACCGGGGAGAACCAATCTCTTGTGGAGTGGTTTGCCTCTCTCCGGTTAATTTAAGTATTTTATTTCACTTATTCTGTTTGCAAAGAGGAATGGGTTGAATTGAACATTTAGGCCGGTGATCGTTAGTGATGTGAGTTTTTCGATCATAATATTGTGTACTCTGTTATGCCACGGGTCCTGCCCAAGCATAACCAAGAGTATTTTTGCTTCAGTGCAACGTGGGAAGTCACCTGCAGCTTTATTAGCAGCTGTCATCAGTTTTAACAACTTACTTTAGCGACACCAATCGTGCAAAGCGTGTTGCTCTTGGGGCCATACATCCCACTCCACTCCGTGATTTGGAAAGCACGTTAAGCCATCATTCTTACTATAATTTATAGATCTTTGATAGTGGTTACGGGTAGTCAGAAGCCAGAAGATCTGACATCAGTCTTGCCAAGGGTTACAAACTCAGGCAGAGGCTTTACTTTGTGTACCTTATTTCATCACCACTGCTCTCAAAACGGTAAAGGAAAACATCGTGAGGAAACCGGCATGTCTTAAACCAAAAATTCGAAGACATGTGACATCCACCAACATGTACTGGGCCCGCGTGGTAGATTACGGCCCATTCCCTCTCACAGAGTGGAGGCCTGCACGCACAACCGACCAAATGCGTGTCTAATTGCGGCAAAGGTCCATCTATCCTATCCTATCCTTAGGGACGAGATGAGCATCCTGATGTAGCGATGCAATATAAATTGCATTGATTGGCGATATCGGCCGGATATTGCGTAGGTATAAGTATATTCTGAAACAAAAAAAGTGCAAACTTGTCGAATTGCATCGCATGGTGTCCAAAGAACGAATTTGCCTATTAGTGTAATAAATCAATTCGCAATGATCCATCGGAAAGTCGTTAAGTCAACACAAGCCTCATAACAAGAACGAACAAGTTCATAAAAGGCTGTGCAAAATTTGCCAAGTTATCTGAAACCGTCGAATGTATAGGTATCGCTAGTGCAAAGGTCAGTTGCGACGTGACAAGTTTTCACAGAAATTGTTCTACGTTTAAGAACAATACAATTTTTTTTAAACTTTTAGCCCCGCCCTACACGGCGTCGTATCGTAAGCGTACCGTAATACATGCGTAGGACGAGAACAATACGAGCACGTAAATATTCAAACAAGACTGCATACGAATCGTATGAGATTTTTAATGTCATTATGTTAGACGTACTAACGAAAAAAGCAAGCGTAGAAATTACTTTCTATTAATAAAATAATAATAACTTCTACTTCAAATAGATCTTCCTTTTACTTCAAACGAAGAAGTAAAAATTAAATCACATATTTGAAACTGATTCATTCAGGATACAACACTATTTTTAAGTTACGATAAGATGGGGAACCCCCAAATGTGGTCTGGTACTTGATGCGTCATGACGATACGCTTACGCTTACAAACTAAACGTTTTGGAAATACTTTCATTATGCGTACAGCTAAGGAGTGGAATTCCCTGCCGGAGTCTGTGTTTCCAGATAGCTACAACCTCGGGGTCTTTAAATCAAGAGTGAATAGGTTACTTCTCGGCAAGCGTGTTACACCGTCGAACACATCATCGCTTACCATCAGGTGAGATAATGGTCAAGCGCGAGCCTATCCATAATAAAACAAAAGTTCTAATGAATCGTCATTTGCAAAAACTCATGTATCAGTTACATTACAATCATATTAAACCATATTTGGATTTACAGTATGATGACTCGTGAACTCTAGCAAAAATATTCCATTCGAACTACCATAAAATTGTCAAACACATAAACTTACTCCATAAATTCACTACATTTTCAAACACATCTTCTGTACCAGACTTGATTCTATTAACTACTTTGCATTTCCACTGCAACACGCATCCCAAAACAGTGCTAGAGAATATTTCCGCTCGTGCTCTGCGAACAAATACTTTCATTATTTTGAAAGTGTGCACTGGTTCTGTGTTTTGATAAAACAGTCGGGTTTTAAAGAAAAGCGTATGAAAATTGGACTGGCAAAATACTCCAGCTTTTACATAGTAATATGGTAAGATAATATGATTTTGTTTAAATTGATGTGTATAAAAAAATATTTTGAAAAAATGTTTATTGTTTTTCTTTTATTCCCTTTGTTGTGTGCTAAGGCGTCCCTCCCCAAGTCTTTCAAGGAATTAGTTTATTATAAGCAATTTTTATTTTATCAACCTGTATTGTCCCACTGCTGGTACTCCCGCATAGCCTTCTACTCCTCTCGTTGTGTTGCTTTTTCCGACCAATCTTAAAACCATACAAAACAATTTTCATTAGACGAAGGAACTCTGCTCTAATTCAACCGTAACGAATGATTACTTATTTTAATTACTTAATTCAACCACAACAAGTCCACCGCTAAACATCAGCTTTTCCTTTTAAAGTACCTTACCGTTAATACTTCACAAAACTGCCGACTTAAAAAGGCTAGCCATCTTGAAACAAACTGCCCACAATTTCGCAATTCGCATTCCACCCTCCCGTTTTATCGTGAAAAAAGTCTTAAACATCTTAAGTCGTCCTGAGAAATGTTTTATCAGAATCCATCTAGTAATCCGAAGATTAACGCATTCATACAGATAGACGGACGGTTCTTTTTCATATTTTTTTTATATTTCCCATCTTTTAAGTAGATTACAGTAAAAACAAAGTAAAGGGAACAGTCTAAACACCGTAAAAAGGGAATTAAAAGCGAAGTTTATTTAATGGTGGCTGTCTTATATAAGGATAAGGTTTTACAAAATTTAAGGACTGCAACTTTATGTTCTACAACATAGATACAGTTTTTTTACGACCGCGATAAATGAAGGACGGTACCGTGGTTCTCTATTTTGAGGAGAACTCTCTGATCACAAACAAACTAAAAAAAAACATAATAATCCTGTATCGCGTAAGCAGTTTTCGTCGCGATTTGAACAAAATTATACTTCAGTCCGATCACAACTGACGGGCAGTTGCCTGGACTAGGCACAACACCCGTCTGGTCGGAGGAACCTCTGTGTTCAATTGGGGTTGTGACACTGTTCACCCTGTTCTGCATACCTCCATAAGTATACGCGACACATAATGTGATTGCTTGCTCCTAGTTGGCTGATCAATCATGATAATTTAGCTCATATGTCGGCTAAGAGAATTGACAGCAAATATCAAAGGATAGATTTTCTAAAACCCCATCAGCTCACAGATTTGATAGCAAATATCAGAAAATAGATTTTCTGTGAGAAACTGAGGGATGGTGTAGGTTATTCAGTTTTGCCCTCATTCGAAATGCCGGTTAGCGTGAACTGAACGTGTGTTGGTTTTGCGGGAATTAAGGGCAGGTAGCCCGACTTTTACATCTCCTTGTTATTAAACAAAGTAATAGTGATTTTTTAAATGCAAAAAAAATATATATTGTAGTTCACTATATGTCCTTTTCATTTCTGAGACTCAAAACATGATATCAAAATTTTCACTCGATCAAAAAAAATCGGAAGAGGAGGCAGATACGATTTTTTTTTGATGATTTATATTATTTTTCTTGAAGATTCGAAGAAATATTCGTCATGGGTGTATTTTATTTTTTGGGTTATTAGACAAAATAAAATAAAAACATTACGAATATTAATCAAAATAAAAATTCAAAATGGCGCCAACAAAAATTTTCTGAAACTTTCGTCATGGGTGCCACTTTCATGGTTTTTGGGGTCGCTAGATACGTCGCTAGATTTTGACCACAAATTCGCAATTAGCGACCCCGAAAACCCTGAAAATGACACCCATGACGAAACTTTCAGAAATTTCGGTTGGCGTCATCTTATATTTTCATTTTACCACGTATTCCCAATTACCGACCACGTAAACTATGAAAATGACACCCATGGCGAACGTTTAAAAAATTAGAGTAGGCCTCATTTTGGAATTTTATTTTGATCACAAATTCTTTTTTTTTTCTTTTTAGTCCGTCAGTTTATGTTTTCAAAAACATAAATAGTTAGGTAGTCAAATAAATGAATAAATAAAATACGATTTATGCTATTTTTTTAAAACTAAAGTGCACACTATAACTTATTATTTATTTACCACGCATTGTAACTCTCGTATTTTAGTAACTTTTAAAAGCAATAGTAAAATAAACCTTCTCTACACACCTTTATTGTGGCTTTTTTGTCGATTTTACGAACACGCGAGCGCGCCGCTCGCTTCGCGGTTACAGTAGCGCGATAAATACATACTTCGTAGGGAAAAGCTAGCCTTAAGGCGAACCGTCCGTTGGTCTAAGCAAGTTTTAATAGCTTCTACACACATTGGACGATGGGAGCCTTACTGCAATACGCAAAAAGTTTTCTAGTACTTTGAGATGAGTCAGTCTGGGTGAAAAATATTATCTGTTACATATTATGCCAATAACCAATTATAGCAAACAGTGCCAAGACACGACACTCACTGTAATCAAGGTTTATGTATGTCAGCAGTGTCTTAGTGAATATCTACTGCTCTTATCAACGCTTCATCAAAAAAGTAGATATTGATCTACCTACTGTAATCTATTTTTCTCTTCTCATATATGTCATTAACCAAATATATTTTTTCTATTACAGTCTTCTAACATCACAAATAAGGATCCGGGTTGGCGAATACGACTTCTCATCTGTATCAGAAGGATATCCCTTCGTGGAAAGCGGAGTAGCCAGAAAGGCTGTTCATCCAAAATACATCTACTATACTTACGAATATGACTTGGCACTGGTGAAGTTGGAAGCTCCAGTGCAGTTTGCTCCTCATATTTCGCCTATATGTCTGCCGGCGACTGATGATCTGTTGGTTGGGGAGAATGCTACGGTGACTGGATGGGGAAGGCTGTCCGAAGGTGGTGTATTGCCGTCGGTTTTGCAAGAGGTAATTATGGAACCCTAACATACTATTATGATGTTTGATTATACATTAGGCGATTCTTTAGGAAAACTTGTGTCAAGCAGTGAATTTCCTTTGGTTGAATATGATAGAAACATTTAAAAAAAAAAAACTGAGATGAAGGCGATCTCTTATTCTTTGACTGCTTTCTTTTGATGTCTGTAAAACTTTATCCATACCCTTGATCAATCTAAACAACCCTTGTAGAACTACAACTGATTATTCTATGTTGTCTTCTCCAGGTGCAAGTACCAATAGTATCAAACGAGCGATGTAAGTCAATGTTCCTGAGGGCTGGCAGGCACGAGTTCATTCCAGACATCTTCCTGTGTGCTAGTCACGAGAGGGGCAGTCACGACTCCTGTCAGGGAGACTCTGGAGGACCTTTGCAGGTAAACACTTTAGCAGCATAGGGTCAAACTAGAAAAGTCATTCAATACATTAAAATATATTGATGATTGGAAGGTTGGCATTTATGAACTTTCCATTGTTACGTACTGAAATATGGCGGTGGTCAACAAAGAAAGATAGTGTGTGTTCGAAACGCTTTAATAAGCAAAAACCTTATTTACTAACACGGTACTTACAACTAACCAAAAGAAGTAGTTAAAACTAATTAAAACTAAGAGGGCGCCAGGAGGGTTTCAGGGCAAGAAGTTATACGCTAGGAACCCTTCCAATCCTTGGCACGGCCGGCTAGCGTGAGTCCTCGCCAGGTATATAGCGGCAATGTTGCTTATACAATTAAAAAAATGGTACATACAGTGATTTGCATTCGTTGATAATTTCCACAGTTCACCAACAATCAAAGGGCGTGACGGTAGGCTAGAACAATATTAAGACATTATAAGTTTAATTGATTAGCGTTCTATGACTTAGTCAAGGCAGCATTAATGTCTGGATCAAAATGCAACTCACCCCTTTGTTGTTGAAATTAGCACACACAATAAATCTTGTCTTATGTTTTATAAACTTTATAATTTCGACATGTCGGTATGTTCACAAAGTTTGTACACGGAGCGACACAGGTCTGTCTCCGATCAGTATTTGCGCTGCTATGGTCCCTTCAAACTCACGGCCGCTGTTATATCTGGATTTTATATAATGTTAATTTACAATTTTTGAGAGTACAAAAAGAGATTCATGTGGCGGCCGGGTTCGAACTCGCGACTCATAACACCGCAGTCTGCAACCATATTTAGATGCTACTTAAGCACCTCACAATATGAACTAAATTTGGGTTCACGTCATTCCCAGTGGAGTGACGTCATTACACCATGAAAGACAGGAACGACAGGCAGTCAAATAGTTTTAAAACACAAAAGCTATATGTGTCCTATCAAAAGTTTTCGACACCCTCATTAACCTATAGAAACCCCATAGAACACAGTAATAAAACAATAAAACAAAAAAATGTCTGCGCTAGACAAAATTCATGCCTAGGTTCGACAAAATTCCTCGACATGAATTCTTGAGTAGGCCCGGTAAATTTTCATAGTGAGTACAACCGCCCGGACGTTTTTGAAATTTGCGAAAAAAAGGTCATAAGCACCCCGAAATACGAGTCATTTACGCATTCGAGTCAAATCACTTCACTGCTGCGGCCACGGCATTCGAAGTGTTTCGAATAGAACGCGTAGGCGAAGCGGAATGAAGTTAAGACCTTCTTAACTTCATTCCATGATTTGTCAGTGTCGACACTCTGCTCGGCAGTGAGCCTATAGAGGGAACTATTGTTAGGAAATTTCCAACAATTTCAGTTACTAAAGTTTTGTAAGTATTAACAAATCTTGAGCGCTCAAAACTTCCATGAATATTATTACAGGTTTCCAGAAATAGTTTTATAGGAGTTTCGGAAAATCATTATACAAAATCTTCGGCAAACTTTACTTTGGTTTTCTGGAATCTTTGCTAAACATGTACAGGCTTAGAAACAAGTAATAATTAACGTCTTCTTCTCGAAAATAATTTTGCGAACTTTGCGAGGAGACAAGAAAAGACTTGCTAACAGAGAGCTGCTAAAATTACACTGCAAAGTTTAAATTTATGCTGAAATAGTTTTCATAAAAGTGATTCTATGTGAAGAGACATGTATGCCCCAAACTTACGAATAATTGACTTTCTGAATTCTTCTTGTAAAATTTTCACTTTCATTCCAGGTCAAAGGAAAAGACTCAAAGTATTTCCTAGCTGGAATCATCAGCTGGGGTATCGGATGTGGCGAAGCGAACTTACCCGGAGTTTGCACCAGGATATCAAAGTTCGTTCCTTGGATCTTGCAAACAGTCAACTCTTAAACCAAAGCACCTGATAAGTGCTTGTCTAAACCCGAAGAGGAAGGCATTAAGGTGTTTGAATTAAGTGACATAGTGATGAACAGTGAAACAAAAACACGAAACGAATTAGTGACAAGTGCGGCATAAGTTACCTTCAAAAATGTTGATTGGATTCAACGTTTTCTGAGGCGTTTTATTACGAAATATCTCGCCAGGAGCTTGCAGAACTCGTGAAAGCGAGATTCTGCATCAAAAACCGTTACCGGAGCTTCAAAAAGGTGATATTTTTAAGCTTCACAATAAACGCCCTGATAACTGCTTTGAGGCTGTTGAACTTAACTTAAGCATGAGTATTTGTGACAGTGATCTTATTATCTTAAAATTTATTAAACTGGTGCTATTTTAAAACTCCATATTAGGTTTCTTTCAGATAGGCATACTGGTGGGACGAATTTTGAGTCAAAACCACATGACAAGAAGAAGTCATTTAAAATACTGCTTACACTGGACGCAGATCCAAAAATAGTTGGGGAAAAGCCAGACAGACGACAAACGATGATTAACATTGTGCCCATATTATGATATAGATTATTGTATGAAGTAGTAGATATCTTTATTTGAAATTAAAAGCTCTTGGTTCCAATGAAAATTCTACCAGAATCGAATACACTTAGGCAAGCTAACGTTGCTAATTCGACGTACCGTGATGTGCCGTAGGCAAATTGGATTGGTAACCGTAACCGAGTTGCAGTCGAAATAGGTAACGTGCTTGACTGCTTATTTGGCTTAAAAGCCAAAGGCAGTGTACAACCTGGCGGCATGACTATTATTCATAGGAAAATCTTTGGCTAAAATGTGGTTATGAAGTTATATGTCTAGTTTCTGTGGCTCTTTACTCTATACAAATCATTCGATGATAGCGATGGCGGTGGTCGAAATACCGAAACTAAAGTGATATTTTGATAGCACTTGACAATCCCACCCAGTTTACAGCCGCTATCGTTGCTAGACGCTTTCATTGGTAGAATGTCATTTGTATAGATCCTCTGGATATAGATGCGACAAATGTTCTAATTCGCGTATGATTACTGTGATTGGCGCGTTAACAACCAATCATAGCAGTTTACACGCGTTTGACGATATCTCACACTAATTTTGCGTTCTAGAATCTGGTGGGTGGTTTATCATTTTATCATCATCATCATCATATGAGTCACTGGAACAGTTTGCCCTTTCGTAAAATCATATTTTTTTACACCATACGAGATGATTCGTATAGATTGTTCAACTCATCTGTACGCACGGAGCAATGTGTGCGTGCGTATATACTATACGGCTTTAATTTGTGTGTGGCAGTGCCGCAGCAGTCATATCGTCTGAGCAACACGTGTGTTAAAGCTAGAATTACAAGTGCACGCACACATGGAGTCGCACGCACGGATGTGTTGAACTATCTATAATGATTTGAAAGATAGTAACACCACTAGTCACAATATAGGACTACTTTGCCTTATGCACTTGAAACTATTCTTTGTAAATACAAACTATTTTAAGATAATTTTTATCTTTACTAGATTAATATACATCCTAAGGTATACTGTATGCTCAAATGTATTGTAAATATTTTTGAATATGTATCTTGCCGTTTTTAGTTAAGATTGTACTAATAATACAGTATTATTTACTTGTTTCTGGCATTAGCAGAGGAATCGCATATTTTGTAAATATTATCCGAATTTACTTTAGTTCCTTGGTAGGAAATCGAGGTGTTTTATATTGAGGTGGCGAAGTAAGATTGACATATATGTGCTTTAAGTGAAATAAAATTCTTGTACTCATACAGAATAAGTAATTTGGTACTTTCACACAAATTTTTATTTTATATCAAAGCTTGAAAGGCAAGACAGAATAAATAAAATCGAATTTGTAACTAACCACTATAAATATCATTTTAATAAATCTTCTTATTTCACCATCTGATTATAAAACCCTTTCGAATTTAAAACTTTTATGCGTATAATAATAATAATTAATATATTTTTGTAAATTGATATTATAAATTAACTTGTTATATACAAAGGGGATGAATGTGAATATTACCAAATCGCGCATTGTTATACTGCATTTACTAAAATATCGACACCCTCCAGTGCTGTTTGTTTGATTTAGTTTAACTATTGCGATTTTATTAAATGATAGTTTATGATGACGTTGATTGTTTCACAATAATATTATTGTTAATAATTATTAAAATATTGAGATATTTTTTTACTTGTTTGGTTTTATTTATCACTGCTTTTTAGGGTTCCATAGTCAATAAGTTCTGGTGGCGACGCTGCAGTGGGTGAGCGTTAAACCATCTGCGATGTTATGCTTGCGTGGGACCGCTGGAGCCCCGCAGCGCCGGAGCCGTGACAGAAACCATGGCAGCTCATGTTGCATGCTCGCTTGCATGCTTGCTGCATGCAAGGTGTATGCATGCTTCTTACAGGGAAATTAAAACCGTATGTTCACAATCAACTGTTTTATTGAGTGATTTTGTGTAAAATATATTATACCAACTGAAATATTTGACTAAATTAAAATTGGTAAAATTATTAGTTGGTAAGCAAGTTATTGTTTAAACGTTCATTTACCAACCATTTGGTTTGCGTTACAATTATTTTTGATGAGTTTATTTGCTGAGTAATAATTTGGAAAATGAAATTATGTGGCAAATTGTTTGGGTAGTGATAATTTGTATTTTTTTTTGTTGAAACAGGGCTAACCTGGTTTTACTGTATTCATTATGCAAATTGGTTGCACAATACTAAAACTTAGTTAATTATAAGCAATAATTTGCATGGTTAAAATACCCACTTAGCTGATGACACAATATTAACCAATCACCCGGTTTGCAGTAGGTATGAAAAATCTTATTGATCACCAGACTTTAATAGCAAAATAAATAAATAAATCCTTTTAAACTAACTTTCTGTAAAATCCAGTTGAGTACCTCAAAGAATCCACAAACTAAGTCAACGTCGATAAATAAAGGGCAACCTGAATTGAATCCCCAGCGGTTGCCACAGAATAGGATAGATAGAAGGTATAAATGTCTTCTCTTGAGTGGAGACCACGAACTGGTAAACGTTAGGTAGGACGCCCCTTAGGCTAAGTGGAGAGACGGTCTTCGCAGGTTGGCTGGTAGCAGCTGGATGACAGTTGCCGAAAATCGAAGCATATGGCGTGCAATTGGAGAGGCTTATGTCTAGCAGTGGACAGCTATAGGCTGATCATGATGATGATGTCAGAAAGTCAAATCCAGAAGTAAAAAAATCATGAGTCTTTGGACAAAGTGACATTCAATAAGCCATTAAGCTGGTGCAAAAGTCTAAAATATACGAGATTGAGATGAAAATGTCTCGTGTTCAATACCTTCCATGCCATTTGCTATAAGTGGATTTGGAAGTGAACTTAGGTAACTGATCTTGGGAAATTTGTTGCTAAGCATCCTGATAGAGTTGTCTGGAGTAATTGATAGCTGTACGCAACGGATAATCGGTGACGTAACTTTAGTCTTGCCTTATGGCTTTATTCTGACTTGTGGAAACAGTTGTCTACGCATTATATTTAGATGTCGCTGAGTGTACTAAGTCTTTTTCATCATCAACATCATTTCAGCCGAAAGACATCAACTGCTAGACATAGGACCCCACAAGTGACGCCATACTAATCGGCCCTATGCGTTTCGTATCCACCGGACCGCAGCCTTGACCAGGCCAGGTTAAGTCTTTTTACTAAACAGTTTTACAAAAAAAACCAGCATAGCAGCGTGTGTATGTTTTCACCTGTTATACAAAGCAGAACAAGATGGTCGGAGGTGCTTAAGAAGGTCAGTATGTACCGAGCGGTCCACACTGCCATAAGAATACGAAAATATGGCATACCTTGAAAACACGTCGTATATGGTCGCGAACGCTAGCAGTAGATGAATGACGAAGATGGAGCTGACCTTCTGTGCCTTATCTATTCAGTGCCTGAGCGGCTGGCCCACAATTTACACCAGGGTCATTAGGAATCTAAATTTGGGTCAGATTTTGATGAGAGAATGCGGTTGGGCCATCGTACAATCAACTGTGGAAGTCAGAAGGTATAAAATGGGATACCTTTAAATTAAAAGCTTGGCACCGTGACATTTTACGGTGATTCAAAGGGATTATTTTTTCGGCTGATGGGGTAACGTAGTAAAAAAAAGTATGTAGATTGTTGACAGATTTAGACAAAATGAGAATTATTTTGACATCTTAAATCATTGAGATTATGTTGTAAACTAAAAAAACTAATAGTTTTACATCCAGTTTTTGGAAAGAAATTGTCGATGTTAGTTTGTGACCTTTTATTGTTTTAACACCTGATCGGCTTCGGATGAAATTGGGCACGCGCAGTAGTACCAAATAAAGCACTGATATGATTAAAGTAAATAGTTCAGTAAAAATCATACAACATACTTTAGAGCCAGCACAGCCTGAGATGTAACATGCATGCAGGCACTGTACGTAGTAGTAATAAAACAGTAATGCCCTTTTAAAATCTGAAGTGCAGCTCTCAAAACCCGGGCATGTGGCATCCGGAATATTCTTACAGTGTATACTATAAAATTTTACATAATTTCTTCTTCAACCCATATTCACTCAATGCTGAGTGGATTGGATGGTGGTTTCGGTCTGCCTCTACCAACCTTTGTCTGTTACGTTGACCAGGCTGTCGAGCTACTTTGTTTGTGGTCTGCCTACGGTCCGATGGCAATTGCCGGGTTTTCACTCCCAAACCATAGCCCATCTACCCTCTGATCTGGGTCATATAACCCGCAGACTTCTACTTCTTTCACGTTACCACCAAAGCTAAGTCGGTTACCTTTATTCTTTTTCAAATCTCTATATTTCCAATTTATGATATAGTTACGAAAGAAATGACTCTTAAATAAAGCTAAAGACGACCATAAAAAGAAATTTCTTTCTCTAACTACTCTAAAATTGATGTTACTCATTTTTACTTAAAAGAAAAATATGCGTTTTTACCCGACTACGAAAAATAAACTTTAATGAGTCTTTTCAGTAAAATTGCTTAAAGAAACTCGTTCATTGATGCTTTTCGCTTTCGTCATGCAACACTGATTTAGCATTGCGGTTATTGAATAGGTACGTTTCATAGTTTCTTTATACCTACCAGTTGTTTGAATACAAATTGTGACACAAACCTGGAATTGACTAGGTATTATTATTTAATTATCCCCGAGGATTTGGATAATAATAGTGCTAATATGTTTATATATGGGTATCAAACTAATTTGACGGCACGATTTTAACAATTTAGAATTCGGTTGGATTCATTGTTGCAATACAATTCGCATCAAATTAAACAAAGAGTATTGTTTGTTTTTTTATCTATTAATATAATAATCTTATTAGGTACTTACTCTTTACTATTGGTATTGAATTATTTTCGATAAATGAAAGTGGAGTGCAACTCTTATATTGTATACGATAATTTGCCAAATGTGAGGAAGTTTGAAAAAGTTATGTTGCCTACACATTAATATTGATAGTAACTTTTAGAGGAACAACTATATAGTATTTAAAACACTACCAAATAAATTTTCATTACATAAGAACTATATTAATTGAAATTCACATATAACGAAACAGAATAATTAAAATTTGTGTTTTGTTCTATATAATTCACAAAAACAGTTAAATGAATATGTCAAAGTTAATAAATGATTTTGAGGGATTGACCGGAAAAGACAACACATCGGGAACAGTGGAAAGCTATGGGGGACAACTTTGCCCAGCAGAGAAAAATAAAAATTTGTCAGTAAAACAGTCTTTTACGTCTTTTGAACTACCCATTAACAATACATTGCTGTGAAACATTGACAATGCATTCCATTTCCATTTCTCTGAACTTAATCAGAATTATTTTCTGTATATTACGGTTCGTTGGATTCAGATTTCATTCTGAATATAATCATAGTAATGCAGTCATTTAATATTGCTTCATGCTCTGAACTTTGTAATGGGATTAAAAAACCGGCCAAGTGCGAGTCGGACTCGCGCTCTAAGGGTTCCGTACCATTATCGCAAAAACGGCAAAAAAATCACGTTTGTTGTTTGTTTGAATATTTAGTTTATTCTATTTTTAGTATTTGTTGTTATAGCGGCAACACAAATAAATCATCTGTGAAAATTTCAATTGTCTAGCTATCACCGTTCATGAGATACTCGTACAGCCTGGTGACAGACAGACAGACGGATTGCGCAGTCTTAGTAATAGGGTCCCGTTTTTACCCTTTGGGTACGGAACCCTAAACAAGTAAGATAGATATTTGGTAAGGCTAGGTTGACAACTGTAGGATGGTAAGTGACTAGTAACAGTTTGATTGTAACGGCACTTTTACGCCAAATTCGGAGTTATCAATGAACAAGAAAACGGGAATAACGAAAAATAACAAAAAAATACAAATATAAGTTTTTAAGCTCACATGGTCACAATCCTTAGAATTAATATTTGTTTCGGGATTTCAACCAAAATCAAAATATACATGGTAAATATCCCGAAACAAATATAAATTCAAAAAAAATATCAGTCGGGATCGAATTCAAGTGCTGGATCGTTACGAACAAAAAAAAAATATTGCTAGCATACCGGGTCATCGTTTGCCATGTCCGAAGATTTGTTATATCTACCAACCCACACTAGACCTCTGTCCCAGCAGTGGGAACCTTACAAGCTGATTAAACAGTAATCACTGTTTAATCAGCTACTACAGAGACCTATATTTTAGACATAAACCCCGAAAACGAATTACAGCCCGAACTGTATACGTAAGTACTTTTATTTTCCGGGATCCAATCGTGTCCCTGAAGAACCCCAAGGGATAACCCTGACACATTTCTCACTGACCGAAAGAATTTTCTTTTCAGAAATTATTTATACCATAGCGGTAAAGCAATTTTATGAATAGCTGTGATTCTCACTTTTTCTGAGTGGAAAATTGTTATTGAATTTGTCTATTAAGAAATTATCAGTAGCAACCTAAGGGCTTAGACAAATACCTTGACTTAATACGACACGAAAATTCACGATATAAGCTTACAGCAAAATATCTGTATTCCTGAAAGGACAAGCAAGGTATATCACATCCACATAGGATAATCCCATTAACCAGGCTCGTGACTCCTGACATTTTATCAGCAATTATGACTGTCGTAAATTCCAAAATATATGCAACTAGCGTCTGCCCGCGTAAAAGTGTTTTATTATCCCAAGGGAATACAAACTATCCTATGTCCTTTCCAGGGTCTCAAACTATCTCCATGACAAATTTAACCTAAATCGCTTCAGTAGATCCAGTGATTACCCCCTACAATCTCACAAACTTTACCTCTTTATAATATCATATATATATATAGTATAGATTGACGTGCGCTACCGAAATATCAAGTTCTTCGAATGATGAATTCTCGTCGTTCTCTACGTCTTATTGGAGTCTGAAATGTGAGCTTGGCTAATAGGATCTGCCCGTGTATGTGTTATATGTACATACACCCAACTCATACTTTTAAGGCATACAGGTGTTTTGCTATATACTTATTTGATATACAGACACATCCAAGCTTCAGACTGCGCAATTTAGACGTACAATTTATTGAACACATTACAAAATTAAAGGCAAAAGATACTCCACTCTACTCCACTTAAATGCAAATCATATTTTCCCTTAACACACACATATATTTTTCTATAATGTGACGAAGCTTTTAAAGTTCTTCGTTATAATCGTAAACTAGAACGTTTCAGGTTAAGGGTTCTGAAGTTAACTGCTACATACGAGTGTGAAATAAGGTTATGAGGACGGCATGTGAATTATAAATGTTTGTTTAACTGGGTTGTAATGAGAAAAGTGTGAATTCAATTTATATCTAGTTACATGAATTTTCGATTGCTGGTTGTAGTAAATATTAAGTGTTTTAACCACCTATTTTTTATTTGAACATTTTTAATTTCACTAGGTATATTTTCAGGGCTCTTGTTGAGATTTAGTTGTCACGAATTTCTCTTTTTTATTTTGTTCGTTATATATAAAGACTTAAGGCATTAAGAATTTGCAGAAATATAATTCACATCGTACGAAGCTGAGGACATTTTGCTAAACACCAATTTAGGAAAGCTAATAATGTTAATTGATGAGGCACAAGAAAACACATTATTACATTTAAGATTATAATTCATATTTTCACATTATCTTTATCACTAGAATGCTTAGAAGTACTATGCTAGTATTATATTTTCTGTGGAAGTACCTACAAGTTAAGAAACTCCAGCTCCAACCCGTTTTATTTCACGCGGAGCAACTTCTATCTGAGTTCACCGATCCATGGAGAATAGAAAGTTCACAAACTACGACATTATCAGTTCACAAGTAAACGTAGTCAATATTTAATATCGCAGTCGAACAAAATAACAGCTCCCTGCAGACAAACTCCTTCAGAATTTAATTTTAAATCCTCGTCGTATTTCAATGGGCCATAGAGTAAGCAAACTATACAGCGGTGACAAGTGACCCAATAAATGTTTGTGAGTTACAGGTCCAGGAAGGCTAAACTACATAATGAGGGTAATCTGCCTCTAGTGCAGGTGCATCATGAACCATTAGACAGTGTAATGTATACCAACACGACAGTCATCAGTCATCATTTTTAGAATATAATAGAATAGAATGTAACTTCATTGGTTAAGTAGATGTAACATGTCACTGATAAAATACATTTTTAGGGGCCGAGTCACCCACGTCCGTAGGACTGTACCCTTTGATTCCCTACACGGGTGGGGCAAATTAGGTGACATCTGGTGGTAGGCTTCGGCCGAAGGCTTGCGACCACTTACCGGGCAAAATCGTACCGCCAAGCGGCCTAGCCGTGTTCTGATACGATGCTCGGCGTAGCCATTAGAGGAGTTGGGTCGAGACAGCTGTTCCACTGCAGGCTGACCAGCCTGACGCGCGCTGTTATGGACGTATCGGGAGACTAGTCGCGGAGCGTAGCGGGATCCGAGGCACGGTGCGCCGCTGGCCGACCGCAGGTAGTTGGGGGCCCAAGTAGTGTGCCAGCCACACACGAAAAGCTGCCCCCCCAACTGTCGAAAAAACCCGGAATGCACCATCGTGCTTGTTGGTGACCAGATGGAGAGGGCCCGATGGACATTCCGGGGGTCTCAGGAGTCCCCACAGTCTCCAGACCAGTCCCCCAATGATAGCGTTATTTTCAGTGCGTGTCCGTAGGTTATCAGAGTGGCACCTCATCTCACTTCCTACTTCTCTCCCCCCTATAACTCGTAACAATGCAAAGGAGAAAAAAAAAGCTGAACAGCGGCAGCACGCCCTCCCACATAAAGTGCACCTCAGTAATATAAGGGGTCTGCACTCCAACCTCAATGCAGACCATCACCACCTGGAGACTGATAAGCCAGCTCTCTTCTTCCTTTCGGAGACGCAGATAGGATGTCCGTCAGACGTTTCGTACCTTACTTACCCAGGGTTTACCCTGAGCACAATTACAAACCACGTGCGGGTGTATGCATGTACGCCCGTGACGACATCTGCTATCGGCGTCTCCGTAACCTTGAAGACTTCAGGTTTTCAGTGCTGTGGGCTCTGGTTGACACAGGGCTGGACATTATTATCTACGCCTGTGTCTATCGTTCGCACAGCGGAGATCAGGTGACAACCAGGCTCACGGAGTACCTCAGTGAGGCGGCTGATGCGGCACAGCAGTGATACCCTTCCGCCCAATAAGTGTTACTGGGGGACTTTAATGGCCACCACCAGGAGTGGCTCTTCCCATACCAGAGCACAGATCATGCTGGGCGAGAGGCGAGACAGCATGCGCTAGCATTATATCTCACCCAGCTGGTCCAGGGGGCAACGAGGGTGCCGGATGTTAATTCGCATACAGCCAACTGCTTGGACCTTCTGCTGACAACAGATCCAGACCGCTACTCGGTGTCAGTATCTCACCTCTAGGTAGCGCCGACCATTGTCTGGTGAAGTCTGTATCGGTCTACTCCCCGCCGGGTGAACCGGCGGGTTTGGCGATACAAGTCAGCAGATTGGGATGGCATGCGTTCTTTCTTCACATGTTATCCTTGGCAGCCTACCTGCTTTTCTTCGACTGATGCTTCGCCATGCGCTGACGCCGTGACAGATGTGTTGTGTCGGGGAATGGAATACTACATTCCGTACTCTGACGTAGCAATGTCCAGAGCCGACCGGCCATGGTTTGGTGCCGAATGTTATCGCGCAGAAGCGCTCAAACACAACGCAAACCTGGCATGGGTCGACGCTCTTATGCGAGTGTCGTCGGTCAAAAGAAGAGAGCCTTCAACAGGGCTGCCAAGTCCTGCAAGAAGGTGATGCGAACGGCTCGATTTGACCACATTAGCCGGATAGGGAACAAACTTGCTTCATACCCGGCAGGTAGTAAAGCGTTTTGGTCCCTGGCTAAATCGGTTGAATCGAACTACTGCCGCCCCTCACTACCACCACTGCTGAAACCCAACGGGTCGCTGGCCCACTTTGCTGAGGAGAAAGCAAACCTGTTTGCCTCACTTTTTGCGGCATCTTCACGTTTAAATTCTGGCGATGCGGGGCCTCCTGTCTATCCTGATGGATGTGAAACGATCCTGTCGGAAATTCGCATTCACAAAAAGGACGTCCGTAGGGTGCTGCTTAACCTTGACGTGAACAAAGCCAGTGGCCCTGATGGGATACCAGCAATTGTACTCAGAACTTGTGCGCCTGAACTGTCTCCGATCTTGACACGCCTTTCGCCTTTCGTTAGATATTGGAAAAGTACCGAATGCTTGGAAGCAAGCCAAAGTTCAGCCTGTGCCCAAGAAGGGCAGTCGGGCTGACCCAGCCAACTATAGACCCATCTCAGTAACGTCCATCCTCTGTAAGAGTATGAAACGGGTGCTTAACTGTAAGCTCCTGGCATACCTAGAAGGTAACGACATCCTCAGCGATGCCAATATGGCTTCCGCCAAAATCGATCAACTGGGGATCTTCTAGCGTATGCCATTCACATCTGGAGTGAGGCCATCGAGAGGCACGGAGAAGCACTTGCCGTCTCCCTCGACATCTCGAAGGCTTTTGATATGGTCTGGCACGAAAGCCTCATTAGTAAGCTTCTTTCATTCGGTCTGCCCAGTGGTTTGTGTGTTTGGATTGCGGACTTTCTGAGGGATCGGTCCATTCGAGTGGCCAGCTGAACGTCTAGCCAACTGGATATTAATGCCGGGGTTCCTCAGGGGTCGGTGCTCTCAGCAACATTGTTCTTGCTCCATATAAACGATCTATAAATACTGGTATCAGCAGCATCATGGCAGCTGCATTCAGTTTGACTGGAAGCTGACTGTAACATATTATATAGTTGAGGAAAGTCTAGGCAAATGGATTGTGGCATCTACGCATACTTGTTCTGTGATGAACGTCTGTTAAAAGAATCCGCTTTGGCGCAAATTGCTGGCGTACCGGCGACTCCTAACGACCGTCCATTGTACGGAATACGTCACCTGGACTTGTTGTTACAATATCCTGGGTCTTTATGTCGAGGATTTTAAATTCTGGTGTTGCGATTTTTTTTTTAATTGCCGCATGTTTTATTGTGTATTGCATTGTGGAGAAAGTTTTGTAATGCGGTTTTCGAAACAAAACCTTATTGTATTGTATGACTTGTTATATACGATTTTACTAAGGTATACATTTTTTTGCATAGTTCTTTACATAAAATTAACACTGACTAGATGGTAAATAAGGCATTGAAAGTGAAATTAACAGATCCCAGCCCCAGTTTCTTCTAGAAAAAAATATCGATGCTCACCAAATTAACCAGTGCGATTGACAATTAGAAACCCATCCCATCACAATAACTAACGCGCGTCTGGTTATTTTTCACTTTTACGGCAATTTACGTCTCAGAAACTTCCAGAAATCTTTCATCTGTTATTCTTGTTAAGTAATCTTTTTCTTCTTTTCGGTTCCATTAATAAAAAAATATCTTAACTGTTTAAATTTTATCCGATCAGTATGTGGTTACCTGGACAGCTCTGTCTTTCACCACTAACGAAGGTTATTCAAAAAGTAATATATTATGATTAATTAATTAATTAAAAACAGGCCGAGGCAAGCAAGTTATGACCCATCCCAACTAATGGCGCCCGTTCACGAACATGATGCACGGATTGGCACCACTTAGCTCATGAAGCGTGCCAATCCATGCACACCTTCATCATGAAGGGAACCAAATGATCGAACACATGTGCCACCATCAGAGACATTTCAGAGAGAATGACACATTCAACTGCTAGAGCACACACAAGTCAACGAACGACACTTATTTACAGTAAATTACAGTCGGAACATGGTACTCACACATGTGCTGTGCAAAAAGTCTACTTCCTATCTAAACTAGTCCTAGGTCAAACCTGTCAGTCAAGACTGCGTCACCCGTATTGCGTGTCCGTCAACCGTCAGTTGTGATTGAGGCTTGAACAACAATTTGTGAGCTCGACTGCAATATTTCGCTACAAATCACTCTGGCTGTTTCTATATGAGAAGTTTTTGTGTCGCATTTATTGGGTTCTAGTTGAGCTTACGGGCAAATAATAAATTGGACCTATCTGTTCAAGGACTTACTCAATTCTAGCCAGAGCTCATAATTATTTAATTTATATAATATAATAGAAACATAGCTAAGTAAACAAATAGTTTTTATTTACATAGATAAAAATATATACAGTGTATTAAATACTTAATTAACTAAGATTAGAAAACAACATTACATACAGTGTGATAATAAAGTACATGTACAAAGGCGAGCTTAATTCAATGTTGAGTTCTCTTACAGCAAACCCTGGGGTGACAGAGAAAGATGACATTATAAAGGGCAGGATCCAGTGTACAATTTTAAAATAACTTAAGACTAATTAATTAAAATATACTTACATAAATACATATTTTTATATACATACTAAAATTATGTCATTGCGCAAGGAAATGTTCCTTAATCGTCCTCTTGATGACTTCCAGAGAAGGACTGTCGCGTAGGGAATGTGGGAGAGAGTTCCAGAGTTGTGTGTCGTGGAGGGCGAAGGAGAAGAAAAGTAGCAGTGCGACAAGGTTTACCCCTCGGGACAAGGTACTCAAAGCGTTCACGAAGGTATTGAGGAGAATTTGGATTGTAGAGGATAGGATACAAAAAGGATAGGATATGGGTATCTCGTCGACAGCCGAATCGGCAGCCAATTCAATCTGTTCCGAAATTCCGATACATGGTCGTATTTGCGAAGGCCAAAAATGAAGCATGTAGCATATGCACAAGTTCTGCAGTCGTTCGAGTTTATTAAGGAGTACCTCCGTTGCATCTAAGGAACAGACATCCGCATAGTCTATGAGTGGTAGAAGAAGAGATTGCGCAAGAGTAACCTTAGTGTGAAATGGTAAGAATTTTTGGAGACGTTAAAGGGACTGAAAATAGTAAAAGACCCTCTTACTCACATCAGCAATATGCACCTCCCAAGAGAGGTTAGTATCCATGTGAACGCCTAGATTTTTTGCGCTTTTGGTGTAATTTATGGGCACTGAATCATACATAAACAATTAAAACAAAAACTACTTACTAACTAATCCTAAAAATATACTAAACTAAAATATGGCGTCGCAAAACTCTCCACACCGTTGTTCACTGGTATTGTGCCCAAAAGATTAGAGGCATTGCATTTGCATGGCAATTCTTATCCTCTGACCAAGGTAAAAGCGAGCCCTTGGGTAACACAGATAAGTGGTTCTGAAACATAAGAAAATAATTCTTAATATGAGAGGAATGCAGGACCGAGATGTTAGTGATGTTTTAAATTAAGTCATAGTCAGATGATGTGTACTCTAATAACCCATAATGCGATTGTGGAGCTAAATCCCAAATAATGCCTTACCTTTTGTCGTGTTCTCGGAGCAACAATACCTGAAATATAAGATGAAGATGCAAAGTCGACGAATCTGAATTCTGATCAAAACACATTTAATTGCGAATCATCGATGTGACGAAGAAAAAGAAAGAATTTTCATTGACGCACACATAGGGTTGCCAGGTCTTAAAACCGAAAAGCCGGACAGACCAGTCAGTTTAGCCGGATATTTGGGTAAAAAGGCTGGAAATCTATTTTTTTTTAGTCTTAGTATAACACGACATTTTTTGAAAAAGTAAATCAAGGATTTTTTTATCATTTACTTACCATAACATCTTCTCAAATTCTAATGAAACAATAATAAAATTAAATGATTCAGTCTTCGTTATTATTAACCATTCTATATTAATTTCAGTAATTGCAATAGTAGTTAGCAGTAACTACTACTGCAATTTGCAATGGAAAGCAAATTGAAACGTTTACTTACCATACAATATTTTTGTGTTTTTTAATGAAATAACAAATTTAATTAATCAGACTTCCTTTTTATATTATTCATTGCTTACTTACTATACTGTGACTTTTAATTTCGTAGACTAAACTGATAGCTGCCAATATGATGTTAATGCTTAAAAATGCGTTAAATGCCTTATTGTTTTTTAATGTTGCAAGCGCGAAGCATAGTGTTGTAGGTAAGGCTCAATCAGTGATTCATCGAATCGATGTGGCATGACTCCTCAATTGAATTTTACTAATTGGTGTAAAAGAATGTTTTATGAATATAAACGTAATATATTTAAATATAACAGTATTCATACATGTAGCACATTAACTTTTAATGTGTTAAATATGAAATCAACAATAAAATAAATGCGGTCGATAAAATTAAGTCTGACATAAATGAGTAGAAACTAATAAGGGCCGCTAGATTCCAAACAATTTTGCAGGCATCTTCTTTTAAAGCTCATTTTCCTTTAAAATTGTCAAAAAATATCAAATTTACAAAGCCGGACAGGCCGAACACCATATAATTAGTCCGCAGACGTAACTAAAAAACATGACTGTGTCTGGCTTTAGCCTGGCAATCCTACGCGCACAGAATGCATAGGAAGTCGAAAAACAAAACAAAAGAAATCTTTTGCAAAGCGAAAAGGCCTATCAGGATTTGAGTATTTGTATTACCAGCAAATACTTCTAGGCCGTTTCGCTATAGGTCAATAAAGACAAACATTTATTGAAATAATTGACTTTCAAAAGAACCTTTTAATAGTTTTTAATTATATTACTTTACCTAATTGATTTTGAAGTAGACTTTGAATTATTTGAAAGTATTCAAATGTTTTTGTAGACTAAATTGCTATTTGACATTGAGCTGTTTTATGTCAACAAACTGTAACAAAAATAAAATTTATTGTAATAATAATCAATAACAAGTTACCTTAGGAGGCTCTCGTTAGGCAGCTGGGTCAAGGGCTTGATACCTCTGCCTGACCACCGCTTGCATGGCTTGGACACTGTGCCCGATACCGGGGGGGCCTCAACTTTATATAAATGTTCTTTTTAAGTCTCAAACATGTACAAAATAAGAAAAGTGGTTAAATGATGGAAATAAATAATAATAATTAAAACCTAATATTATTAATAGACCGTAGAATCTAAACAGTAATTTATAAGCACTTGGTCTGATTTTAAACACAAAACATTATTTTCGAAACAACAGTTTTCACAAAAACAACCTTATCATCAAAAATAGAACCAGAACAAACACGGGAGATATTAAGAAGACATATTTAATATGACATAACAGCAGAGCAACAACGCTAAGGGAAGGACAAATAAAAAAATCAAAGAGACAAGGGTAGCCTCGGGGGCCATAGCTGTCCCTTGTGTAACGGACTTGTCCTATCCACGCACGGAAATAGGGATATAATAAAAATGTAGACAACATGCTGAAATGACGAATATTATTCGTAGTTTTGATGGAAATGTCAGATCTGAGAATAATTGACCCAATTTTTTGGGCGTTTCGAATCGGAGGCGTTGATTGATAAGCATGAAGTTATATGATTGATAAAATCCTCTCCTTAAAGATGTGTTATTACACCTGCTAGTTGTGGTTCTAGCGTTCTTTAGTACTTAATGATGGAAACGTAGCTCAAGTAGTTGTGAAAAAAATATCCGGTCAGTAGGGAAGGTAATGGAACGTGCTCCGGACAAAGTTAATAAAGTATGCAGTAGAAACCTTCATTCATGCACGTTCTTTTTATGTATTTCAGTGCAACAATAGGGGATACTAAGACAATATTTGCTAGCTTTAATGATGCCTGAGATGAAGCCGGTGACCCTTAGCTATTACATAATTTTAGATAAAATAAAGCTGGTAAAAACGATAATCCTGTTGTAGAAACATTTATTTATTAGAGGCGTTCTGTTACATTTCACTAAACTTGCAACATATATAGGATAAAAACTTTATTTCTAAAACAAAGAAAACTGGTATAGTGAAAATACGGAGTAACCTCGCACAGAAAGTACGAACAACCTTTATTTCCTGAGAAAATATTAAGAAGCGTTCCCAGTAGCAGTCGCCTTTGACCGGCGTGGGCGTGGGCGGTTGGATTCACTTACAATTGAATTGTGGTGCGAACTAGGAGCCACAGCGGAAGCCTTTTACGATTCCATTGTTTTCTTGGAATATTCTTGAACTAATATCGTGAATATCTATATTAAAATAAAATTAGACAACTCAATACTTATTTGTGTCAGTATTTAGTATGCCTGTTGCCTGCCAAGTCGAACCGTATATATTTATGGATGTTTTGGCTAATTTGAATTGAATATAGCTGGCAATCATAGTGGGATTGAAGATACGTTGGCAGCTCTAAACACAAAGTTGTAAGGACTCGTGGTGTCTTCATTCAATGTTGTTGCTTATAATAATACTAACTGATGACAAATTTACAATTGCGCATTTATTTGCGATAACAATAACGTGAGTAATAAACCAACTTCATGCTAAAATTACTAGTATTAAATTACTAGTGTTAAATTCGACTTTCCTTTTATTGTTGAAATGAAATACACCGGATGGTAATTTAGTATAGTTTAATAATTCTGTATCATTGTCATAACTGTTTGTCTCTAGATTGTGCCTTTGGCTGACCGAGAGCACTTTATGAGATTGTTTCACTGTATGTGTACGTACAGAGTATTAAACGTCTATGTCGTTTTTTCAGATTCGCTTTGATACTAAACCTTGCACCATCCATCTTGGTTGGATCATCTGGAGAATTGCTCGTGGTCCTTTGTCTCCAGTACGTTGCAGTTTACACGCCGAGACCGAGACGTGATCATCATCAGAACGGAGTACCTACCTAGTGTGCTGACTGTATTGTTCTATTGCTTTCAATTGGAATGTTGTCTTAGCAAGCATGCACTAAAAAGTTTAACCGCATATAGATGAATACAAGTGTTTTAAATGGGGCAAATGGCTATTGTACCCCCAGTAACTGGGCAACACGATGCCTTTCGGCAAGACTGGTGGCAGATTTTCTGGCTTTTGATTACCTGATTACTCTGAGCCGGGATCGGTTTTCAAGTCATGGAGGAGTAGCGGTATACAATGAATGCTCACCCATCCACGAACCAACCTCGGCATGTGTTGCTTAACGTTGAAGATTTACCCATGTGGCTGTTTTTATTTAGGCACGAGCTCTTCCTCTAGGAACACACGTTTATTTGTAAAATTGTTATTTCCAGCATCGTAATTGGAACATTTTATTTTACCAACTACTTGAGCCATTACAATAAAAACTAATACAAGCACTAGGAATTCAAGAAAACTAACCACTTACTACCTATACCCTTTCCGCTGGATAAAATAAAAGGTAAACAAACCATAGCAAAAGGTTTTTATAGCGTCTTCTTTGCTGTCAATAAAATAAAAAATATCATGAGAAGATGTTTATTTCTAACAACAACCAAAAACACACATGCACAAAAATACGTCAAACATTGAAATTATTATTTACTTATCTGTATTTTACAACAATATCAATATTTTTAACAAAAAAAAATATTATTAAAACCAAAACCCATAGCCGACATTAAAAAGCATCTCGAAAGCCTGGAGTTCGGCACTAATATGATAATAAATTAAAGAGTGATACAAAAGTAACCATTTTGCGTTCTAAGGTTGTATTTTTAAAATTAGTTGGATTATAACCGTGTGACGTTTGTATGTTTACCATTTATTTTTAGCTCCAGCGCTTAGAGTATACACTACTGCAATATCCATTATAGTAAAACTTCATGTTTAATCTTGACCCTGTTGATAAAACAGACAGTACAAAGGTTCGCTGAGACCACATTTTTAGTACTCTCCTTTGCGCTATCTGAGCATTATACCGACCTAAAGACAATCGTATATAATTCTGCTTTGTTTATAGCTCTATTGCATTGTTGCTCTAAAAAATATATCAAGACTATTAGGTACATGTATTAGGTTAAGAATGAAAGAAAATGTTATCTCTTATATATATACCTTCAAGCAGAGTTCATCAGAGCTGAGCATTAAGTTTCTGCAAAACAATTACTGGTTAATAAACATTACGATCGGACCTAAAACATTTTAATATTCATAATTAATTTTAAATTCAATTACGTTGGTTATTATTTGTTTATTTGCCTCTAAAAGCTTTTGGCAAACACCCTGTTTAACAATTATTATACATTAAAGCGTCCCAATGTTGAAACATTGAAGTAGAGACTTATATGTAACTAGATAACGCAAGTCCCTCCATTTGTATGAAAACCAAGCATGCCATTTTATTACACACAATGGGGATGTGAACGCAAAGCTGAGCGCAGATGTCGCTGGCGGCTCAATCATCGTCATCATCATATCAGCCGAAAGACGTCTACTGCTGGACATAGGCCTCCCCCAAGCGTCGCCACTTTGACCGGTCCCGTGCGTCTCGCAACCAGCGTATCCCTGCAACCATCACCAGGTCGTCGGTCCACCTGGTGGGAGGCCTTCCAACGCAACGTCTTCCGGTTCGCGGTCGCCCCTCCAGAACCTCAATCAATGGCGGCTCAATGGCTGCTGTCAAATAATTTTTGCTTTGTTTACATGACATTTTTTTGTTATTTTTTTTTGTTTATTGAGAGGCAGACTTTTATACAATAAAATATTTTTCATCGGTGATATGTTCTAGATTTGGCAATTTTTTAGTTGTAACGAGTTATTTTTTACTTGACTCATGGTAGGCAAATTTATAAAAAATTAGAGAACATTACTTTAATGTGTTGGTATTCTATAAGTTTTAGGTTAAAAGTTTGATTTTATTTTCGGCAATCAAAGCCTCAAACATATGAAGGCCAAGCATGTAGCATTCCTGCTCCACTATATCGCCGAAGATTACCAACATAATCAGAGTTAGTTTGACATGTACTTACATAACATAACCTATACATACGAGTATGTATAGCCTTTCCCCAGTTTTTTTAGCGTAGTATATTTGGCCAACAAATGAACACCGGGGTTGGTACATTAAAAATTACTGAATGATAGGTTACAAAATGTATGGATTTGCCGGTTTACAATAGTCTTAGCGACAATGCGCGACCTATCGTGAAAAATGGCAGTTCACATCCCCATTTGAGAACAAAACTTACCGATGAAAGAAAATGTTTCCACCGTCTCGGCCAACTTTTTAAGGTTCTGTATCCGGATGATCCAAACGGAGCCCTATTGCTGTCTCTCACGTGTCTGTCCGTCGTCTGTCACACAGTTTATACAGCCAAACGGTTAGCGCTACAGTCTTCAAATAGTCACAGCATGTTGTTGACCCAAAGCCATAAAATTGTCAAAACATATTTATAAATGTTTTTAAGGGGTGGTCCCATACAGCTCGTGGCCATCGTTGTTAAGAGCTCGTTGACTAGTTAAATGTTGTATTTTTTGTTTAAAAAAATATCCGAAAACAAAGGAACGAGAAGCAACCAAAATCAGATTTTTTTTAAATTTCGCTCCGAAGAATTTTTTAACTTCCCATTAACCTATGAACTTCAAATTAGGTGATAATATTTACTATTACGTATATATTTTAGCAACAACTACAAATATATTGATAAATCAGTTTTTTTTTTTTTAGTTTCGTAATTTTTCCTAATAAAACCGATTTAGCGATTTGGTACGGAACCCTAAATGTGCGAAGTCCGACACGTACTTGGCCGGTTTTTTTGTAGAGTTTTTTCAGCTCAATACGGCATAATAAGGCATTTTTCAAAATTTCGGTATATTTCCTGTGCCGATAACGGTAATAAACAGCTCATTGTTCTCACTTTTATTCCGTTTTTTCAACAACCGTGGTAAATAAAACCGCGTCATCTAGTTAGATTTATATCTGTGATTGGAACACAGTAATAATCCTGCGGCTTGCCGTAATTATAATTATTTATATTAACCGCAGAGCTGCTTTTGTGTTGCGCCACAATACAATTTGGATTAATTTAGAGAAGTAACCAACATATTGGAGTCTACTTTCCTATGGATAGATTTTGGTACGTCTTCTTAAAAATTAAGAGGACAGACAACATTCATTCATATTGAAACATCACCACTTCCGAATGAGATTCAGAGTCAGTGGATTATATCTTAAATGTTTTTTCCATCCTTCAGCATGGTCAAGTCTGTCTTTGACTCCCTATTTCTGTAAAGTGTTTGGAGAAAGAAACCTTTTCTTACAGTTATCATCAGGCTCTGATCGCACAGTAGTAAATCATATACTAAAACAGCACCTTACCAAGCCACATGCTTCGGAAATCCTGGTCTCTGAGCGCAGCAGTGTGCAAGGTACATTCTTTGCCGAAGGGGTGGTCGATGGGGCCGAAAACTGGCACGACGTATCACTCACAAGTTTGATCGATGACTTGATGAGGGCTGCTTGAATCCGCTGGATGTGACGCGGCAGGATGTGGATTTGGTGACACTTGGGGGAGGCCTATGTCTAGCAGTGGACTGTGTGTGTCTCTCGGCTGAAAATGATGATTTTGGGAGACGAATGAACGAAAAAGATGTGACGCAAATTGAAAATGGGTTCTGAGACAAATGACATACTATCATTGACCTATACATATCAAGAGTGGCAAAAGCATGATAAAATGACAAATATGTATGGGAACATCAAACGCTGTCGAAAGGTCACGTGGTCAATTCCTTACATTGTGGCATTTCGACCTTTGCCATCGTTTACATTGAATGAGACTTGTCTAGAGCCTCTGGTGAAACACGAGGCGCAGTTCTTAATATAAATAATACCTTTCAATCCTCTTATATTCTTCAACTGATATTTCCTGAGAAATCGAATGAAATTCTTCTAAAAGGCTTAGATCAGTTCTACGAACAATCCGTTTGTTTACCAAGCATTGTCTCTCCCAATAGCAGGGAATCGGATTAATTTCTAGCTTCTATCGCATACAGATTCTCCTTCATTTACAAGAAACTTTCTACCAACCAAATATTCTCAGAATCGTCTTTTGAATAAGCGGTAACGTTATTTTTTCCATTGAAAAGGCCAACAATTTTACTAATGTATTCAAGCAACGTTTCCTTTAGGTACTTTGATATATTTCATTATTTATGTTACCATTCAGTGACCAATTGTCATTAAATTTATTTAAAAAAAAATGTTAGTTGGCTGTTTACCTGTGAACTAAATTAAAAAGATTTGTTTTTAACCAAGTTAGAAATCCATTTTTCTGTGCCAGAAAGATGTACATCTTTTAATGTGGTGGCTGAAAGGAGCACTATTTGCGAACGTCAAATCATCTGTAGTTAGAAGATTCAAAGGCCTACAACACTTAACAATTCAATCGCAGGAAATCGTATTAATTTCCAGCTTCTATCTCAAACAGATTTCTATCATTTTCAAGGAATATACCGTCAGTATCTATAGTACTATACATCAAAACACCTAAGACTCGTCTCTCATGTAAGCTGTAACATCTCCGTGTAACTTACAGACACGATCCATATCTCTCGAAGATATCTGTGTCATGGCTTCCGAAGGCAAACTTGCACCAAACAGGTCTCAACTAACAATTCAGACGATATTCTGAATATCTGTGATGCGACACTGCGTAGGTGATGCAGGTTCAAGTTGTGTGTCATGAGGGTTGGCAAAACAATTTCGTAGTTTATTTAATTATGAAAATTTAATATTGAATAGTTTTGAGCCGTTTGCCCGAGTGCACGTCTTATTTTTAAGGAGATTTCTCGCTGACCGATCGATACTATGCGTGACCAGAGGGCTAGCTCGTTCTTTGCGCAAAGAATCAGCATTGCCATTCAACGTGGCAATGCTGCCAGTCTTCTGGGCACGTTCCCGGATGACGAGTACTTCGACGCCTGAGTGTACCTTTATTTTGTGTATAGTGTAAGTAGTTAGGTTTAGTATAATCCGAATCTATGTCATGGTGGCCCAGTGGCAAAGACCTCGCCTCTCGTGCTTGAGGCCGTGGGTTCGAATGCGGGCAAGTACCAATGTGACTTTTTCAATTTATATGTACTTTCTAATCTTGGACATCGCTGACAACAGTGTAGGAAAACATCGTGGGGAAACCTGGACTTATAGTGAGTTTATTATAAGATTGTGCTCCATTGGTGTAATAGCTGCAAGGCGTTCCAGTGTGAGGATAAACTAATAAATAAATAAATAATTATGTATAGTTTACTTTTGTTTAGTGTTTAAGTATGTACATATTAACAACTTTGTTTTACAAATTATGTTGAATTAAGCGCCAAGCATTTTTCTGTAAATTACCCTCAAACTGAAGAAAGCTGTCACAAATAACAAAAAAAACAAAGTTACAAAAAAATAACAAAACTATCTGTCAAAAATTACTTAAGGTAATTATTATTATTACCAAAATACTTAAGGTCGTAACAATATGTGTATAGGTACATAAATAATAAAATAAATTAATGAGTGGAATTAAGCTGTTTCTGGAAGTATAGTAGACCCTGCGATGGCGTTTCCACTTCAAAGTTTGTTTAACGAGACTGCCTAGATTCTAAAATCTAGAAGACCATTAATTTTATTCATGTTACATATACGAACAGGCCATATCTCTGGAGCGTTCTAACATAATCCGGAAAAGTGATACACAAACAATGTACCATTTTTTCTGGCAATATCTCAGCTATAACCAGAAACCCGACTTTGTCATATCACGCCTTGTTGTCAATGAAATGCAAACAAAAACTTTATCCATAAAAATGTGACCCATGAAAAATTTCAGTCAAAATGTTTGTAAGAGATTTTCGGGTGAAATAAATGTTTCTCAGCTAATACGAGCAAAATTCTGTGAATACATTTGTTGGCTTCTTAATTTGAAATATAAATTTTATTTAAGGTACCGTTCTCAAAGCAAAAATGAAAACAAGCGTATCTTTGTTAACTTTTATGAAATTGACTGTCGGTTAAACTATTAAAGTTATTTTTATTGTACAAAAATCTTTACCCAGGAATCAATAATTGTTCCATGGAATGAAATAAAACGAGTCATTGAGTCCGCATCAGATGAAACTAACTAAACCACAAAAAAATGGTACAAATTGAGTCTAACATGCTATCCGTACCACACGAGAATCAGCATACATTGAGTGAAAAGTTTGGTATCGCGAGGTTGGGTCCAAGTTTGGCGCCTTGTCGCCTGCTACATTACACGGACTATTGGCACTCTCCACCAACTGCCAACTTCCAAGATATAATAGTTACGTAATAGTCTTAAGTTCTAGAAGGAGCGCTTTGGGCGTACAGACCAAGTGCAGAACTATAAAGCCACAACTTGAAAGCACACACAAGTAAAACGATTTACAACTACTATATTAAATTAAATTCGCTTGCGGATCTCCGCAGATGTGATTTTTGTTCTTTTTCTTCATCAATCCGTTACTGTTGAGGGTCGCGACCACATATGTGCATATCCAAATATGCTGTGAAATTCCGTAGATGTGATGAATATCAATTATAAATTATCTTATGTTAACGAAACACTTACTACTAGTGGCCGTTGACTTCTTAGTCAGCTGCTTTCTTGAAATTGAGAGGTTTTTATTGTCACATGTCATCATATCATAGTAGGTACATACCTATCATTCCGGTTGACGTACTAGTCGAGCGATTGGCTGCTGCGCTGTGAGTCGCGCGAGTAAATATATAGAACTAAATATTATTAATAGGTCTACGGATAGTTGTTCTGGGTCTGGCTCTATATAAATGTATGTAAATGCACGACTGGCCACACTAGGAAATTCCTAGTGTGGCCAAATTGTAAAAAAAAAATCTGCAAAGCTTCCCTTTGTAATATAATGTAACCTTGCACACTCACTGTCTTGTTTCAAAGCGGTAATCGAATCCGCTTTATTCAACTCATAAAGTGAATACTTCATTGCAACTTAGTGTCAAATGTCTGACATTGTACTGTCTCGATCTCGATTTTCTCGATGGACTGGTAGACCACCCATTCGGTATGTCCTATGGTTGAGGTGACAATAATAGTAGATTATTGCATTTATTATTGCACCGAGTGCCTGAGTAATTTATTATTGCACCGAGTGCCTGATTTGGAGCCCGAGCGTTAGCGAGGGCTCTAATCTAACAGGCACGACGGCAATATAAATTACTTGAGGCGAGGTGCATAATCTGCTTTTCTTTCAACTATTACCTATAGGAATAGTAGATAAAAGAAACTCATATCAAACAGTTAAAATAGAAGTTTAATTATTGAAACGAAAAGATTTTCTATAACACTGTCAGCTTCATTTAGAATGTTTACCGGAGTTAATATGTCGCTAGATGATTCCATTTTAATTCGAAGCCGAAGCACTCAAAATCAGATAGTATCACACTTTATCGTTTCCAAAAATATTGTCAAGCAAAATTAACAAAGTTCCCGCCAAATCACTTTTTTAAATTTCTTTCATTTTTAAATCAGAGTTAGCAGCAATCATTTTTTAAATTTGGAACAAGTAGGATAGAAACTAATAATACATACGTAAAAAAAAAGTATTGATATCGGTTGGCTGAATAGAGCTAATCCATTGAGATTAGCACCTTTTGGTGCGATTAAAAAATAAACTGTGCAATAATGAAATTTCATACATTTTTATTGCTCTAGAGCATTAAAGACTCGCTTTGTACTGAGTTTTTAGTGTGATTGTGATGAAATTAAAGCATAGTTGGAAGAAAAATAAATTATAAACATGGTATCAGAAATTCAGCACAATTGCGTGAGTCAGCTTCATATAACCAAGGGATTTAAAACAAAGAGACAATAATCAATAATGGTGCATGGATTGTCAAAAGCTGAAAATGTTTGGAATTGACAGTAATGACGCTCGCTACGGGACGGTCACATGAAGGCGATAGTCGAAATGTCAAAATGTAAGGGATTGATCACGTGATTTTTCGATATCATTTGTTAATCCCATACAAGTTTGCCTTTTTGACAATCGCTATCGCCACGCTTTCAGTGATAGAATATAGCCTCTAGTCAATCCATTTTGGTCTTTCGGCAATCATCTCTCGACTTCGACATCTTTCGGCTTGTAGAATTAAATTTTGTCTGGCTCTCTGGTTTTAACTTCAGGTGGCACGTCAAATATGAGTTCTTATTTTTCTCATCATCGTTATTGGCTTCTTGTATTTACATGCAGCTAATCAGCAGAATTCTGGCTTACCTTTTTTTACCCGACTGCGCGACGCAAAGGAGGGTAATGTGTTTATCAGAATATGTATGTTTTTTCCTATGTGGCGTTCTAGAGACTAAACGATCAATCGATTCGTCCTAACCTTTTGAGGTCACTGGCTAAATAAAAAATAACAATATGGCGGGCCAGATTTTCCAGTCCCATCGTTTGGGGTATCACGATATAAACGGTTTACAGAAGTGATTTAAAAAATATATAACACTTATGACTAAAAGTAATAAAAAAAAAACAAAGACGTTAAAAATAAAAAATATGAGACTAAAAAATCTGCGCAGTCGGAGGAAACATATATTCGCGAGCTTGCTGATGTATCCTCCGACTGCACAGCATGATTTTCTTCTTGTTTACATCTTTTTAAGTAGCTTACTAAGCAGTCGGGCTTTTTGATTTTTTGTATTAACATTATTATTCACCAAATTTTTAACACAATGGAGTGTTGTATTCAGCAGGTGACATCTAACAAAATCCAAATGGAAACTTCTTTTCAGGGACGTAGCACTATACGTATACTTCAATTACTTTCCTATCGTCTACTTTGTCTCCCAATATCCATTCAAACGACGAAGAAATACGCAGGAGACGCATTTCTTAAACAAGATATTTGGACGAGTAATGTTCCCTGCTTAAGTACACCTAAGGGCAGGGCATAAATAAAGTCTTTCTTTAGTACCTTTTAACTTTGAAGGGAATTACTTGGAATTGTCAAGTGAATCTTGTTTACGTTGAGATTGTATTTTTCTTTGGAAACTTATATTGCTCCCGTAGACGGGGCTTTTGTAAAGTAAAAGTTTTGACGAATTTATTATAAAACCGTTTTGCGAAAAGCTTGAATACTGCGAAAGATAAAAAGAGTTTTTTATGTAATAATAGGACAGTGCTCGTTACTGTAACCATGTTTTAGGTTTCGAAGTTACATTCTATAAAAATGTTATTTTTGCTATGAAGGTCTGTGTTCTAAATTGAATTTGAACCTGAGATTTGGTTCAGAAATTGAAATTTTGCGCTGATTTTGAAATTCAGGTTAAAAAAATAATCTTAATTTAATTATTTCAAAAATCCATTTCCAATAGATGTTTTGGTTCGTAGTGTTAAAATTACTTTTTGTGTATTTTTTTTTTATTTGCCTTTTTGACTGCTTCGCAAAGGCTTTCCCCATAATATCTAGCAACCACTTTTTTCTTTTGTTTTAGAAAGGAAAATAAAAGAAGTGACCGAACGCTTTGGCAACGCTTCGGGAGACCTATGTAAGTTTTTTCTTCCATACCGTCCTGTCCGACACGCTATCACTGACTCCCTTTTCTTCCATATCACTCCTCACACAGTCCATCCATCTTTTCTTTGGCCAACCCTACCCTCTCCATCCATCCACATTTATATTCATAACTCTTTTAGTAACATACTTTTCATTCCTGCTCATCACATGACCATACCAGGATAAGAGGTTAAAAAGATATCCTACCAGCTTAAAATCAAACCTCTTCATACAAAGAAAATCCATTGCATATTAAATTAACGCCAGCTCAGTCTTATTTAAACACAGAAATAAACATAAAATTGCCACTTACTAAATAGTTACACGAACATAACTGTAGCAGTGTTGACTAACAATTTAACTTTGTCGGTTTAACTCGTTTTACGCCTGTAGTTTCATGTTGATTGTTATTGACTGAGATAACTTTATTATGTCCAGTCTTTAACTAAATCTTTGTGTAAGAGTGTTGTTAAGTTAAGCGTCCGTTGATGACTCTTGGGAGTTTTTTTATGGACAATTGCTTGCAGTTGAGTACCTCTTTGGTTTACTACTGCTGACCATGAGGACCTGCGTTCGATCCCGAGTCGGGCAAATTGTTATTGAATTTATCCACCTGCTATTTCTCAACAGTTATTTTTACAACTACTAAACCAACAAGACTGTGAAAACAGTCGAAATGAGGATAAGGGTACTTGCCTCTGCCCAAGTCACCTTAATTTCTCATCTGCTTGGAATGTTATAGTCTAAGATTCCACTGCAAAAATCTGTAGTTAACTGAGAGCTAGATGATGATTTGATACGAATCCACGATACACGAGAAATACCTAATCTTGTATTCAAGAAACCAGATTAACCATTTGCAAATCAAGAAAACTAAATCTATTTCAGTATGCGAATGTGTACCGTGTGGGTTTGCCCCTCAATTTATTCGTCAGCAACTCAATCGAGTATAATTTATTTTCCCTGCCCACCCTTCGACCTTTGCCGGGGTTTATTTCCGGACGGCTTGTATGCATTCGTCCAATAAGTCCAGTTTATGTCGACTTATTTTAGGTGAAATGTGAGGGATGAACTAATTTAGAATTTAAAGTGACCTGGCCTTTTCGTAATGATTGTTTTGATCGTATAAACCTTACCAAACATAGGGAACCGTAGTGGTGATAGATTTTTGTTTTGATCCACGCTAGATGTACGAGTATCTAGCGTGGATCAAAACAAATGCAATGGCGTAATGGGTTTTGTAATTGTTTCGGTAATTACGGCACTTAGCCGGCTAAATTACGTTTCGAGCCAAAACTTTGAGAAAATAGAAATAAAAACAAAATTAGATCAATATCAGCCTTTATTTAACCATCCGGATACATTGAATAGGGACATTTCCTGGGTAGAAAAGTGATAATTATATTTAGTCCGTCAGTGAGATTATCAAATAAAATTGGACCAGTATTTGTTAAATTTGCAAAGATAAAGCGCATCAAAGTTTAGGAGTGGGGGCTTGTGACGCCACTTTGTATAAAGTGTAGCACACCGTGAAGTCACACGATATTTCAACGCACTGTATCTTCGTTTTTGTTTACGCGGCAAAAGAAAAAATATGTCAAATATTTTTAGGTGACGGACTAAATAGTTTTTTTTGTCAACAACCCAATTGTTGTTGTTGCTAATTTGATTAACAATGGAGCATATTACATTTCAATCAACAATATTCACTTTGACATGTTCCAAAAGTTTTGATTTCGACCTATTTATTTTCTTGTATTTGGGGTTAGCTTTGACGGATCTTCTTATGCTGCTTCTGGTCATGACTCTGTCGAAGATTTCTTCACTAGTGTCCTCGCTGCCGTCATCAGAGAAATGGTTGTTCATACTGTCATTCATTTTGTTTGCCCGCAGTATTACAGGTTCAACACCAGCATCGAAGAAAATTGATTCATCAGTGATGTTTCTCTCATCTTCACTAGGAGACTTTTCATTACTCGTTTGACGATTAAAGATCCTATTATGCGGAGTTGGCACTTGTAATTTGTTCTTCTTATTATCATCCTTCTTCTTAGCACCTTCTCGATTTGATGGTTTATACTTTATTGGTGAAAAGTCAACTCTTCTCAGAAAACTTATTGTATCCCCAAATCTTCGACTACATTTTCTTGTAGTTTTTACTTCAGGTTGGGTCTCTTCGGCTTTGCAGTCTTCGTTATCTAACGCTACACCTGAGTCAGAATTGGAATCTACCATTATATTAATTTCTGGTACACTAACTGTTAATTCCTTATTATTTAGCTGATTCGTTAGTTCGTCTATTTTTTCCGCTTGACTTTGTATTATTAAATCCTTCTGTGCGAGTTGCTCTGTTACAAATTCTGTTCTTAAAGCTAAATTTACTTCGTATTTTCTCAATTCACTCGATAAGAATTCCAATTCCTTTTTCCTATTCGATTCCAATTTCTTTATAACATCAGCTTGTTTCGTATATGCTTCTTTCAGCCTCACAACTTCTTGTTTATGTGTCGTGTTGAGGAATTTAATAATGTTTATTGCCTCTTGAAGCGTCGTTGGCTGCATTATATTTTCTTTCGTAGCGCTCTCTTTCAATATTGCTTCCATTTTGGATCTGTAACGATAAAATTATGACATTAATTGTAAAGTTTTGAAGCAGCAATTGCGCAATACTACTCATATATAGACTGAGCGATATAATTATGTTGCAATTAGTTACTGACCATTTTATAAGTGATTTATAATTATAACGACATGCTGATTCATCATTAGATGTATTGGATAATTGAAACATATTGGAATTGCATATTTTTCAGTCATTATCTATACCAATATTATAAAGAGGAAAGATTTTTTTGTTTGTTTGTACCGAATAGGCTCCAAAACTACTGGACCGATTTCAAAAATTCTTTCACTGTTGGGAAGCTGCTCTATCCCCGGGTGACATAGGCTACTTTTTATCCCTATGTTCCCACGGGAACAGGAACTACGCGGGTGAAACCGCGAGGCGTCCTCTAGTTAGCTATAATTTAATAGTATTATTTATAGCAACTTTTTGAGCATAAATTATTAGTTTAATGTTTTATCAAATCATATTTATTAAACATATAGTTAAAACAAGTTTTTTGATTTATATTTGAATATTAAGAACCGTTTTGATTGTATCTACAATTTCTTTGATATATCTTGTGCTCTAACAACGAGACCGATTTGCAAAATCGATTATACAGGGTGTTTGGAAGGGAGCTGTACATACGCCTAGGGTAGAAACTAGGGATAGTCTGCTACCTACCCCCGCCCATTATATTGACCTTGGCCTCAAGGTTTTTTTTTAATTTATTATTATTTTTTATTTGACTTTTTTATGATTTTTTGACTAAAACTACCTGTAGCTCAAAATCTATCCATGGGACCGGTCGGCTAATGGTCTTGTTTTAATCGTTAGAGTCTTAGGGTCCTGCAAAAAATTATTTTACACCAGAAAATTGTGGAGAAGAAAAGTTATGGGGCCTGAAGTACCGTAGTAAGGTAAAGAAATAATTTTAAGGGCAATTTTCTATGGGGTTTAAAAAAAAACTAACAGGGTTGGAGTTCTTCTGATTTTTTTAAAACATCCTCAGTCCATGCCCTTTCTAACGATATGCTAAAAGTGTAATTATCACTTTTAGTTTTAAAGTTATTAATTAATTTCCGCAACTAGGGCACTTCAAGCAAAAATTTCAACTAATGAAAATTAAATGTGTTCGATCGTAAAAGGATGGCAAATGAAACAAAAAATTTGGTAATGACTAATGTCATTAAATTACAAATTTTAATTAATTACTAATTTTAATTAATTACAAATTTTGTTCAAATTGATGACCATTGACCTGTAAACATGCTCGGCACCTCTTCCTCATCTCCACGGTCACCGTTCTAAGCAGCAGTTCCTCGCGCATTGTATCGAATGCGGCGTGGATCCTGTTAATTAGAACCTCCCTTGTTGGTACTTCTTCTGCGTACACCAACTCTTTCGCCCTTCCCCAGACGTAGAAGTCGAGTGGGGTAAGGTCAGGCGACCTTGGGGGCCAGGGAATTGGCCCACCCCGACCAATCCAAGAATTAGGAAAGCAGTTGTCCAGAAGCTCCCTCACTGCTAGGCTCCAATGAGCAGGACAGCCGTCGTGCTGGAAGACTATGGGCCGATCTTCGTCAAACACTTCTTCCGCTAAATCAGGCAAATCGTTTTCGAGGAAATCTAAGTAGTTTTGCCCGTTTAGGTTGTCTGGCAAAAAGTGCGGCCCTATCAACCGATTACCGATGACGCCTGCCCATACGTTCACGGAGAACCTTCGTTGAAAACCTCTGTGCCTCTTGACTCTCGGGTTTTGATCTCTGGGTGCCCAGTGATGGAGATTGTGGTAATTTACAATTCCTTCCTTGTCAAACTTGGACTCGTCAGTCCAGAGAATACTCCGTAAAAAATTAATATCTTCCACGTCCGTATGGAGCAAGTGGCGGCAAAACTCCACCCTTCTTGCATAGTCGTTATCCTCTAAGCCTAAAACAATAAAAATATCAACGTTAGCGGTTTCCTTATGAATTAGTAGCTATGTAACATTGATTGCTATCTCTGTCTTTCCATTTCTCTCTCTCTCACACACATGCTCATGTTAATTTAAAAATTGCCTATGAAATTCACATGCTAGTTCATTACATAAGAGCTAAAAACAAAAACTTTATGTAAAAAATTACCTTGAACAGGGGTGTAGTGGAAAGGATGACGTCCATTTTCGCGAAGAACCGACCAGACTTTCCACACGCTTAAACCAAGCGTCCGGGCTACGGTTCTTACGCTTCTGGTCGGATCTTCCTCAAATTCAGCCAATATGCGTTCTTCCGCAGCCAAATTTGGTTGAAATCTGTTCACGGCTGGTTCCCGGAAATTTAAATTTCCGGTTTCTCGCAGACGCCGATAAGTTGAGCCAAACGTTTGGTGGTTAGGCACTCGCCGGTTAGGATACCGTTCTTGATAAATCCTCCGTGCCTCGCGCCCATTGCAATCAGCCATTCCATACACCACCAGCATGTCGGTGTACTCTTCACTGGTAAATCCAGCCATTTTGCCAACAACAAGGTAACAAATAACAAAACTTAACAAAAACGAAGTAATAACAAACTCAACAAAATTAACGAAAACAGTGGAGCGTCGTAACGGCAAGTACGTAAGTTAGCTAAGATGGGTAAATCTCGACTGACTAACAAAGACCCCAACGAGTTACCTGCCCGGCCCCGTCGACCCAAGAGCGAAAGAGACATGACATGACATGTTTTGTCTCTTACATGTTGCTCTCGTGTAAGAGTGAGACAACAAATTTGCCAACTGTAGGCCAAACTGGTTTAAATTCTGGAAATTACATTTGTCTTACAAATGTCGACTCGTGGTGGTAAAAGTGCCCTAGTTGCGGAAATTAATTAATAACTTTAAAACTAAAAGTGATAAATACACTTTTAGCATATCGTTAGAAAGGGCATGGACTGAGGATGTTTTAAAAAAATCAGAAGAACTCCAACCCTGTTAGTTTTTTTTAAACCCCATAGAAAGTTGCCCTTAAAATTATTTCTTTACCTTACTATGGTACTTCAGGCCCCATAACTTTTCTTCTCCACAATTTTCTGGTGTAAAATATTTTTTGCAGGACCCTAAGACTCTAACGATTAAAACAAGACCATTAGCCGACCGGTCCCATGGATAGATTTTGAGCTACAGGTAGTTTTAGTCAAAAAATCACAAAAAAGTCAAATAAAAAATAAAAATAAATTAAAAAAAAACCTTGAGGCCAAGGTCAATATAATGGGCGGGGGTAGGTAGCAGACTATCCCTAGTTTCTACCCTAGGCGTATGTACAGCTCCCTTCCAAACACCCTGTATAAACACACATTGCAATTAGTCAATATAATGCAGTCAAAGTTACCTACATTATATTTAAAATCAGGTGACGATCTTCAAAGAAGTTATGGTTTTTATACAATTGTTTAATCAAAATGTCCATGGAAAAATCAACACGCGGTTTAACAATGCCATCACTGCTAACATACCATTGGGCAGTTTATATTCCTAGTAATAACATTATATTGCTATAATAACATATGTAATTGTTCCCGCTTCTGTAAATTTTTGTAATGAAAATAACTACTTATGTGTTTGTCATACTTTGACGATTGTTTTAGAAATAATAAATGAAAGGCTAGAGTGCATGTAGGAAGAATATGTTTATACCAAAATAAATATATATCTATCTGACGTTCGTTCGTTAAAGGAGCCTTTTTGGTCTCGCACGGGGTTTTATTTTATTATTTTTTATTTTATTTTTATTTCTCGTATCTCCTGTGCTGGTCACAAATAAATATTCTTTCTCTTTCTAAAAATGTTTATATTGTTAAACGTTTTGGAAATACTTTCATTGTGCCGTACGCAAAATACGCGCTTAGACGTGGAGTTGCGGACACCAGTCCGTCTTAATCTAATCTACTTTCATTGTGCATATAGCTAAGAAGTGGTATGCCTAGCCGAAGTCTGTGTTTCCTGATAGATCCTCACACAACCTCATTATCTACCTAACGACAATTATCCTATTCACGCTCGTGACCTAAAGACTAGGGGTCTTTAGGTCAAGAGGGTCAAGGTGAATAGGATAATTCAAAGCAAGCGTGCTTCACCGTCGATCACATTATCGCTTAGCATCAGTTGATATATATATATGGCGGTGTATATTTAAAACAAGATCACAACAACCATAACATTTATGCGATCTCAAAACATAACCTATAAAAGACTCAAAACAAAGCGAACCTTTTAAAACGCAGATTACCCAAATCCCATAAAAGACGAAGGATAACCACTGAACACGAATAAAACATAAAACCTTATAGAACTATTTCCTATACAATTTTACCTTTACCTTTTGCCACCCTTTTATCGCGACCCAATTTGTTATAGCACGGAATCTGCTACAAGCCAACGGAATTTATGACTGAGAAAACTCGCTTTTGAATCCTTTCAATTGTCTTTAAGATAAGACAAATAGGGGCATTTTTGTTCAGTTTAAGTTACTACGTTTGTATTTAAGAACCTTTTTTGTTTAGCATATGTTGGCCCAGTTCTCGGCAGACTCCCTCGGCTACGAAGTCCGTCTCCGCTCTGGAGACGGACTTCAAGAACCATATTGGTGTCAAAGAGGGATTAGGATAATCCAAAATGGTGAATAAAAATAAAACAGCACGAATCCAAAAAGGAGAATTGGGCATTTGTGCATGGGTATTGGTTTCTGACAACGCTGCAAATTTGTTGTGATAGCTAAACCAGGCTTTTGTGATAAGCTAAAATGTTTTGGGTAGGTTTCTAGGCAATTAGCCTTATATTATATTCAATCCATCGGGCTAAGGGTGAGGGAACAGAAACTCCACCTGCGTTTGCGCATACACTTCTGTATTTTAAATATCTCCCGCGCCGATGGCTAATCTCTATTGAGATTAGCCGCCGCGGTTGAAATTTGGCCTGGAGTTCTATTTTGATTATGTTGCGAACGCTATATGTTGCAAAAAAAAAATTGAATTAAGCTGGTAAAATTTGGGTTTACTATGTTTCTCTACCTACCCGGGCGTACTGGGAGATACAGGCTTGATCTTAATTGAAAAACGAAGTTTGACTAAATTCGATTATTTTGTAAAAATAACAATAATGATGTTCTATATTTAGATGTTGTTTTATTTTGATTTATGCTACGCTTATTTTCGAATGATTAAACTAAAGCCAGCCAAAGGTTTTTTTCAGGTTACGAAAGAAACAAACTACAACGAAATAAATTATTTCAAATATTGGTAAAATTATGGGTGAAATTGGGCCTCTAGAAGTAAGACTTATACAAGCTGCAAGAGTAAAAGGGACGGTTGATAACGTGTTAAAAAAGAAGCCCTAAAAATACTTAAGGCAACATCTGCTTGTAAATGAGCCATAAAAAGGATGTTATGCCATCTGTTTAAACAATAGAACATACTCATACTATTTCTATGTGGAAATGCATTGTCATCTACAGGTAGGTAGGATAGCTTTGTATGCACAAAAGCATTGTATTATTCTTTTTTTCTTACTGTTTGGGCAGGGGTGTTGAACTGCTGAGCTATGATATCAGATTTTTGTTTTGTTTTTAGTGATGTTCAGTTTTGTAATTTTTTTGTTGTTTAAATATTTTTAACAATATCACGTCCTTTATGATCTCTAAAACTAATTGGTAGGAACACAGATACCTATAGTCAGAATTTTAATTCGATTCCAGATTTGACATTAGCTACTGTCATTTTGTGAAATAATGATACCACATATAATAGTGTAGTGATGAACACAAAAATCGATAAACAATCGAAAAACAAAATGAGCTGGAAAAAAGCTGCCATTCAAGATTGGCTTTTAAATAAAAATATTCATTACGAACCAGATATGGTTAAAGCTACGCTTTTAGAACTGATTCCACATAACGAGTCTTTTAATAAGTACGCTGTAGACGAAATGGCAGCACAACATGGGATCACGGTTTTAAGACTGCCCCCTTACCATTGCGAGCTAAACCCTATCGAATTGATATGGGCGCAGGTAAAGGGGCATGTAGCTCAAAATAATAAAACTTTCAAATTGACAGACGTGAGAAATTTATTTCAGGAAGGCATTCAAAAAATTACGGCTACCGAATGGTCTAAATGCGTATCCCATGTTGTCAAAGAAGAGGAAAACATGAATAGGCTAGATATGTTAATTGACAATATCACAGACACATTTATAATAAATGTTACAGAAAGTGACAGCGATAGCGATAGCGATGACGGCGACAATATATAAAATAAATTATTACCATAATACATCTATCTGTTTTATTTGTCATGTTCCTTCATGATCACATTTTTTGATTTATTTCACACACAATTATAAAAGAAAAGTCTCAGATCGTTAATTAATCGTCAAAACTAAATTATCGGTTCAGAAATATTTAATTTCCTGATATACTTAGTTTACGAGAGTAAAATTATAAACGAGAAGAATCGATCCGGAAATATTCCATTTCCATATCGAATAATTTTGCAACGTCACTATTTAGTACTTGTCATAACGTTGCAACACTGAAATTGTCAAATCTGGAATCGAATTAAAATTCCGAGTATAACAAGTAATCGCATTACCTAACAATTGTCATTTGTAGTGTGATTTGAATCTAGAAGCCTGATACAAAGAAAGCTCAATATAGCACATTCCCACAGTTTTAAAATAAAATGCCAAATCCTAATATATCCTAATTGAAAATGACATCATATTCAATTCTCTCAACGTTGCATCAAGTATTCAGTTAAACACACGTGTTATCTATACCAATATTATAAAGAGGAAAGATTTTTTTGTTTGTTTGTTTCTACCGAATAGGCTCCAATACTACTGGACCGATTTCAAAAATTCTTTCACCGTTGGGAAGCTACTCTATCCCCGGGTGACATAGGCTACTTTTTATCCCTGTATTCCCACGGGAACGGGAACTACGCGGGTGAAACCGCGAGGCGTCCTCTAGTTATTTATATCGCAAGTGCAAGTGCTTGAAGCGCATCACCTGTGGCGTTTCGTCTACGCGGCGCAAATGCGCTTGCGCACTTTTAGCGAAATCGAGGAAAAGCTTGTTTTGTTTTAGAATACTGATTAAGGTAACATTTTGTCTTGTTTTAAGTTTCAATTTTGATAGTAATATTTTTGTATCCAACTTATTTAATGAATATTTTGTAATTTAATAACTACTTGTCTGTTCGCTGTTTTTAATATGAGCAAATGTTATTTTTCAAACTTATTATTGAAGGGTTAAATTAACAAACAAAACTCAACAGGCACGATACGTATCGAACTCATATCGTTAAAAAGATTTTTTATAAAATTAGATATTAAGGGGTCTTGCCCTTAATATCTAATTTGGTTTAACATATGAATTACCATCAGGTGAAAGAGTAGGGCAAAAATGCACTTCATTTAATTCAACCCAGTCAACCTAATCACTTCTCAATATACTTGAAACACGATTAATTAAGTAAGTACATAGTTAAAACATAACACCAACCTGCCACAAAAGATCCCAGGACGATCACAATGGCTATCAAATCCAATAACAATGCACTTCAATACTTAAATGTACTCGTAATTCAACTGTTTACTTCAAACACAACTTATCCGCTCGGCGTTCCAACACTGACTGATGAAGTGATGAATAAATGGCCCACTGCGGTCCTGTCCGGTGTTATGTAATAATAATAATTATAGTAATACAATAATCACCTGTCTCTCTGCTAATCGATTTTGAACTTTATATTTAAGATTCAAGGTTATTTTTAAACAATGGCATAAAGAACAAAGGATGTCATAATCGTTTGACAGGTATATACTCGTACAAGTGTTTTCTAGAAAAAGCGCGGTTTCGGGTATTCCTAATGAGTTTCCTTTCAAGTTTGTATCTCTCTTGTAATTATTGTGTGGGGTGTAAAAGTGCTTAACAGGTAACAAAAGAAAGATATCTGCTTTACGGCGAAATGGGCAGTTAGTTTTATTGCCTAGGTGTGAGATAGTTTGTGGGTTTTGCAGTTGTGAGAAAATGTGTTAGGGGCTGTTAAACCCGATACTAGGGATGACGAACCATTTATACGGGTGCCATCAAGTGGTGGTACAAGATTATATAATTCGGGCACGCTAATTTTACGAATCTAAGTACCTATTTGATTTTAAAATTTATTTTTATTTCGGAAGTCGGTGTTCCTGTTTTCGTTTTATGACATCGACTTCCGAAATTGAAGTTATTTTGGACTTTAAAGTGTTTTTATTTGGCATTCGGTTGTATTTTTGTAATAATGTTTTTATTTTATCTTTTTAGTTGTGGTATATAATGGACCAGTTCTATAGGCTGATACATATAATGCCCAAAGTGAAGCCAGAATATATTAACCCAATAACATGAAACTTAAATAAAACCGATGGAATGAGAGTATACCAGAAGTATACCCTTTAGAACGTACCTATGTGCTGTTATGTTATGAAATGGTGTAAACAATAAATATACATGCATTGCTGCTATCCCGAGTGATTTGTCGTCGTTTATTAAAGAGTTCTGATGTATACCTCCGAAGTTCTTTACAAGATAGATCTTGATGAAAATTAAATGGCATGACAAGCACCAGCTTTCAAATAATAAAATAATCATCAAAATCGGTTCACCCAGTAAAAAGTTCTGAGGTAATATAGATTTTTTTTTAAAGTACAGTCGAATTGATAACCTTTCATTTTGGGAAGTTGGTTAAAAAATAGGCGGTTCCCATGGAATGTCGACAGAATTGAAACCTTAAAAACTTTGGAATAATTATGTATATTTGTGACAGACAGTCGGGCGACGCGCAGCACTCAAAAACACAGTTAAAGGCGGATATACACAGTTTTGTGAAGGCAGAGTCACACGCCTATATTCTCCGATAGGATGGGCAGAGGTAGTACATTTGGTACACCCAAATTTCGATAGATGTGTGGCGAGACTAATGCCTTCAACTGGACACAAATCAAATTTCCAGTATACTGAGTAATTCAGGAAAGAATAAACCAATAACATTTTGCATAGTAAACAAGTAAAACTTCTAAAATCTAAAATACCACCGACACATATTTTGTCATACTTTTTAAACTACATAATTTATCTAGTAGTAGACACGCTTCGGTCGACAATCTATTGTACACGATATCTTTCAAAAATATCCCGATTCAAACAGTAAAACGGCCCATATCTTTTGAAAGGCTGCACCGATTTTCTTCAAACATAGCTAAGAATTCACTGTCGATAATTATCTTCCAAACAAAAAAAAAACAAATACACACGTTAAACATATAACACCACTCTTTTTCCGTCGGTATGCATTTGTGACATGCTATTCTAAGGTGGCAGTGACATCGACACGTTAACGTGACGGCGGATACAGACATTGCGAGGCATGCGCCGCGCACGCCTCGAAACGCACGCCTTTCTTTTGATTTGGGTTGTCGTAGCCGTAGCACTTGTTCACCACTAATTATGAACGTCCACACATAGCGACAGACAAAAAATGTGTCGGTGGTATTTTAGATTTTAAAAGTTTTACTTGTTTACTATGCAAAATGTTATTGGTTTATTCTATCCAGAATTACTCAGTATACTGGAAACTAGATTTGTGCCCAGTTGAAGGCATTAGTCTCGCCACACATCTAATGAAATTTGGGTGTACCAAATGTACCTCTGCCTATCCTATCGGAGAATATAGGCGTGTGACTGCCTACATAAAACTGTGTCATGTCGTGGCGTAGCGCGGGATACACTAATCATACGAATCTGTTCAAGCCTACGTCATATCACAACGAGTCTTGTAGCCAATCAAATGCGACTTATGGCACCACGTCACGCCACGGCACGTAAGTTATGTGTACTTATGGGATCAACTACACTGTTAAAAACTTATGTTTGATTTTTGCCTTTTTTATTCTTTTTGTTTTTTATTCAGTGGACTGTATATGATGTAGGCTGGTAATTGATACAATTTGCTTTTTTTATAATTTTTAGCTTCTGCCCGCGGCTTCGCCCGCGATCAAAGTTCGCAAACCTCCGATAGCCACCAAACTTTACAGGATTAACTGCTGGGTCAATCTAAAGAATATCTGAAAATTAAAAAAAAACGTTCTAGCCGTTTCGGAGTCTATAAGGAACATACATACATACTTTCTCTTTTATATATATATATATTTAATATAACTCACATGAATACGTATTGGTCTTAGACCAAAGGAAATAGGAAGGGACGTATGTAAGTTCCTTTCAACAGATGACACATTATTACAGATAATACTAGACATAAAATAATTTTGTGTTGCCATCAACAACACCTGTCTACTGATTTGACTATCACCTGTCGTTTTGCTTTGCACATTATACTAAACCGTCGTCGCCGTGTTCTCTTAAGGGATTTGCCGATATGTTGTTCACAACGCACCTGTTTCTTAGTTTGATTGAGTGTCGTTTTACTTCGCAAATAATAAACTGATGGGTAAATCTTTTGACAGGTGGTTACCATCTCGTCTATAGACACGTGCTCTCCGGATTTACTGATGCATAACCACATACCTGGTTTCTTAAAGTTTGAGTGCACCTGTTCTCAAATTCCTTATCAGTTGTGTGATTGGTTGATCGAAATAACCACACCATGTCTTTTTTTTTCTTCTTTTTGAGGATAGCCGAAGACGACTATTCCACAATTTATATCTTTGCCATGATTTCTATTTTTATTTGGATTTACGTAGTGTACTTCTGGCATATTGTTTTTTCTTCGTGTTGTTTGTTTATATTTGAACTGTGATTTTGTTGTTTGTGCTTCCTTTTTTTAGGGTACGTACCCAAAGGGTAAAAACGGGACCCTATTACTAAGACTCCGCGGTCCGTCTGTCTGTCTGTCCGTCCGTCACCAGGCTGTAACTCATGAACCGTGATCACAGATGATGTATTTCTGTTTCCGCTATAACAACAAATACTAAAAACAGAATAAAATAAAGATTTAAGTGGGGCTACCATACAAAAAAAAAAAAAAAAAAAGTTTTTATTGTTTCTCATACAATTGTTCTACAGCACAAAATTGAGGCAACCCCGGTAAGTTATAAGGATACTTGTAATGGGGTTACCTCGCAACTTCCCGTGGGTTACTATATACAATGTTGAGACTTAATTAAAAAGGAAAAGAAAAATGAAAGTTTAGGTCCTATAATGATTACAAAATTATTGTTATTGTAGTATGTTCAAGTACGTGTAGTGTTAGTGTGTGTGTGTGTGTAAGTGTGGTGGGATGGTTGAGCAGGGTGTGTGGGAGTGAGTAAGTGTGTGTGTGTATTAATAAATGATTAACTGATGTATGTTATGGATGGGTACTGGTTCTTCTTTAGCATACTCTGGTAAATAAAAGTTCAATTTCATCGTACGTTTGTAATTTTAACCATTCCGTTAGGGTATTTTTACATTCGTGCCGCAACATGGGGTAAATATTCAGTTTGAGGTTTAATTTATTATAGATATAAGTTGACTGTGTATTATACTGACGCCTGGCGAAAATCGTACGGACCCGAGGGGATTGGGCTCATATGAGAGGGTCTTGTGCAGATGTATGGTTATGTTCAATATGTATAGTTTCCTAACAGTGAGCAGATTACTAATCTTGTAGAGGTTGTCTGTAGAATATCGAAAGGGTTTAAAATAGATAACTTTGATGAGAGACCTTTGGGCCCTTTCTAGGTCTAGAAATTTGGTCTTGGTGGCCCCTCCCCAGATCGGTATACAGTATGTGATGACCGATTGTGCCAGAGCAGTATAGATTTTATTGAGTAACAACGGTGGCATCACATGTCGCAACGTTTTAAAAATCCATATAAGTTTTCTGACCCTGTTCATGGTATTTTCGATATGGGTGTGCCAGGACAACCTTTGGTCTACTGTTATACCAAGATATTTGGTGAATCTGACTTGCTGTATGCTTTGACAATTACAGGGATAGTGGGGGCCTGTACACTCATGAATCACGATCCCGAATTCAGCACCTGGCTGTGTCCTCTGATTAGGAGTAAAACAGATGAAGTTCGTTTTAGATAAGTTAAGGGTTAAAAGATTAGAATTTAACCAACTTGCTAGTATCGCTAATCCACGTTCAGCAGCAGCACGCACGGTAGCCCACGAGTCACCAGCGAAAACTACTGCTGTGTCATCGGCATATGAGAATACTCGTCCGCCACAGTTCCCGATATTACACAACTCATTTATATAAATCAGGAACAGCGTCGGGGCAAGCACACTTCCCTGTGGTACTCCACTAAACGTAAATATTGCCGTTTTTTGCGATAATGGTACGGAACCCTTCGTGCTCGAGTCCGGCTCGCACTTGGCCGGTTTTAGTTATACTAAATAAATGATTTATTATATTCACTATATTTTTGTCTTGAGCTAAACAGAGACTATCAACATTTAATTATTTACTGCCAAAGACAATTTCTCGGTAGACAGTTATTAGTATGTATAATATAGTTTCAATTACCTAGAAAGCTTTGGGAATTTACAATCTACCTGGAAATACTAAAAAAGGTTCAACCCGGGATTACCCGGCAGCCGTTTGTTAAAGTTCTATGCAATGATTAATGCCTAAAATCGAATACCGAGTATTTATTGCGGTTACAGGTGGTTTGTAGAAAGAAGCGTCGAGTTGTTATTTATATAAGATTTCTTATAACAAATAAATGTAGTATCGGAATGTTAAGATACAAGAAAAGAAATCACAGGCAAGATATTGATATAAATGTATCTTTATTGATGAACGGAGGTCTGTCACACCAATTCTCTTTTAGGACTGCTCTTTAAATGTCATACAATGGGACATCTCGTCTTTTAACTGCGTCCTTAATAACTCTATTCTTATTGAATACTACTAACAATATCTTACAAAATACGCCAATCTTACTACTGCTATTCCCACACATACGGTAATTCTTTAACTATTTACTACGCTCAGAAAATATATTTTAACTTACAAATATTGATAAACATCTGTTCGCTAGATAATTATTTCGTTTTACATTTGTGTTCGCAACTGTATTTTTTTTTAAAGCTTGCCATATATTACACTCTAATATAAAGATTACATAAATAAGCCTACAAACTATTCTACATAAATGTTTAAAAAATTCAAACATTTTATGCAATGTCTGCCAAGCCTGTTCCAAATATATTGGATCTTTCAGTCTAACCGGATTATACACCACCTATGTACCACTATTGTAGATGAACTTTAAATAAATAAATAAATACATGGAGTGATTACCTAGCAGCCAACCACAAACCATTAACTGTAACAGTAACACGGTATAGTCCTGACCAAACTTATTGGCAGCCCTGAAGTTGGCAACAATGGCTGCGCAGTAGGAAATCTCATACAAAACCACACCGTTTCGTGCATCGCGCATCCGGTAAACCAACTTCAGGGCAGCCAATAAGCTTGGCGAGGGGTATACCCTTTAGCCCTTTAGTAAGACTGTTGTCAGATTACGCCATGTGAATATCCGTAAAAACATACAAAAAAAAAAGATCTACAAAAAAAGGCCGGGACCAAACGGTTTAACGTTCTTTCCCAGTCACGAATGGTTACACATCCTCGGTTCGACCTCGGCCAGCGTAGCTTAGCCTAATTGACCGAACTATGTGCCTGTTAATATAACCCAAGAGCTTCTCCTCGCGTTGAATAACCACATGTCTGAGGGCCGTGATTCCCCTTAAAAAGGTCGTGATTCCCATTGAAAAAAGATTTCATATCTATTTTTTTTATTCTTTATTAATAAGGGGTTTTTATCCACACGGATACGTCAGCCAAATTGTACTTTAGACTCTATTTACACACAAATATACATCTATAATTAAACTATATTTTTATTACCCACTACTTTACTTAAACTATGATATAGGAAAGGGAATTACTGCCTAAAATTCTGAATTAAGTCACAAATTATGCCTTTAATTGGTCCTTTCTGATTTAGGATATGCCAACATATTTTGGATAAGTCCAACATCCTACATGTTTAAACTCCCTAGCCAAAGATTCCCTTTCATCTTTATTCTTAGCACATTCCAACGGCACATGTTGCACATCTTCAATTTTATTACATGTGTTACAATTAAGCGATGCAGCCTTTCGCAAAAGCAAAGTTTGCCGATGCATAGTGGCCAGAACGAAGCCTTAGCGCTAACTTAACATACCTCCTAGTTAAACATTTATAATCGAACCAGGGCTCACGAGGGGTTTCGTTTTGAATGACTTTATACCAAATGCCCTTTTCTTTCGATATTTCATTGAAGTATTTTTTCCATTTGTCGAAACATACACTCTTAAACCTGGCGAAATATTCCCAGTAATCGGATATAAATATGAGGTAATATTTCCCGTCTCAACCGCCAGTTTCGACAGTCGGTCAGCCTCCTCGTTACCCTATGTGATGATTTTGATACAAACAATGTATCACTAGCTGTGTCTGTCTTTAGTGGCGTGGAGAACGTTGTGGATTTTTTAGTCCAGGGTATTAGGGATCTGGGCTGACTGGTCTTCTAGAGCGTTTGCCATCAGCCTTCCCGGTAACCATCAGTTGTTCAAGGTTCACACCTGGTTAGGATATAGAACTCCTCCACAATCCCTAAAATGCACCGCTTCTTAAAACATAATAAACCTGCTAAAACTTTACTCACAAAAGTTTCATGCGGTTTAAAATTTATAAGCCTGCAAGTTTCTTCCACGTTACAATTCTATATAATAACGAATCTGGGCTTTTATTGTTACTTTATACCTCACCGCACATTCAAGTTGTTCAAGTTAGCAAATTATAACTTTGCATGACTTAGCCAATGTTACGAATGGAATTTGAGATTTTATTCGTGCAAGAGGTTATACGATCGTGATTTTAATTCATAAGATATACGAGTATGTAGAACGTAGTTTTGCATTAATTTGAAGATCTATTTCAAGTATAACTGCCATTTACTAAATGTTATTAAATTAAATATCAGCTGCTTCTTGCCGTATCGATTGACTTAAAATTTGTTTTTTAAAAGGGTCACCCTTGTTACATCGAAAAGAAATTGACAAATTATCACTTCCCAAACAATTTTCCGCATAATTTCATTTGTCAAATTATTACTTAGCAAAAAACCTCTTCACAAATAATTGTAACGCAAACCTTATGTTTGGCAAGTGAACGTTTAAACAATAACTTGTTTACCAACTAATACTTTTATCAATTTTTATGTAGTCAAATATTTCAGGTGAATAACACATTTTACACAAAATAAAATAAGCCAAATATTTAGTATCGTCAGTTGTTAATTTACCATTTCTATTCAGTCAATTGCTTAGTCAATAACAAAAAAATTGCATCTATATGTCAGTTGCATAAAATATACAAATGAAATAACAATGTACGATAACTACTGTTAAGTACGATTACGCAAAAAAGTCGACGGAGCCCCTATTTCTGTGTGCAGGGTCTAAAGTAACCTAACATGTAGGAGATAACGGGTCATGGACGGGGAGATGTCATCTCCTTCGAACCTAACCTATCTGTGTCGGGGTGCCCTAAGCTACCAAGCTCGCTTCGCTCGCTCTTGGACTAAATCATTGACCATAATTATTATCGAATTGCCATTAATCTACCATGCATGCTTGCTTTGCAAAAGAGGAAATCTGGCGCTCGGCGGCCGCTGCCGCGGCAAAATTGCTAATGTCCAAAGAAAAAAAAATAATTGTAAGTAAAAAATATTTTGTATTAAATAAATGACATTAAAATAAAATTGCCTTTTTTATTATAATATAATTCCCAAATTTGATAGATTGTTTGCTGTAATAAATTATTTAATTAAAGACCTTCTTCTTCTTCCACCTCGCCACTTCCCGTTACTCGGGGTCGGCTTTCCTGGTCATGAGGCGCCACTTGTTCCGCTGATAAGCATCTTCAGTAGATAGGCCGCACATCTTCATGTCCTTCTGGACATTCGTCATCCAAGATGTCAGCGGTCTACCTCTCCCTCTCTTTTGTTTCGTCATGAAAAGGCACTTTTTCACGAAGTGATCATTGGGTCTCCGCATCACATGGCCGTACCATCGAAGCCTGGATTCGGTTGTATGGATATGGGTGCAACTTTAAAACTACCCCGCACATATTCGTTCCGAATTTTATCCTTGAGAGTGACTCCACCTGCCCAGCGCAGCATGCGCATCTCCGTTGTGTGCAGTTTCTGCTCGTCACTCTTTTTGGTGGCCCAGGTTTCGCTACCGTAGAGTAAAACTGGTCTTACCGCTGTTTTATAGACCTTGCCTTTTGTTCTTATGGGCATTTTTGGATCGCACAGAACCCCCGTTAATGTAAGCCATTTAATCTATCCTGACGTCGTTCGACGACGTGAATGATGTCATTGGATATCGATCCATCTTCAGAGATCATTGATCCCAAGTATTTAAATTTATTCACTCTAGGTAAGGTTCGGTCGTCAAGTTTTATTTCGGGCTCGGTTAGGCTGGTATCGGTATTGAATCTGCATACCATATATTCCGTCTTCGTTCGACTGATGCGCAGCCCGTTAAGTTACAAAGCCCTCCTCCACCACTCCAAACTTTCTTGTATTCCTGTGCACTGTCCTAGATAAGGTCCACATCGTCTGCATATAGAAGGTTCCATGGTGTAGGTTTCTTGATTTGCGCTGTGAGGTAATTCATGGTAATGTTGAACAACAATGGACTTAGCGCGCTACCCTGATGGACTCCGACTTTAATATCGAAGCTCTTTGATATGCCGGCTGCACTTCTGATAGATGTCTGCACGTTATGATAAATGTCCTTTATGAGGTTTATATATAGCTCCGGAACATTCTGTGCCCTCAGTGCTTGCCATATTATTGTTCTCGGTACACGATCAAAGGCTTTTTCTAGATCTATGAAGACCATCCAGAGATTTTGCTTGTTTTCACGAGCTTTCTCCATAACCAACCTGATTGCATGGTTGGCATCTGTAGTTCCCATTCCCGCAGTGAAACCGAACTGATTTTCTGTGAGAGATATTAAGTTTTGAAGGCGCTCACTTAGGACTCGCTAGGGTGTGTACCCTGAAGATTTGGGAGCGAGTTGCGAGTTTAATACCACGGAAGTTTGAGCAATCCCGAACATCTCCCTTGTTTTTGTAGAAGGGTACCAGAACACTCTTTCTCCAGGCTTCCGGCATTGATTCGGAATTTAAAATATGGTTGAACAACTCCACAAGCCATATCTCACCATCGCCCTTTAGGGATTTCCAGAGTTCAGCGGGTACAGTGTCTGGGCCTGTCCCTTGATTAAAGACCAAATGCCTTAATTACACTCAGCCATGTAAAAATTTGACCAAATGAAAATGTGGTACTAAAATCATTCCAAATATTGCATTGGTATAAAAAAAGGTTGCTAAAATATATTTGGGTAGTGAAATTTTATCAAAATCTTTTCGGCATACATATACGTTTTAAGGTCTTGTAGGTACATATTTATCAACCTGTACAAGTGTACAGCATTATCATTTGCCTCGTTTAAATCCTGGAAAGTGCACGACGGGAATCAAAGGAGGTGAATCAAATATCCTGTAAAGGGACTCCATAGTAGCACTGTGTGCCCATTTGGCCAGATTATTTGTAAAGCGGCTAACCTGGGTCCGCAATCGGTTAAGAGATTTCCAGATTGGCATATTGCAGTTCACGTCCAGAAAATCAATTTTCGTAATCGCTTCAGTACCTACTTCCAGAAGTTCTGTTTTACCAACCATACCATATAGTTCATCATCATCATCAGCCTTTTAATATTCCCACTGCCAGCAGTGGCCTGTGTCCCAGGTCCCAGGACACAGGCCTCCTCGGACCTGGGACGCAGGCCTCCTCCCTGTTGGAGGGGGAATGAGCCTTAATCCACCACGCGGGCCAAATAATTTATACAAAGTAAACCCCCTCCCTGGGTTTGAACCCACAACATACGACAAGTAAGTCAGAGCAGTTACCACTGGGCCACCACTACTCTTGTGTGTCTCACTCTCACCTCTATCATTTGCTTCGTTTAAATCCTGGAAAGTGCACGACGGGCATCAAGGCCCCTTCTTTAAAATGTCCTGGGAAGGAACACACTGGCCCTTTATATGGAATGGATGGAGGATGCCACATTTGGCCACATAATTTATACAGCGGCTTATTATCGCAGGTACTACTTGTAAACCTGGATCCGCAATCGGTTTAGAGATTTCCAAATTGACGGATTGCAGTTCGCGTCCAGAAAATCAATTTTCGTTATAGCATCAGTACTTCTAGAAGCTATCTTTTACCTAACATACCATATTATTTCTTTATAATTATTATTTTATTCTGTAAAGTCTCACTGTTTGCAAAAAAATATGTTTCAGAGAAATGTACTCATGTTTCTAGAATTAAAAAACATTGTAAGTATTAAATTAAAATCAGCTACTTTCTCAGAATAACTGTATATTCCACCCCCAAGGGACAAATGTGCAGATTTCCGAGAAACGGTAGCTGAAACTAGGTACAAGTTATTTAACAACTATATTATTTTAGCAACTGTTATTTTAAATGGTGCTGTTTTAGTTAATTTTATTACTTTACTACCTAAATGTGTTGTATTTTATTTTGTAAAAGTAATTAAAAAGCGATTAAATGAAGTTGAAGCATAGGGAGGATTTAAAAAAAGCCGGCCAAGTGCGAGTCGGACTCGCGCACCGAGGATTCCGTACAAACCTCAGCTTAAAGATATTATAGACCTGAGTATTTGATATGAATTTCAATTATTACCTCTACGCGTTCGTGAGGAAAGAGGTAGTAAGTCTAAAATTACAGAAAAAAAAATGGTGTAACTAAATATTTACGGTTTTCGCAATTTTTCCTTTATATATGCTGTAAGACGTTGCTTCGTACCAAATTTCAAGATTCTGAGTTCAAGGGAAGTACCCTGTAGGTTTTGATTCCCTTGCGAGTGTCGAAAATTTACGGCATAAACGGCTGTATCTTTTGATTGCGTTGGCTTAGAAGTTTGATTTTTTTACAGCTTTAAGGGACAGTAGACCTGAGTATTTGATATAAATTTGCTTGATTCCTCCACGCGTTCCTGAGCAAAAGGGTCTTGACAGACAGACAGACGAACGGACCGACAACAAAGGTCCGTCCGTGATCCTATAAGGGTTCCGTTATTTCTTTTACGGAACCCTAAAATATAAGTACAGTCAAATCAATAGGGATGTTTCCTGGGTAGAAAAATAATAATTCTATTTAGTCCGTCAGTGATATTATCAAATATTATTGGACCCGTATTTTTTGGTTTATCAAATAAATAAAAATTAGCAAAGATAAAATGCATCAAAGTTCAGGGGTGGGGACTTGTGACGTCACTTATTCAGTATAAAGTGTAGCAGACCGTGACGTCACACGGTATTTCAACGCACTGTATCGTCGTAAATTTTTGTTTAGGTGGCAAAAAAAAATCGTGTCCAAAATTTTTAGGTTATCTAAATGACGGACTAAATAGATATTTTTGTCAACTACCCTAATGTTTTGTCACCTTTAATTTTAATTTGCACTAGCTTTTGCGAGTGGCTTTACCCGCGTGATTGTCTGTACCACGAGAACACGCGCCCGGAATAAAAAGTATCATAATATGTCCTTACTTAACCATATCCAGTATATCATGGTCTAACCGCTTCATCTAAATCTGCTTAGCTGTTAAAACGTGGAAAGATAACAGACAAACGGGTTCCCTACTTGAAATCGAATGACGTTAGATCAAATAACACTTGCTCGAAAACGTTTACTCGTTAGTACATGAAATCGATAAGTTATGAGCGCGACAGTTCACTGCACACACAATTAGATGGTCGGTCGAGAAATTATGTTTAAAGATAATGGGCCTTCGCGCGCGATGATTCGAGCTTCTGATTATTCGAGATTTTGATGCATTGAGGTAGTGAACTGTCGCGCTCATAACTTATCGATTTCATGTACTAACGAGTAAACGTTTTCGAGCAAGTGTTATTCGATCTAACGTCATTCGATTTCAAGTAGGGAACCCCAGACAAACAGTTACACAAAAAAGTTACGCTTTTACTATATTAATATATAAGCATATATTTTCGTAGGTATTTATAGGAAATTTAAAACATATCAACGAGTGTATTCCTTTGAGATTTGAAATGCAATTACCAAATCGAATTTGCATTGCAATCGTGTAGCACATTACATTTTACTACTATCGATACTACGTCTAGTTTCATCCACCAATAGTTTCTACAAACTAATTGCTGTCCCAAAGGAATCAACTTATCCAGCTCCACTAACAAACAAAATATAGAAAATTACCTTTCACTAATTACATTTTAGATTGAATTATTATTTTTCCATAAATAAATGCAAATTATTAAATGGAAGTTCCAAACTCCCGGGAATTGATAACTTCGTCTGTCACACTGACATTGACGAGAATTAATGTCATTTTAATATCTGGAGGGTAGACAAAGAAAAATGAAATTAGAAAATAGTTCGTGAGAAGCCGAAAAAGTGTGTAAAATAATTATTTAATATTAAAAAATGATTAAAGCTCTGTATTTGAATGGGATCATTTAAAAATAGAAAGGGCAACTAAAGGTCTATTAAAAAAAACTAAGCTTTAAACGTCTTTTGACATTGGGCTCTTGGAAGTTATAAAATTGTGTTGAATCAATTATTATTACTTTTTTTTTGACGTTCGAAAGTGCCGCTCAATGGTCTAATTGAATAAAGAAATTTTGATTTTGATTTTGTGTATGAATGCGGTGCTTTTGAAAAAATTTAAGAAAAAAATTATGATATACATTATTATTAAATATTTATTTATTAAAGATTAATTAACATCGCTCAATAAAAACTACAGAAGATATTCGCAGTTTCAAAATAATAAAGCAATACCTATGAAAAATCTTCTTACTAATATTATAAATGTGAAAGTTTGGATGGATGTGTGTGTGGATGTATGTTTATTACTCAATCACGCCAGAACGGCTGAACGGATCTGGATGAAATTTGGCACATATATAGATTATAGTCTGGAATAGCACATGTTTTTTTTCCATCCTGGTTTAATGTTCTTTTGGGATGATAAAACACTTTTCATGCGGGCGAAGCCGCTAGAAGAAGCTAGTAAGTACGACATTACTGTACTATTCGGTCAACATAACCAATATATTGTGGTGTTCTGATTTACAGATCCACATTTTTTAACTCTATTTACAATTCATAACACTATACAAACCATACCTTCATATATTTTGATATTTTATCAACTTATGTAATTCATTTTTATGTTTTCTTTCTTTTTTATCATCTGAAAAGCACACTTCTAGTTATATCTGATTGTTTTAATATCTGTAACTTAAATTATACATTGAGATAATATGTACTAGAAAAGCTATCCTAAGTAAAGGACATGCTCCATTTTGACAAGAGTTTAAACTAAACTTCGCTGCAGCGCTGAAATAATAATTAGCCGTCTAACAAAACAGTATAAACACACAGCGCTAGAGCGCTTCTAAGGTATAGTTTTCTCGCGATCAAAAAGACGGAAGCGCCGTGATTTTCATGGCGCTTACGCGTTTCGTTCAACATTCTGCAACAACTTGTCACTCATATAGACTAAACTGCTGACTGACTACAGAAGCGGAACCTAAATAGCTTTATACCTAATAAGCTTCATTAGAATTCAAACTTTTTTTCAAAAAAAAAAAATTGTTGAAATAATCTTAGTAAAGTAATATTTCATTAATATTTTATTAATAAAATAGTACATTAATTTAATATTATATTTATGTAAGTTTATTTTTTGGGACATTCCCACAGCACTATTCCCAAATCACTGCAAATCCTGAAAGCCAAAATCAATAGTGGCGACCACCAGAAAAGCACCGAAGCAATGAAGCTCGACGAAGTCCCGGAGAATGAATTTAACTGTCTTGGATGCCGCAACGAAATTAATCAGAAAAGAATAGTGGAGGAGTAGGAAAATATAAAAATTTCCAGTTCCCTCCATATCAAGTAGGAGACAGAACAAACAAGGTCAATAGGCACAAAGGGTCATTTACAACTGGAATAAGCCCAGTTGCCTGGCACCACGGAAAAAAATAGCATTAATATTAATGGGTCCTAACATTGTGAGGTGTTATATTTGATTCCAATAATAAATAGGTACGGCAAAAACGCTTGAACGCACGGAAATTTGTTCTAGTTACCACAAGATCCGTATAGTAAACATCTTCTGATGCAGCCTGTACATTATTCAACATAGTATTGCTTTCATTCTGCCAAAGAATACACTCCCATAAGATATTTATTTATTTATTTATTAAAACTTCATGCAACATAAAAGTACATAGGCGGACTTAATGCCTTAGGCATTCTCTACCAGTCAACCAAGGGCGGTGAAGAAATAGCATGGCAGGTGCATAAAAATAGAAATAATAATATTATAAACGCAAAATTAGTACAAAAGTATATAGTTAGAATAAATATACTTAAATATTTCCTATAATAAATACTATATATATATATATAAATTAATAGAAAAGCGCAAAATGAGACGACTCTGCTATTCGTTTAGAAAAAAATGCCGCAACTTCCGCTTAAATGCATACTGACTGGTGGCCGTCCTGATATCAAGAGGAAGCGCATTCCAGAGAAGAATGGATTGAATATGAAAGGAAGAATGAACAAAATCAGAAGTATGAGAAGGACAGAGCAAGAGAAGATTGTTAGATGAACGCAGATTCCTCGCGTGTGAATTACATAGGTATTGAAAGTGAGGTATGAGATAAGAAGGAGGAGTGGGAGAGTTGAGTAGAGAGAAAAGCGTAGTCAAGGCGCGCAAATTTCTTCTTTGCCGAATGGGCATCCATTTGAGTTCAGTTCTGCAGCTTGACACATGGTCATATTTCCGGAGGTTGAATATGAACCGAATGCAGTTGTTTAAGAGCCTATCCAGCTTATCCAGGAATACCGCGTTTAGGTCAAAGTAGCACACGTCACCATAGTCGATCAAAGGGAAAATTAAAGTCTGCACAAGCATAGTCTTCGTTTTTGCAGGTAGAAAGTTTCTCAGACGATACAGGCAACGCAAAGTCCCATTCACCCTTTGACTGACACTAGAAACCTGACTTTGCCAGCTTAGCGTCGAATCAAGATGTAGACCGAGATCTTTTACACTAGGGCTGATGGGGATGACAGTACCATTAAAAATTATAGGAGGAAGAGAGCTAATCCCCAATCGACCCATCATGCGCGTGCTTCCAATCACAATGGCCTGACATTTTGAGGGGTTTACAGACACCCCAAATCTATCAGACCAGTCCTTGACAGCCTCCAAGTCCCGGTTCACATCGTCTATAGCGTCCGACAAACTCTCCACCCGCGCAGCTGCATAAAGTTGAAGGTCATCGGCATAAAGATGATACGAACACCGAAGACAATGAGTTATAAAATTTATGAAGATGGAGAATAACAATGGTGAAAGAATACCGCCTTGCGGAACACCAGCAGCCAGGTCACACCAACTTGACGAGCTCTCGTCAACCCGAACCGACTGCTGTCGTCCCCGAAGATAGGAAGAAAACCATTCCAGTGCCTCGGAAGAAACCATAAGATGTGAAAGGATAGAGAGGAGAATATCGTGACTGACGGCATTAAAGGCATTGGAGAAATCAATTAAGACCAAAACAGTAACCTTGGTATCCTGCATGGCTTCTCTAATGTCGCCAGTCACTTTAAGGAGAGCAGAGGCAGTACTGTGACCCGGCCTGAATCCAGACTGGAATGAGCTAACAAGATTATTCCGATGAATATACCCTGAAAACTGTTTGTGGACGCAGGCCTCGAGCACTTTGGACAGGAAAGGGAGAATGGAGATTGGCCGATAATGATTAGGTAGGGTGGGATTTGAATTTTTAGGAAGAGGACGTACATAGGCCATTCGCCATAGGGATGGGAATTGACCGGAATCGAGGGAAAAGTTGATGATGTGGGTAATCGGTGGGAGAAGAAAGTCGAGGATCAAGGTGATCATGTAACGACTGATGTCATCATGGCCCACAGCCTTAGATTTTATGGAGAGGATAATCCTACTGATTTCATCCAAGGTGACCGGTGAAAAGTGGAACTTTTCTATAATAGGACCAGGAAGGCCAGTAATGAAATCAACCGTCTGAGATAACATTTGGGAATCCAAAAGACAGGTTGTTGTGAAGTGACGGTTGATATCATCAAGGCCGATTGTCTTAGGGAAATCCACATAACGTGGCCTACCGATACCAAGAGTTCCAAGGAATTTCCAGATATCGGCAGGGGAAGAAGAGGATATGTTTTCGAGAATATGGCGGCGTTTAGCATTGCGTATCACCTGATTACACCGATTTCTTGCAGCTTTGAAAAGGTTCCTGTTTTCAACACAGCGATCCCTTCTAAATTTTCGGAAGGCCCGATCCCTGCGCCTCATCGCCATACGAACCCCTGTCGTCATCCAAGGGGCAGGTGGACGCCTAAGATTAACCCTCTTGACAGGAGCGTGTCTGTCGTAGAGTTCAAGGACCGTCCTATTAAACAAACTTAGCTTATCATCTACAGTCGTAGCCGCAGCAAGGTTCCCCCAATCCAGTTCCGACGCATCCTGCCGCAGTTTTCCTGTATCCATGCGGGCAAAACAACGCATGTGCAGAACTTTAGAGGGAAGTTTAGGTGGTTTTAGGGTATAGGAAAGGAATACAAGATCGTGATTGGAAAAGCCAGGGGCGGGACACTGACCATGAGAGGAAACAAGGGAGGGAGTGGACGTAAGGATTAAATCGAGCCAAGTGTCATCACCTGAGGCATTGAAGTGAGTAGGTTGCAGAGGAAGGACATGAAGGCTGACGGACTCAATGATATGTAGGAGTTTTCGGGAACGAGAGGATGGGCGAGACAGGTCTGTGTTGAAGTCTCCCATGATTACACAATGTGCATACTCTGATCCAACAGATTCCAGTGCTAATTCGAAGTTGGAAAAGTAGTCAACGGCGGGCGGACAGTAAACAACACCAAGTAAGGTCTTAACACCTTTGACGTAAACCTCCAAAAAGAGATACTCAGCGGATGCACTATAGCAAGACGGAGATGAAGCAATGACTTTGAAAGGAAAATCGCTGCGAAGATAGATAGCAACACCACCCCCTCCCTTTCCAATTCTATCATTGCGGATTAGAATGAAACCTGGAAGGAGGTAGGTGGTAGAGAGGAGATGTGGTTTGAGCCAACTCTCAGAAACCAGAACAGCGTGTACATTGGCGTCGGAAAAGGTGTCGAACAGATCACTGTAGTGACTTGGCACACTCTGAGCGTTGATGTGGCAGACATTAAACATGTGACGCTTTTGGTGGCTGAAGTTCCGACGCAGAATGTCGCCAAGGGTATCAGTCAGAGAACTAAAACTTGCATTAGCGGTCGAGTTGAAGGAATTATTAGCAGAATGAAAGGAATCGTCATCGGATACCATAAAATACAATATAAATAATAAAATAAAATAAAAATATATAAAACTATTAACTAAGGCTAATTTTTTGCCTAAAGGTGCAACACCACTATATGTTCACCACCCACCAGCAGCACGGGTACAATACAGATACATTAAAATAGAGAAAACATAAAATATATAGTATTACAAATACAAGAAAGCAGAAGCAATGCGTAGAATTAAAAAAAAATACACAAATGTGCATGACTATATGTGCAAGAACAAAACGCAAAAAAAACAAACAACAAGAAAAGTTTTACAAACACAAGAAACAAAAAAACAGCATTGCGCATAATGAAAACAAACCACAAAGGAAAGTGAGCAAGAACAAAACGCACAATTAGCAAACACAACATGGGACGTCACAATGACATTACATTTACAAACTTACGTCACAACTGACAGGCGACAGTGACAGTTACTAGTTGATAAAATAAACACCATTGAACATCAACACAAGCAAAATGACTTGAAAATATTGAGAAAATACCACCAAACTGTTAAAAATGATTTGTTAAATAAAAAAAAAGTAAGTGGGTACTCGCGTGTGACAAAAATTACGCAATAAATATATTATGATCTACGACGTCCCAAGCCTATGATACAATGTGTTATTGTGATTAGATTTACCAACTATACTTTAGTAAACACTTAGTCACTACACTCCGGTACTCGCGTGTGACAAAAATTACGCAATAAATATATGATCTACGACGTCCCAAGCCTATGATACAATGTGTTATTGTGATTAGATTTACCAACTATACTTTAGTAAACACTTAGTCACTACACTCCACTTTGCACTCTACTATTGCCTCCCGATGCACCAGATGAAGCGCCAGCACTCTTAGGGTACCGTGTCAACAAGGGATTGAGCTCCTCCACCGCAGTAATCTTGTGCCGTGTACCATCGGGGGTTCTAACGACAATGACGCCGTCTTGTGTCCAGCATGCCGCCATCCCAAAATGCAAGCGCGCTTTGCTAAACACGGCCTGCCTACTACGGGTCAGGAACTCCTTAACTGTGACCGTGGAGCCCTTTAGTGCCGATTTTGCCTTCCACACAGCAGATCTATGGTCAACATTAACAAATCTTACCAGGATAGGGCGACTGCGTGTGGGCCCACGGCTGGATGCCCCAAGTCTATGGCACCCCCTGATGGACGATGCAGTAATGTCGGTCAGGGCCAGCTTCTTGTTAATGATACCCAGCACCAGAGCCCGGCAATCCTCCTTATCAACTTCAGCAAATCCATTGAAGATTAACGCTTTCCGACGAGAGCGTGTCTCCAATCCATCAACCACTCTGGTGCACTCTGTGATTTGTTTCCTTAGAAGTCCCAGCATAGCGAACATCAATTCTCTGAACGTCCGGAGCTCCTCTCGGACCTTTGCCACAGTATCCTTTGCAGGTCCTGCGCACTGGATTTGTGCCTCAAGCTCATTCATCTTCCTTAGGAAGCACTCCTCCAGGTTCTTCTGGGCTGACTGAATATCATCCAGCTGAGACATGTTGAGTGGAATAGCAACAAATTTTTCTTTGGCGGGTGAAATATATGTGATGGCTAGCAGGTGGTGTTGTTTTAAGTGCTATTGAACATTGACTGTTTCACCAATGTAAATACAACTGACTAGGTAGTTTATGCAACTATATTACAACTAAAAACTTAATAAAAATACTTAATTATATTTTAAACCAATTTACAAAAATTGATGTAAAAAAAAAACGCGTCTTAACTTTTTTTTTTTTTTTTTTTTTTTTTTTTTCTTTTTTAGATATGATGGGCAGATTGTACATATTCGCAGTCAGATGTAGAATACTGACTTAAAGGCGAGCCAACGAGCTTGAAGGAACATAATTTACTTTTAAAGTTACCTTGCCTAGTGAGATATTGGGCAACACAGTGATCCACCTCCAGTCACGTCCTGGCCAGTCGCACGCGAACAGATTGAAAGAATTGGTGTAGGTCCTTGGTGGAATTATTATCCCACCTACATTGCCATTTGGATAAAAGTTCCTCCCAGACGTCAATATGTGGTTCAAATAATCTAGAGATTTTCTCACGGTCACTCCGCGTCCATGGTTTCTAGTGCTTAATAGTACATTGCAGCACATCGTTGCACATCAAGGTTGACTGGAAGTATGCCAGCAAGTACCTGTAAGATCTCAGTACTAACCGTCCTGTTTGCTTTGCATAAGAATATCAAAGCTAAACGCTGACTTTGAAGTAATTTACGTCGTCCCATTATTTAGGTACTAGCTGTCCCCGTGACTTCGCTCCCGTCAACTGGATACCTACATACCCTACCCTACCCTAGACACCTACCTACCTATCATACCTACCAATTTGTTAAACTATTTATTTGAATAACCACATTCAGTTCCTTTCTGAATATACTTAAGATTGTTAATTTTCGCTATAAAAACCAAAGTCTAACTGACTTTGGTTTTTACTACCTACTACTATTCTACCTACACTTGTTACACAAATTGTCACATCTTAAATTTTAGTTTATATGAGAAATGAGGCATCATGGCGCCCACCAAATATTTCAATTTAAAAATGATTATCTAGTTACTCATTGACGAAAAGTTATTCCTTTGCATTTCGCCGTATTAGTTGAATTATAACTGCAATATCTTAAAACATACGGCCGCATATTTAATGCGTTTGAACGTTTTTTCGTTTAAAAACAAACAATGACATAGGCGCTCAAGATCTAGCAAGCAACTGAGTGAAGTGCGGCCGGCCGACCCCACTTTAACGGAATACAGCAGTGATGTGTGGTGTCTTCTCTAGTACGTAGTACATTATTACCTCAATGAAATTATATTGATAATTTGTAATTCTTGCAATATTTTTCTACTGTGACATTTTCATCTGACATGACATCTGTCTGTCTATTTTATTTTTCTTAAAACCATAGACCGTAACATAGGTACCATGGACTAAACCTCCTTTAAGCTAGGTTTACACTATTATAAGGGTAGCGTAGCCTGACCCCTTTGTGAACCGTTTTTATTCGTTCTGGTCTTTATTTCTTAATTGAAATTTGAATTTGAAATGTAGATAGAACACAGAACGAAGAAAAACGGGCGTCAATTTTGAGTTCCGGATCTGGACTGAACGCCGAAAGACGGTTGAATTCTTAATACTACCAATTGTACTATTGTATCTGAAGACTCTTTAAAACTATAACTTATACGGCTGTGAACGTTATCAATCTTTAAGTGCAATAAATATATTTTATTGAGTGTGAAACTTAAATGTGAGCATTTTTACTATGAAGCCACAGCCCGGCCTCCACACCCCTTGCTGCCTGTGCCTGCACCCCTTGCTGCACGTGCCTGCACCTGTGCTACTGCCTACCTGCTCGTTAGCCTGACTATTCGTTCAGCTGCCTTCGACCATCTATCTGTGTGCCTGCCTATCCGTCCTGTTGCCTACTCATCACCATCCCGATCGCCTGCTCATTTGCCTATCTCGGGCATACGACGTCATCCTGCCCGTCCTGCTGCCTGAGTGCGCACGCTGGCAGCGCACCATCAGCCGTCTCATCACACCGTGCCTCGTCTGCCTGCCCTACCTGTTGCCCGGTTAACTGCCCACGTCGTGCGAAGCCGGACCATAGTTTTTATTATCTATATCCTTTTTCTTAGTTTTAATTTATATTTCCCTTTTATTTGTTTACTAACGTGGCTAACGTTAGCTCGATTGAGTTAACGTTACGCTACAGTTTGGCGCCCAACTCTTTAAAATTGGGCACAACGTTTTTATTTGTACGCCCAATTTTTTTAGAATCCACCCCATCACCCACACTACCTATTTTTTTAACGTGGGCTCGATTTCATAATCTCAAAATTCAAAAAACATACTTGCACAAGTATTACTATTAGCTAACTTTTGGTTTCTTTTCCAGGCCCTCATCATCTTATTCAATTTTGCTAGCACTTTTTTTTTAATTCTTCACTATTTATACATTCTCAAAATTCTAAAAACATACTTGCACAAGTATTACTAGTAAGCTAACTTTTGGTTTCTTATTCAGGCCTTCATGTCATCATCATTTTTCATTTGTCACTTTTGCTAGCACCTTTTTTTTTTAATTCTTCACTATTTATACCGAACGTACTAGGCAATTTCTTTTAATCCCTCTTTGTTTTTATTTTTCTTTTAGAGCGGTGTGCACAACTCTGAAAGCCTTATGTGCACAGAGCGGTCCCGTAACTCTGTAAAAATAAGCCAAATGCGTGGAGTCTTGTAAATATGTAAAATATTTTCCTCTCTAACTAGTTTCCTCTCAAACTAGTTCACTCTCAAACTAGTTCCCTCTCAAACTAGTTACCTCTCAAACTAGTTCCCTCTTATACTTAGTTCCCTCTTCCCTCTAGTAAATATTTCCCGCTCAAGCTAGAATTCCCTCTTCCCTCTTAGACTTAGGTCCCTCTTTCCTCTTCCCTCTTAAACTTAGGTCCCTGTTCCCTCTTTGACTTAGGTATATTTTTAACGGGTTTTCAAACAGGTGCGGGTTACGACACATAATTAAAAAAATAAGCCTTCGTAATCTTTATTAATATTTCCTTGTGAAGTATGCGTCATTGAATGTGAACCATATCCCCTATGTGTGATTGAATGAGAGTGTTTGACGAAAGTATGAAAGATGTTGTGTGATAGAGCAAGGATTATATTAAAACATCAAAATTTTCTGCAAGTTGAAATTTTTTCTAGGGTCATCGGGGAAATGTGGTGAATGATTTTTTAACTCTATTTACAATTCATAACACTATTCAAACCATAACTTCATATATTTTGATATTTTATCAACTTTTGTAATTCATTTTTATGTTTTCTTTCTTTTGTTATCATCTGAAAAGCATACTTTTAGTTATATCTGATTGTTTTAATATCTGTAACTTAAATTATATTGATAATTTGTAATTCTTGCAATATTTTTCTACTGTGACATTTTCGTCTGACATGACATCTGTCTGTCTATTTTATTTTTCTTAAAACCATAGACCGTAACATAGGTACCATGGACTAAACCTCCTTTAAGCTAGGTTTACACTATTATAAGGGTAGCGTAGCCTGACCCCTTTGTGAACCGTTTTTATTCGTTCTGGTCTTTATTTCTTAATTGAAATTTGAATTTGAAATGTAGATAGAACACAGAACGAAGAAAAACGGGCGTCAATTTTGAGTTTCGGATCTGGACTGAACGCCGAAAGACGGTTGAATTCTTAATACTACCAAGTGTACTATTGTATCTGAAGACTCTTTAAAACTATAACTTATACGGCTGTGAACGTTATCAATCTTTAAGTGCAATAAATATATTTTATTGAGTGTGAAACTTAAATGTGAGCATTTTTAATATGAAGCCACAGCCCGGCCTCCACACCCCTTGCTGCCTGTGCCTGCACCCCTTGCTGCATGTGCCTGCACCTGTGCTACTGCCTACCTGCTCGTTAGCCTGACTATTAGTTCAGCTGCCTTCGACCATCTATCTGTGTGGGCAGCGCACCATCAGCCGTCTCATCACACCGTGCCTCGTCTGCCTGCCCTACCTGTTGCCCGGTTAACTGCCCACGTCGTGCGAAGCCGGACCATAGTTTTTATTATCTATATCCTTTTTCTTAGTTTTAATTTATATTACCCTTTTATTTTTTTACTAACGTGGCTAAAGTTAGCTCGACTGAGCTAACGTTACGCTACAATATATTAGTCTATGAACATAACTGAGCACACGAAATGTCAAACGACCCCACTCCAGCCAACCCGCGCGGTGCGGTGAGAACAGAACATCGCTCATTATGAGTATTCGTATATTAAAACCGGTCATCAAATGAAAGACAAAGTTTATTGATAAAAATACTTCACATATTTGCGACCAAAACATGTCAGTGTCTAGATATCAGACTCTTAACTGTTCGTCTTCATGTTCTTCGTCTTCTTCATTCTATACTTTCGTCGCTATCGTTTTTATTTGGGTGTAATTGTGGTGTGCTCGCGACCTTTAGATTGATTGCCTCCATTGAAAACGAACTACATATTTTTTTTTATATTTCATCTTTTTAATATACATTAACTTCGTATGAATGAATACAAAACGGTGGATAAAGGCAGACAATTTTATTGTGAGACATGATAGCAATAGCCTAAATTTCATGTCTGTAAAAAGGTATTCCATGAAGCACACCCAGACGAAGCACACCTAAAGTATTCCACTAAGCACACCCGTAGGTGGGCTTCAAATAAAAATTTAAAATATTTTTTTCCTATTCCACGAAGCACACCTACGAATATCACTCGCATAGTGCGGGGACTAAGAAATAAAAATGTCGATAGAAGAAAATATTTATTATTTAAAAGACTAACTTAAATTTCTAACATCATTCAGTTTCATTATAATAATGTGACACAATATTTGTCATTTTTTAATCTTACTATTTAAAATCACAGATTGTTTCATAATTATCTTTCTAAAAAAATAATTATTTTAAATTTATAAATATTTTTCTATTATTTACCTTTTTGTGCTCTTAATAAAATCACAGATTGTTTCATAATTATGCAATAAAACTTGGACAAATATCAAAAACTGCTTCCTTAATTTGGGTCTCCAAAACATTTGAGGCACATTTATGTTCCTTTATTTTAACAACTTCTTCCATGCTACTTAATGTGAATAAGCCATTACACACTTTTTTAATACACCGCCACAAGGCATTGCCGTTTTTATAAATCTTGTGTATACTATATTGTTTGTTATTATACACTTACACTTGTGTCCCCTTCCGGCCAAGTACGTAATTAATAGATTGGTTAAAATTTCTACTACTTGGACCTGGCATCGGCTCCATTATTTTGTTTGAATAAATTGCACGAAAAACAGAAAAAGTAACAATAACCAGACCGGCGCACAATTGCATACACTCAGCCCGTGACGTCGCGATAGTGTAATGAGAACTAAGCATTTAAACAAGTTCTGGAAACGCTCGGCTAAATTCGGGTTGGCTCGGGAATTCAGTGGCGGGCGCACGCGTTGACTATTAGCGCATCATGTATACGTCTTATCTACAGGATTTATATATGAACATTATAAAAGACAAGTATTGTATCACATTATTATAATGAAACTGAAAGATGTTAGATATTTAAGTTAGTCTTTTAAATAATAAATATTTTCTCCTAGACATTTTTATTTCTTAGACTATGCGAGTGATATTCGTAGGTGTGCTTCGTGGAATAGGAAATTAATTATTTAATTTTTTTACTTGAAGCCCACCTACGGGTGTGCTTCATCTGGGTGAGCTTAGTTTGGGTGTGCTTCATGGAATACGTCCTTTAAAATAAGTTTAACTCAACAAGACCAGACTCTTAAACAAAAACATTATTATAGCAAAATTATAAGTAAAATAAATACCCAAATTAGATATGTTTAACATGCTCGTTTAATAGAAACATAAAACAATAAAATTGTATTTCAATTATAGTACATACCTTCCACTTCCTTATTCAATTTTTAGGGTTCCGTACCCAAAGCGTAAAAACGGGACTCTATTACTGAGACACCGCGGTCCATCTGTCTGTCTGTCTGTCACCAGGCTGTATCTCATGAACCGTGTTCGTAGTCGCAGCGGAAAAATGTCAAATATCTTAATTTCAGTTTAGCAGATAGTTAGTGTATGACGTCGTGTAACTGTGTATGGTAACTACAAATTTGTGTATCCAACCATTGGGGAGCTAATCAATAAAAACTGTTTCCGCTGGAACTACGTCATCCCAGCGGAACTTTTTTTTTCCTATACACGTAGAAGAAAAAAAAACATCCAATAATTAGTTTGTAACGAGAGGTAAATGTGTATGCTTGAATGAAATTTGTGTGACATAAAACTGCGGCAATAATCAAGTTTCCGCTGCGCTGACGTTTGGCAATTTGATGAAAATCATATAAAACGCCTTAGTGCAGAGTTGAATTTTTTTACGCACGTTGCTTTGAATTTGTGTGTAATGATTGTTAACACAGAATTAGAAAAAAACATACCGTTCAGAAGATATACACGTAAAAGTAAAATCAGGTTATTAGATCCAAGAACTTAAAATAGGAACACTAGAGCATAACTTATAACTTTTATTTGTATCTTTTAAGGGACTACAATGCCTTGCCAAGTTTCATTTATGTGGTCTTAGTAATTAATGAGCAATGGCATAATTTACTACGGCTTGAGTACTATATTGTATGACATCTGATTGCAGGACTTTTTAATGGAAAAGCAAAATATAACTTATTCCGATGATTAGTTTATTAATGCAACTATTCACATCTAAAATTTCAGCTCAATACACTAAATAATTAAAGAGATATAATAAAAATACCAGAACAACCGCAATACATGGATAAACCGACCAAGTTTGAATGGCTACAAAAAAGCGGCCGTGCAGTATAAAGAGCTAACGTTCTAAAATTTCCAGTATAGCTCGTTATTGTGTTTAATAGTTTCGTACAGGTGCGTTCACAATAGTTTGCAGAAAATAAAACAACTGCATTAACTTTGTATTCTTAAAAGTATTTATTAGTTAATGTTTATATAATACTTAAAAAAAAAACAATATTATTAACAAAGTAATAATAACAGAGATAGGTCCGCAGGGCAGCTTTGTGGTGAGCTGCTGGGCAGTGGCGGCCCCACGGACCAGATCTCCTGGGAGAAGTCTTGTCAGTTGACCCTCATCTTCCGCTTGCCTTTATTGGCCGGCCGGAAAGAACACTGATGGGGAACAGAGCTCCCATCTCTCGTTTGCCTTAATTGGTTGGCTTGAATGAAGATTCACAAGAGCAAAAGTGCTCGGTGGGAAGAAGTATAATCTTACTGGATGATGCTGGTAGGGATCTTTACCGTATTTCCGGGATTGGACTGATAGCCATGGTATACCTCTCCACTCCTCGCACCGTAATTGAGTGTGCAAGTCACCCCCTGCCATTTTATAGTCGTGTAATTCAACAGTGGTCAGTCAGGGGCTAATAGTCATTCTATAGTTTTAGGCAATCGATCCACTAAACCTGCCAAACCCATAGCCCAATATATTTGTCTCCATATTAACAATAGTCCTGCACCAACCGGGGATTGTCATTGGGTGCTCTTACGTAGTGCATCTACGAATAATCATCGTTTGGTGTCACATATCATGATACATAGTTAACAGGGCCTCTGCGAGTTAGCTTCGGGCCCCTAGCACGCCTTTCAAAGATTCGGGACCCCAGTGTCCCAAGATTGTTAAAAACATTGATATAATGAATCAGTTTTTTTTATTATACATAAATAAAAAATATATTACCTACTAAAGCCCATATAGATTGTAAATCTTAAGTTCTACTATGTAAATTTTAGGGAGTTGGTTGTGACTGATATACAAAAAAGAAGAGGAAGCGCGTGCTAAGAAAATACCTACCTACTTTAAATTATTCCATAGTATACTGTTAACTTTTTATATTCGACATTTGAAATGACTACTGGTGTAAGTTTTTTTTTTAATTATTACTAGCTTAATATTAAGGACATAATAATTACCTACAGTAATAACTTTTTGTAATATAAGTACTGGTAAATAAATGCATTTGTAACAGATGCAAATAATTTTGAAAGTTTAAGAAAAAAACTTTGTTACATAAAATACAACTGACTTACTAATAAAAACACTAAAAAGTGAAAAATGACTTTAATTTCGGCAGTCGGTGTTTCTGTTTTGTTTCTTCGTTTTTTGACACCGACTTCCGAAATTAGTTTAGTTATTTTTCACTTTGTACTGTTTTTATTTGAAAGCTAATTGTATTTTTATGGTAAATAATTTAATGAGCAAGTTCTATAGTAAGGTACCCACAATGCCTAAAGTTATGCCGGAATAGATTAACCGAATAAATGACGATGAAAAACCCGAAATGAGAGTGTGCCATGCAATGCAATTGCAGCAATCCCGAAAGATGTGCTGTTGTTTATTTAAGTGTTCTGTTATATATCTCCGAAGTTCTATATCAGATCTTCACCAAATTTAAATGGGACCAATTCAGGAACCTACTCTTTCAAACAAAAATAATGTTCAAAGTCGGTCCACAATTGACTGAGAAATCAGTACATACATATACTGCCAACCATAGAACCTCCTCCTTTTTGGAAAATCGGTTAAAAATCAAGTGACCTATTATTTTTATCACGAAAATTATTATTACATTTATTTATTCAGGACCTCCAACGAAAGATGTACACAAAAAACACAGTGAATCGTCGATATGAAGTAATGACAAGTGCACTCCAAAATTTAAAAAACTAGTATACTAGTATTAGTTAATTGTTCAAAACTTGTGTGCACAGCTGTACCAGTCCAATAATGGTGCAACACTGGAAATTTTAGAACGTTAGCTCTTTATACTGCACGGCCGCTTTTTTGTAGCCATTCAAACTTGGTCGGTTTATCCATGTATTGCGGTTGTTCTGGTATTTTTATTATATCTCTTTAATTATTTAGTGTATTGAGCTGAAATTTTTGATGTGAATAGTTGCATTAATAAACTAATCATCGGAATAAGTTATATTTTGCTTTTCCATTAAAAAGTCCTGCAATCGGATGTCATACAATATAGTACTCAAGCCGTAGTAAATTATGCCATTGCTCATTAATTACTAAGACCACTTAAATGAAACTTGGCAAGGCATTGTAGTCCCTTAAAAGATACAAATAAAAGTTATAAGTTATGCTCTAGTGTTCCTATTTTAAGTTCTTGGACCTAATAACCTTATTTTACTTTTACGTGTATATCTTCTGAACGGTATGTTTTTTTCTAATTCTGTGTTAACAATCATTACACACAAATTCAAAGCAACGTGCGTAAAAAAATTCAACTCTGCACTAAGCCGTTTTATATGATTTTCATCAAATTGCCAAACGTCAGCGCAGCGGAAACTTGATTATTGCCGCAGTTTTATGTCACACAAATTTCATTCAAGCATACACATTTACTTCTCGTTACAAACTAATTATTGGATGTTTTTTTTTCTTCTACGTGCATAGGAAAAAAAAAGTTCCGCTGGGATGACGTAGTTCCAGCGGAAACAGTTTTTATTGATTAGCTCCCCAATGGTTGGATACACAAATTTGTAGTTACCATACACAATTACACGACGTCATACACTAACTATCTGCTAAACTGAAATTAAGATATTTGACATTTTTTCGCTGCGACTACGAACACCATGAACCGTGATAGCTAGACAGTTCAAATTTTCACAGATGATGCCGCTATAACAACAAATACTAAAAACAGAATAAAATAAATATTTGGGGCTCCCATACAACAAACGTGATTTTTCTGCGGTAATGGTACGGAACCTTTCATGTGCGAGTCCGACTCGCACTTGGCGGGTTTTTTTTTTTTTTTTGTTAACCACAGGTAAACTCAATAGCAAGACAACTAAACACCAGTAACTAAAGCGTCGCGAACCAAGACGTGCGATTGCAACAATGACTAAGTTGATGAGTTCCGACTGGCTTTACAACAATAAGCAAGTATGAGTAGCAGTTTAGATAAGCGACTAATTGTTAGATTGGTTATCTAACTTGAACAAAAAATGGTTTAAACGATTTATTGAGTAACTTATTGTTTGGACTTTTGACCAGTTTTATCATGCAAATACCTACTCCTATGTGCGTCGTCAGAGTGACATTGACATTTCGGGTGCTCAGATAAGTTGTCAGACAGTTGTTAAGTTGAGATAGCTGTCAACTGTCAACACGCGAAGTCATACTGTCTGAAAGTGGCGAAAGTTGTAGTGATCTAGTGCTTAAAAATACGGTTTTATGTTTAGAAACAGTATTAAAGTGAAGCTTATTTAGTGATTACTGTGCACAATTTTGGTAGCGCAAAGGAATCAGTGATTCTTAATAAAAACAGTGATCATAATCTAAAGGTGAAATTTGAATTAAAAAAATTTTTCTTCATCCATCTACATTTTCTAATAGCTAAACGACAGATGTCGAAATGTCGGTTGACATTTGGAAAATTGTTGCCATTGTAAAAAAAATAGGATAAAATTAGTAATACAATGATTTGCACAGGGGTGGACAACTAGGTCCCTGTGACAGAAAATGTCACTGGCAAGATTAGAAGAAATTTTGTGCGTTTTGCGTTTCATCCAAGCCTCTTTACTCAAAGACCTAGATCTTCCTTACTTGGAAATAAGTCTATGGCAGACAGTAACAGAAAGGAGATAGACTTGCCTCTACCACCAGCGATGGCTACAGAAAAAGTCGATGACTCCAGCTATCCTCCCACATGGCAAAGAATACCCACCCAACGCAACCCTAAAAGAAAAAAAGTTTCTAGCAGCCCACCTTCAGCGGAAAGACATAAGAGTCCAGAACATACCCTACAGAGCTCTATCTATACCTCCAATAGATACAGCGGACTTCCAGTAGACTTACCTGAATCTATTGAACCTATGAAAAGCCAAGCCCATATTAAGAAATCAAGTAAACCCCCACCAATCATCTTGTATGGTATTACGGATATTTCAAAACTGATGGAACTGCTGAACAGCTCGATACCAAGGAGCAGCTACAACTATAAAATAGTAAATAGAGATCATCTAAGAATCATGGTGCAGACAAGTGAAGCGTATAAAGACGCCATTGACCTAATTCGAAAGAATGGACTTATAGGCCATACCTTTACTCAAAAAGACAAAAGGTGTTGCAGAATCGTGATCAAAAACCTGCACCACACGACACCCAAAGAAGCTATTATAGAGGAAATAGAAAAATCTGGAAATAAAGTCAGGGGTGAAATCATATATGCACTCTCAAGAAGAAACAAAAAGCCACTAACTATTTTCTTCGTGAATGTAGAACCTGGCCCAAATAACCCAGAGCTTAAGCGTATAGAATTTATATATACAAACGTTAGGATAGAAGATCCACGAAAAACTAATGAAATCCCTCAATGTACTAGATGTCAACAGTATGGGCACACTAAAAATAACTGCATGCCCCCCTTCCGATGCGTTAAATGTGCAGAAGGACATAGAACCATAGACTGTCCAAAAAAATATAGAAATACACCAGCCACCTGCACTTTATGTCTAGGAGACCACCCTGCCAAATATAAGGGCTGACAAGTGTAGAAGGAGATTCGTGCACGGAAAATTGTGCAGACAAGACAAAAGAAGGCAACTTTGCCAATTATGTAGGATGCCAGAAATAACACAGTCCCATTTGAAATTGACGATTTTCCACCATTGCCGCCAAGTAGACTTGCAAGAACACAAACCCACCCACTTCAGATCCCAGAAACTGCAGAAACATTGCACACTGGAACAAAAAAGAAGAGAACATAGAATCTCAGCCAAAAAGTTCATTAGAACAAATAATATCCAAACAATCAGAAAAATATATATCCCTATACAGCAAATAGGTACCCTAATGGGACTCCTAACGACTTAAGTTGCCCAGTTTAAACATTAAATTCCTACGTATTGCAGCATGAAACATAAATGGCTTGCCTCCTAACAAGCATGAAGTGGAACTTTTCATCAGACATAATCAAATTGACATTCTTTTGATCTCGGAGACACATATGACTGATGAAAAAGCCATAATAATCAAAGGATATAATATCTATTACACGAATCACCCTGATGGAACATCACATGCTGGCACTGCTGTTATAGTAAAATATAGCATCAAACAACACAGTCTCCCAAATTTTAGACAGGCATACCTGCAGGCTACTGTTATATCAATAGACGACGTGCAGGGCCCACTCAACATCGCTGCAGTGTACTCCCCGCCTCGGCATCGTGTTACTGAACAAATGTTCAATGACTTTCTTAATACGCTCGGGGGCAGAAATATTGCTGCAGGGGACTGAAACGCCAAAACACCTCCTGGGGCTCCAGGCTGACCACAACCAGAGGCAGAGATTTGAAAAGGGCCATAGATTCAAACTCTCTCAATATAGTAACAACAGGAGAGCCAACCCACTGGCCAACTGATCCCAATAAAACACCCGACCTCATCGATTTTTTTATCACGAAAGGAATGTCAGTACTGTACACAAAAATCGAATCAAGACTAGATGGCAATACCGATCATACACCAGTGATAATATTGTTACGAGCTGGGGTTCAGGGATAAATTATTTAAACAGCAGACTTCAATTAATCACTGTTTATTACAAAAACACTTCTTAAACAATTCTATTACTTCGCACTATTTTCCGCTTTGGTCGCTCTGTATCGCTTCTCAATCGAAACTGACCCACGACGAATCCGACCGCTCTTTATATAGCACGGAAGAAGTTTCTGGAACGTTCCATACTGTTCTAGATAATTCGAGAAACTTCCAGAACAATCGACTTTCGAACTCATTGTTCTCGAAGCGACTAGAAACATCCAGAATGTTCGGTTCGAACCTTCTGGAAAATTCCATTCGACACGAGCTTTCGAGAACATTAGTTCCGCTATTCAATACTAGATGGCGCCACTAGTTACTACCTAGTTATTCCTCTCGTTACTAGATGGCGTTGGCCTATCTTGTAACATTGCCTCCCTCTTAGACATGCTCGTCCCGAGCATTGTTAGACCCATGATAACGGGCCAACCGATCCACATGAACGACCTTTGATGCACCTCGGGGTCCCTTTTGAATTCGGTAGGTGACGTCATTGATCTTGGTAACCACGCGATAAGGTCCATCCCATTTTGCTTGTAATTTAGGCGAATTTCCTTTGCTCCGTGCCGGGTTATGTAACCATACAAGAGATCCTTCATCGAAGCCCTTATTGTTCGCTTTCCGATCGTAGCGGGTCTTCATCCTCTCAGACATCTGTTGACCTGTCTGTCTCATATGCTCATATACATCATCCATCCTGTTTCGTAGCTCATTCGCATAATCTGTTACATTGCGTGGAGACTCAGGCGGGATACCGGTGATTAGATCTGCAGGTAATCGTAGTTCTCTGCCGAAATTAGCAAAAGCTGGTGTTACCATTGTAGTTTCATGAACAGCACTGCGATATGCCATGAGATATGGTTGAATGTGTTTGTCCCAATCCTTCTGTCTGTTTTCCACAACCTTTGCAAGATATCTCTCTAGTGACTGGTTGAATCGTTCAACCATCCCGTCTGATTGCGGATGATAAGCAGTAGTTCTGGTTTTGTGAGCACCTATCACACGACACGTCTCCTTGAACACTTCTGACTCGAAGTTCCGGCCTTGGTCACTGTGGATTTCCAAGGGTACCCCGAATCGACAAAACACTTCGTGAACTAACTTATCAGCCACCGTAACGGCTTCTTGATTGGGGATTGCAAACACTTCCGGCCATTTTGTGAAGTAGTCCATGACGACCAAGAAGTACTTGTTTCCGCTTTGGCTTTCTGGAAATGGTCCAGCAACATCTAATGCTATACGTTCCCACGGTGCACCAACATTGTAAATCTTTAGTGCCCCTCTGCTACGAGTTTGTGGTCCTTTCACAGCCGCACAACTTGTGCATTTGCGGCACCATTCCTCAACGTCCTCTCGACAATGGATCCAGTAAAATCGTTCTCGGATCTTGATTAAAGTCCTCTTAACTCCCATGTGACCCCCTGAACATCCATTGTGGTAGAGCTGTAGGATCTCCGGCACCTTAACTTTAGGTACGACCATTTGTAGATGACACTGGTCACCGCGAGCGTTCTCCCATTTCCTGTACAGAACTCCATCCTGGATAACCAAGCTTTCCCACTGTGCCCAATAACTCTTGGTGATGGAACTGGTTGCTGCGACATCACTCCAGTGAGGCCTGGGAGCACCTGATTTCTTCCATTCAAGGATCGGTTTTAGGTCTCTGTCTTCTTGTTGAGCACTCTGCAAGGTTCCCTTCCACTCTTCGCTAAGATCCGTCCCCAAAACCCGCACTAGCGTTACCTGCTTAGCTTCTTGTCTCGCACAATGTTTACATTGGTCTGGACACGGTCTTCGCGAGAGAGCATCAGCATTACCGTGCGACGTTCCGCTGCGATGTTGAATTACGAAATCAAACTCTTGCAGTAGCTCAATCCATCTTGCTACCTGTCCTTCTGGGTTCTTAAATTGCAGTAGCCATTTCAAAGCAGCGTGGTCCGTTCGCAGGAGAAATTTCCGCCCCAATAAATATTTATTGAAATGCTGCAATGTCTTTACTACAGCTAGAAGCTCCCTTCGAGTGACACAGTAGTTCCTCTCAGGTTTGGATAAGGCTTTACTGAAGTACGCAATTACAACCTCATGATCTCCTTTTCGTTGAGACAATACCCCGCCGATTCCAGTGTTGCTGGCATCTGTGTCAACTATGAATTCATTTTCGTTGTCAGGATAGCCTAGGATGGGTGCATTGCACAGATGTTCCTTTAGCTTCTGAAATGCGACGTCACAGCTCTCATTCCAGCAGAACTTTATCTTGTCTTCAGTTAGCTTATGAAGAGGTCGGGCAATGTCAGCAAAGCTCTTCACAAACCGCCGATAGTAGGAGCACAAACCGAGAAATGCCCTGACTTGCGTTTTGTTCTCCGGAACTGGCCAATCCTTGACGGCAACGAGCTTATCCGGGTCCGTTTGAATACCTTCTTCGGAAACCACGTGTCCTAAAAAGTTCACTTGCCGCCTGAACAACGCGCACTTCTTTGGACTTAGCTTTAGATTGGCTCCTCGTATCTTTGACAGCACACGTTCCAAATTGCGGAGGTGATCTTCAAACGTCCGTCCCACGATTATAATGTCATCCAAGTAGACTAGGCAGGCGTCACCAATCAGCCCAGTAAGTACCCGCTCCATCAATCTCTCAAAGGTGGCAGGCGCATTACACAGTCCAAAAGGCATAACGTTGAATTGCCACAATCCTTTGCCTGTAGAGAACGCTGTCTTTTCCTTATCTCGAGGGTCTAACTCGACCTGCCAGTAGCCACTCTTTAAGTCTAAGGTGGAAAACCACTTCATTCCCGATAGCGTATCCAGCGTGTCATCGATTCTTGGCAACGGATAACTGTCCTTCTTCGTGATGTCGTTTAGTCGGCGATAGTCTACACAGAAGCGCATGCTGCCGTCCTTCTTTTTCACCAATACTACCGGTGAACACCATGGACTGGATGAAGGTTCAATCACGCCGTCTTTCACCATACCTTTGATCATGTCGTCCACTTCCCTTTCCCGTGCCACTGGAACACGTCTTGGTCGCTGGCGGATTGGTACCTCATTTCCTGTATTTATTCTGTGTTGAACTAACGCAGTCTTCCCTATGTCGGCATCACTTGTCGAGAAAATGTCGGCGAACTTGTTTAACATCTTCTTAGCCTTGTTCTTTTCATCTTCCGACAAGTTATTCTGGCTGTTCTTCAAAAGCGATGACACATCGAATCTTGCACTAACTTTGGTGTTGGTTGGGTGTTCGTGGCATCTTCGCATCCAAACCACTCCGTCACAAGTGCCTAATAATGTGCCTTTCTTGAGCACCAGGTCCTGGTCACTTGTGTTGAGTGCGCGTACCGATGAAACACTAGTACCTCTTACCAATGTGCGTGCAATTTTCCATGAAGCATCGTTATCTAAACCTTCTATAAGTACGCATCGGTTTTCCTGACCAGAATTCCTTGGTAAACAAACTGGTATGATTGTTTCTGACCTTGGACGAAGAATAACCTTTTCTAAGCAGTACACTTTTCCCGATGCTGCACCTTCCATGAAGACTTCCTCTGAGCCACACTTTAATACACCTTGATAAACGTCGATCTCACAGTGATGTTTTCGCATGAAGTCCAAACCCAGAATGCAGTCGTCCACTATGTCGGCCACGATAACATTGTGGCGGTAAACTTTGTTTCCTAACTTCATGTCCACCTCCTTCTCACCTCGGACGGTTATGTGCTGACCGGTGGCTGTTCTCAGATGTACACCTTCATGGCTCCCGAAGAAGTCCCCAAGAAACCGTCTAGCTATTTGGAAACTGACAACTGTCCGAGAAGCCCCAGTATCCAGTGTCAGCTTGCATGGTGTTCTGTTAATTTCGCCCTCGATGATCAGGCTGTTTCCGTCACAGGATTGTGAGATCGAGATCCTTGGGGCTCTTCCATAACCAGCCAGCACCCGCCCCTTAGTCCTGGCATCTACTCGTTTCCCTGCTGCTGTTGCCCAGCAGGGACGTCAGATGATCCTACCAATGGCGGCTGCTTACCACCGTGGGGAGGCCTTCGCTTCGGGCAGCTCAATCGGATGTGGCCTCTCTCTCCGCAGCCATAGCATCGGGGTGAAGTTGCAACCTCCCTGATTCGGTGAGTTCGTTCGTCCCGCCGTACTGCCTCCACCTCCAAAGCATGGGCTAGAGCATCCTTGAGGTCCTTGAAATGACCTAGCCTTACTGCAGCCCTAACCTCCAGGTCGCGGATCCCATCCGTGAACGCCTGTACGAGGTTCCCGTCGATCAGCACAGGTGAAGACTGGTAAGCCTTCCGAACCAGCTTTTCCACCTCCAGAGCCCACTGCTGAAGAGTTTCACCAACCCGTTGCGACCGGTCTTTCAGTTGGGCCCGAAACACATGTTCCAGGTGCGCGTCGCCGTATCTAGCTTCTAATGCTTCCAGAAGCTTCTCGAAAGTGACATCTTTTCCCAGCGCCTCTAACACAGTCAAGGCCTGGTCGCGAAGGCCCAAGGTTAGAGCAGTCAAGGCCTGTTCTTTAGTCCATCCATTCGATTTCATCACGGCCTCAAACTGAATTTTGTAGGCGGACCATGACGAAGAGCCATCAAATGGTGGCACTTTAAAACCACGAGGCGAAGGTGCCACTGCCGCAGCTGCCCCGATCCCATCCCCAGACTTGAGGCCACGTATTGACTTCTCCATTTCGACGATGCGGGTCTCATGTTGCTGGATCTGGTCCTTTACCTCTTTCATCTCCTTACCAATGGCTCCGCGGAGGTCCTTAATCACCATGAGCTGCTCCTCCTGACGGCGAGCTTGCTCTTCCTTGTCACGCTGTAGCTGCTCCTCTAAGCGGCGCGCCTGCTCCTCCTGACGGCGAACCTGCTCCTCCTTGTCACGCTGCAGCTGCTCCTCTAAGCGGCGCGCCTGCTCCTCCTGACGGCGAGCCTGCTCCTCCTGACGGCGAGCCTGCTCCTCTTGACGGCGAGCCTGCTCCTCCTTGTCGCGCTGCATCTGCTCCTCCAAGCGGCGAGCCTGCTCCTCCTGACGGCGAGCCTGTTCCTCCTTGTCACGCTGCAGCTGCTCTTCCAAGCGGCGAGCCTGCTCCTCCTGACGGCGAGCCTGCTCCTCCTGACGGCGAGCCTGTTCCTCCTTGTCGCGCTGCAGCTGCTCCTCCAAGCGGCGAGCCTGCTCTTGCATAAAAGTCATCAGAGCAGTGAGGTCAGGGGTCACCGGAGATTGAGCTGATGCCGCTGCCGCCGCGGAGTCTCGTTGTCCACTTGATGACGGTGAGGGAGCGTCTCCAAAGCGCCTCTGGTCTACGTCTTGCTGGCGCTGACTCCTGGTGCGCATCCCCTCCGTTTCTTCCTTCGGTAGAACCGGCATAATTTATCCCACTTCTGACACCAATTTGTTACGAGCTGGGGTTCAGGGATAAATTATTTAAACAGCAGACTTCAATTAATCACTGTTTATTACAAAAACACTTCTTAAACAATTCTATTACTTCGCACTATTTTCCGCTTTGGTCGCTCTGTATCGCTTCTCAATCGAAACTGACCCACGACGAATCCGACCGCTCTTTATATAGCACGGAAGAAGTTTCTGGAACGTTCCATACTGTTCTAGATAATTCGAGAAACTTCCAGAACAATCGACTTTCGAACTCATTGTTCTCGAAGCGACTAGAAACATCCAGAATGTTCGGTTCGAACCTTCTGGAAAATTCCATTCGACACGAGCTTTCGAGAACATTAGTTCCGCTATTCAATACTAGATGGCGCCACTAGTTACTACCTAGTTATTCCTCTCGTTACTAGATGGCGTTGGCCTATCTTGTAACAATATATACACTGAGCACCACAGTTATTAGGAAGGAGACTCGAGACACATTGTACAATCGCAAGACTGACTGGGACTCATTCGAGAACTATATAACGGAAAATGGCAACCTGCCAAAACAGAGCAAGATGTAGAAACTACTGCTTGGTTTACAACCAACCTGATACAAAAGGCTGCTTGGATGTCCACTCCATACATAAAGTACAGTCGTCAGCTGCAGGACAGCACATTAGAAATACGCGAGATGATAGCTGCAAAACGAAGACTAAGACGACAATGGCATACAAGCAGGAATGCACATGACAAAAAAGCTCTCAACAGGGCACAAAAGAATCTAAAGAAAATGTTGGAAGAAAATGAAAATACCACTCTTACAGACAAACTGAAGACCTTGTCACCCCATAAACTAGATGATTACTCCCTGTGGAAAATCAAAAAGTCACTAAAACGGCCACAAGACCCCATGCCTCCGTTGAGACAACCGAATGGAAACTGGGCGAGAAAACCTGAAGGAAAAGCCGAGCTCTTTGCAGATTTTTTGAAAAATGCCAAATGAACCCGACATCATGTACCCTGAATATGAAATTGACCAAGTCCTTGATAACGATCAGCAAATGTCAAAAAATCTGCAAAGAGCTCGGCTTTTCCTTCAGGTTTCAGGTAGTGACCTATATGACTGTGTACCCCAAGAGAGCTATGGAGATCTATTAAAAACCTGAAGAAGAAGAAGGCACCAGGTTTCGATTTGATTACAACAGAAGTCTTGAACCATCTACCGAGAAAAGGAATTGTTCTGCTTACTATTCTCTTCAACGCAGTGCTGAGACTAAATTATTTCCCGCGCATCTGGAAGATCTCAACTATACTTATGGTAGCTAAACCAGGCAAACCACCTGATTAAATTTCTTCATATAGGCCTACACCCATACTTGAGGAGCAGAAGATAATCCCCGAACTCCAATTTGGCTTCCGGGCACACCATGGAACGATAGAACAGGTGCACAGAGTGGTCCACACAATCCGACAGTCACTGGAAAGGAAGGAATACTGCTCAGGTGCCTTTCTTGATATACAACAGGCGTTTGATCGAGTATGGCATAGGGGCCTCCTATGTAAACTAAAAACCTGTCTACCACACGCTGCGTACTTGTTGCTCAAATCCTACCTGGAGGATCGAGTGTTCCAGGTTAAATATGAAAACTGCCTTTCATCACTTTACCCCAAAGAAGCTGGAGTGCCCCAGGGTTCAGTGCTGGGTCCTATCCTGTACACTGTCTACACTGCTGACCTACCCACCTCAATGCAAACTATTACCGCAACCTATGCTGATGATACTGCAATACTTTTCTGCGATAAAGATCCCATCAAAGCATCCAAAAAACTACAAGAACACCTGGACGTTATTTGATCATGGCTGAAAAAGTGGAGAATTAGGGCTAGTGCTGCCAAGTCTGTCCACATTACCTTCGCACTAAGAAGAGGGGACTGCCCAACAGTGACACTTGGTGGTAATGCTCTTCCACAGAAAGTACGGTCAAAATACCTAGGTATGCACATCGACAGAAGGCTTACCTGGCGCGATCACATAAAGGCCAAAGGGGATGAGGCAACCAGGAAACTGGGAGACACCTACTGGCTTTTGGTTAGACAGTCATCACTCAGGTTGGAAAACAAATTACTGATCTACAAATGCATTCTAAGACCCATATGGACGTATGGTATGGAACTCTGGGGTTCGGCAAGCCACTCAAACATGGAGATACTGCAACGTTTCCAAAACAAAGCACTAAAAATATTGAGCTGCGCTCCATGGTTCACGAAGAAATGAGTAAATGAGTACCTACAAATCCTTACTATCAAAGAGTTTGTGGAAACGTCATACAAGTCTTATAAGGAAAGACTTAAAAATCACAGAAATGAACTCGCTGCGGCACTACTAGAGTCCTCGGACTCTACCTACTACTTATAGAAAAATAATAGCGTCAATTTAATTTTGTTCATGATACTTAACGAGATGCCGCATCGCAGGATGTGAAGAATCTCGAACTGTCAAATGAAGGAACAACCAATCTGATTATAGCTCAGAGGCTGATTGCAGATAGAAAGAAAGAAAAAAAAAAGTCTCTCAGGAGACTGGTTACTAAATAATAACCACCGTAAGGTTGAGCAACTATAGCCAAGGTCGGTCACTGAATGGGTGACAATCTAAACATACCGGGACTCCTCAGTGGTCTCTGCTATCATTTGTGTATCTTTATTATACGACTGCCTAAGGAGGGTAATGTGTTTATCAGTCTATGTATGTATGTATGAACGTTCCTATGTGGCGTTCTAGAGACTAAACGCGTTAGCCGATTTAGATGATTCTTTCGTCAATCGATTCGTCTTAACCCTGCGAGTGGCACTGGTTATATTAAAATAGGAAAAAAAAGTCTTTCCAAAATGCGTCGTGTTTCCCAGTTACTGGACTGTGAAGATCAGATAGGGAGTAGCTTCATATAAAAAACTATTTTACAAAAAAATTCAACCGATTTCCAAAAAATAAAAACACCACATCGTGAAAAATAACTTCAATTTCGGCAGTTGTTGTTCCTGTTTTCGTTTTTTGGTTTTTTGACACCGCCTTCCGAAATTGAAATTATTTTTTATTTTGTAGGGTTTATTTGGAAATCGGTTGTATTTTATTTTTCACTTTTTATATAGGTAGTGGTACTTAATGGACAAGTTCTATAGTAAGTTACTTATAATGCCCACTGCAGTGATGCCAGAATATATTACCCAAATACCATGTAACTTGAACTTAACCGGTGGAATGAGAGTGTACCAGGATGAACTGTACACATACGCTTACCCGTTTTGGAGCATATTGGCATGATGATATGTTATGAAATGGTGTAAACAATAAACAGATACGATGCAATCCCGAGAGATCTGACGTCATTTATTGAAGAGTTCTGTTGTATATCTCCGAAGTCCTTCATCAGATTATTACCAAATTTAAATGGGACCATTTCGGAATATACTTCTTTCAAACAAAAAATAGAATTGCGAATCCGTTCATATATGACGGAGTTATGTCCGAACATACATAAAAAACAAAAATAAACATTCGAATTTAGAACCACCTCCTTTTTGGAAAGTCGGTTAAAAAATATAAACATACGAATTAAAAACCTTTTTCCTTTTTGGGAAGTCGGTTAATAAACATCTGAATTGAGAACCTCCTTGTATTTGGGAAGTCGGTAAAAAATACTAGTTCCCAGCTGCCTCGGTTACACTTGAAGCCAACCACAAACATAGTTGAAAAAAGGCTAGGCAGATTGATACCTTTTAAACTCTGAGAATAACTGGGCCACACAAACACAAAGTACCAAAACACTCTATCCACGTCCAAAGTACGCCGAGTACCTCTGTAAATTTCAGTAAATACATTTGCCAACGTTTCGACATCCTTGCTAACCCTCGTCTGAACTCCACAATAGATGAAAACATTTCTCACAGACGTAACTTATTTGTACCTGTCACAATATTACTTATGTACGTTCCTGTCTAGATTTGGTACTGTCTGGAAACTTGTGTAGACGGTAATTATAAATTCTGCCTATATTAGTTTGGAATGGTGTTAAATGAAGCTGCTTTCGTGTTATGTGTTCTTCTTTTCGTTTCGATGGCACATTTAATTAGATTGTCTGGGCCCAGTAGGTGGTCACGCTTATTGCAGCGTCAGAAGTACCGTACAGGTCTTCCAGGTGCAAGTGAATGGACAGCCAGGACACTCCAGGACACTGGAGTGAGTTATGTGTTGGTATAAATGCACAGTGTTTATAGAAAACTATACTGTGATTTTTAATTTTGTAGCCTAAATAGACATAGTAGTAGTCATAGTAGTAGTCATTAGCAGCTATCAGCTGCAAATAACTTTGTTTTTTTTTAAATGTTGCAAGCGCAGAGCATAGTGTTGTAGGTAATTTTCAATCATAAGTGATTCATCGAATCGATGTGAAATGACTTTTTAATTTTAATAATTGTTGTAAACAAATGTTTTATGAATATAAACATAACATATTTAAATATAACAGTATTCATACACTTATTAAATAAACTTTTATTGTGTTAATTATCAGAAAGTTAACAATCTCAGAAATGTATGAAGCAAAGGACCCAAACGTAGCTTTTAACACGTTTTTGGATATCTTCTCGTTACTGTACAATCAATGTTTTCCTGAAAATATCGTTTCGGTAAATGTCCATAAAAAACAAGAATGGGTATCACGTGGCATAAAAATATGCAGCAAGAAAAAAAGGCAATTGCTTTGGCAGTTCCGGAAAAAACCTACTCCAAATAATAAGAGGCTATTTAAAAATTATACAAAACGATTTAAAAGGATTATTAATTTAACGCAACGAGCTCAAAACATTCATAAAATACAGACATCAACTAATAAATCAAAAACAACATGGCAAATCATTAATAAATCAAAGTTAAATATTCCAAAACATGTCCCATTAATAACCTTAGAATTAATAATAATGAAATTGTTTCTGATCCAAAATATATTTCGGATCTGTTTAATAATTATTTTATTGACAAAATTCAACCCATTATCGATTCGGGAGACAGGGTCACTAGACATATTTTAAACAGGAAGAATTCTATGTTTATGGCTCCATGTTTGCCAATCGACGTGTTTAAAATAACTTTAGCTCTGAAAAATACCAACAGTGTCGGTAACGATGGTATTTGTACAAAAATACTCAAAGCGGTAGCCGAGGAAATTTGTTGCCCATTAGGCTATATTATAAATTTGTGTATAAGCGAAGGTATTTTTCCTGACGCCCTAAAACAATTGGTAATTAAGCCATTGTTCAAAAAAGAAGATAGAGAGTTAATGGAATACTACAGGCCAATATCACTGATACCAATATTCTCAAAAATTATTGAAAGCTATATTTATAAAGAACTCAATTTATATCTAGACGCTAACGATATTCTATGTGACGAACAAAAGGGATTTAGGAAAAATATGACAATCAACTTGGCAATTTATGACTTCTTGCATACTGTTATGACTAATATGGACACAAATACTCCAGTGTGTGCTATATTCTGTGACATGATCCAAGCATTCGATTACGTGCAACATAATATTTTACTTAAAAAACTTGATGCATATGGGGTAAGAGGTAATGTCCTTGAGCTCTTAAAATCGTACCTAAGTGAGAGAAAACAAATAACAGAAATTAGCAAAATAAATACAAGCACTAAAAGAGAAGAAAAATTTCAATCGGAGGAACGTAATGTGGTCTACGGAGTTCCACAAGGAAGTATACTAGGACCACCGCTTTTTACACTTTACATCAATGACTTTCCAAGGGCAATCAAACATCCAATGACACTGTTTGCGGATGACAGTACAATTACAATACCATGCAATCAAAAAGATTTTTATAAAGAAGATATAAACAAAACATTAAAAGACACTATAGGGTGGTTAGACAATAACAATTTGAAAATAAATTTAAATAAGACTAATTTAATGCATTTTAGCCAACGCGCACTGACTATTCCAAATCTTGACATTACGTATAATACTATTACAATTGACACAGCTAATACAACTAAGTTTCTAGGACTAACTATAGATCGTAATTTAAATTGGAAGCCGCACATAGAGGTAATGACAAATAGAATAAGCAGTAGTGCGTAGGCCTTATACAATCTGTCTCGAACGGTTAATATAGATGCGCTATTAACCGCTTACTACGGGCTAACTGAATCTGTTCTCAGATATGGGGTTATCTTCTGGGGTAACTCAACTAATAAAGAACTTGTATTTAAAGCACAAAAGAGATGCCTTAGAGCTATGTTTAACTTAAAATCGACCGATAGTTGTAAGCCCTTTTTCATACACTATAAAATATTAACATTAGCATCCCTTTACATTCTCGAAATAGTAATGTTTGTGAGAAATAACAATCACTTATTTCCACTAATGGCGGATGAATTTCCTAGAAACAGGCGTGATAAAAGTCAGCTCTGTCTGCATAGGAGTACGACGGCACTTATGCGCAAAAGTGTTTTCTGCATGGCTCCTAGTATTTATAATAAGTTACCCAAAAGTTGGAGGGAGCTTAGCAACGTTCAGTTGAAGAATCAGTTAAAAACCTTTCTAATTAAAAAAGCCTACTATACCATTAGCGAATTTTTGGCAGAATCATTTATTTTGACATAGATTATTATTGATATTTTGACATTTGATGAATATCACTTTGATTTGACATTTTATTATCTTTTTTTTTTTTTTATTGCTGTTTGACATTTTCTATCATTTTATTTTACATAGATCTATATACATTTTTATTTGACATTTGTTTAATATTTTACATAGATTTGACATACATTTTTTTGCTTGACATTTGTTTAATATTTTTACATAGTTTTGACATAATATTACTGTTAATTGACATCTGAATGATATTTGTTATTACTAATTATTTCCAGTTTTTTCTATTATTTTTTAATTTGACATTCTGTAATTATTGAGTTTAAATTTATTTTTATTGTAATTGTTCATAATAATATTTTCAAAATAATTTGCACGCCATAGAATGTGGCAAACATGTCCGAACCGATTGTTTTTTTTTTAAATGTTATTCTGCATGCACGTATTATTTATTCTTGCATGTATACACGTGTTTGAGCAAATAAATATCTTTATCTTATCTTTATCTTAATTATGAAATCAACAATAAAATAAATGCGATCGATAACATAAATGAGTAGAAACTAAATAAGGGCCGCTAGTTTCTTAACAAATGTATTTTTTTGCCGTAAATATAGTTCCATTTTCGATCTACTTCGATTTTTGATCAACTTTCGATCACTCAGGATAGTCAGGATACGACAATTAAACCCCCAAAAGACAGTTTAGTCTACGAAATAAAAAATCAGAGTATAAGCGAGTCTAAACTGAGTCGATCCAAATTTTGCTCAATGGACCAATAGGATTGCTTAAAGTGACACCCATGAAACCATATTTGATTCTTGCCAGGTCTGTCGCAGCATCTACCATGATAGAAGTTAGACTTACCAAATAGTACATTGTGACTGGTGATAAAAGGACGCTCTGTAAAAAAAGGATTCCAAAATTCATTTAGATTACAAGCGCATGTATAAAATTCCTCTATGTGTGCTGAGCTGAGCTTGTGGTTTAGCTTAGAGTAGCTTTTAGCAGTTGCTTTGTGTCATATTGCGGTGTGTGCAGGTCACTGGCCTGTCAATACATTTATAATTACATATTTATTTTATCCTCTTGTAAACGTGATATGTCTTCGTGCTTATTGATTTTCTCCTGTAATACGAGTAGCTTCACACCACAGACATACATCTAACTAGATAACGCAAGTCCCTCCATCTGTAGGAAAACCAAGCCTGCCACTTTTTCACAAACAATTTAAAAATAAATTTACTTACCAATGAAAGAAAACATTTCGAATGCCTCGGGCAACTTTTTATATACATTCTTTACAGCTCAATATGGCATCATAAAAAAGGCATTTTTCTAGACTTTGGTGGATCTCCGGTGCCGATAATGCTAAATGAAAAGCTCAGATTACGATCATTGATCGTAACTTTACTCCGTTTTATGACACGCGAAATACATACAATCGCGTCATCTGGTTAGATTTATGTATGTGCTTCCCACAAAGCAAATTATTGTATCAGTCACCTTCAATATTTTCGACTTTCAAATGAATTCTCATTGTGTGTATTTTATTATCGAATGTTATTGGTTCTGGAGCTAAACTGTTACCGTTAGCTCTTGTGCAATGATACTTAGGGACATCTTCTGCCATTGTCTTCTGCCAATTGTAACTCTATCATTTACAAGGTTACAAGGTTTTATTTAACTTGAAATAAATGTACGTATATGTATATATGTAAGTGTGTTCGGGTCAAATCTTGCAACTGAATTTTAAAGCAGTTATCCTCCACCGATTAAGATTAAATTTTGCATACATGTTTAGTTTGGATGACAATGCATGGTTAGCTAAGTGACGATTTTCATTCTAAATCCAATATGGCGGACGGCCCAAGATGCCGGACTATTTATTTTTTGTGTCATGATATGGGTATCAAATGGAAGGATTTGCAGAGAAGAATACGAAAAATTATTTTAATGAATAATTTATCTTATATACACAAAATAAATCTATCTTTTCCTTGGTCTATCTCCCTCTCCAACCATCCTCATTTTATATTTATAACTCGTTGAGCTAAATAATCTGCCTAATCATTCAACAATAACCACAAATAAAAACAAAACTCCAGATTGAAGCACCTAAAATGCCCTAATTTATATAGAACCACACTCATCCTTAATAGAAAAAGGTGGGGCATAAATCCTTAAAATATGCGATACTCCACACACAATACAAATATTTGGTTTCATTCTACGCAACCGCACATAAAAATGACGTATAACTTTTACGCGGATCCCGGGACATAGAATAAGAATATGTAGAAGCGAAGGTTTTGCTCCAAACGTTTTCTAGAAATAAATAGTGATAGAGCGTATCTAGCCCTATTTGGGTTTATGACATAAAACGTGATCATTTGGGACAGCAGAGGCTAGTAACAGGAACAGTTATAAATGTTTAAAACAGTCAGGTTTGTATCAATGCTTTCGGCGAGATAATTGCTCTGCGCTTGAAAAATAACTTTTTGCTTTAACTCCGCAGCTTCGCTCCGATGACCTGTCCTGTCCCACAAATCTGATCCTTGTATTCTTTCGATAAACTGACGAACGAGCATTTTCGGGGCTTGCTAGCAGAATGCTGGGCAACTAAAGTTATATAGTGACAAGCAAAACCAATAAAAGAGTGTCACTTCTATACAGTGCCATATTCTATGTCAACTCCGTTTGGAATTGGGCAATTCTTCCTAAATTTAATTTCCACTGCTAACTTGGGTGAGTTGGGATTTGTGTTCGTTAGGTTTGATGGCAGGGTGAAGATCGGATGGGGTTTTTATTTTAATTTTGTGTGGAACGTGTCGTGCTGTCATTACGTTTGGTCTTTGTCACGTTTTTATTGAGTTTTTGTTAACAACCTGGACTGTACGTTTGTGATACAGCCGTATGAATAAATATCCTAACTTGGCGTTCATAATGGTAACTTCAAGATCGTTGGTAACGGTCGGAGCGATGCTAGGCCTATAACCAGCCCCCCCGGTGGATGCCCGCATTGTCTAGGCGGGGGGGCTCAATAACCGTGGCTTGGTCACCCACGGTGAAGCGAAGAGGAACCCGAGGAGGGGCCGCTCGTAAGGGCTTTTTAAGCCGATGACGAATCGGCCGATGCGGTGCCGCTTGGTAACAGGCGACATCGCAACTGAAGCGGGCCGCGATGTCTTATAGAGCGTCCCAGGTCCCATACGATATCGCGGCTGAAGGTTGGAGGCCGCGGTGGGAGAGGAGTGCCGGTATTGCGGTGCGCCGTTCTTCCTATCTTCCGCGGCCTTGAAGGGGTCGCCAACGTCTGATGGCGGAAGCGGTGGGGCCGCAGGGGAGGAAGAGTGTCAGTATAGCGTTGGCCGCTCTCCCTATCCCCTGTGGCCGAATAATGGTAGGTGGCGGGGCCATTGATCTTGACTCATCACAGGGGTCGTCTGGCGCCCATGTGCTGGTTTGGTCCCTGGGGTGCTCACAGCGTACAGTGTGTTCTGGTGCGCCGGTGATGGGGGGTAATCCGTTCGTCTGGGGATTTGGGCCAGCCGCGGCTAGTGCTAACGTGTGCCCGTGTTCCTGCCATAAGCGGTACTGGAGGACACCGTGAAGTTTTAGTGGGTTGGAGTCCCACATAACTGCGCTATCCCCCCGTGGAAGCGCAGTATGAATGAGCTCCACGATAAAAAAAGGCCTATATCCAGCACACCCTCCTTTGGCTGAAATTATGATGATCATCACAGAAATAAATTGTTGTCATTAATACGCTGGGGTGTGGTTTTGCCTGGTATTGCCCATCTCTGATCCGAGTCAGTATGGTGAAGAAAAGGTTGTGAGAACCACGGTCAACGGTCCTGAATGATAGGTCGCTCCCTCTCACAAAGAGGAGGACTGTGTTCCAGCAGCAAGAACGCTATGGGCTGATTTTGCTACACACTTACAATTAGACAGGTCAAGAAAGTTGAGGCCTATGAATTTGTTTGGTTTTGAGTAATCATAGTAAAAGGATTAGTCAGCAAGACTCTGATTTATTGAGTGCTAGCTGTCCAGGGTGCGCCGTGCGTTTGGAATCGCAATAAAATATTACTAACACCGCTCGGGGAGGCTCCTTTGATAACTCCTAGGATATTGTTACTTTTCAACCACGTTCATTATTCATCCCATATTATTTTGCCCTATACCGACTATTACCAACGCTCCTATGGCTAGACCTTTAACAACAGAACTGTAGCTACATTTGCAATATATGTTACACTACTACTTCTATTTTTTACGAAGAACTACTGTGCTTTGTACACTCAACTAAATGTTTTCATTGGAATATTGTGTACTAGCGGATGCCTCGCGGTACCACCAGCGTAGTTCCCGTTCCCGTGGGAACACAGGGATAAAAAGCCTATGTCACCCGTGGATCTTCCCAAGGGTAAAATAATTTTTGAAAAGTTTATTCGTTACATACAAAAATACAAATCTTTCCTCTTTATAATATTAATATAGATGAGTACTTTTTACTTCTTCAACTAAATCTTATATGGAGCTGTTAAGTCAATATATACGCCCCAATGTAACGCAGTACTGGCCGTGCGCCCGCTCGATGCCAAAATATCAAAATTGAATCTCCTTTTGAACAGTTTTGTTTGCAAAATATTATTTGATTTACAAATACTATGTTAGGTATGAAGAAATTCCAGCCATCAATTTTTCTGTATAAAAATATTTTTAAACATCCAAGTCGTTTTGGAGAAGTTTCCAAAAGTTGCGAAAAAATATCGTGTTGTTAATTATTTTTTTAAAGCAAAACAAGTCATTACGTCATTGGATACGACTCAATCGTGAGCTAATGTGGCTGCTTTGCTGGATGTGTTACTTTTGACATTTGCATTGGCTGGTTTAGCTCGTGGCTAACAACTAACTATATCAGCCGTATGGGATGATCTTAAATGTTAAGCAAAGCTTGCCAAGGTCGATTCTTGGATGGGTGACCATCCGTTAAATACCAAGTTGCTCGTGCCTCGGAAAGCATGTTGAAAAAAAAAGTTGGCAACACTGCCCGAGTGACATGTCAAATAATCAAATTTGTGCTCCGTATTTTAAAATTATATTTAATTATTATTTACGTGTATTTAGGGTTTAATTATTAGTAAAAACACAATAAAACGCTATAGATATTTAGGATTATTGTTTTACTGGAAAAATATCGAGTTATACAAAAGTTTGTGGCACGGAACCGGTAACCTACCAAACAGCTGACGACTGAACCTGAAGTCTGAAGTGCTGAACTACGGATATTCTAAGGGCAGTATTGTTTATTTATAGCACACAAAGTGTAATTTTAACCTTGTAACACGTTCTTGTTAGTTTTAACGTATAAATTCTGTTCGATTTAGAACTGTGCAGTGAATCTAAATAGTTCTGTTGACATCGTAGAAAACAAAACAAATCTAAGATCCCAATGTGCATAATTCTACTAATTTATTCAGATAATTTAATAATAAACATTTACATAACGCTATGATCGTTATTTTGGATGATTTAACTAGAAAAATAGAATAAAAATTCATTCAAATTCTTCAATTCACCCACATATAAATAAATAAAAAAAAGTAAAATCTCAAGGCAATCGGAAGCAACTAAAGTCAGTAATAAATAGCTTTTTAAGCCAATTCAACAGCCTACCTTATTTCTCTACTGAACTACACTAACTATACCCTTCATTTCCAGCTTTACTTTTTTTGTTTTTCCTCTATTCCTTTGGTTCACACCGTTTCTTTTTTTTTCTATTTCCAGTAATTAACCAGAAACCATGCCTGTGATGACCCGTAAGGCTGCTGCTCAGGACTTAGAAATTAAACTGAGAACAGCACTCCAGGAACTTAAAGACTCACAAAGCCAATGTCGGGCGATGTTGCAAGAGAGAGAGGATTGTGAAGTAGAAGTTGAGAACATTGTTTATAAAAACACAATCTTTAAACGGGAGCTAGTTGAACTTAGTCAGCAATACCAGAATGTTGTGGATGAACGCGACCAACTGAGGGTAGTCACGGATGGTTTCAATAACTGCAGTAATCTGTACGAGGAGGCTTTAAGTAAAATTAGGGATCTAGAAGAAGAATTGATTCATGCAAATAATCATATTTTTAAATTACAAAAAGAACAGGAATCAACTCAGGTTGATGAAACTTGCCATTTGTATGATGAACTTATTCAATCAAATTGTAAACCGGATTCAATATCTAAAAGTAACTTAACTGAAAATTCTTTAATAAATCAGAAAAATTGTTCGAATGTTAGTCATAACAAACTAAAAAAAAATGCGAAACTAAATAAAATAATTAGAAATTGCAACAAGTTTAGGAAACAACACAAGTTCCTTATTAAAAATATTCCACTCAGGAAAGAACGTGTTGACCTAGTTAATAAATTAAATAATTACCAAATTAAATTAGAAGACAGCAAAAAAATATATGAGATTGACACTCACCGCTTACAGTTAGAAATACAGGTACTTGAGAACAGACTTAGTTCTCTTTACAATAAATATATAAATTCAAAATTTCAAATTAAAGAACACATTTTGGCCACAAATGAGTTAGTGAGGTGTCAGTGTAACTGCCAGACAGTCTCAAATCTAATTGCAGTCCAGCCTGATGCTACAGAGCACCCGGTCCAAGCTGAGAGGGTGTCTCAAAACAGTGTCTTCGTACAAGACATATCAAATTTAGCACAGGATCTGCCTCAAGTAGACCGGCCTGAGAGTGCTGGCTTTTCATCTAGTCATCGTAAGTAAGGTTTGCATTCGGTTATGTTTTCAGACGGTATTGGAAAAGGTTTAGGAAAATTAATAAATGGCAATCAGAGTCATTCCACTTTTAATTATTGCATGCCCGGGTCATCTTACAAGCAAATAATGGAATCTGTGACAAAGAATATATATAAACCAAATACCAATTTAACTGTATTTGTAGGTAATAGTACAAAAGTAAAAAAAGATGACATCACTGAGTGTGTAAAAGAGATGTTAAATTGCAGTAAAATTATTTTGTGTGCCTTCCCTTACTTGGATAAATTGTCAAATAGACAAAATAATCACATTCACATGCTTAATAAGCATCTGCACTTTCTTGAGAGTCACTATAGTGACAAACTTGTTTTTTTTGACATCAACATTTTTGTTGATAAATTAAAGTCGACAGGCGATAATTTGTATCTGCCTCTTAGGGTAAGACATCAAATAGCTCGGCTATTATCTTATACAATAAACTCAGACATAAGTAGTATGTCGAAGTATCCAGTTATTATTGATATTAGTAATAGTACTAATTTAAAGGTGGTCAATACCTTGCATAACGTTAGCAAAAATGCTATTAATATTTGTTCTTTAAACTAGTTAATAGGACAAGGGAGGGTACCAATAACGGAATAGTTAAGAGTATATTCACCATCAAAAAGGTACCTTCTTGCTCGCAAAAATTTAACTTCAAAAAAATGTCTAAGCAGAATTCTCTGAAATAATTCCACCAGAACATTCAGGGTTTTTCTTCAAAGGAATTGGAAATCGAACTGTTTTTAGAAAAAACAATGTTTGAAATTGTTTGTTTCACTGAGCATTGGCTGAAAGATTATGAAATGCTTATCAATTATGAAAATTATACTGTGGGCAGTTGTTTTAACAGAAATATTATGTTGCGTGGGGGTTCACTTATATTAATAAAAAATGGTATTAAATCAAAACCTCGTAAAGATATGGTAGATAGTGTTGAATTGTCCTGTGTTGAGCTGGATAAGCATGTCATAGTGTGCGTCTACAGACCCCCTAATTATAAGAACTACTCTGTATTCGAGTCAGTAATGGAAGATGTTTTGGCAAAACTTGCAATGGGTAATAAACTAGTAATTGTCTGTGGTGACTTTAATATTAATATTCTAGAAGATAATTCAGATAGCAGTAGGTTATTAAATCTCTTTAAATCATTTAATTTGTCACATGTGTTTACGGAACCAACCCGAACTACACTGACTTTTGCTACATGTATTGAAAATGTTTTTTGTTGCTGCAACTACTTGGACAAGGCCATTATAAATTATCTGCCTTCGGATCATAGTGGGCTACTGGTGACATTTGAGTCCATTATGCTAATAAAACAAGTGCATATTCAATCCAGACCAATAACATCCGGTAAATTAAATAAATTTAACAGTACTTTAATCGGTAAGTTAAGCGACCTCACAGTGAATTATGGTAATATTTTGTATGATGAAGTTTTTTCAGTAGTTCAAAAAGAGTTCAATAACACTTTTAAAAAGATAACTAAAACTATATGCCCTAAGTTTTTATTCAGTGACTGGGTGACTACAGGACTTAGAAAAAGTAGGGAAAGACTTTACGAGCTATATGGCCTTAAGCCTTGTATTAACACTGAAACTTTTAATAAGTATGTTGCTACTTACTCAAGAATTTTTTAAAATACATGTAAGGCAGCTAAGGCCTTGTACATTAGAAATAAGGTTAAATTAGCAGAAAATAAAATCAAGACGGTTTGGAAAATTATAAATAATGAAACGAACAGGAATAAAAGAAATAATACTGATTACACCCTCGAGACCACACACGGACTTATTAGAGATAGCAAAAAAGTTGCGCAAGAATTTGTAAATTTCTTTACCAGCATCCCAATTAAAACTACTGAAACCTTAAATTCTTCGCCCTCGCTTGCTTTTGGATTATTAAACGCGAACGTTTCAGCCTGCCCGAATGTATTTAACTTGTCACATATAAACCCCATAACAGTATTAAAAGCTTTTAAGCAAATCAAGATCAAACCGACTGAAGATCTGTGGGGAATGTCCATCAAAGCTTGTACCTCCATTATTCAGACTATAGCGCCGTACTTAGCTTTAATTTTCAATTTGTGTGTGGATCAAGGAGTTTTGCCGGATCTAATGAAATATAGTAAGGTTATACCACTTTTTAAATCCGGGGACAGTAAAGACACAAATAATTATAGACCAGTATCCGTCTTGCCGGTTTTCAGCAAAGTATTTGAGAAGATAATGCTTAATCAAATGCTCATTCATTTTAATACGAATAACATCTTGCATGATAAACAGTATGGTTTCACCAAAGGACGTTGTACAACTGACGCTGGTGTCACCCTATTAAAACACATTTTTAATGCGTGGGAAGAGTCGCAGGATGCCATAGGTATATTCTGTGACCTGTCGAAAGCGTTTGATTGCGTTAATCATGAAACTTGAGCATTACGGGCTAGGTCAATCAGCGTTAAGTTTGGTTAAATCTTATTTGAATGATAGACAGCAATTAGTTCAAATAAACGGTGTGAATTCGTCGGGGTTAAACGTGAAAATGGGGGTACCCCAGGGCTCAATTTTAGGACCTTTCTTATTTTTAATATACATAAACGATTTACCCCGTTGATTGGAAAACAAACTAAACATGGTGTTATTTGCTGATGACACGTCTTTAATTTTTAAAATAAATAGACGTACTTGTCAGGTTGACGACGTAAATAACGCGCTACGGCAGGTTCAGGATTGGTTCACTGCCAATAATTTAGTTTTAAATGGTAAAAAAACCAAGTGCATTAAATTTTCCTTGCCGAATGTCAAAAGTACTGATTGTGACATTATATTAAACAAGGAGAAGCTAGAATTCGTCGATAAAACGGTTTTCCTGGGGATCACGCTGGACTCAAGGTTACAATGGGGTCCTCATTTAATATCACTTGCGGGGCGACTAAGTTCGGCAGCTTATGCTGTTAGAAAGATTCGTCAATTTAGTGATGTAGATACCGCTAGGCTGGTCTATTTTAGTTACTTTCATAGTATAATGTCTTACGGTATTTTACTATGGGGAAGGGCTGCAGACATTGAGTCAATTTTTATTCTGCAAAAACGAGCCATCAGAGCGATATACAATCTTCGCCGGCGCGATTCTCAAAGGGAACTGTTTAAGGGAATTAACATCATGACGGTTCCTTGTCAATATATTTATGAAAACATCATGTACGTCAGAAAGAATTTACATCTTTTTAGTAAAAACGGCGATAGACATAATTAAATTACTAGAAATAGGGACCAATTAGTTCAACCAGGTTTCAGACTGGCTAAAGTAGCCTCATCTTTCATGGGGTACTGTACAAAATGTTACAATAAAATTCCTCCCCACATTCTAGAACCGAATGAGACGAAATTTAAAACTTGTATAAAACGCACACTATGCAGGCAGGCATATTATAAGTTGGGGGATTACATCACTGATAAAAATGCTTGGCTCAATGCTAGTCTTGCTCCACAAACACTAGGGCGCAAAAACAAGTGATATGCAGAACATTATTGTTTTTGAAGTATTGTTGGACCTGCTGAAGACTGTATGAATATATTTGTATTATATACACTCAATTTATTTTAGTATTGTATAACTGCGCAGCACGTGTGTGAGTACTATGTACCCAACTGTAGATCTACCATTTGCTGTACCTTTGTGTCGTTCTTTGACTTATGTGTGCCCTGGCAGTTGAGTGTGTCATGCTCTCTCAAATGTCTCTCTGATGGTGGCGCGTGTGTTGGATCTGATCTAGATACTGGTCGAGTCTAGGCTCCAGAGCCTTGAACATCGGCGCCAAGTTGCCAGCCTGTCGGTATTTTATCGGTTATATTTTGGGGAGTGTGCGATGGAAATGCATGAACTAATTCCTCCTAGCCCGTTCCATCATCGGACTACAAGACGTACGGCGATGCGTCATCGGTGCATGGTGTGTATCCCACCCATACGCACCAAAAGTTTTGGGAATACTTTTATTATGCGAATAGCTACGGATTGGAATTCCCTGCCAGAGTCTGTATTTCCTGATAACTACAACCTGGGAGTCTTTAAGTCAAGAGTGAATAGGTTCTTCTAAGTAAGCGTGCTACATCGTCGACTACATCATCGCTTACCATCAGGTGAGATAGTAGTCAAGCGCCCGCGCTATCAATAATAAAAAAGCTGTCATTTGGATATATTTTTCAGTCGATATGAGTAGTCAGAAGCCAGGATATCCAACACCAGTCTTGCCAAAGGGTACCATATAACCCAGTTACTGGGTTGTGGAGGTCAGATAGCTAGCTGTATCTGGTTAGATTAGAAGCCCTAACGTAGTTGAGAAAAGGATAGGCAGATTGTCTACTCGTTACTTTCTTATTAAGCCAACTTCATATAGGTACAACCAAAACAGAAACCAACAAATAGTACGAACAAAAACATTCATATATATCGCTTCAACCGTTACAAGTCTCGCTCAATGGAGCAACGGATTTTCGCAAGGAAGTTTTATTAGGAGGCGGATAAACGGCCCGGGGGCGAATATTTTTATCTGTTCCTAATGTAAGTCTGTTGATTTGCGTACTATACCCAATATTGAAGGTATTTAGATGTGTTTTCGCGTGAGGCTGGAATTTTGGATTTTGTTTTGCAAGAATTTGAGGATGAACGTTGCGCTGAATGATATATCTACGAATTGCATCAGAATATAATATATGCATAATATTGTATTATGTGAACAGCTTTTGTGTAATAAAAAGTAATAAAACTAAATAAAAATAATAACTTGTTTAAAATTTCATAGTCATGAACCAAATGATCAAATTATAAACAAGTTTGCTTCAAGTGTGCTCGCGAGAGCACTGTTAAAGTAAATTTACCAAGTAAACACCAGTAAACATACTGCACATTTTTTATTAAAAGACAAATTTGAAGACTGGAAAACTGTTACTTACATAGCAAGCAATCTTAACGCAATATTTTCTTCCATTACTTTACCTTCAAAACATTCCTTACTATAGTACAGTAGTAGTATATATATTCCAAAAAATAACCTCTCATATTTGTATCGAAACTACCATTACCAATACACTTCAATACTTAGAAACTTGACGGCTGTCGGAAACTACCGAACGGCAAAGTGCTACCAAAACTTGAGGGCTTAGCTCGTAAAACATGAAATATGACGTCATATTATATGACGGGGATATCAGGATGTATGAAATGAATGTTTTTACGTCACTAAAATGTTACGATGCAATTTTCATAAAGTGATTCATGGGCTGATAGAATAGGAAGTATAAAGTTGGGTCTTCTTACAATTTTTGGGTAACAATGATTTGGTTTTGTAGTTATTGGTTATTGAGGATTATGGGGGATTGATTTTATTTATATTGGTGTTAAGGTCCAGCGTAAACTTTATAGTTAATCAAATGTTAACGATTTGTTAGATACCTATGCTGTGGTCACTTTGTTTTTGTATTCGTTGGTTTACACATTCAGTTGCAGGTTTTATTCTGAGAAAAGGTACTGTTAGACAGAAATTAATTAAAAATATTTTTCAACATACGTTTGCTCATAAAGTGGCTCTAATTTCACCGCAATTAGGCACATAATGACACCTGTAATCAAACTGTGACTTTTTCATTGCTATTATTCACAAGTGAGTTATAGAGTTTTTTTTTTATTGGTTGTTATTATTTTGGCTAAATTGCATAATATATTTATAAATTATAACCTTTGTGTTATTCTGACGTATATGCTATGTTACTGTAAAGTTTCTTCAAAATCCGTTCAATAGTTTTGCGTGAAAGAGTAACATACATTTAAACAGTTTTTTTAGGGTTCCGTACCCAAAGGGTAAAAACGGGACCCTATTACTACGACTCCGCGGTCTGTCTGTCTGTCACTAGGCTGTATCTCATTAACCGTGATAGCTAAACAGTTGAAATTTTCACAGGTGATGTAATTCTGTCGTTGTAATTACAAATACTAAAAACTGAATAAATTAAATATTTAAGTGGGGTTCCCATACAACAAACGTGATATTTTTGCCTTTTTTGCGATAATGGTACGGAACCCTTCGTGCGCGAGTCCAACTCGCACTTACCGGTTTTCATTTTAATGGTATGCATGATGTATAATTTTTTTTTTCCTATTAGAAGGAAGTACAAGTTATTCTTTCCTGTAATATCCACCAAGCTTGACATATCCTTGCCATTAATTAGTACTTAAATAAATATGCTAACCAAACTTAGTCACCGTGTGTACCAATACCAACCCACAACTAAGGTTACAGAATAGTATACTTTACGTCCACGAAGAATCTATTTGGAGTGAGGCCAGTCTGGCAACTCCAGATAAGCAATTGGTAAGACCGAGTGTTCCAAGACAATTGCTTTCTTATATATTTTACAGAAATGAAATGGCACAATTTTGTAATAAAATGAGAGAGCTGGTTTTGCGCTGCGTGCATTGTGGTTTCTTGGAATTATCGGTTTTGTGCAATGTTAGTGTAAATTGTATTTGAGATAAGATTGGATAATCGCATTAAATTTATTTATTATACATTAAATTAAATAATAATGTTATTAAATAATACAAGCAGCGTAGGATACTACGGTATTTCTACGAAAAATTTTAAAACACGTATCAATGGCAATATGCGGTCATATAAGTCATCTAATTAATCTTTGTATTAGCGCAGGTGTCTACCCAGATGCCATGAAAACATCAATTATAAAGCCCCTGTTTAAGAAGGAAAATAGAGAACTAATAGCATCTTATCGGCCCATCTCACTTATTCCCGTAATTTCAAAAATATTTGAGAAATATATCTATAATGAATTGTACACATTTATTGAAAAATATAACATTTTGTGTGAGGAACAGAAAGGATTTAGACTACATAAGACAATTAATAAGGCCATATTTGACTTCACGTACAATGTTATTAACAATGTCGATAATCGTAGACCTGTCTGTGGCATATTTTGCGATATGACCCAGGCATTTGATTACGTGCATCATACTACTCTGTTAACAAAACTTGCGTAACGTTCTTCATTTAATTGAATCTTACTTAAAAAATAGAATACAAATAACTGAAATTAACCAAATTAATACAGCAAATAAGAAGGAAGAGGTAGTGCGATCTTCGGAGCGTCAAGTTAAGTTTGGAGTACCACAGGTGAGTGTACTGGGTCCTTTTATATTTATATTGTACATCAATGACTTACCTGAATGCATTGAGCAACCAATCACACTGTTTGCGGATGATAGTACCGTGACAATACCTTGTAAAAGTGTAGTGACCTATGAAAGTGACATCAATCAATCTTTAAAATTAATTGTGAACTGGTTAGACGAAAACAATTTAAAAATAAACTTGAGTAAAACAAAACTTATACATTTCAGCCAAAGGATACCTAGCATGAACCTTAATGTACACTACAATAATGATGTCGTAGAAGAAGCTGAATCTACAAAATTCCTGGGTCTCGAAATAGATAAACATCTTAACTGGAAATCACACATTAATATTTTATGTAAAAAAATAAGTAAATCCGCATATGCTTTACATACATTATAGTCAATAGTACACACGGATGCACTCCTTACTGCCTACTATGGTATAGCAGAATCCCATCTACGATATGGAATAATATTTTGGGGTAACTCAACCGAAAGAGAAACAGCTTTTAAGGCTCAAAAAAGATGCATACGTTCGATGATCAAGCTTAAAACTACCGATAGTTGCATACCATACTTTAAACAGTATGAAATACTGACACTACCATGTTTGTACATACTAGAAGTAGCTGTGTTTGTTAAGCTGAATCCAAATCGTTTTAAACGTCTTGCCGATGTAGTTTCACATAATAGACGCGACAATACCCTACTGTGTCATCACTCCGCTAAGACAGCACTAATGCGCAAAAGCATGGCTCCGGTCATATATGATAAAATACCGAAAAGTTGGAAAGAATCGCCGCTATCGTTATTTAAAAAAAGGCTTCGAAGCTTTTTAAAAGTCAAACCATATTATAGCGTAACAGAATTCTTAAGTGACAAAAAATGTAATCTTCCTGTTGAAATGTTTTAAAATAAGAATCATGCTTGGTTTTTGTTTTTCTTTGTATTGTCTGTTAAAGTTTAGTAGATTAGTTTAAGTTAGTAATTGGTATATTTATTAGTTTCAGTTTTTTTATTATTTTTTGTAATTTTTGCATGCCTATTGGTAAAATATGGCTGGACCTATTCCCTATACCACCATTGTACTGTACCCATATTTGCAAAATAAAATATCTTTTATCTTTATCGCATGAATCTGGGGCTAGAAGGGCATAAACTTATAATAAATCAACTATACTTCACCCTCGTCAGCGATGTCCAAGATAAACTTAAAAAGTACATATGAGTTGATAAAGTCATTATGGTACTTGCCCAGATTTCAACCCAAGACCTCAAGCATGAGAGGCGAGGTCTTTAGCCACTGGGACACCACGACACGACGCTCATAGAAGTCTCTAAAGTATTCGAGTTGTCGAAGAGATAAACCTCAATTTTATTTTTCCTTACATAGATACAACGTCAAAGTCTAGAAATTGGCAACAACTAGTTCGTAAAAAAGAAAGAAAAAAATATTCCGGAAATATTGACGCATAAACTTACGCTAGTCATACAAAATAAAAAACCCAGATTCAAAGAGTAAAATGCAGATAACTTTTAAACGGCTGAATCGATTTTAATCAAACATAGCTGAACACGCTCTCGACAAAGTCACCTTTCCAAAAACAAACTTTATCCAAATCGGTTGATCTGTTTAGGAGTTATGATGCCACAGACAGACACGTCAAAACTATAACAACCCTCTTTTCCGTCGAGGTTTAAAATATACTTATCGTAGCTATGGATAGTGCAGACTTCTGGGACGATAGTTAGTAATGAAAAAATAAATATTGAATAAAACAAAAACTTGACTGCGTAAAAACTAATTATAAATTAAGTGAAAAAATACTATAATTAAAACTATAACGAAAGAAACAAGGCCAATAGTTTAGAATTATGTTAAGTAAGTTAATCAATCCACACATAAATAAATTAAGATTTATTTTATGTGTGTATTTATTATAAAACTAATTCAAAACCACTATGCTTGTTTCTTCCTTTTTAGTTTTAATTTACCTATAGTAATTTATTCACGAATTTATTAAAATAGTTGTACGCCGTAGAGTTTTTGTTTTTTTTTATTTACAACTTTTTAGTTATCTTTTAAACGTGGTGACCCAGTGGCTAAGACCTTGCTTCTCGTGCTTGAAGTCGCGGGTTCAAATCCAGGCAAGAACAAATGTGACTTTTTTAAATTCATATGTACTTTTTTAGTTTATCTTGGTCATCGCAGGCAGCGATAAAAGTAAACATCATGAGGAAACCTGGACTTTACTTAATATAAATTTGAAATAATCCAGTTAGAGGCCTGTGGGGTTCTCAGAGGCAGCTTAATTAACTCTGATACCAGAGGTGGCCACATCCTCAAACGAAAAGAAGAAGTTATAATTTTTTTAGAATTATATGTAGACATAAAACTGGTATAATTATATTTTTGTAATAACGTCTAAATATCCTTTATAATGATACCCCACTCGATGAATTTGAAAGAAAAATGGTGAAAGGAACCTAAAGATGATTTTTTAATACCTATTAAACGATACTTTACATAGATCTTCGATTTTTTTTTCCATTTTTAAAATATGGCGTACGGTAACCGCTGTGGTGAATTTTGATTACTATCATGTCTTTAGTGACACTTGCAAGGTTAAGACAAATCGATTGACGTAAGAATCAACAACAAAAGCGGTTCCCGCGTTTGAGCTCCAGAACGCCACATAGGAACATACATACATAAACTGATAAACCCATTACCCTCCTTCGGCAGTCGGGTTAAAAGTTTTTGTAATGCGATGCAAAAGTTACTCAAAAGTTTACGCATAGTTTGGTGAGCGAAGCACCCAACATTTGTAACAACCATTTGACAAACACGACCACTCCATATACAGTTCATATCTCATTAGTTCCATCTGATTTACAATCTCCCTGATTTACATTTGATTATTAGGTCAGTTTGTTAGTGGAATTCCGTAGATTATTATCCATAACGCAAATCAATTTGCAATTCCATCTGGATTCACTCCAAATGCTTGGTAATTGGGGTGCTCTAATTGTATCTGTTTGTTTGTTCTGTCAACTGCGGTGTGGTTGTGTAATGGTGTTGATGGTTTACCCAATGTGATGTTAGTTTTTTTGTTATTTCATGAGGAGTTACCATTGAGCTTAGTTTTTAGGTTATTGAGAATGTTACTTAAGCTTGAGTCTCATCTGCACTTAACCCTGCCTATCATAATCCACTGTTGGAAATAGGTTTTCCCAGGTCCAAAAAAAACCAGTCTCAGCTCCTTCCGTGGGTTCGTCTTTTTAGTTGGTCCATCTAGCTGGGGGCTCTACACCTTACGTCTACCGATTACCTCACATCCCGGAGTAGAATCAAGTTCAGAATTTGTTTGGGTATAATCATCATCATCATTATTTCAGCCGAAAGACGTCCACTGCTGGACATATGCCTCCCCCAGGCGTCGCCACATTGACCGATCCCGTGCGTCTCGCATCCAGCGCCTTCCCGCAACCTTAATCAGGTCATCGGTCCATCTAGTGGGAGGCCTTCCAACGTATCGTCTTCCGGTTCGCAGTCGCCATTCCAGAAGTTTTCGGCCCCATCGGCCATCCGTTCTGCGAGCAATGTGTTCTGCCCACTGCCACTTAAGTTTGGCAATTATTTGGGCTATGTCGGTAACTTTGGTTCTCCTGCGGATATCATCATTTCTGACGTGATCACGCAAGGAAATGCCGAGCATAGCCCTCTCCATTGCCCTTTAAGTGACTTTAAGCTTTCTTATAAGGCCCATTGTGAGCGACCACGTCTCGGTCCCATTGGTGATCACTGGCAACACACACTGGTCATAGACTTTTGTCTTGAGACACTGCGGTAAGTTGGACGAGAAGATACCACGCAACTGCCCGAACGCCGCCCAGCCGAGTCGGATTCGATGGTTGACCTCTTTCTCGAAGTTGGTTCTCGAGTTGTTTGGGTGTAGTAGCTGGTAAGGATCACATGATGTAAAGTTTCTAAACCAACCCAAAGGGTGGTTCTTGCTTATTCGTTACTAAACTGAAGCAAAAAGTTGCATAGTCTGATTTATCACTTTTAAACTCGAAAATTACGTGAAAATAGAAACAAAACACATTGTAATAACACCACCAAATATTTTGTCGAGTCTAAAACCTTTGTAAGGTGTGTCACACACGACAAAAAAAAACAAAAATAATATCGTTCGCACTCCAACATGGGAACAAAGCTGTGTCGCTCTTGAGGGCACCAATAAAGGTTTATCACAATTTTGTTTTAGAATATTCAGGTGGAATACAAATGGGCGAGGGTCACACCGAAATGTAACACTGAAAGGATTTTCTTTTATGTTTTCTATGTTACAGTTTATTGCTGTTGTAGTGTTCCAATCCGCACTGGGCCCGCGTGGTGAACTACAGCTCAGTCCCTCAGCCCTCTCATAGAAAGAAGGTTTGTATACCAGTAGCAGGACTAGGCATTTTATAGGCTGATGATGCTTAGTTAAATCGATATTAAAGTAGAGACTATTTGGTGTTAAAAACATGATTATTTTGAAAGTAGCTTCTGCCTTGCCTTTGCCCGCGTGAATGTCGAAAATTATCCCAAGAGCACATATTCCGGTGATAAACGTATCATATATGCTATTCCAGATTAATATAATATGATACAGAGAATATACCTAGATAATATAATACAATACAATACAACACAATATAATATAATACAATACAACACAATATAACATAAAATTGCGTGAAAGAGTAACAATAGAAACACACTCATAAACTTTAGCCTTTATAATAATATAATATAGTGTGAATAATATAATATGGCGTTGGTCGATATACCAAATTGTAAGGGATCATGATCACGTGCAATTTCAATACATTTCATTTGCTTTTCCTATACATTTTTGATTTTATTACAATAATTATTGCGGCACTTTCGTCTATAGAATGCCACATATCTAGAGCCTCTGGTGGAGTTCATAAGAAAATGATGGATGCGGGAAGCTTAGGATCCGTTGCTGTAGCTGTAGCCATGCTTGAAAGAAGCAGCGCCTAGGTCCAGCAGTGAACGTATTTCGGCCGAATGATGCTGGTTAAGTATGTTAGTTGTGAATTTATCATCAAAGCAACTTTTGAGACTGGTCCCGTGCACGAATGTACTCGGACTTCTAATCGGGTAAAGTGGCGAGACATTGTGAAACTCATTACATCTGCCGCAAATACTAACAACACTTAATGACGATCACGACCGTTCTGTTAAGAGAGTAACGACTCAAGCTCTATCCACACATAGCAAGGCCGCCCAGTTCTAAGCATAGTCTTTACATTGCCGAAGGTTACGAGTTCTTTTTACCCGACTGCCGAAGGAGGGTAATGTGTTTATCAGTCTATGTATGTTTGTTCCTATGTGGCGTTCTAGAGACCAAACGCGTTGGCCGATTTTGATGATTTTTACTTCAATCGATTTGTCTTAACACTGCGAGTGTCACTGGCTACATTAAAATTGGAAAAGAAAAAAATGGCGGACTTTGGGCGCCATTTTGTAATGGGAAAAATTTTCTTCCTTCCTAACTCATCGTGTGACCCCACACGATGAGTTAGGAAGGAAGAAAATCAAAATAAAGGGTTTTAAGAGGCAATTTCAAAAATATATAGCACTCATATGTTTAAATGTACCAAATTCTAAAAAAAAATAACTAGAAAGTTGTAAATAAAAAAAGTTAATTAAAAAAACAAAAAACCCGACTGCTTAAAAAGCGAACTAAAAAGCACATTAAATACTATTACGCTACTATATAATAAGCAGCTGTCTGGCTATTGTTCTTCAGGTACAATTCACAAACAGGCACTGACAAAAAGGGCACCGATTTGATGGAAAAACTCTCTGCAATAAGAAGATGAGAGCGCTCTCTTGAGACATCGCCTTTAGGTATGGTGGCAGTGTTAGCGAAAACTTTAATATCAGATTACTACTTGACGTTTGTATTACCGATGGATGGATGAGAAAAATAGCCGAATCAAAAGAGGTGACTATTGATATGTCGTCAACTAATATGTATGGAAGCATAAAAGGTGATAATTGTACCTTTGCAGAATAAAGACTCTCAATATAGAGGGGAAGAATGAGCGATCATAACATGGTGCAAAGGACATTACGTGCCATGAAGTCAATGTATCCTAACGATATAGTTTCCATCACCACAAGTCAAATTATTCTTGTTGCAAACTGATTAAATATTTGCTGCATCGTCTTATTATAGACTGTTAAGTGTTTAAGAAAGGTCATGAAAGAAAAACAAGTGATTTATAGAGTCATGATGGTGGACAGGGTAGAAAATAAGACAAATAAATAATATAAGACAAGTGCAAAAAAAATACAATATAGTCAAAAAAGGCTCGATTGATTGCAGTGCATGAAAATGGTGATGATACTTAATCTCTCAGGCTGCAGCTGTCTTCAGTAGTGGAATCGGAAGACAAAATGTCATCAAGTTAGATAAGATTCTATCTGGCAAATGTTGTTACGAAAAAGTTTCCCTATCTAAGTATTATTCGCTGTTACAGGAACCACAATCCAAACCACCTTGATTCCTGTGGTACCCAAGTGAGCATTTCACCGGTCGCCCAAATAGGTACAGACAAGACGACGACCCTATTTTTAGCGTTCCTTATTGTCTATATATTCGCGGTTCATGTAACGTTTGTGTTTTATATCTTTTCCTGTTTACCTGAGTTTTTTGCGTAAACTACGCTGACATGTGATTCAGATTATTCTAAATATGTTATGATATTGTCTTGTTTGTGTTTTCTCGCCTTTAAAATATGGAAAGAGATTGTTGATAAGAGGAAATATGGTACGGTATCTTGTAGTCTACGGAAATTGTTATGAGTGAGTGTTGTTCCAGAAAGCGCCCTTTCTTCATGGGGGGTTGGGGTCGTAGAATCCTTGCGACAACAACGGCTTCTGATCTCACCAATCGTTTTGCTGCTAAGCGTGGTCATCAAAATTAACCAACATTGGTCTCACTGTTGAAACTCTGTGGGCAGTTATCTAATGAACAGGCTAGTGGCGGGTGATGTTTAAGGTTACACTAGTCAATTATTCTTCTATAAAAACGTTGTCTGGCGATTACTTCACTATTTGACGATGTACATTCAAAATTAAAATGATATCAATTTGTCTCATCATTATCTAGCCCTGTATGGAAATAAAAAAGTTAAAAATAACATCACATCATCAACACATCATCAGCCTTTTTATTGTTCCCACTGCTGGGACACAGATCTCCTCTCATAGAGGGAGTGGGCTATAATCCACCACGCGGGCCCCAGTGCGGATTGGTAGATGTCACATGTCTTTGAATTTTTGTTTATAGGACATGCCGGTTTCCTCACGATGTTTTTCTTCACCGTTTTGAGAGCAGTGGTGATGAAATAAATTACACAAAGTAAAGTGCCTGCTCGGGTTCGAACCCACAACCTACAACTCGTAACTCGGGACCGTAACCACTGGGCCACCACTGCTCTAAAAAATAATATATTTGAAAGTTATATGAGCGTCGAAATTTCCATATTTCAACACTAATTTTAACGCATCTTTGGGCGGAAATAAATACCTTAAGAAGAAGGAAAATTGCAAAATGGCCTACATGCAGGGATAGGTTAGTAATTCAACATAGCAAATAATTTTATTTTGAAAATATATATTTAGTCGTTTTTTCATGATATCTAGACTACCAAAGGTCTGTTAATACAATTTCGCGCGCTCGTTTTCGTCCTAAATCATCATCGATTTTGATACAAATTTACAAGAGTGTTAATTTGTACGCGAACTAGCTTCTTACTGCTCATCACAGCATCTATCTCTTTCGCACGTGTTGTCCGATGAGATAGCATGCATTTTAACCTTGCGTACAAAATAATTCGTGCCGTCGACTAGGGGAACCTTAAGAATAATCCCTATGGAAACGCGTTGCTGTATAAACGTGTGAGCCTTTACAATAAAATATTTGACTTTTTTTTTATAGTAGCGGTCATTTAGAAAAAAAATACACTCGGCAAAAAAGCTCATATCGGTGAAAGAAAACATTGTGAGGAAACCTTGACTACTACAGTTGGTGAGCAAGCATGGTGATTAATGCTCTGCTGCTGCAGCATAGTAACAGACTGACATATTATTATTTTAATATATAGTAGCGGTCAGTTAAGATAGTTTACCAGTAAAGTTTTAAAGGCTGTCACACATATATTATTTATTTATTTATTATATACTTTATTGTACACCACAAAAATACAAACATACAGAACAATCATTTTTAAAAAACAAAGTGTACAATGGGCGGTCTTATCGCACAGGGCAATCTCTTACAGACAACCTTTGGATGGACTGAAACGATAGGAGAAGAATTTAGAGCTGTCAGTGTACAATGATCATAAATAATATTGCTTACTTATGCATAATAACATAAAATACATAAATACCTACTATACTAAATATCTAATATACTAATAAATATCGAATATATGACAGAGAAAGAAAAAGACAAAAACTTATAGTGAAAGGTAATGCTCCTTTATCATTTTCTTAAACGTTGGCAGTGTTTGAGCACGACTTATTTCTATAGGTAATACATTCCACAACCGAACTGCTTGAATCGTAAAAGATTTGTCGAAGAAGGAAGTGGAATGCATACGAACACTCAATTTTAAATTCTCCGATGATCTCAAGGACTTAGAATGGGTGTCACAGAGGAACTGAAAACGTTCTTTAAGATAAAAAGGGGTAAAAGGATTAAAGAGCACATTATAAAGCAAAGACAGTATGTGTGCATTCCGGCGAAGGCGAATAGGAAGCCATTTGAGCTTAGTACGAAATTCAGAAACGTGATCATATTTGCGCAAGCCAAATATAAACCTAATACAGAGATTTTGAAGTCGCTCAAGCTGCCATCAGCATAGTCCAGGATAGGGAGAAGAAGAGATTGTGCTATCGCAATTTTAGTGGTGATGGGAAGAAAATTACGAAGACGTCTCAGGGAGCCCGCAGAAGCAAACAGTTTACGACTGACTTCCTGCAGCTGTTTGGTCCAGGCAAGAGTGCTGTCGATATAAATCCCCAAGTTCTTAACAGTGTTAGCTATAGGAATAATGGTGTTGTTGAAAGAAACCTGGGGAAGCGTCGACCAATCAATTTTAGGAACAGTCCGGGAACTACCAACATCCGTCACACTGAGCACTCCAGTCACCTATTCGAGCCAGGTCTATATTAATCGTCTCAATGGCATCTCCTGCCTCTCCAAGAGGGGCTTGGGTATAAATCTGGAGATCATCAGCATATAGATGGTAGAAAGAAGAAAGTCGTTGAGAGATAGCATTAATAAAGAGTGCGAAGAGAAGAGGAGATAAAACGCCACCCTGCGGCACACCGGCAGAGGTGTGACACCAAGAAGAGAAATATTCGTCAGTGCAAATACGCTGCCGGCGGCCAAACAGGTAACTACGAAACCAGTCAATTACCGGAGGAGATATGTTAAAAGAGCTTAAGACGCCAAGCAAAATGTCGAAGTCAACGGTATTGAAGGCATTGCTAAAATCGAGCAGAGCAAGTACCGTTAACTTTCCCACTTCCATTGCTGACCTGATATCGTCCGTAATGTGTACAAGTGCTGAGGTAGTGCTGTGTCCGCGTCGAAAACCAGACTGGAAATGATTTAACAGATTGTGTTTGATAAGGAACTTGCTAAGTTGATCATGGACAAGTTAAACAATACTTAAACCAAATTCTACTCATTAATTAACGACACAATAAACTAACAGCGCCACAGCCACAAGGGAATCATTATCAAGTTAGGATTAACCAATTTTGGATTGAATGTCGGTGTAGTAACCCGATGGTGATTGAGGAGAGCCTGGTTAAAACCTGTGATATCTCTGCCACATTCTCAATATGTAGCAGAATGGTAGAGGCATTTTTTTTCTCTTTCTATGACTTAGGAACAAGCTTCTCTCAATTTAATTGAGCCGAAAGATAATGACATAGAATCTGATCAGACCTCCCCGTGCACAACAGGCCGAATGAGTGTCTAAGTGCGTGAAATGGAGTCCGGTAGTAGTTAGGTAGTAACAGGGCAGTGCGTATTATAGCTATTGTAGCTAAACATCGCATTAAAGTATGCAAATACAACGAACTATACTTTATTAGCCAAGTATTCTACTGTAACTTCTTTATTAGTGTCGAAGACAAAAGTCGTACTCATCGACAGAACCGGCGAATTCGCGGATCTAGAATTTTTCAGCGAGTTTATATACCTAGGATCTCCACTTACTGACCAGGGAGGAACCCAAAAGAGAGATCAGGAGAAGGACTTAAATGGACAAAGCTGAGATGAGTAAGCTGACACGTGTTTGGCAGGACAGAAAGGTCTCCAATGTCACCAAGATGAGACTAGTCCGGATACTGGTTTTCTCAATATTCCTTTATTGATCGTTGTCGCGGACGTTTTGGGCAATAGAACGAAATAAGATAGTAGCTTTTGAGATGTGGTCTTGACGAAGAATGCTCCGCTTACAACGGACCGCCAAGAGAACGAACAAATCTATCTTTGATGAACTAGGCATTAAAGATAGACTAACCACGCTCTGCTACCGAAGGATTCTACTTTGGTCACATTGGCCGTCGGGAACCAAACAATCGAAAGAAGTTGGTGGTAATGGACAAGGTGGATGGGAAAAGACCTCGCGGTCGCCGGTCACTTAACCGCTGGTCAGACCAGGTAGCCGCCCTCACTGGACTCTCTGTTACAACCGCCCTGAGAGAAGCTGAGAACCGAATTAAGTGGCATAACGTCGTGATTAAAGCCACGAGGGCCTTTCAGGGACACGACCTTCAGTAATGAAGAACGCGACCAAGAAGAGAAGTCAAGTTTTACAAGTTGTCACACAGATATTATGACAACACATTATTCACAACCGGCTCATTAATTAACTACCATGCTCATTGCGGTGCCACAACCACAAGGGAATCATCATTTAGTTAGGATGAACTAATTACCAGGTGCGTATCATTTTCCGGCCAAAGCTGACCGAATTTAGGCTGATTATTATTAATAAGTTGCAGATTGGATGTCCGTGTCCGACTAAGGTGTTGGTGCAATTTAGGAGAGATTGCTGTTCATTTTTCTTGAGTTGTACAATTTTTGGAGCTCTTCTCAGCAGTATTTGCTCTCAGCAAATACTGCTGAGAAGATATCCAACCGCACTCCACCCAGAGATTTCGGATTTAGTCCCACAGGAAAAATTGTTCAATATGGTGAGTATAATGTTCCGTTTTCAGGAATGCTGTTGTTCCAGTTCCGCCCTGATACAGGTACTTGAGTCGTGATGAATGATTGGTATGGGAGAGGCCATAGGCCTCCAGTATAAGCTCCGGCAGTGGACTGCTGTAGGCTAATGACAATGATTAAACCTAGATATACTTATTCTAAGCTAAGGGTTCTTTTTATGGCTAAAATAGATTGTGAAAGCTTTCTATGTCTCAAAAATTAATGGGATTTGGTAGTATGTTCAGTGGAAGTCGCCGGCATGATTAAAATGCTTGTGTTATCAAAAGAAGTAATAAAGATAAGTAAAAATTAAGAATTCTATGTTACCAGATTACTTTCTAGGTAGCTTCTAATTAATTGCTAAACATTTTTTCTTGACTTAGCATTTTATTCCAAATGTTTTTGATTAGGAATGGAAGAAAATTTTCGCAATCCATCAACAAATTGACAACGGATTTCGTTCTGTACAGGTTCTCATTATTCTGATGTAGTCCGGACTTAAAGTTTTAAGACTATTTTATGATAATTAAGGCCTCAGTAAATCTAAATTAAACCGGTGGGTTTCGGATTGGTGATTTAATAAGTGGACTTTTGTGTTTGTATTTTCTGAGGAACGTTTACGTTACCGAGTTAAGCATTCGCGCTGTTAATTTTGATATTCCTTTGTTTTTAAGGTTTTAATGGAAAGTTTGTATTAACTTTTTGAGAATAAAAACTTGTTTGTATCCTGTGTTTATTTGTTTAAATTCTGAAACCCATCTGCTCTCTTTCAAAATGACCTTCGGTGAAAATCTGTGATATCTAATTTGAGATATTTTTTGTAATGAAACAGTGTTTGTCAACTGCAAGAAATACACACAACCTTAAGTTGACGTCTTTTTACCCGACTACGAATAAGCCAAAAGGAAGGGTTATGATTTTAGCAGTCTAGGTATATGTATGTATATTGGTGTGTGTGTATTTACGTATGTTCCTCCGTAGCGCCTAAACTAATAAACCGATTTTGATAAATAAAATGTCATATCGATTTGTTATTACGACACGGGTAACATAGGTTGAAAAAAACCATAGTCGGGTTACAGTTTTTAAAGTTGTTGCTGGTCTTTGTAAAATTATTAAGCTAAAAGTTGCCATTGTATTTCTCTTCAACGTGGCAATGTTGCCAACGTTTTGGATACTTTATCAAAGATGCGGTCGAAATTGTTGATGCCCAATGACTTCTTCCCCTCCCCCATTTTATGCCATTTTACCAAGTACATTAATAAGCTTGTATATGTTAGTTCTGTATATCCGTAACATACCTTAAACTTCAGATTAATATTAGAAACATATTAATCGGTACCTAATCAAAATAGAACTTCAAACCTTTTATATTGCTGGAGGTGTATTTCACTACTTAAAAACGCCATACTGAATTAGCTAATTACGCAGTTTTCAACATAAAATTCAATAAAATTATTAATTTAATATTAAACGCCTAAGAAGGCACAATATTTGCACTAAAATCCAAATTCAAGTATTGCAGAACACAATTCATGGATCTTAAATATTTGACTTTAGATTCGAGTAAAAGATGACGAAGCGAAATGGGAAAGTAATACTTAGAAATTGGTACTTCGGTACCCTTTCAGAGACACTTTAGCACTTTTCTTTGAGTGTCTGTTAAGAATTTCTTAATTGGTTAATTGCGAAACTTTTAACGAGGTGAATGGTGATATTTCATTCGTAAATTGCTGTATTCTTTTGTAATGAAGTGCTTGTGAAATTTATAGTTTCGTTTGTCAAAGGTACGAGAGGCGGAGTCTTAGCATATTTTTTTTATTGTAGATAGGTTCCCGCTTTACCACTATCTCACATGATGGTAAGCGATGATGTAGTCGAGGGTGTAGCACGCTTGCTGAGAAGTAACCTACCTATTCACTCTTGACATAAAGACCCCGAGTAGCTATCGTAAAACACAGATTTCGGTAGGGAATTCCGCTTCTTAGCTGTACGCATAATTAAAGTACTCGTATTTCCAAAACGTTTAGTAAGTTTGGATGCGATATCCACCATGTACCGATGGCGTATCACCGTACGTCTTATAGTCCGATCATGAAACGGGCTAGGCGGAATTAGATCATGCAATTCCACATCGCGCGCTCCCGGAAATGCAATCGATAAGAAACCGACAGGCTGTGGAGATATTCGACGATATTCAAGGCTCTGGAGCTTTGTCTCGACCAGTGCTTCATTGCCGATGAGCCTCTTGGCCCGTTTTTCGATCGACTCTTATGCATCAAGCTGGTATTTGGCAGATCCGTCCTAGAGATGAGAACAGTATTCCATGCAAGACACGAACTTGCGCTTGATACAACTTAAACAGCTGTTCTGGCGTGAAATCCGTACCATCTTCGCAAGGATCCCCAACTTTTTGGCAGCCTGTTGAACGTTTGTCTCAATATAACATCATGCTTGGTTTCTCCAGTACTGTACCTATATTAAGCTCACATTTTACAGGTTATGTTTAAGTCTTATATAATTTATTTATTTATTTGTTTACCCTCGCACTGGAACGCCTTGCACCAATTACGCGACGCGAGTAGACGCGAGTAGGTGTGTGATCAGATTTCGAGAGGCGTCTCTGAGTGTCGCATTGTATGACTACTTTTATTACCTTGGGTTCTAACTGTAAAAATAATTGTATGTGTAAATAAATAAATAAAATAAGTAAATAAATAAATTACACCAAAGGAGCACAAACTTACAAATACTGACTATAAGTCCAGGTTTCCTCACGATGTTTTCGTTCACCGTTGTCAGCGATGTCCAAGATAAACTAATTACTAATATATGTAATAGGGGCTATCCTATTGCCATTAACAGGGCACACATCCAGACTCTAGGCAGCTAATGTGAAATACCAGGTGGAAAAAATCAATATAATAAAAATACATACATACATACATAAACTCACGCCTTTTTCCCACGGGGGTAGGCAGAAACTACAGAACGCCACGATACTTACATACTTCTTTTGCTTCACTCACATTCATACATCTAGTCATACACACACGCCGGTTATGAGTACTGCGCACCTGGCCTTTTTGAAGATATAAGGTCTATGTATGTCTTTCTAGGGCGTCCCCTTCCGGTGTTTCCATTCACGTCTGCCTTGTAAATACATTTCGTTAGTCGCCTTTCATTCATTCTCTCAACATGGAATAATAAAAACAAAAGATGTTCTCCATAATAAAAATATATAATAAAAATAAAATAAGTGTGTGCAAGACACCTCTGCCAGTTTATGGCTACACGGCTGTATAGCTCTACAATGGTCGGGCAGGGGCCGGTAGTCTTCCTATAGTTTTGGGCAATCGATCCATCCATTACTAAACCTACAAAATCCGTAGCCTAATACATTTTTCTTCATAATTTGCAATAGTCCTGCACCAACCGGGGATTGTCCCTGGGTGCAGTTGCGTAGTGGATACAGGGATAATCGTCAGCTGTTGGTGTCTCATTTCCTGATACATGACTAACGGGACCTTTACGAGTTGGCTTCGGCTCCTCGCACGCCTTTCAAAGGACCGGGACCCTCAGGTCCCAAGATTGACAAAAAATATATAAATAAATAATATATAATGTTTTATCTTGGTGTACAATAAAATATATATAAATAAATAAATAAATACACTTTACCCTCCCCGGGAATCAAATCCAGGACATCATGCTAAGCAATAGCACTAGCAACTTGGCCAACGGGGCACAGACACAGACGAAGCTGAACCATGTCGAACTTTTTCTATAAACAAAACTTGATGTGCCTTTTTTACAAGTTACAAGCTTTTATTTTACTTGCAATGTATATATGAATGTATCCGATGGCCTAGTGAAGCTTGCGGGGATCCACTGGATGCGAGCCGCACGGGACCGGTCAATGTGGCGACGCTTGGGGGAGGTCTATGTCCAGCGGTGGATGTCTTTCGGCTGATATGATGTATGTAAGTGTGTTCAGGTCAAATCTTGCAAATTAATTTTAAAGCAGTTATCCTCGAACAAAATTTTGGCATACACGATTAGTTTGGATGACAATGCATTGTTAGCTAAGTGACATCATTCTAAATTCAATATGGCGGACGGCCCAAGATGGCGGACAAGTTATTGCTGAGAAGAAAAAGAACACGGAAAAAGAAAGTTAAAAAAAAAAAACTCGAGTACGTACTGTTCATTCCCCTAATATATATGTAATATATTTGTTATAGTGTATAGATAGGTATATTAAGGCTACCTTTCCAAACACAATCATCCAGTTCCAGTAATCGGGTACCAAAAAGACAAACACTCCACACGGACCGTATTAGAGATACCCATTGTTGAGTCTTACGGTAACAAAGGGATGCATCAAACTGCGGTGACGACAATGAAACCACAATCTCGTAACTCACACTGGGCTAGTATAGTGAAGTTCGTCGATTTGAAGTACTTACCTAGGAAGGTACAATGATTGGTGATTATAAGGGAAGAAGAAGACCAAATAAACGATGATGTATTGTGTGACAGTTGATATGGTAAGAAAGTTGATATGGCTGGAAACGAGGTGACTATACATATGCTGACAATAAAAAAACCCGACTGCTTAAAAATCGAACTAAAAAGACGTAAACAAGAAGAAAATTATGCTGTGCAATCGGAGGATACATCTAGTTTTGGTCGCCAGCTTGCGAATATGTATCCTTCGACTGCACAGCATGATTTTCTTCTTGTTTACGTCTTTTTAGTTCGATTTTTAAGCAGTCGGGGTTTTTGATTTTCTAATTAACTTTTTTTATTTTTTTAACTTTTCAGTCATTTTTTTGGAGTTAGGTTAGATTGAAACTGAGAGTTACATTTAAACATCTAAGTGTTATATACATTTTTGAAATCATCTCTTAAAACCCTTTATTTTGATATCTCACACGAAGGGTTTGGAAGAAAAAAAATATTTGGCGCCCCACAATATGGCGCCCAAAATCCGCCATTTATTTATTTTAGAATTTTAATGTAGCCAGTGACACTCGCAGGGTTAAGACAAATCGATTGACGTTCGAATCATCAAAATCGGCCAACGCGTTTGGTTTCTGGAACGCCACATAGAAACAAACATACATACATACATAAACACATACATAGACTGATAAACACATAACCCTCCTTCGGCAGTCGGGTTAAAATAGGTGCTTTCTGCGACGACTCCAAAAAATTGGTATATTGGCAAGAGGATGATGATGATGAACTGGTGGCATTATAAAGAAACCGGCCAAGTGTTTGTCGAACTTCGCACATTTAGGGTTCCGTACCTAACCGCTAAATCAAGTTAGTTGTAATAGAAAAAATGAGGGAATTTCAGAGAAAAACTGATTTATCAATAAATTAGTATTTTTTAGTAAAATAAAACCAAATTTCAAGTCAATGTGAAGTTCAAAAAATTCTTCGGAAAAAAATTAAAAAAAAAAATGCTGACTTTAGTGGCTTCCCATTCCTTTATTTTCCAATATTCATTAAAACATACAATACAGTATTTATCTAGCTCTAAACTAAGTAATGATACCACATTCGATGGCATAGGTGAAAGATTTTATTTTAACGCCCCACTTTTTGTATGGTAGCCTCCCTTAAAACATTTAAAAATAATTCTTGATACTTGGTATGGCTTTGTATCAACAAGATGGTTATACTGTAAAAAAATTAAGACAGTAGCTCCAATTGTTTGGCTGTAAAACCCAAAGACCTTATACGTATTTCTTACTACTAGACTGTGTACCAAAATTTTTTGTTTAGCTAAAATGAAATCTATCATCATACACCTAGGTTAGCTATTTCCTTATAAGCGGTAGCTAACCAATAGCGGTCCTGGCGAGAGGGTTTCCGCTGGTAGTGTGTCCTTGTCTGACCTCTTGCAAGCTCAACTAATCATTGGGTTTGGTAGAAATGGTAATAAATTTTATATTTTTCTTTTATGTTTTATCAAAACGAACAATTCATAGACTTTGACACGTATTTAAATATTTCTAGAAAAGTGTATATATAATATTTCTACAGTTCCTATATTTAATCAATTCGTTGTATTTAAAAAAAAAAACATTAATACTGAGTAAAAGTAGTACTTTTAAATGTTTGGGCCTGGTAATACTAAATGTAGGATGGTGGTTTGCGGATTTTTTGGCGGACTTTGTTCGAGTGAAATTCACCGGCCGTAAATATTATTTGCAAATTGATTCCTAGTGCAATACAATTGGTGTAGTTTTATTTCTAAACTGTCTACGCAACTGGACAATAAGCGAAATCATATAGATCCTTTGAGGTATATTTAGCTGCCGGTATTTCAAAGCACCGTCAGAAGACTGCAGCGTCATCTAACGCCTCTCCTTCATGAGCTTGAGAGTAGGATCAGATAGATTTTTGTTCCAAACTATATGATGGTCTTAAAGAATGAAACTTGAAGACTTGGGATTTGAGGATTATTGAGCCCTCCCCCTCTCTTCGAAGTTCAGATAACCCTTTAATACTCCATCGTAAACTGTTCAATTCCTCTTCGAGTTCGGTGATATTTTCGTCAGACCGGAGTGTGCGCGTGTTGTACGTTTCCAGATCCAGTCATCGGTATTTGTTGGGGTAGCCGGATCTCGTCCGATATTCTAAGCACCCCTTGCTTTACTGTAACCTCGACCGCTACCGTAGTTGAGGGTACAGGCTGACGGGCAATAGGGGCTATGTTTTATTTGTGCTATTCATGGGGAGTGCTTTGCAGGCGGGTTGGCGATCGCAGTATGGTTGTTACAAATGCACAGAGAACGCTGCTGCCCATTCTCTGGTTTTTCCCTTAGTCGCCTCTTACGACACGCACGGGCACACATGGGATGGTGAAATTCTTTACGCCCGACACCATACGGTTAGTGATGTAGATACCAAAAAAAACTTTTTTCTTAATAATCTATAAATTAGGTAGGTTTAGGTAGCGCAGTTAGGTAGCATCAACATATCGGAATACATAAACTATCGTTTTTACAATCAATTTGTCCCGTGTTCTGTTTGGTCATGGTCATCTCATTAGAAAGAGACACACTACCAAAGGGAGCCCTCTCGCTCGGACCGGTTTTTGCGTCATAGTGCACAGTCTAGTAGTAAGAAGTATAAGGTCTTTGGTAAAACCTGTGTGACAGACAGATACGTGAGTGACATCAATAGGGCTCCGATTAGACTCTTCTGGTATGGAACTCTTAAGAGAACGCCGCATAAGAACGTATAACTTTGTTTTATAATAAAAATACAACAATAATTGTAATAAAAAATACAAAAAAGAGTTCCTTCATAATACGATGATTTTTCTGCAGTGTCACTTTTTGCACCAGATATTTTGACTTACATTTTCTAGTCAATCGAAATTTGAAAATTCGTATAATGTAACCTGCCAGCTCGTCAAATAAAAAAAACCGATGAGGCGTCTTCTAGCGATGTGACATTAGGCTAGTGACGGAGTTCTTTTGTTTAATCATGTAGACAAGTTTGTTCATAAACGCAGCTTTTAAGGCACTTTGTCCAGTATCAGCGTGCTCTAAAGCCACAGTCACCGCGGTGCCAAGACGTAAGTATTCATCATCCTCATTTCAACTGAAATACGTCCACTGCAGGACATAGGCCTCCCCCAAGCGGCTTCGAATCTAACCAAAATCATTAAATCAGTTATTTGCATAAAACGACTGCCTCTCTCAACACCATAGCATCCAAAGTCCAGTTACTAGATAACACCTCCCCCAACCTCCAATTTAGTTTTACCCTTAAATAAGTCATCATCATCTGCCTAGCCTTTTTCCCAACTATATTGGGGTCGGCTTCCAGTCTAACCGGATTCAGCTGAGTACCAGCGTTTTACATGGAGCGACTGCCTATCTGACCTCCACAACCCAGTAACTGGGTAACACGGTACCCCTTGGCTAGACTGGTGTCAGATCTCAAGCTTCTGACTACTCGTAACGACTGTCAAAGATCTTCAAATGACAGCCGGGACCAACGGCTTAACGTGCTTTCCGAGGCACGGAGGAAACTCGGTATGTTGAAATGGTCACCCATCCACGGACCGACCTCGTCAAGTTTTGCTTAACCTTGAAGTTCGACCCGTGCGGCTGTTATTATTTAGCCACGAGCTCCTCTTTACCCTTAAATAAGTAATTAAGAATATTATGTAATTTAGTTTAAAACACTTGTTGTAAGTGTTTTAAACTAAATTACTTGTTGTAGAAACGGACATGATGTCTATTTTTATACAAGCTCGCGCTTGACCAGTATCTCACCTGATAAGCGATAATGTGGTCGACGGTGTGGCACTCCACTCCTTAGCTGTACGCATAATGAAAGTGTAGACTTGGTGTATGTATCAAATAACAGGCTTATAAAGCTCAATCTTATAATGTTGCACAAGTACTTACAGTAGTTCCTATAGTGTAATATTCCTATGAAAAAAATTTGATTCAATGTTTTCTATCCAGCATACTAACACAAACACAAAGTAAAAACACGCCATTTCCCGTCCTAGTTATCTTCTCAAGTAATCTTCAGGGAATCATCGAGACTCGTCACGATGAGAAAAGTTTCGCTATTGATCCCCTTTAACGTTCCTCTTAAGCAGTTACTGAGACAGAATATTGATAAAGCCCATTGTTACAGTTGTAGCTGACATATGGTACTGAGTTTCTTCACATTATTTGTGTACATTCAATAGGGATGATGACTAAAAAAATATTGTTTGTCCGTCAGTTAGATTACCAAAAAATATTGGATACGTATTTTTCTTTTGTCACGTTAACAAAAAATTATGACGATACAGTGCGTTAAAATATCGCATGAAATCATGCCTTCATACACTTTTTACATAGAAGTTACGTCAAAAAACCCCACTCCCGAACTTTGATGCGCTGTATCTTGGTGATTTTTTAATGATTTGAATAAGCAAAAAATACGTGTCAAATATTTTTTGATAATTTAATCGGCGGACTAAATAGAATTTGCTATTTCGTTCCCTGTCATCATCCGTATTGAATTAAATGTATTAAGTGTAAGTGGAAATAATGTTATATTTTGATCTTCTGACATTTAAGGTGTTCACCAAAATATTCCATGATCATGATCAGCATCATTTTAGATGGAAGAACTCTACTACTGGAGATGAACCTGCCTCAAGCATCACCACATGACGCCACGGTCCAGTTTTTCTCGCATCCAGCGGATTTCTGCTACCTAAAACCAGGCCATCGGTCCACCTTTTGAGATGCCTTCCAATTTTACGCCTTTCAATCCACGGTCGCCATTCCAGAAAGGTGAAATTTGTTAAAATATGAAATGACAATTTCGAGTTTTATACTCTTAATTTGCTATGTTATAAACACAAAAAATATAAGCGCACGCCCTTCGATCACTAATGTATTAGTGAACGAAGTGCACGCCAGATAAAATACGCTTTATATATGGCAACATTATTTAGAAAAAAAACATTTTTTAAGAATAAAAATGTCAAAAAGCTAGTTCGCTTCTTAATGTATCCTCCGACTGCAAATCATGATTTTCTTCTTTTTTATGTCTTTTTAGTTCGCTTCTTAAACAGTCGGGTTTTTTTGATTTTTTTAATTAACTTGTTATTATTTATTAGGTACATATAAGTTTTATATATTTTTATTTTTAAAATCAAAAAATTTGGGCTTCCACAATATGGCGCCCAATAGCCACCATTTTTCTATTTTACAATTTTAACATGACACTTACAAAATTAAGACGAATCGATTGACGTAAGGATCATCAAAATCGGCCAACGCGTTTGGTCTCTAGAACGCCACATAGGAACGAACAAACATACATACATAAGCTGATAAACACATTACCCTCCTACGGCAGTCGGGTAAAACCCATAGTTGTTGGAGAAGTCGCAATGAGTTTTGCTTAATGGTAGGTTATAAATATAATACAATAAATGTAGATATAGATACTAGCTTAATACAGATAACCACATTTTACATTGTTTCTACCAATTCCTCTTAATCCTTATATAAAAACAATCGCCGCTAAAGGCTACCCAATTCCCTATTCAAGTGAAGACAAACAAAGAAAAGAAAAGCAATCTTATCGATTTCGCAATATCGTGTAATTAACGTTAAGTGGCTGCTCTAAGTGTTGGAATTAATTAAATACTTGTTAGTGTGCCGATAGCCAGCGTTTGGGCAATCTGATAAGAGTCAGCATCGGTACAGCTAATCGTTATTGGTGCTAATTTATCTTTGAACATGTGGCTTCTATGTACTGAAGGTCGGCTTCTATGTAGTGTAAGTCGGCTTCTATTTAGTGTATATTTCTGGGGTTTTGAAATTTCAAAAGTCTGTTTCATATAATAACACGTCAATATTCTCTGTAGAGTTAAGTGGAGGTTTTCCTATAATAGTACAGTAGTTAGTGGAGTTTTGTCCTGTTGGTGACAATAGGAGTGACCCTAGACGAAAACGTACGAAATTACAAAACATTCAGACGCTATTGAAAGTTTCAAGAAAGAAAATCCCATAATGAATATTACCGACTCGGGAATCAAATGTAGGACCTGATACACAGGAGTCGCTTTTGCGACTACTAGACCAATGAGACAGCGTGTATCAGCTTAATTATCAAAAGGTAAGACTGATCTATCCAACTGATAAATACACACTAAATTATCTGATGGAGAAATTAAGCGTTGTAGTGAGGGATTTCAGTTAGTAAGGTCAACTTTTTTCAGGAACGGGGTGAAACTGAAAATGCCTTACAGTACAGGTGTAGGTATCTAATATGGTGATAGATCGTGCGGTAAAGCTAGCGGGCGAGAATAGAATCCAGGGTATCGATACCATCGTTGACAGTAAACAGAATCAACTTTTGTTACTTGTAAATTTAAATTTGTGTTTGACGTTCAAAAGTGCCGCTTATTGGCCTAGTTGAATAAATAAATTTTACCGTTTTATTTATCTGGGCTCTAGTATTGATAATGAAGGTAGCTGCGTGTCGGAAATAAAGCGAGGGATAGTCATGGCTAAAGATGCTATGTCGCTTCTCCAGTACATCTGGAAAAATCGCGGCGTAAGTTTTAAAACCAAAGCCCGTTTGGTCAGAGCACTGGTTTGCCCGATTTTTCTAAAGAATAGTAGACCTCTCAGTTGAGCATAGTGTTGAACTGTCCTGTGTTGAGCTGGATAAGCATGTCATAGTGTGCGTCTACAGACCCCCTAATCATAAGAACTACTCTATATTCGAGTCAGTGATGGAAGATGTTTTGGCAAAACTTGCAATGGATAATAAACTAGTAATTGTCTGTGGTGACTTTAATATTAATATTCTAGAAGATAATTCAGATAGCAGTAGGTTATTAAATCTCTTTAAATAATTTAATTTGTCACATGTGTTTACGGAACCAACCCGAACTACACTGACTTCTGCTACATGTATGGATAATGTTTTTTGTTGCTGCAACTACTTGGACAAGGCCATTATAAATTATCTACCTTCGAATCATAGTGGGCTACTTGTGACATTTGAGTCCATTATGCTAATAAAACAAGTGCATATTCAATCCAGACCAATAACATCCGGTAAATTAAATAAATTTAACAGTACTTTAATCGGTAAGTTAAGTGATCAGGACCTCACAGTGAATGATGGTAATATTTTGTATAATAAAGATTTTTCAGTAGTTCAAAAATTGTTCAATAACACTTTTAATAAGATAACTAAAACTATATGCCCTATGTTTTTAGTCAGTGACTGGGCGACTATAGGACTTAGAAAAAGTAGGGAAAGACTTTACGAGCTATATGGCCTTAAGCCTTGTATTAACACTGAAACGTTTAATAAGTATGTTGCTACTTACTCAACGATAAGTGATATGTAGAACATTATTGTTTTGAAGTATTGTTGGACCTGCTGAAGACTGTATGAATATATTTGTATTATATAGACTCAATTTCTTTTAGTATCGTATAACTGCGCAGCACGTGTGTGAGTACTATGTACCCAACTGTAAATCATCTAACATTTGCTGTACCTTTGTGTCATTCGTTGACTTGTGTGTGCCCTGGCAGTTGAGTGTGTCATGCTTTCTCAAATGTCTCTCTGATGGTGGCGCGTGTGTTGGATCATTCGGTTCCCTTCATGATGGTTGAGCTGGGTGGTGCCGATTCATGCGTCATGTTCGTGAACGGGCGCCGTCAGTTGGGATTGGTCTTAACTGCTTCGGATGCTAATGTTTTTCTAGTACCTATTATGTAACTGCACGGTACATGTGTAAGTACTTTTAATACTTTGTACCTGTACGTAGTATAGTATGTAATGATTCTGGGTGCATTTTCCTCAAACATATGAATTTACTAATGTATGTACTTATGTACCTAAATATTGAAAAAAAAAATTTTTTTTTTAAGTATTTATGGAGTTTCTTGTGCGTTCTTCTCCATAACAAGCTACTTTTCGAAAGCACGGTCGTATCAATTTTGATTCCTTGTAAATTTTAATGTATTAATGTTCAAAAGTGCCGCTTGGTGGCCTAGTTGAAATAAAATATCTTTGTCTTGTCTTGTCTTAAAAAACGTAAATATTGTGTTCAAATTTTAAATTAAATGTTTTAAAAAATTGGGGCCATTTGGCAAATAAAACTAAATCTCTAAGTAGGGGTTTTATTAGGTGTAAACGTAGGTTTTGATAACTCAGTACTTGGTGTTTCCTCGATGTGCTCTCAATACAGCTTCTACGGAATTGGGCATGCTGAATACCAGATTCGTCAGCATATGCTGAGGAATGTTCTCCCATTCTTCGATGAGCGCGTAACAAGTCACAAAGAGTAATTGGAGGTGGAAATCGTTTTCTCACACGTCAAGAAACTCCATAAATACTTAAAAAAAATTTTTTTTTTTAAAGTATTTATGGAGTTTCTTGTGCGTTCTTCTCCATAACAAGCTACTTTTCGAATGCACGGTCGTATCAATTTTGATTCCTTGTAAATTTTAATGTATTAATGTTCAAAAGTGCCGCTTGGTGGCCTAGTTGAAATAAAATATCTTTGTCTTGTCTTGTCTTAAAAAACGTAAATATTGTGTTCAAATTTTAAATTAAATGTTTTAAAAAATTGGGGCCATTTGGCAAATAAAACTAAATCTCTAAGTAGGGGTTTTATTAGGTGTAAACGTAGGTTTTGATAACTCAGTACTTGGTGTTTCCTCGATGTGCTCTCAATACAGCTTCTACGGAATTGGGCATGCTGAATACCAGATTCGTCAGCATATGCTGAGGAATGTTCTCCCATTCTTCGATGAGCGCATAACAAGTCACAAAGAGTAATTGGAGGTGGAAATCGTTTTCTCACACGTCTGTCAAGCTCGTCCCAAGTATGTATAAGTTTATATAAGCTGTTGCCCGAAGTCGCCTTCGTCTGCGTAGCATTAGTACTTCTAATAACCAAATCTTGAAAAAGCGCATTAATTTTGAAGGTTTTCCATACAAACTTGCAACCTCTTTTCCACGCCCTTAAAGATGATTGCCGGAGTGAAAACTATCCTATGTCCTTCCCAGGGTCTCAAACTCTCTATACAAAATTTAATCTAAATCGGTTCAGCGGTTTAAGCGTGAAAAGGTAACAGACAGACAGAGTTACTTTCGCACTTATAATATTAGTTAGGATTTCTCAATAAAAATTGGGTGTGTACCAACTACCCAACTTCTGGATATCCCGCCAAAACATTGATTGCGGCCATGTTGATTTTAATTAACCGTAACAACCCTAGTATGTTAGAACCACCAGCTTCATTCGCGGCTATATACAAGATTTTTAGTTTTCATCACTATTAAAATTGCCAAGGTTTGTTTGCCTTTTCACATGGATGAATACGGTTAGAAGCGGGGCTTACTCCACGGTTTAATGCGCGTCCGGTGAATCACTGGGCTGTGTAATACTTTTGGAAAGATTTTACCTTTCACTTATGTTTTGTGAGCTGTTTTAAAAGGATTAAGGTAGAATTTAATTTTAAATATGAGGGTTTCAGTTTAGAATTCTTTCGTTTTAATTTGCACTTGGAAAAGCTAAACTTATTACATAAGGTATATTAAAACAACGATAAATTTGAACGGGTGGGTGTTTGAGTTTGACGGTAAGTTTAAGTTTGAGTTTTAAGTTTGTTTTTGTCAGTTTTGAAAGAGAGTTTACTTAGTTCGTGATTTATTAAAAACGAAGAGAAGTAGGCCTTCTTTATCATCATTTCAACCAAAAAGTGTCGCCACAACAACCGGTCCATCGCCTCTCACATGTAGCGAATTCCCGTGGCCTTCGCCAGGTTTAGTAGGATGCCTTAGAAGCCATGAATTACAATTAATTCGATATTTTTTAATCTACTCGTTATCATGAGGTAAAAAAAAACGCATTAACGAATGTTCCTTACAGGCAGGTAAGAATATTTTAATGTTGTAGAAATAAATGAATTACTCTCAATTAATGATTGGCAAAAAGACTAGTATCTAAGTCTAAAAAAAATATAGCTTGGTTGTTGACGACGACCTTTTGATAGACGTCAAAGTCACTTAGTTTAAACATACTCTTTAAAAAGAGTATATTATACATAATATATTTCATGCTGTAATAACTAGGTAAGGGAAATACTAATGCAATATTCCACTTTTACTTCCACGAAATTGAATAATATTACCTATTAAACACATTATTAAAAGTTACCCAGACATAACCTACAAAAGTTTATGACTGAATATCTATTATTCTCGACATTCTCGAACATAAATTCTTGCATAAACTAATTCAGAAAATCACCCTGAGTTAAACCAGATATTTTTCATTTAATGTGGTAGAAATTTAATCTCAGCTATAACAATGTATGGGCACCTGCCATTGTTCTTTATTTTATTGTTCCCATAGCTCGAAAATATACCTACCAAAGAGAATTTATGACGAAAAATAAAACTTCACAAAACAGTGTTGTCGGAACATTTCAAAACTTTTATATTGTTGTGCCTCAAAACGCGGAAAATTTATGAAAAAGTCGCAGAAACTCGTAAAACGCCGAGACGTGTTAGTCTGGCCATAAAGTGCGCGTAAATTTTTGCCTCGCTGCGTAAATTCTTCGGTCTTGCTCTGTGTATACAGTTAATATTTAGGTCAAGGTTGCCTACCTCTAGATAAGTTTAGGGGTAGTAAGTAATAAGAGTTGAACTAAACTGAAAATAGAAGGCAGATTATAAATTATTATTGAAGTGTTTAGTGACAGAGAGTCATCGTCGTCCACAGCCGACTTCGTCCACTGCTGCTCATAGAGTAACACGATAGATAGATTTGCGGAAGTCTCTTTCACGCAAGTCTGTACTTGCGTGAAAGAGACTTCCGCAAATCACACTGCACTATCTTGGACTTTGATTGTAATAATAATATAATTTATTTAAAAGACAGCTTAACATCTAAGGGTTGGTAAACTTAAAACTTTGCGCCAGTATAATAGTATAGATAACTAATGTCACAATAAAAACAATAAAATCTTGACAAATTTCAATCAGATTAATTAAACCCCGATTGATTATGACCCCGTGTTCATTATTAGCGAGCCCGAAAACCATGAAAAGGACACACTTCATGAAGTGTCTTTCGCGCGTTATTGGAGTTTTCTATCAGGACTATCACCGTAGTCTAGTCGGAATTCGTACCCAGATGATGGCAATATCCCCTATTAGAAGGGACTCAAACTTAATAGGGTATTAAGTCCATTTTTGAAATGTGTCTCAATTTAATTATATAGTGCTAATATGAGATAAAGAAAAAAGCAATTTATAAGTGCCATAAAAATGCATTAAAATTTTACATTTTCAAATTTCGTGCGTAGTTTGACTAAAACGCTGGACGCAGCGACGCTATACTGCTGTGGTCAGGACGTCAGTTAGCTGTTTAAACAAATGCGCCGATATGCCAATCAGTTGACAGTTTTTAGTTTACACAGCCGTATGACGTCTCTATTAACATGGCGGCTACTATTTCATATTTCATGCTGTTATGAAACAGATTAAAAATCTGAAAATATTTGAATTGAATTTTAAAATTTATTTTGTTTTTTTTTTATAAACTAATTGCCTAAACTCTCAATAATATATATTTCTCATATAAACACATCAACACGGTCTAGGGATATTTTTAAAAAAGCGAATTACTATCAATGTGTTAATTATTTATATGACATGTATATATTTAAAAGATACGTTATTTAATATTCTACCATTTTTTAATAATGGTTAAGGTACTTCGATTAAAATTTCAGGATTTTATGTAAAAAAAATGAAGCATAGACGGAAACTGTATATGAATTAACTTTTAATTTATGAGTAAAAACTGAAAAAAAATAGAAAAATCATTTAATTTGTGTTTATAAACTTGAAGTTAGTAGTCTGAGAAAGCGCCCATGATGTTCATAACACATCGGCAACGATTCGGCATGCTCAGAACAAGGTTGTCAATGTCTTGCTGCGGAATATTGTCCCATGTCCTTCTGAGGTGCGCAAAAAGTTGATCTTCTGTAGCCAGATTTTCAGGAACTTCCTTCAGAGCTCTTCTTTGCAGCATATGCCACGCATGCTCAATGGGATTTAGATCTGGCGATTGAGCAGGCCAGTCTAAGGCCCTAACATTGTGTGTATGTAACCAAGCTGCTACCGTTCTCGCCGTGTCTGCCCGGGCATTGCCGTGCATGAGCAGGAAATCTTGCCCAATTTGTGTTCTGTGGGGCAAGATTACGGGCCCCAGCACCTGTTGGACGTATCGTTCTGCCGTCATATTGCCCCGCACCCAAACGAGATCTGTCCGTCCTCCAAGACGAATTCCTGCCCAAACCATAATTGTTCCTCCTTGGTATGGGTGAACTTCCTGAGGGTTCTGAAGACGGCTCCATCGTCCAGGAACTCGCCAAACACGCGTCCTTCGTGAATCTGGATGGAAGCCGAACCTGGATTCATCCGTGAACAGCACATTGGACCATTGCTCACGGCCCCAGTCCAAGTGGTTCCGAACCCATTCTAATCGTTGTCCACGATTGCCTCTCCGTAAAGGTGGGACCCGGAGTGGTCTACGAGAGCGTAGATTGCTTTCATGCAGTCGCCTTCTTACAGTTTGGTCACTCACAAGCACTTGGTGTTCCACTCGCAGCCTTTGGACCAATTGAGTCGCCGTTGCATTTGGTTGAGCTCGCGCAGTAATTTGCAAAAATCGGTCTTGTCTGGGGGTAGTGATGCGACTTGGCCCCCGGTGCCTCTCCGCTACTTCACCTGTGGCACGATAGCGTGTCCACAATCTTGAAATTACATTTTGGTGGGTCCCTATGGCCTCAGCAACATTACGCTGAACAGACCCAGCTTCCAGCATTCCCACAGCTCGTAACATCTCCGCCCTCGTCAAATGTTGGCGTTGCATGGCTACAATACCTCAATTTTAACTTTATCTTTCGTTTAAAAATGAAAATAAAACTGTAACTAAACGTAATTCGTATTGTTTTCTAAATTTCGCACAAATGAAAATTCCCTCTCCTACACATTAAGACATTTTTATGCCACCGAAACAAAAGAATTTTCAAAAATTCGATTTTGGAATTAGTCTGAGATAAATTACAAACAAATCGGTGTATAAAAGATTCCAATGCGGCCAGTACTTTTCGAGTTATTTAATTGAGTATGAAATATCCCTAGACCGTGTTGATGTGTGTATAATGAAATACCAAAATTCAAGATTTGGGTATAATAATAGATACACATCTATCTGACTCTTCGGGGAATACAGCAGACATGATTTATGATATAATATTTCTGCTAATTGATTTCCACCAAAAGAAATTTAGAGTAGCTTGAATCCGTGCATGCTAAAATTATATACTTAAGTGCCCAGGTATATCGCTACGGGGAACATAGGTACAGCATAAGTTTCTTCGTAAGGCAAATTGAAATTCTCAACATCTTTATGCTCGTCTTTCTACCGCGAAATACGAGTATAATGTAAGTAAATATCTTTAATAGAGAGAACAGAGATTATCTACGATCAATTACCGCTATATTTCACTGTGGTAACTACTACTACCGATCTTGAAACCTTGTTTATCCTTTTGAGCGCCACGGTCTTCTATAGAAGACACCGTTTCCGTGCCCTCCACGCCACATATTTATTAGAAGACAATATATAATCTTATCGTTAATTACATTAAAATATATGAACAAATGCTTTGTGCGTATTGTTACTATTGCCTAAAACCCTAAACTTAATGTTTTATTTCAATAGGAGTCTTTGTTTAGATTAAAAACAGAAAAATAATACCAGCCAAAATTTTTGTAGTGTTGCAGGCGCCGTAGTCTTTATAGGAAGACGTCTATTGCTGTGGTTACTTGATTAAGTTTCTAAAGTGTCGATTATATACAGAAGTTTAAGTAGTCTTTATAGGAAGACGTCTAGTGCTGTGGTTACTTGATTAAGTTTCTAAAGTGTCGATATACACAGAAGTTTAAAAAAACACTTTTATTTCGAATCGAAATGTTGAGTTTTGAAATAAATGCTATCCTTATGGAGAATGTACGTTATTTTGTTAGTCCTTACACATGTATTTACTCAAATCTTTTAATGAACTCAAAGCCAGACTTTGGTTTATACTGATATCGATATTAAAAGATCCCGTCACTATGAAACTAACAGATATCGGTGCCTCATGCGTCATGGACATCAATAGAAGACAACCTGTGACGTCATAGACGTAAGTGAATCAAGGTCAGTGTGAGATAGTGCAGCGCTGTTATGGATTGATATCGATATGAAAAAAAATGAGTGAAGCTTATGAATTCCGTACTGAAGAACTTTTAAAAATCCTACAAGGTGTGGACTAGAAAGCTGAATCCGATAAATACGAGAGTACATCAGACGATGATTTTGAGTTAGTGTAGTTAGTGTAAATTACTTAACGGTATGCAAAAATAAATAAAATATTTTAGTTTAATAACCTAATTAGATTGGCGTAAGTAGGTACCTACACTCGAAATTAGTATGATATCTCAGAATACAGAGCACCAAAAATTGCTTTCTTACTTTGGATGCGATACGCCGTATCCAGAAACGATACCGTATCCAGATCGATAATAATAATATTAATGTGTGTTTAGCATTCACACAATCATGGCATATACAAAAATGAAAAATAAGAAAATTGAACATACCCAACCCTTATAACATATGAAATTTTACGTGCTACGGGCGCCACGGTCTTGATAAGTAGACTACTAGATGACGCCAAAAGACAATAGGGATGTAGCCAACTTCTTATGGATGAATTGAGTTATGTATCTGTTTGGTCATTTTCTATAGTGTATTCTGCCTTTTCTTATCACAACTATTGTTAATAAAACAAGATATCGAAATTTGTCATTATTTTATTTATTGAGATAGCAAAATACGTCATTAATTCAATTTTTCTGGTATATTTATAAAAAAAAACATGTATGTACGTAACATTTGTCGATACTACAATTACCCTCATCACTACTTTTTACTATATATTCGTTATACATTTGTAGCTTGGCGCTGGGGGACACATCGCGTTCGGTACCGGTTGGCGCTCAAAAGGTTAAGCGCATGTAATATCTGTACATCTATTCACTGTTGAACATAGAAGTCTAATTCAAATAGTTGTATTAGTATAAATAACTTCATGAAACTACAACACTCAAGGTGTGTCCAAACATAGCGCGGCATTTGAGCAGAGCGGCGTTATGATTGGACGATTGCCGCTCGCGGCAACCGCGGTTTACTTGCCGCGCGCAAATGCCGCGCTATGTTTGGACACACCTTTACCTGTTTGGAGATATGCGGAACAGGGTGTAAAGTCTCACAAACCTCCATAGAAAAGGGAGGATCCTCCGACCAGACGGATGTTGTGTCTGGTCCGGGCAACTACCCAACGGTTATTTTGAAATTGCACCGTAAACTTTGCTTTCGCGATGCAAGATTTGTGTGACGTCATGTCATTAGTTTGTAAGTGGCGGCGTTGGTGCCGCTACATCTGAATAAGCACTAGTCAATATAAACCTCTATTGAACTTTAATATATTGGCTAATATTACGTATTTGAAAAGGCACATAACATTCAACAAATCACCCTGTTTACATCGGCAATGTATAGCCGTTTTAAATATCAATGAATAGCTCAATAAAACGTGGCGATCAGAAATTAATAATGGGATACTGATGATTAATTTTTGTTTTAGTAGTTGCCAGCAAGACTCAAAGGAGTCTTACAGTCCTCCCCCCTGCCCTGCTGTTAACAGTAATTTCAGGAATGTGCTCTAACGGGCGTCGAATAAATCCTGATTGGTTTTTTGAGAGGCAATTGAGCCATGTGACCACTGATCGGGGTCGTTTTAGTAAGGAAAGTCCCCAACCTATCTGGTTTCATACCCTAAATTCCAGGCGCCTTATAAAGGTTTTTCCGAAAATAAGTAAAGAAATAATGCAATTAACTTTTTCTCAAGATTTTTTTACTTACCTATCTATGTAGACTATTTGACAGATCTACTTAATAAAACAGTTAAATTTTCTATTGCAAACATTAAAATATTTATAGATTTAATATTGAAATACCTATTTATTTACAACTACTAACTTAAGTTTTTGAAAGCTTATTAAAAAAATCTCAGAATCGGTTTATACGTTGTTGGAACACTATGCAATGAATATTGCCCAAACCTTTTCCCCAAGATTAGCTCTTAGATTATTCGCAGAAGGTCTAATATTGATTGTATTTTTGCAGACCAGCAAATATTAGGTACGATTGAGTTTCCAGAAGTGGCGATAAAATCTAAAAATACTGACACAATTTTGGTCTTTGACCGACGACGTGACTAGCCAATATTAGAGAAGAGGCCATTTATTTGGCATTCGCTTTTAAAATATATGTGTGCACGCCAAACCCCTGCAGTGGCAGTTATATTTTTATGTTTTACTGGCAATAAATAACCCACATTTTGGTAACCGAAAATATTTTATATTTTGTTTCCTCACGAAAAAGAAAATGCCATTTTAATATTTATTTATCTGTTATTTATACTCATAAACATTGTCACAGAAAAAAATATTTTTATACCAACGAAAATGGAGACGGAGTTTTGCTTTGGTGGGTACCAAAGTAATTCTAGCAAAATCGCTTTAAAGTTATCAAAAGCTCTAAAAACCACATTTCCGAAACGAAATTACGCAATTACATCTAAAAGCCTAATTTTACTTTCACTATACTGTTAATGTTCATCATTATAAAGTTTTCCGTATACTTATTAGACTGGGTATAAAGACTGTAAAACCCTTTTATTTATTCGTTATTATACCTATGTAGGTGTAACTACTGAAAGCAAAATATTAGGAGAAAATATAGTAAGTCAATAATAAAATAATAAATAAAATACAAATAATAAGTTATAATTCGAGGTTTGGCTCTCGTCTATTTCCTCCTCCGATATTGGAACAATTTCAAAGATATTCCATAAACTAAAAAAGTTTTTTCATTTATATTAGTCAAATTTATACGCTAAGCTTCTGTTGACAGCGCAATTTTGAGCATTTTTTGAGGGTTCTAGTGCTTCTAAAGATATGTATCATCAAAATGGAAAATAAGGGGGCATAGTATATATATTTCATTTTCAGTTTATGGATTATCTTTTAAATTGGTTCGATATTGGAGGAGGAAATAGGCGAGAGCCAAACCTCGAATTATGACTTTTTACTATGGAAATTCAGTCGGCGCTCTCTGCCCATATTTCCTCGTTATAATTTTTAGGATTCCGTACCCAAAGAGTAAAAACGGGACCCTATTACTAAGACTCCACGGTCCGTCTGTCCCTATCTGTACGACCCGAGTCCCTATCTGTACGACCCGAGTCCCTATCTGTACGACCCGAGTCCCTATCTGTACGACCCGAACAGATGGGGGCTTTCGCAGCTGGAACTACGGGTCCGGCTGTTTAGATCAGGGTACGCGGGGTCAGGTAGGCCCTCCACCATTGCAAGCGCAAAGGTGGTACCTGACATTGAGGTTGGACTCGCGGTGGTCTATGTGGTGGTTGCAGAGGAGTGGCATGTTGTCTGCTCGGCTATGTGTGGGCCGAGCGTCATTCCTCGCGCGCAACAAGTGTCTGAAGTTACCGGCCCAAGGCAAAGGGCCACCTGGTGGTCAGACGCGGGGTTCGTGAGTAACCCTCAAGCAAGTGAGCTCCTGTGAGCGAGCTGCATCTCCGGCACTTTCCTGGATAGAAAGAAGAGGACTACCCGTTGGATTAGTTTTCCGGCAACCCAGCTGTAGGCATTGGGTAGATGCGATGATTTGTATTCGAGAGGTGAGCGTGCTTACAGCTCCGGGACCATTCTGGAGAAATGGGAGCCAGCTTCTCTGGCGTCCTTAACGGGGATTGAATCCGCTAGCACCAACTGCGCTGGTGCTGGTGCTTGCACTAGTGCTGGCGTGCTGGGGTGCGTGTGGTGAGCGGCTTTATTGCTCCGGTACCATTTTGGACAAATGGTAGTGAGTAATCACGGTGCAACTCACATTTTCTCTTGAGTACCAGGGGCGAGTGCTCTCGGAGGCGTGACCTACCGAAGATGGTCCCAGACACCTCGTAAGGGGTTGCCTGGTATAGTGTGCCGCTTTCCATAACGTAAGGTTGGTGAAGGAGGCCACTATAGGAAAACTCAGTAGACAAATAGGGGTATGGTCCGTCTGTCTGTCTGTCACCAGGCTGTATCTCATGAACCGTGATAAGCGATGCCGCTATAAAAACAAATACTAAAAACAGAATAAAATTAATATTTAAGTGCCCCATACAACAAACGTGATTTTAATGCAGTTTTTTACGATAATGGTACGGAACCCTTCGTGCGCGAGTCCGACTCGCACTTGGCCGGTTTTTTTGTTTTGTTTTTGTTAACGAAGCAGTAATATTCAAAGACATAAGTACCATACCTTATCTTAGTTAACAATGAAAACAAGTAATGCGTCTTTGACGGTTGGCCTATTTAATAAAACCGACAGGCGATTGGTGACAATCGAACAATAAGACAATTTTGTAAGTTTCTCTCAAGTATTTTCTGCTTTATTAAACAACACTGGTGGCAAACCCTGTCATCATTTCAGCCTGGAATAGCCCACCCCTTTTGAGGCCGCGGGCCTCTCCTTTTTACCTGACTGCCGAAGGAGGGTAATGTGTTTATCAGTCTATGTATGTATGTATGTTTGTTCCTATGTGGCGTTCTAGAGACCAAACGCGTTGGCCGATTTTGATGATTCTTACGTCAATCGATTCGTCTTAACCCTGCGAGTGTCACTGTCTATACATTTAAATTGAAAAAAGAAAAATGGCGGGTTTTGGGCGCCATATTGTGAGGGACAACAGTTTGTTTTCTTCCATACACATCGTGTGGGGTATCAAAATAAAGGATATTCAAAGGCGGTTTCAAAAATATGTAACGCTTTTATGTTAAAAAGTACCTAAATCTAAAAAATATAACTAAAAAGTTATAAAAAAAAGTTAATTTAAAAAATCAAAAAACCCGACCGCTTAAAAATCAAACTAAAAAGACGAAAACAAGTAGAAAATCATGCTGCGCAGTCGGAGGATACGTATTCGCGAGCTGGCTGACCAAAACCAAAAGTATCCTCCGACTGCGCAGCATGTCAAGCAGTCGGGTCTTTTGATTTTTCAAATTAACTTTTTTTCTATCATATTTTCCAGCTCCTTGTTTTCCTCATTTAGGGACAAATCTTGAGCACTTTATGTTTCATCGGCTATCTCCACGTCTATCCAGATCTGATGTCCTGCCCAACTCTACATTCGGCGCATCATTCTTTCTCTGGACCGTCTTATGACTCATGTTCACATAATACTGGCATATCTACAGTAAGAAGTGAGCAAATAATAAAGTAGTTAGCTCAGTTAGAAACACGTGCAGTTACACGTGTAGAAGATGTTTACTTTTACTTCAAGTTTCCACATTTCTATAGTCTTGGACATGTGCGCAAGCATACCATAAATACCAGCAATGTAACACGTGGCTTTGCAACAATGCAGTTGAAATGTTGTCGTTATGTAAACGATTGATAGACAGGCAACATGTTTAAGTTTCTGGATTGAATACCTACTTGCGTATCTGTGTGCTTGTGCTTTACTAATTAATACATAAAAGTAAACCGACCCGACTGCTTAACCAGTTGTGTGCCGTAATTACCGACATAATTAAAAAGCCATTGTGTCTCGCATCGATCCATGTTTTAGGCACTCAAGGGGTTAAGAAGCGAAACAAAAAGATGTAAACAAGAAGAAAATCATGCTAAGCAATCGGAGGATACTAGAATCACGAGCTCGCTGACCAAAACATTACTTTTATTTACAACATTTTAGTAATATTTTTTCGATATTCTTTTAAACATATAAGTGGTATATATTTTTGTAATCACCACTAAAACCCCTTCATTTTGATAGAATTGAAAGAAAAAAGAAATTGGGATTCTTGCCCAAAATCCGCCATGTTTGTTTTTTAACATCACTTATTTAAGAAGACTTTGGCGTTCAAGACCTATTTATCGATGTCTTAATTATATATATCCGTCTAGTGGTTTGAAAGATATGAGGTAATAAATAATATTACATACATGCACACACATATATACCTACAAGTTACGCGCGAAAAACATAACCCTTTCCTTGCAGTCGGTTCAAAAGAAAAAAATATTCGACACGGACATATTGCAAACAGCGACAATCACCAGGCTTCTTATCGAGTTGATAGTTAACTCCTTATATATGTGGTTTGGTTGCTCTCACAGTGAGGAGGCCTGTGTCCAAGCTTTTGGAACATTAATAGGATGATAGTTTTGATGATATATAGTTTGGCGAAGCTTGGGGGATGCCTATGTCCAGCAGTGGCTTCGGCTCATATGATGATGATGATAATGGGCAGCGTTAATATCAGTATCAGAGGCATTCCACTTTTTTAGATCCTCCAAAGTGTTCAGAACATGAGCCACACGTCGGATTGCATCAAGTCTCCGTACAATCACTAGCAAAAGATAACAAACAACTACGAAACAAAGAAATACGAATATAGACACAAACCAAAATATGTATTATTGCTTTGAGCACCCATACCGAAATGATAACCACATCAGACTACTTAGATCTACTGAAAGTAAATAGTACAAATCATTTAAAATTTTACTGCCGTCCCAAAAAATTATAATTCAATTACAATATTTTACCCATTTCATCACAAACCTCACGAGATTACAATACGATACGTATAGCTGAAACTAGCAAATAAATAATTCGGGATAATTCACTCTGCGCCCATTTGAATTTATTTAGATTAGGTCCATTCGACCCTTGGTTAACCTAACTTGATACAGTAATCATTTTATTACGAATCTAATACCTTTCTGTAGGTTAATGACCCCGAAATAGGTTGGACTAACGTTAGTACACTATTAAGTTTTAATAGGCTTACAATGTTGGGCTAATAAGCTTTTATTATGAGGGGCTGTAATGAAACTGTTATAATATTATTTCGATGTATTTTTTTTATCTTTATTTGTTATAAGGGGTTTTATCACTGGGTGATAATGTCACTCCATAAAAGAAAACATAGCAACTTAAAACTAAACAATGGGTAATGAACAATTAATCTTTGTTTATAACTCTACTACTAATCTATATAAATATTAAACTTAAGTGGGCACTTCCACTAGACATGTCGTAACATATTCAGCAGACAAACCCACTTATGCTCAGTCCTTCTTTAACAGTCGACACAACATCCTAGCCTCCTCTCTATGTATTTGTTCATATATACTTTTTTAATCTTCAGAAGCTTAGAAACATTAAACATTTTGGCATATACGTGTTTTTGAGTAGAGAAAGAAAATTGACGAATTCAGGCTGGGACTTAAGGCTGGGTGGAGTTACTTCATAGAAAGTTATTTTCATTAGTCTTCCGTCTTCAGGAACCCATTGCATGCACAATCTTGCGCAGCGTGGCGAGCACTAGCTACTGTGAAAAGCTTGAGTCACACAGTTTTATCACAATTTGTGAGGAAAACCCTTGACTCACTCAAGCCTATCACAGAGGCCGTGCTCGCCCGGCACCGCAGGCTTATTACGTATCTTTTGCAAGAGCAAAAAGATAGCGATCAATCGCTTTATGTCATAAAAGTCGGCATTACCTGCAGAATAGGTATGGTAAATCCTACACAATCGTTTGCTAATGGCTCGTTGTTTGTCTAATGCACTTATTTAAAAAAAAACCGCCAACTACTCTAAAACTTCTGTATTGAAGAGCAATTATTGCGCAAAAATCGTTATCGTTTTGCTCTTGCAAAAGTTACGTAATAAGCCGGCCGGTTATTAACCGACTTCCCAAAAAGGAGGAGGTTCTATGTTTGTTTTTTTTGTGTATGTTCACTGATATCTCCGTCAATAGTGGACCGATTTTGAAAATTCTTTTTTTTTTTTAAAAGGTATGTATGTCCACAAGTAGCCATATGGCAGGAAAACCAGATTTCTCAAAGCAACGGAGACGACGACAACATATGTCATCGCGGACGTACACACAGACCCCAGCTTGCTTCTTGAACTTGTGCTCAAGAGAATAACCCGGGTAGTTTAGGTACGCCACGTCCGACGGGGTCGCTATCTTGGTCTCCGTTAGGAAAAACAGGTGCGGCTTCTCGGTCTCAAGATGGTGGTGGACCGGATCAAGGTTGGAGTGCAACCCCCTGATGTTAATGAGGTGCACTTTAAGTGGGAGGAAGTGCAGCCGTTGTTTAACCTTATTTCTCTTCTTAGCTTTGGTCATAAATTTTGTTAGAGTTGCTGGGGAAAAAGTTGAACTATCGAGGCGCTGCTCAGTTAGCCAAGTGGACCACTAAAACTAACTTAACCTATGGGGAACTCATTTGGAGACTGCGGGGACGCCCGAACCCCCCCGGATATGGCCACCGGGTCCTCCCATCCAGTCGCCAGCTGGCACGGTGGAGCATACCGGGATTTTTCGCGAGTTGGCGGGGCAGCCTTTGGCACGTGGCTGGCGTGCTACTTGGGCCCCCTACTGACTGCGGTCGGCCAACGGCTGGCACCGTGCTTCGGATCCCGCTACCCTCCAGAATGAGCTACCCGGCAAGTTAATCTCAGATACCAAGACCGGTTCTGAACAGCGCAACTGACAAACTCCTTCTCCCCCAAAGGCACTGGCACTCCTACACACCGACGGAATACAGCAAGTTGCTTGGCGCCGGACTCCGGTGGGATGGTGGTCGCGAGCCAGGCAGCCCCTTGTGGAGCCTACCACCGCTTAAGTGGGATCATTCAGCCGTACCACAGGCAAGCCCGTGGTGCCGTTGCCCGGGGTGGACCGCTAGGAGGTACTCGTAGATCCCAAACCACCCCAAAATTTATAATTATTTTTTGCTTGATTTTCGTGATACCGAATGCGTCTTCACATCTTCTTGATGTGAGATATTTGTAAAGCCGAATTAAATATTAGTTTAGAAACGAAACCGGTTCATTTTTTTTACATAAATGTGTAGATATCAATTTTTGTGTATGCTGTTTTAGATCTTCGCTTAATATCATATATTTTATTTAATCATGCCCTAGACTGGGTCGGGACATATTTTTGAGTCAAACTGAAAAGATAACATTAATTAAATTTGTTCTAACGCTCATAAATACGTGCTCTGCCAAGTTAGAAACGAACTAGTACTTAATAATATTATTTTAAAATAAATAAACTGCTATGCATTTAATTAAACAAGTTATTTACTTCTAGAAAATAATTATTCAAGTAAAATAAACTTGGCCTTTTAATTTTAATTGGATATTATCTACTTATTTTTCTTTTGAGTCGTTACTAATAATTGTATTACACATCTTTTTTAAAGAGGTCTCTTTGAGAGTGTCTGGCGGTAACCGATGAACTGCTATGCATTTAATTAAACAAGTTATTTACTTCTAGAAAATAATTATTCAAGTAAAATAAACTTAGCCTTTTAATTTTAATTGGATATTATCTACTTATTTTTCTCTTGAGTCGTTACTAATAATTTTATTACACATCTTTTTTAAAGTGGTCTCTTTGGAGAGTGTCTGGCGGTAACCGATCACCGAGGTCCATGATGGAGCGTGCTAGCCCTGAAAGAATAGAATAGAACAGAAAACATTTATTCGACATAGACACAACACGACTACAAAAATCACAAAGTAACAAAAAAGAACAGTAAAAAAAAGTACAAACAAGGTTTAAGGATAATTGCGCCGGGCGTGCCCATACCGAAAGGGTTACCAACTCAGCATTTGCTGGGCGTCAGACACCAAGCACTGATTTTCAGTTGGCACCCCGCTAGTGACACACGGACCTGGGTAAATAAAATAGATACTTAAAATAATGTCATAAAGCGTCATGCCTGTTCACTCTTGTTTTGAAGGCTGACAGGTCATAGGAATCACATATGCTGGCAGAGGGTTTCACTCTTTGGCTGTGTATATTTATCTAAATAAAAGAGAAAGGTCACTCACTCATCACGAAATATTGCTTGAACCTGTCTTTGGAGGCAGTCTCCGAATGGGGCAATGCCAATCTAGTCAGTTTCAATGCTGCTAAGACCCAGGCGTGTCTTTTTTTCGCATAAAGGAGCCAATTTCACCCGGCTCCATCCTTCCGTGGTGTAACCGTGCCGATAACGGACCATCTCGACCTTCTTGGTGTTACGTTAACATCGACCCTCAATTTTGGTCCATTCATTGAGGCAAAAGCTCAATTAGCTGCAAAAAAGTTGGGGATCCTTGCGAAGGTGAGACGGAACTTCACGCCTGAACAGCTGCTCAACTTGTATAAAGCGCAAGTTCGGTCATGCATGGAGTACTGCTCTCACCTCTGGGATGGATCTGCCAAATACCAGCTTGATGCACTTGAGTCGATTGACAGACGGGCTAAAAGGCTTATTGGCAACGATGCACTGGTTGCCTCAAAGCTCAAGAGCCTTGAACATCGTCGCCGAGTTGCCAGCCTGTCGGTTTTTTATCGGTTACATTTCGGGGAGTGTGCGACGGAACTGCACAATTTGATTCCGCCTAGCCCTTTCCATCATCGGACTACAAGACGTACGGCAATGTGCCATCGGTACATGGTGGATATCCCACCCATACGCACAAAGCGTTTTGAAAATACTTTCATTGTGCGTACAGCTAAGGAGTGGAATTCCCTGCCGGCGTCCTTGTTTCCTGATAGCTACAACCTAGGGGTCTTCAAATCAATAGTGAATAGGTTACTTCTAGGCAAGCGTGCTCCACCTTCGACCATGACATCACTTAACATCAGGCGAGATAGTCAAACGCGAGCCTATAATGAATAAAAAATAAAAAAACTAAAATCGCTTTACATATAAAGATTAAATTTAGCAGGGCGGTTCCTCAAGTGACCTCAAGTGTGCACTAATAAAGTATTTTTGGAAATTCTATCCTTAGGGTGTAAAAGGGGAGGTTGAAAGTTTGTATGAAAAATCTAATTCCTTAATTAATATTATTCAAACTTGGCACAAATAGTAATCTATGTAAATGATAAAGGTTGATATTATTAGTTTTAGAAACTACCCTCAAAAGGCTATTCAGAGGGTGTTAAAGTTTATATGGAAGAATCTTATTTCTTGAGTTAATATACTTGAAACTTGGCACAAATACTAAACTAAATAAACAATAAAGATTGTTATTATTCGTTTTTCGAATAATAACTACCCCCAAAAGACGATTTAAGGGGTGAACATTGTTTTTATGACCTTTTTCTTGGGTTTATTAACTTGAAATAAACTTGACATAAATACCAGCCTAGGTAAACAATAAAGGTTGGCATTATTTGTTTTTCGACACTACTTCCAGAAGATGATTTAGGGGGTGGTAAGGTTTTTTGAAGAATCTTATTTCTTGGGGTAAAAATCTTAACATAAACTTGACATAAATACCAACCTAAGTAAACAGTTAAGGCTGTAATTATTAGTTTTTCGAAACTACCCCCAAAAGACGATTTAGGGAATGTTGAAGCTTTTTTGAAGAATCTTTTTTTTTGGGTTAATAAAGTTGAAACATGACATAAATACCAACCTTAGTAAGCAATAAAGGTTGTTATTATTAGATTTTCGAAAATACCCCAAAATAAGATTTAGTAGCAGTTGACGTTTTTTGAAGCATTTTATGTCTTGGGAAATAAACTTGAAATTTTACATAAATATAAATACTAACCTAAGTAATCAATAAAGGTTGTCATTATAAGTTTTTCAAAACCACCCCCAAAATACGATTTAGCGGGTGTTAAAGTTTGCTAATAATCTTACTAAACAGGGATTCGGTTTTGGTGTAAGGGTCTAGGGGAGCACTATAAAGTAAATTTTGGCAATTCCAAAAATCTTTTGGTGGTATTAGGGGGCAATTTGTTTTTATGTAAATTCAATTCCTTGGGGATAAAGTAAATTATCAATATCATAATAAGATTTTTAAAATTAGCCCCCAGATAAGGTTAAGAAGTGTTAAAGTTTTTTTGAGGCATCTTACTGCGCAATCATACTAACATAAACAAAAAATATAATGGAGCAGAATAGAGTGGGGAAGGAATAATAATAATTATATAATATACATATTTGGGTTGTTAAAAACTCGAGCCTCGTCAGGGCAAAATGGGGTTTTAAGTTTTTAGGGGAGTAACTCAACTTATACTTTGAGCCAAATAACGAATCGTCCCAAAACAATTAAACCTAGATAACTACGATACCCCATTTTTATGAATTCAGCAATCGCTTTTTCCCTAGAGGCTGTCTCTTTTGTGTATATCCTAGTTATGAAGTTGTTAGTGGTGAAGGCCTGCGACGTGGCTCAATCAGTGTTCAAGAAGAAGATAACAACTAGCAGCACAATCATTTTATCTATCTCACAATTTTCAATCCCTAAGCACTGCATAGTAAGAAAGTCGATGAATGGAGTGAATAGTGTGAGAAGTAAGCACCTGGAGAAGGAAAGCACAGTTCATAGTCTATATATATGTAAAGGAATAATAACAAAGTATACAAGCATCACAACATAAAACTTCCTTAAAACCACACTGATGCACCTCAAAATTATGTTAAAGTCTTCCTCAAGTAAAAGCACCCTCATCTACCTTAATGTGAGTGCATGCCTTTTATATTTTACACAAATAAGACACGTAGGGCCTTAAAGCCAGCACACCTGGGTTTATGGTAATGAATATTGCACCGTTATACTGAACATATAGTAGCTGGGATTATGCCGGTGTAGCCCGAGGTTAGCCGAAGTTTTACGAAGGATGGGCCGTATTGAGAAATGGGTTGGAGTTTTGTAGTAGTTTTAATTTGGGGCTATTTAATTTGTGCCACAAGCTTTGCAAGTTTTAATGGACGAAAAAGAAGAAATAGGCTTTTGGGGTCATATGTTTTGCGAGCAACAATTCGAAATCCCGTGAAACGAGTACAAATGGAGGTTGTCAATTATCCGTTTTTTCGACTTTATCTCATCAATTTCATACCTTTGATTAATTATTCTGGAATCAACAAATGACATAATTTTTGCTTCGCCTTTACCCATCACGAATCTCTAAAGATCTTTTGATCACACTATCACATCACACTTCACACTTAATAATATTATAAAGGCGTAAGTTTGTGAGTGTGTGTGTGTTTGTGCGTTTATTCGATGCGCGAGTCCGACTCGCACTTGGCCGGTTTTTTTTACCTTTGTATAGATTCTTTTATCGATTGTTTTGTGAATGTGTGAACATTGTAGGCTTTCTAGATGCTAGTTAACATTTATTAACTTTTTTATATAATATATAATCTTTTTTTTTTTAGTTTCTTACGACTTATTGTTGGGCCTACGTTGTCCCCCATATCTAAGTACTAATGCTGTAACATGGAAATATTGTAAAACCAAACCATTTTTTAAAAGAGTTACCATGGAGTTTCTTACCGGTTCTTCTCCATAGGAAACGACCAACCCGAACCTACCTTTTGTCGACGTTTTATAAGTGCCCATGCAGGCCTATGTGAAATAAAAAAGTTTGATTTGAATTGATATTATACTCAAACGGCTGGTCGGATCTGGATGAAATTTGGCACAGAGATAGATTATAGTCAGGAATAGCACATAGGATATACCTGGAATATGTTCCCTCGGGAAAATTTTCGACATTCACGCGAGCGGAGCCGGTGGCAGAAGCTTGTGAGATTATAAAACAAACAGAAAAATCTGATAAGGGAATCAAAGGTCGCTGGTACTGGTAGTGTAGTTACTTGAAAGTATGAGTTTATTATATTTTTAATCAAGTTTGTGTTTAGAAAAGAATAAAATATGCTGAAATATTTTACTCCGTAGCAGCTCTATCTGCATCTATCTAAAGCAATAAACCGTTGATTGCACCATCACACCTCAACATTAATCATAATAAAACACTTTTATATTCCAAAAAGACTCTTATCTAAAATTAGAAAAAAAAAACTAAACAAAAATTACATAACACTATCAAGTTACAAAGTTCTATTATTTCAATTCGCTTTCTAGAGCAAAGTGCACTCTCAATTCGGTCGGGTAATAGCGAACTTGTCAAAGCACTTTTATATCGAGTGGCTATTCGGTGGAGCTAGCACCTGAGTTTTACGATAATGAATATTACGGGCTGGCTTAGGGCGAGGTTATCCCAAGGGTAATACTTTGTAGCTATACAAGACGGAGTTTTGGACGTGAAATTCGGTTAAAAAAGATTGACTGTATCAACTGATAAATTTTGGAACTAATGACTGATAAAAAAATCGGCATGATCATCCACCAGATCACACACCACGGTCTTCAGCAGTCCACTGCTGCATATACGCCCCTCCACGCCATTCATCTAGATTCTCGCCCATTTTCATCCAGTTGCTACCAGACAACTTGTTAGTATTCTTCTTCCGTACCCAAAGGGTAAAAACGGGACACTATTACTAAGACTCCGCGATCCGTCTGTCTGTCTGTCACCAGGCTGTATCTCATGAACCGTGATAGCTAGACAGTTGAATTTTTCACGGATGATGTATTTCTGTTGCTGCTATAACAAAAAATACTAAAAGCAGAATAAAATAAATATTTAAGTGGGGCTCCCATACAACAAACGTGATTTTTTTACGTTTTTTGCGATAATGGTACGGAACTCTTCGTGCGCGAGTCTGACTCGCACTTGGCCGGTTTTTTTTTTTGGGGTTTATTTGATCCAATGACTTCTCTCCTCTGGGTCAAGCGAGAGGGCCTGTCAGACTTTTCTGACTAAAACCCACCTGGTTGTTCGTTCGTTCAGTTGCTTGGGCCAGTGCCGCGGTAACACCTTTTCAAATATATTCGCGACCCAGACAAGCATCGGTCCTAGGCTACAAGATAAGTTCCCAAACTGAACGAACATCTTTCTTTCTTTCTTTGCTAAGAGGAGTTTTTAGTACCTAACTATTGATTATAATAATCAAAATTTCAGCCGAAAGACTTTTACTGCGTGACATAAATCTCCCCTGAGCGTCGCCTTCCAACGTTACGCCTTCCGATATATGGTCGCCACTCCAGAACTTTCCGGTCGCATCAGTCATCCGACTAAAGCGTTCTTTCAATAAAATCGCACGAATAGCACCTCTCTACACATACCCTTAACCCAGCTATTTACCTAGTGGACCAAAGGAATTTATAACGTTAAGCTACACGATGGAAAATATGCAACTGCTACTCACATTACCCATATAGGTCGAGAGCTAACAAGGATAAAATGTTTCCTATGAGAAGCTTTCGCTTGTAAAATGTGCTTTAATTTGTGGAGAAATTCTGCTGTTTTTAGTGAAATAGCTGCTTAATCATTTAATGTGTGTTATTTTAAATAAATGAACTGTTAAACAGGGAATACTTGTCATATTATTTAAACGAGCAAAGGAGAAAAAGCTGAGAAAAGCTAAGAAGGCCTCCTGCTACGAACCTTCCCGAATCTCTCGAATTCGCCGTCTGAGGCTCACTCTCACTACCCCCGATGACGCCACTACCCTGCTCCAAGAGAGCAAGAAAGAGACCATCACAATTCGCAAACATAAACCGCCTTCGTTCCGTCCTCGCGGCCGAGACCCGCCGCGACGTTCCCGTCAAGATATGCAAGCCAGCCCGCGCAATGCCGTGCCGTAGTTAAATTCAAGTTAGTTAATAAATTGGAGTTTCTTGTCCGTTCTTCTCCACGTAAGATTTTTCCGAACGGATGGCAGAATCACTTTATTAAGATCCAGAGCCCTAGTTGTCCCCCCAGCGACGCCCTGAGCCGAGGTTCAACCCCACAGGGGTAGCCCTCAGCGTGGTCGCTTAGGTTATCTTTATAGCTTAGTTTCCATAGGATCACCCGATTAAGCTATAGACAAGAAAATGTGGGCAAGATTTCAAATTATGATCTTTTCAGGTCTTTTCAGAAATTCGGTACTTTAAGCATTCATTCGAATACAATATTTTTATAAGCTTAAGGAATGATGGTTTATTAAATTAATTATTGCTTGTAGAGCCTTAGATCAAGAAGAAATGATTAAAGCAAGCAGACTCTATCGTCCTCTCCAATTTTATATATTTATACTGTTACAAGATAGGCCAACGCCATCTAGTAACGAGAGGAAGAACTAGATAGTAACTAGTGGCGCCATCTAGTATTGAATAGCGGAACTAATGTTCTCGAAAGCTCGTGTCGAATGGAATTTTCCAGAAGGTTCGAACCGAACATTCTGGATGTTTCTAGTCGCTTCGGGAACAATGAGTTCGAAAGTCGATGGTTCTGGAAGTTTCTCGAATTATCTAGAACAGTATGGAACGTTCCAGAAACTTTTTCCGAGCTATATAAAGAGCGGTCGGATTCGTCGTGAGGCAGTTTCGATTGAGAAGCGATACAGAGCGATCAAAGCGGAAAATAGAGCGAAGTAATAGAATTGTTTAAGAAGTGTTTTTGTAATAAACAGTGATTAATTGAGGTCTGCTGTTTAAATAATTTATCCCTGAACCCCAGCTCGTAACAAATTGGTGTCAGAAGTGCGGGATAAATTATGCCGGTTCTACCGAAGGAAGAAACGGAAGGGATGCGCACCAGGAGTCAGCGCCAGCAAGACGTAGACCAGAGGCGCTTTGGAGACGCTCCCTCACCGTCATCAAGTGGACAACGAGACTCCGCGGCGGCAGTGGCATCAGCTCAATCTCCGGTGACCCCTGACCTCGCTGCTCTGATGGCTTTTATGCAGGAGCAGGCTCGCCGTCAGGAAGAACAGGCCCGCCGTCAGGAGGAGCAAGCTCGCCGCATAGAGGAGCAGATGCAGCGCGACAAGGAGGAGCAGGCCCGTCGTCAAGAGGAGCAGGCTCGCCGTCAGGAGGAGCAGGCGCGCCGCTTAGAGGAGCAGCTGCAGCGTGACAAGGAGGAGCAGGCTCGCCGTCAGGAGGAGCAGGCTCGCCGTCAGGAGGAGCAGGCTCGCCGTCAGGAAGAGCAGTCGCGCCGCTTAGAGGAGCAGCTACAGCGTGACAAGGAAGAGCAAGCTCGCCGTCAGGAGGAGCAGCTCTTGGTGATAAAGGACCTCCGCGGAGCGATTGGTAAGGAGATGAAAGAGGTAAAGGACCAGATCCAGCAACATGAGACCCGCATCGTCGAAATGGAGAAGTCAATACGTGGCCTCAAGTCTGGGGATGGGATCGGGGCAGCTGCGGTAGTGGCACCTTCGCCTCGTGGTTTTAAAGTGCCACCATTTGATGGCTCTTCGTCATGGTCCGCCTACAAAATTCAGTTTGAGGCCGTGATGAAATCGAATGGATGGACTAAAGAACAGGCCTTGACTGCTCTAACCTTGGGCCTTCGCGACCAGGCCTTGACTGTGTTAGAGGCGCTGGGAAAAGACGTCACTTTCGAGAAGCTTTTGGAAGCATTAGAAGCTAGATACGGCGACGCGCACCTAGAACATGTGTTTCGGGCCAAACTGAAAGACCGGTCGCAACGGGTTGGTGAAACTCTTCAGCAGTGGGCTCTGGAGGTGGAAAAGCTGGTTCGGAAGGCTTACCAGTCGTCACCTGTGCTGATCGACGGGAACCTCGTACAGGCGTTCTCGGATGGGATCCGCGACCTGGAGGTTAGGGCTGCAGTAAGGCTAGGTCATTTCAAGGATCTCAAGGACGCTCTAGCCCACGCTTTGGAGGTGGAGGCAGTACGGCGGGACGAACGAACTCACCGAATCAGGGAGGTTGCGACTTCACCCCGATGCTGCGGAGAGAGAGGCCACATCCGATTGAGCTGCCCGAAGCGAAGGCCACCCTACGGTAGTAAGCAGCCGCCAGTGGAAGGATCACCTGAGGTCCCTGCTGGGCAACAGCAGCAGGGAAACGAGTAGATGCCAGGACTAAGGGGCGGGTGCTGGCTGGTGATGGAAGAGCCCCAAGGATCTCGATCTCACAATCCTGTGACGGGAACAGCCTGATCATCGAGGGCGAAATTAATAGAACACCATGCAAGCTGACATTGGATACTGGGGCTTCTCGGACTGTTGTCAGTTTCCAACTAGCAAGACGGTTTCTTGGGGACTTCTTCGGGGACCGCGAAGGTGTACATCTGAGAACAGCCACCGGTCAGCACATAACCGTCCGAGGTGAGAAGGAGGTGGACATGAAGTTAGGAAACAAAGTTTACCGCCACAATGTTATCGTGGCCGACATAGTGGACGACTGCATTCTGGGTTTGGACTTCATGCGAAAACATCACTGTGAGATCGACGTTTATCAAGATGTATTAAAGTGTGGCTCAGAGGAAGTCTTCATGGAAGGTGCAGCTTCGGGAAAAGTGTACTGCTTAGAAAAGGTTATGCTTCGTCCAAGGTCTGAAACAATCATACCAGTTTGTCTACCAAGGAATTCGGGTCAGGAAAACCGATGTGTACTTATAGAAGGTATAGATAACGATGCTTCATGGAAAATTGCACGCACATTGGTAAGAGGTACTAGTGTTTCATCGGTACGCGCACTCAACACAAGTGACCAGGACCTGGTGCTCAAGAAAGGCACATTATTAGGCACTTGTGACGGAGTGGTTTGGATGCGTAGATGCCACGAACACACAACCAACACCAAAGTTAGTGCAAGATTCGATGTGTCATCGCTTTTGAAGAACAGCCAGAATAACTTGTCGGAAGATGAAAAGAATAAGGCTAAGAAGATGTTAAACAAGTTCGCCGACATTTTCTCGACAAATGATGCCGACAAAGGGAAGACTGCGTTAGTTCAACACAGAATAAATACAGGAAATGAGGTACCAATCCGCCAGCGACCAAGACGTGTTCCAGTGGCACGGGAACGGGAAGTGGACGACATGATCAAGGGTATGGTGAAAGACGGCGTGATTGAACCTTCATCCAGTCCATGGTGTCCATGGTTGGTGGTAGTATTGGTAAAAAAGAAGGACGGCAGCATGCGCTTCTGTGTAGACTATCGCCGGCTAAACGACATCACGAAGAAGGACAGTTATCCGTTGCCAAGAATCGATGACACGCTGGATACGCTATCGGGAATGAAGTGGTTTTCCACCTTAGACTTAAAGAGTGGCTACTGGCAGGTCGAGTTAGACCCTCGAGATAAGGAAAAGACAGCTTTCTCTACAGGCAAAGGATTGTGGCAATTCAACGTTATGCCATTTGGACTGTGTAATGCGCCTGCCACCTTTGAGAGATTGATGGAGCGGGTACTTACTGGGCTGATTGGTGACGCCTGCCTAGTCTACTTGGATGACATTATAATCGTGGGACGGACGTTTGAAGATCACCTCCGCAATTTAGAACGTGTGCTGTCAAAGATACGAGGAGCCAATCTAAAGCTAAGTCCAAAGAAGTGCGCGTTGTTCAGGCGGCAAGTAAACTTTTTTGGACACGTGGTTTCCGAAGAAGGTATTCAAACAGACCCGGATAAGCTCGTTGCCGTCAAGGATTGGCCAGTTCCAGAGAACAAAACGCAAGTCAGGGCATTTCTCGGTTTGTGCTCCTACTATCGACGATTTGTGAAGAGCTTTGCTGACATTGCCCGACCTCTTCATAAGCTAACTGAAGACAAGATACAGTTCTGCTGGAATGAGAGCTGTGACGTCGCATTTCAGAAGCTAAAGGAACATCTGTGCAATGCACCCATCCTAGGCTATCCTGACAACGAAAATGAATTCATAGTTGACACAGATGCCAGCAACACTGGAATCGGCGGGGTATTGTCTCAACGAAAAGGAGATCGTGAGGTTGTAATTGCGTACTTCAGTAAAGCCTTATCCAAACCTGAGAGGAACTATTGTGTCACTCGAAGGGAGCTTCTAGCTGTAGTAAAGACATTGCAGCATTTCAATAAATATTTGTTGGGGCGGAAATTTCTCCTGCGAACGGACCACGCTGCTTTGAAATGGCTACTGCAATTCAAGAACCCAGAAGGACAGGTAGCAAGATGGATTGAGCTACTGCAAGAATTTGATTTTGTAATTCAACATCGCAGCGGAACGTCGCACGGTAATGCTGATGCTCTCTCGCGAAGACCGTGTCCAGACCAATGTAAACATTGTGCGAGACAAGACGCTAAGCAGGTAATGCTAGTGCGGGTTTTGGGGACGGATCTTAGCGTAGAGTGGAAGGAAACCTTGCAGAGTGCTCAACAAGAAGACAGAGACCTAAAACCGATCCTTGAATGGAAGAAATCAGGTGCTCCTAGGCCTCACTGGAGTGATGTCGCAGCAACCAGTTCCATCACCAAGAGTTATTGGGCACAGTGGGAAAGCTTGGTTATCCAGGATGGAGTTCTGTGCAGGAAATGGGAGAACGCTCGCGGTGACCAGTGTCATCTACAAATGGTCGTACCTAAAGTTAAGGTGCCGGAGATCCTACAGCTCTACCACAATGGATGTTCAGGGGGTCACATGGGAGTTAAAAGGACTTTAATCAAGATCCGAGAACGATTTTACTGGATACATTGTCGAGAGGACGTTGAGGAATGGTGCCGCAAATGCACAAGTTGTGCGGCTGTGAAATGACCACAAACTCGTAGCAGAGGGGCACTAAAGGTTTACAATGTTGGTGCACCGTGGGAACGTATAGCATTAGATGTTGCTGGACCATTTCCAGAAAGCCAAAGCGGGAACAAGTACTTTTTGGTCGTCATGGACTACTTCACAAAATGGCCGGAAGTGTTTGCAATCCCCAATCAAGAAGCCTCTACGGTGGCTGATAAGTTAGTTCACGAAGTGTTTTGTCGGTTCGGGGTACCCTTGGAAATCCACAGTGACCAAGGCCGGAACTTCGAGTCAGAAGTGTTCAAGGAGACGTGTCGTGTGATGGGTGCTCACAAAACCAGAACTACTGCTTATCATCCGCAATCAGACGGGATGGTTGAACGATTCAACCAGTCACTAGAGAGATATCTTGCAAAGGTTGTGGAAAACAGACAGAAGGATTGGGACAAACACCTTCAACCATATCTCATGGCATATCGCAGTGCTGTTCATGAAACTACAACGGTAACGCCAGCTTTTGCTAATTTCGGCAGAGAACTACGATTACCTGCAGATCTAATCACCGGTATCCCGCCTGAGTCTCCACGCAATGTAACAGATTATGCGAATGAGCTACGAAACAAGATGGATGATGTATATGAGCATATGAGACAGACTGGTCTACAGATGTCTGAGAGGATGAAGACCCGCTACGATCGGAAAGCGAACAATAAGGGCTTCGATGAAGGATCTCTTGTATGGTTACATAACCCGGCACGGAGCAAAGGAAAATCGCCTAAATTATAAGCAAAATGGGATGGACCTTATCGCGTAGTTACCAAGATCAATGACGTCACCTACCGAATTCAAAAGGGACCCCGAGGTGCATCAAAGGTTGTTCATGTGGATCGGTTGGCCCGTTATCATGGGTCTAACAATGCTCGGGACGAGCATGTCTAAGAGGGAGGCAATGTTACAAGATAGGCCAACGCCATCTAGTAACGAGAGGAAGAACTAGATAGTAACTAGTGGCGCCATCTAGTATTGAATAGCGGAACTAATGTTCTCGAAAGCTCGTGTCGAATGGAATTTTCCAGAAGGTTCGAACCGAACATTCTGGATGTTTCTAGTCGCTTCGGGAACAATGAGTTCGAAAGTCGATGGTTCTGGAAGTTTCTCGAATTATCTAGAACAGTATGGAACGTTCCAGAGGCTTCTTGCAGTTTCGATTGTGAAGCGATACAGAGCGATCAAAGCGGAAAATAGAGCGAAGTAATAGAATTGTTTAAGAAGTGTTTTTGTAATAAACAGTGATCAATTGAGGTCTGCTGTTTAAATAATTTATCCCTGAACCCCAGCTCGTAACAATACTATCGTTTATTTACTGTCTTACTTGTCTAGAACAATATTCAGTGTCCTATTTATCCCAGGCGCCAATCAGTCTTATAGCTCCATTCCCATATCCAAAATATAACCAAATGATCCTGACACAACCAACCTAAAAGACGGGCAAAATCTGCCAAAAACAGCTGACGAAAGACAGACCGTTCACAATATTGAAATCGCCGAAGCGTTTAGCCTTGACCTGTTGAATGACATGTTTGTCGATGTTGCCTAACATACCATAAAACCGAAGCGATCCACGGTGGGCTTGTTCCACCCTGTTGTACCCCGTTCAACCCTAATAAATCTACCTATGTCCCATTTAGGATTTTTGTTTACATTGACATTAGGTACGTGTTTCGAATACCTCACTTGTTGGAATTCCGAATGTGTTTTAGAACGAGTGATGGGCATTTGTTTTTTTGTGGTAATCGATTGGTGTAAATGGGTTTATTAAAATTATGTGAAGTGTACATAGGTTGACAAAGAAAAACGACAAGAAAACAAAAAACAGCTATGTGCGCGTCGGGCCACGCGCAGTAATATGGTTCCATAGTTGCACAATAATGCGAACTGAAAAGAAGACGACTTTTAAAAATACTAATATTTTTAAGGATGTTATGATTTTATTTTTTTAAGTTTCACATAGTTCATAAACTTATATTTACTAACTGTCTAACAAAGCTAACAACGTTATATAAGAAAATTTTCAATGGAATTTGTACAAAATTGTTACTTTTCCAAGTACATGACCACTTTGTAGGCGTGATTAATAATAATTATATATATCCATGCCAAATGATAGCTTCTAGTAGCAAGAGTATATGAGCTTTAGTAGTAGGAAAACATCAGCAGATTTTAAATCTGGGCTATTTGTGCTGCCTTACCAAATCAAGGAATTAGCGGCCCTTACATTTTTGAGGATGCTTTAGCGTGTGAATGAAGATTTTAGTTACGAGCTAAATGAGTTGTCAAGAAGTGGGGGGTGTGCATTTACAAACGATTGTTTTTCATAAACAAACAAACACTGTTGTTTAATTTATCAGAAAATAAAACGAATTTGAACTTATTCTAGACTAGAATAAATAAAATTATTCTGAGATACCCTATACTTTTTTGCATGAAGTATCAATGAAGAAATAAAAATATTTTAGAATTATTTCCTATAACTGTTGCTTTGTTTTAAATGCAATCGCTTTATTTCAGTGAAGACTCAAAGTCAAACAAGTAGGAACAATAAATAATCTATACTAATATTATAAAGAGGTAAAGTTTGTGAGTTTGTGACGTTGTAAGGGGTAATCTCTGGATCTACTGAACCGATTTTGAAAATTCTTGCACCGATAGAAAGCTACATTATTCCTGAGTGTCATAGGCTATAAAATATTTAAAAAAAAATAGAGATCCTTATGAAAATTGCAATAATGTAACCCAAGGTAGCAAAATGTTGTCTGTAAAATACATTATTTGGCGTGCGCTGAGAAAACTATTGATGATAGATACAAATTAGTAGGTAGGGTAGGTAGGATAGGCAGGTTAAGCAGGGTAGGCAGAGTAGGCAGGGTAGGCAGGGTAAGCAGAGTAGGCAGGGTAAGCAGAGTAGGCAGGGTAGGCAGGGTAGGCAGGGTGGGCAGGGTAGGCAGGGTAGGCAGGGTAGGCATGGTAAGCAGAGTAGGCAGGGTAGGCAGGGTAGGCAGGATAGGCAGGATAGGCAGGGTAGGCAGGATAGGCAGGTTAGGCAGGGCAGGCAGTGTAAGCAGAGTAGGCAGGGTAGGCAGGGTAGGCAAGAAAGGCAGGGTAGGCAGGAAAGGCAGGGTAGGCAAGGTAGGCCGGGTAGGCAGGGTAGGCAGGATAGGCAGGGTAGGCAGGAAAAGCAGGGTAGGCAGGATAGGCAGGGTAGGCAGGATAGGTAGGGTAGGCAGGGTAGGCTGGGTAGGCAGGGTAAGCAGAGTAGGCAGGGTAGGCAGGGTAGGCTGTGTAGGCAGGGTAAGCAGAGTAGGCAGGGTAGGCAGGGTAGGCAAGATAGGCAGGGTAGGCAGGAAAGGCAGGGTAGGCAGGGTAGGCAGGGTAGGCAGGATAGGCAGGGTAGGCAGGGTAGGCTGTGTAGGCAGGGTAAGCAGAGTAGGCAGGGTAGGCAGGGTAGGCAAGATAGGCAGGGTAGGCAGGAAAGGCAGGGTAGGCAGGGTAGGCAGGGTAGGCAGGGTAGGCAGGATAGGCAGGGTAGGCAGGAAAGGCAGGGTAGGCAGGGTAGGCATGGTAAGCAGAGTAGGCAGGGTAGGCAGGGTAGGCAGGATAGGCATGGTAGGCAGGAAAGGCAGGGTAGGCAGGGTAGGCAGGGTAGGCAGGGTAGGCAGGGTAGGCAGGAAAGGCAGGGTAGGCAGGATAGGTAGGGTAGGCAGGGTAGGCATGGTAAGCAGAGTAGGCAGGGTAGGCAGGGTAGGCATTGTAAGCAGAGTAGGCAGGGTAGGCAGGAAAGACAGGTTAGGCAGGGTAGGCAGGGTAAGCAGAGTAGGCAGGTTAAGCAGGGTAGGCAAGATAGGCTGTGTAGGCAGGAAAGGCAGGGTAGGCAGGGTGGGCAGGGTAGGCAGGGTAGGCAGGATAGGCAGAGTAGGCAGGAAAGGCAGGGTAGGCAGGATAGGCAGGGTAGACAGGAAAGGCAGGGTAGGCAGGGTAGGCCAGGTAGGCAGGGTAGGCAGGTTAGGCAGGGTAAGCAGAGTAGTCAGGGTAGGCAGGGTAGGCAGGGTAGGCAGGGTAGGCAGGATAGGCAGGAAAGGCAGGAAAGGCAGGGTAGGCAAGAAAGGCAGGGTAGGCAGGGTAGGCTGGGTAGGCAGGAAAGGCAGGGCAGGCAGGATATGTAGGGTAGGCAGGGTAGGCTGGGTGGGCAGGGTAAGCAGAGTAGGCAGGGTAGGCAGGGTAGGCAAGATACGCAGGGTAGGCAGGAAAGGCAGGGTAGGCAGGGTAGGCAGGAAAGGCAGGGTAGGCAGGATAGGTAGGGTAAGCAGGGTAGGCTGGGTAGGCAGGGTAGGCAGGGTAGGCAGGGTAGGCAGGGTAGGCATGGTAAGCAGAGTAGGCAGGGTAGGCAGGATAGGCAGGGTAGGCAGGATAGGTAGCTTAGGCAGGATAGGCAGGATAGGCAGGATAGGCAGGGTAGGCAGGAAAGGCAGGGTAGGCAGGAAAGTCAGGGTAGGCAGGGTAGGCAGGGTAGGTAGGGTAGGCAGGGTAGGCTGGGTAGGCTGGGTAGGCAGGGTAGCCAGGGGTAGGCAGGGTATGCTGGGTAGGCTGGGTAGGCAGGGTAGCCAGGGGTAGGCAGGATAGACAGGGTAGGAAGGGTAGGCAGGGTAGGCAGGGTAGGCAGGGTAGGCAGGGTAGGCAGGGTAGGCAGGTTAGGCAGGGTAGGCAGGGTAGGCAGGGCAGGCAGGGTTGGCAGGGAATGGCTACCTACCCTGGCGGGTTGGCAGGGAAGGCAGGGTAGGGGCAGGACAGGCAGGGTAGGCATGGTAGGCAGGCAGTGTAAGCAGAGTAGGCAGGGTAGGCAGGGTAGGCAAGATAGGCAGGGTAGGCAGGAAAGGCAGGGTAGGCAAGGTAGGCCGGGTAGGCAGGGTAGGCAGGATAGGCAGGGTAGGCAGGAAAAGCAGGGTAGGCAGGATAGGCAGGGTAGGCAGGAAAGGCAGGGTAGGCAGGGTAGGCTGGGTAGGCAGGGTAAGCAGAGTAGGCAGGGTAGGCAGGGTAGGCTGTGTAGGCAGGGTAAGCAGAGTAGGCAGGGTAGGCAGGGTAGGCAAGATAGGCAGGGTAGGCAGGAAAGGCAGGGTAGGCAGGGTAGGCAGGGTAGGCAGGATAGGCAGGGTAGGCAGGGTAGGCTGTGTAGGCAGGGTAAGCAGAGTAGGCAGGGTAGGCAGGGTAGGCAAGATAGGCAGGGTAGGCAGGAAAGGCAGGGTAGGCAGGGTAGGCAGGGTAGGCAGGATAGGCAGGGTAGGCAGGAAAGGCAGGGTAGGCAGGGTAGGCATGGTAAGCAGAGTAGGCAGGGTAGGCAGGGTAGGCAGGATAGGCATGGTAGGCAGGAAAGGCAGGGTAGGCAGGGTAGGCAGGGTAGGCAGGGTAGGCAGGGTAGGCAGGGTAGGCAGGAAAGGCAGGGTAGGCAGGATAGGTAGGGTAGGTAGGGTAGGCAGGGTAGGCATGGTAAGCAGAGTAGGCAGGGTAGGCAGGGTAGGCATTGTAAGCAGAGTAGGCAGGGTAGGCAGGAAAGACAGGTTAGGCAGGGTAGGCAGGGTAAGCAGAGTAGGCAGGTTAGGCAGGGTAGGCAAGATAGGCAGGGTAGGCAGGAAAGGCAGGGTAGGCAGGGTGGGCAGGGTAGGCAGGGTGGGCAGGATAGGCAGAGTAGGCAGGAAAGGCAGGGTAGGCAGGATAGGCAGGGAGGACAGGAAAGGCAGGGTAGGCAGGGTAGGCCAGGTAGGCAGGGTAGGCAGGTTAGGCAGGGTAAGCAGAGTAGTCAGGGTAGGCAGGGTAGGCAGGGTAGGCAGGATAGGCAGGAAAGGCAGGAAAGGCAGGGTAGGCAAGAAAGGCAGGGTAGGCAGGGTAGGCTGGGTAGGCAGGAAAGGCAGGGCAGGCAGGATATGTAGGGTAGGCAGGGTAGGCTGGGTGGGCAGGGTAAGCAGAGTAGGCAGGGTAGGCAGGGTAGGCAAGATACGCAGGGTAGGCAGGGTAGGCAGGAAAGGCAGGGTAGGCAGGATAGGTAGGGTAAGCAGGGTAGGCTGGGTAGGCAGGGTAGGCAGGGTAGGCAGGGTAGGCAGGGTAGGCATGGTAAGCAGAGTAGGCAGGGTAGGCAGGATAGGCAGGGTAGGCAGGATAGGTAGCTTAGGCAGGATAGGCAGGATAGGCAGAATAGGCAGGGTAGGCAGGAAAGGCAGGGTAGGCAGGAAAGTCAGGGTAGGCAGGGTAGGCAGGGTAGGTAGGGTAGGCAGGGTAGGCTGGGTAGGCTGGGTAGGCAGGGTAGCCAGGGGTAGGCAGGGTATGCTGGGTAGGCTGGGTAGGCAGGGTAGCCAGGGGTAGGCAGGATAGACAGGGTAGGAAGGGTAGGCAGGGTAGGCAGGGTAGGCAGGTTAGGCAGGGTAGGCAGGGTAGGCAGGGCAGGCAGGGTTGGCAGGGTATGGCTACCTACCCTGGCGGGTTGGCAGGGAAGGCAGGGTAGGGGCAGGACAGGCAGGGTAGGCAGGGTAGGCATGGTAGGCAGAATAGGCAAGGTAGGCAGGGTAGGCAGGGTAGCCAGGGTAGGTAGGCAGTTGACGGGAGCGAAGCCCCGAGGGTCAGCTAGTTTGTAAATATTTTGTTTTTATGTAAATAAAAGCAGGTTTTTAGATTTCCGATCTTTAAAGCACTTTTCAATGCTGATAGCCCGAGCGATGTGAGCGCTGCATTCCAGTTTACGTTGCGAATACTTTTACTAAGTATTTTTCCGGTATGAAAATGTAGTTTTCAGTGTTTTAGCAGGTTTTTAAAATGTATGAAGAAGAAACAGCGGTAGAAAATTAGATTTTTAAAAAGCCTTCGAAGACATTTTATGAATCCTAGCATTTAGAAAACGAGAAAATTCTAAAGAAATGTTGACTGAAGAAAAATGGACGTAAATAAAGTGAAATTCAGTCAAATAGATACCATCTAGTATGTCTGAAGCAGGTACAGCGACAACCTTACCAAAAAAAAACCTTGCCATATCAAAACAACAAAAACTGATGATATTTTTTGACATCATCATGACTGTCTGATATTTTTTGAATGCCCCAATAACATCCCTCCTTTAGATTTATATAGCCGTCTCCCTAAATTCAAGATCCCTCTTCCAATTAATTTCCCATCCCTCCTAACATATTCTTCCCCAGATCTGCTTGTGGCGCTGATGAGCTTTATCCGCCACAACAGTATCAAATTATAATTCTAACTCCGATTATTGCCTCTATGGTGTTGTGGTATATGTATTTTAATGTTTTAACAATTTTAATATTTATGTATTCTTATTTTTTGTTTGTTTCAGTCCAGTACTAACTCAGCAAGTGTTCAACTGTATCAAAAAGAACTTAGTTTTCGTCTTCAGTTTCCCCTCTTATAATTAAATTACAAATCTCAGACACACTTGTTTTCCAATTTACTTTGAACACTGGCAGAATAGTCGACATCGGCTTTGCTTGCCATAAAAAAATATAGAATAGAATATAAATAAAACATCTACCGGCAGACACTCAGAGTGAAAAGTAAATAAAATAGATCTTATAGCAAAGATTATTGTAAGGGTAGAATAACAGAATTAAAAACTAGTCCAAAAATGTACCGACATTACTTGTAACGTCATTACTAAGTGGCCGAATTAGAGTTAGTTAGAGTGGCTGATCATTTTTTGACACAGACAAATTTTTCTGAACCAACGTCTACAATAAAACGAAAATTCACATTCCACCCTTGTTTGAAAAGTAAAACAAACGTTAGTTGGGTTCCGTCGTTGATGATACAAATAAGTGGTCCCCCGAAGCGAGTAGAAGGCTTATTTTAATTTTTTTGAGGTTTTTGAGGCGGGTGTTTTTTTTTTTTGTTTTTCATACTTTTACCCGACTGCCGAAGGAGAATAATGTGTTTATCAGTCTATGTATGTATGTTTGTTCCTATGTGGCGTTCTAGAGACCAAACGCGTTGGCCGATTTTGAAGATTCTTACGTCAATCGATTCGTCATAATCCTGCGAGTGTCACTGGCTACATAAAATTGGAAAAGATAAAAATTACGTATTAGGGTTTTAAGAGGTGATTTCAAAAATATATAACTCTTATAGGTTTAAATGTACCTAATTCAAAAAAAAAATAACTAAAAAGTTCTAACTAAAAAAAGTTTATTAAAAAAATCAAAAACCCGACTGCTTGAAAAGCGAACTAAAACGACGTAAACAAGAAGAAAATCATGCTATGCAGTCGGAGGTCAGCCAGCTAGCGAATACGTATCCTCCGACTGCATAGCATGATTTTCTTCTTGTTTACGTCTTTCTAGTTCGCTTTTTACGCAGTCGGGTTTTTGTTTTTTTTAACTACCTAATTATATTCTACTAGTAGACACGCTTTTATCGAAAATCTATCGGAACACGAAATTATGACACGATATCCTGTAAAAAAATGCCGATTCAAAGAGTAAAATTCGCATAACTTTTGAACGGCTGAACGGATTTCCATCAAACATACGAGAAGCTAAGAACAATTTGGACAAAGTCACCTTTCTAACAACAAAATCTACATATAAATCGGTTCATCCGGTAAGGAGCTATGAAGCCAAAAACACGACACGAATACAAAGATACATTCGTCAAAGTAAAAAAAGAAAAATTATGATTAATTAATTTCATTCATATATTCTTAATTTTTAGACAATAATTTTCATACTTTTGTTTTAATTTATGTTTTTTTTGGTCAATTTTGATTATTATTCTAATAGACAATTATTTATTTTTATTTGACAATTTGAAATTTAATTTGAAATTGGATCAGGATCACTGTTATGTAGAAGTTTTAATCTGTTTTTATTTATTTTTTTAATTTTGTAGATTAATGTAGGTAATATGAACTATATACGTCTGAAATAAACGAATTAATTAATGAATTTATTTATGACACCGAAAAATGAGATTAAATTAGATTTTTGTCAAAAAACCTCTGGCTAAAAACCAACTCAAACTCATTTTTCAGCTCCAACGTCTACAATAAAACGAAAATTCCCACATCCTCCTTCCCACCCTTGTGTTTGAAACGTAAAACAAACGCTAATTGGGTTCCGTCGGATGATTGCGTTCATCAGAACTTCGGGGCAAGCGTGTTGCGGGTTCCGTAGTCGATCGATAGTGCTGCAATTAAGTATGTTGATCACGTGCCCGGACGTGTCAGCAATTAGGAATTGTTAAGTGATGTCGGAGGTGTGAACGTGTATCGAAGTATTTATGGTCTTGTTTTAGAGTTACTTAGTATAGGAAGCTTTATAATATTTTTCTATTAATTTCACAGGGCAGATTGCTCGCAGAATGGATGTCTGAAGAGGCCAACAATTTCTGAATTGGGCACCGCGTAGCAGACCACAGAGCAGACCAGGTAATGAGGCACTTTTTTTTAATGAGGCTTAATAACTACAGCCGCACTGATCAATCATTAAGGTTAAGCAACGCCTGATAAGGTCGGTCCGTGGATGGGTGACCATTTCAACATACCGAGTTTCTTCCGTTCCTCGGAAAGCACGTTAAGCCGTTGGTCCCGGCTGTCATTTGAAGATCTTTGACAGTCGTTACGGGTGGTCAGAAGCTTGAAATCTGACACCAGTCTTGCCAAGGGGTACCGTGTTATCCAGTTACTTGGTTGTGGAGGTCAGATAGGCAGTCGCTCCATGTAAAACCCTGGTACTCATCTAAATCCGTAAAGAATTGAAGCCGAACCCAATATAGTTGAGAAAAGGCTAGGCAGATTGATTGATTCTTCTTGGTACGCTCCATACGACATCGCGGCCCGCCTCAGTAGCGATGTCGACTCTGTTACCAAGCGGCACACCTTAATCGGCAAAAGCCACTCTACGGGTTTCTCTTCGCTTCACCGTTGGTGACGAGGCCACGGCTATTGAGCCCTTCGCCTCGCCATACCCATACGATATCGCGGCTGAGGGTTGGAGGCCGCGATGGGAGGAGGTATGTCAGTGTAGCGTTGGCCGCTCTCTCTATCCTCTGCGGCCGAAAAATGGTAGATGGCGGGGCCATTGACCTTGACCCGTCACAAGGGGACCAAGGATGCCATACACGGGGTCGTCTGGCGCCCATGTGCTGGTTTGGTCCCTGGGGTGGTAACTGCGCTATCTCCCCGCGGTGCGGCACCGTATGCATCAGCATTTCTCCAAGTAAAAAAAAGGCTCTCTCGACAATGATTCACCAAGAGGCTGGTGGTCTGCCCTTTGTTCTTTACCAAGCAAAACCCTATTTTTTTTTGTTAATTTTAAGCATTGGTGCATTGTTATATGACTTGAATAACTAGTAATTTAATATTTAACTTTAGTTTAACTTTATTTTAGTCTCAATAAACTTTAAGCAGTGGGAAGTCAATCCACACGTCAAAAAACCAAATAACACGAACAGTACCGAATCTCGCCGATTCTAACGCATTCATTTCAATGTGTAAACACAGGAACGTACGAATACCCGAAACGTTGGCAACTGTGGAAATGCATACAAAAAAGTTGAATGACACCGCACAGCAATAAAACCGACCGCCAACGGTTTAAACTTACATGGGTATATACTGAATAAAAAAATCGGTATGGTGTGTTTGGTCCTTAATAGTGTAGGGTTCTGCTGATGCAAGCATAATTATTGCGTTTTCCAAGGCACGGACGTGTTGTATCAAACCGTCACTTCCTACCTCCGGGCTGCTACTGGTAAATTCTCTCTCCTCTACACTTTGCCCGACCTAGGAATTTAACCCAGGACAACCAGAACATCCCCACTCAGCAGTTGCGCTAATTACCACCAGGCCAAAAGGGCAGACATTATTGGTCTATTCACATAATTTTATCCACCAACCCGCACTGGGCCCGCGTGGTGGTATATTTACCGAATGGCAAGGCATTTTTTTTACCGTTCTTGGGTTTCTAAAATAATGGGGATAGGCAACCATGCTCACCTCCGCAGCTTCAGCTTGCATTGTTTCAGCAGGCGAGGGTTGTCCTACCTTCGCACCTCTGGTTTTTATATACACTCTAGGGGTAGCAGCTAAAAGACTACGTGAAGTCGGGGTGCCCGATTCGATTTTGGTACAGATTCGACAACAGAACAATATAAAAAATCCGTCCACCTGCATAAAAGCAAAATACTAATAAGGAATATTTATGTGGGGCTTGTTTTTGCTAACACGAAAATGGCAGGCGTTTAAAATCTAATCAGTATTTGGAAAAAATATACAAAACAAAGTAGACTTTTCTAAATTATATTAAACGTTACGATTTAACGAAAAGGTAAGATTTTGAATATTATAGTAAATTAATAGTATAAATGAATATTATTTCAAATGTGCATTAAATAAAATGTTCAATATACCTAAAATTAGGTAAAATGAAATTATATCAATAATTCATTAAATAAAATTTGATTTTGGATTTAAAAGTATATTAAATGAAATTAGGACATATGATCATTAGATCTATTGTTATTATTTCAAACGTTACACACTACCAATCTGCGGTCACCAATGTGATCTAATGTATTTTTACGACCATTCAGACGCAGGAAAACAAAATGCTCGTAATATTGGTGTAGGCGCTTCCCAACCTTTGTGCCAAAAATACGAACAAAGTGTAAACCGTTTTACACGCAAGAGGAATCTCGATTCACGCACCCACGTAACCTACAATCCCGGACCGACCACAAAGACCTAAACATTCAAGGAATCCTAAAAAACAGAAAACTTGCGGTATTTTTGTATTTCCCACTTTTTATACAGAACCAATACAAATTCCGGAAGCCATTGGTAACATTCGGCCGTTAGAATTTATATTGAAAAAAAAAAGAAGACCAATAAATAAAAATGGTTTTTTGGATAGCGTTGTCAATTCACCCTTTTTGCGGACCAATGGACATAATTTGAAGACAGAATGGAGACTTTTCAACTAGAAAATAGGATACAATTTGTATTGATTTTAACTCTTTATTGGCGATACAAATATCAATGCTTTGTTGCAAATATATTTTTGGACAGAGTTAGCCCTTTGTTCTGAAATTGGTTTTGATTCGTTCAGTGCTTTGGCAATTTTCAATTTGGTAATTTCAAAGGTTATTTGCGTTCTGTTTTTGGCATTAGCTCATTTAATTTGGACGTTTGTGCAATGTTCGACAGTGCTTTGACCTGAGTTGGTACTTATAGATCCATTTTAATTATTTAGGTAGGTACCTTGGTTAATAGATTTGGATATAGTCATGGCAATTCCTGGAAAATATGTTAACTAGTCCAGGAAAACATGAATTGACGTACATAAGTTCCTACTTAATTTAAAGTGACAAGATTTTGGCGACATTTGGTTTTTAACCGACTTCAAAAAAAGGAGGAGGTTCTCAATTCGACAGTATTTTTTTTTTTTTTTATGTGTGTTACCTCAGAACTTGTTACTGGGTGAACCGATTTTAATGATTCTTTTTTTATTTGAAAGCTGGTGTTTGTCATGTGGTCCCATTTAATTTTCATCAAGATCTGATAAAGAACTTCGGAGATACACATCAGAACTCTTCAATAAATTACGAGATCACTCGGGATAGCTGCAATCGCATTTATGTTTATTGTTTACACCATTTCATAACATAACATCACACTAGTACGCTCTAAAGGGGTACGCAGGTGTAAACAGTTCACCTTGTTGTACCCTTATACGACCGGTTTTGTTTAAGTTTCATGTTATTTTTTAAACACGATTTTGGAAACTCTCGGGCTTCTGGCTACTTTTTCTTTTCTTTAATGCCTAAAATGATGATAACTCCAGATAGCAATACTATCACCTGAATTTTAACGTCGTAGACGTCTTCTTATCTTATTTTCTTGAGCTTATTTACTTCAATCTTCTTCTTCTTAGCGTGTCGATAGCAAAAATTGTCTCTAAATATTATGTTTGGCCCAGAATTCTGCCACGGCAATACCAGTGTGACCCAACCTTAAGGTCTTCATATGCACACTGACAGGGCAGGCCTCGCAAGACGAAAGGTGGACCATGGTCTGCGGGGAGACGCCGCACAAACACTGAAGGTAGGAGCAATCCGAGAATCCCACCTGTAGAGATTGTCTTACTTCACTCTATTTTGTAATTACTTACCTATTTCTTAATCAATTTAAACTCTTTTATAATCAGTGTATAATATTGTCCCATAAAATCTATACTAATATTATAAAGCTGAAGAGTTTTTTTGTTTGTTTGTTTGAACACGCCAATCTCGGGAACTACTGGTTGGAACTCAAAACATATTTTTGTGTTGGATAGTCCATTTATCGAGAAAGGTTATAGGCTATATAACATCACGCTACAACCAACAGGAGCGGAGCATAAATGAAAAATATTGCAAAATCGGGCAATATTATTCTTTTTCCAGAGCTTCTATTGCGTGCGCTGCGTAAACGGTTTAACTTACGCAACAATCATGTATCTATGTAGGGTAGGTAGGTAGAGTAGGGTAGGTAAGGAAGGTGGGTGGTAGGTAGCCAGTTGACGGGAGCGAAGCCGCGTGGGACAGCTAGTAGATTATAAAAGAGACGGAGTTATTATCATGCCTCACAGTACAATTTGTAATAAAATAAATTAAGTTTGACTTTTATTATTTTGCTGATAAATAAGGTTTATATTCTTAAACTAACTTCTCTGTTTTTTAGTATATTATAATTTACTGAATCGGAATTTTTCAAGCAAATTCATACAAAATAGGGATAATAAAGAAAAATGTATGTGTTTTAGGGTTCCGTGCCAAAAGGGTCCAAACGCAGCCTTATTGCTTTCACTCAGGGGTCCGTCAGTCTGTCGTCTATCACATAGGTTTTACAGCCAAATGTTTGGAGTCTTTAAATTTTCAAAAAATATAGGTTTTAAAGGTTTTTTACAGCAAAAGGGGGCGCGAAAAAAAATATTGAACTACCCCATCAGGTGGGGTATCGTTGTTTACAGCTGCCATTGACCTATAAACTTCAAATTTGGTGATAATGTTTGTAATTACGTATATTTTACTAACAAATACCATTTTTACGATAAATCAGATCTTTAATAAATATATATAAATAAAATAGTTTATTTGCACCTTCAAGTAAAAACACAAAATGGTATGGTTTACAATAAAAAATAAGCCAGAGGTAAGTACAGTTGTAAGTTAAACTTGCAGCCAATACCCAAACTAAGATAAATTAATATCTTGTAATCATAGGTATCAGCGCCCACCCTCGTTAACACATTGAAACCCTTGATCCATAACATATAAAATACGTATTTAATTACAGGAATAGTTTCATAATCTAGATCTTTCTTTGAGATTTCCTAGTTTTTCCTATTAAAACCAACTTGATTTTGCGGTTTGGTACGAATACCTTAATGTGAGACACCGAAACGCACTTAATCGGTTTTCACTTTAAATACCTTTTGATTAAAAAAGAAAGAAAAAATATTTATTTGTGACCCGCACAGGAGACACGAGAAATATGCATAAAATTTAAAAATAATATAAAATAAAATATTAAAACCCTATGCGAGACCAAAAAGGTTCCTATCTCAGCATGTGCAGCGATATCCAAAAAGAAAATAACGCCGCGCTGATATTCTGATAGGACCCACTGTTGATGCCACGGACACACTTACGGAAACCGAAAATACTTAAATATTAAAATAATATATAAATAACAAACAAAATAGAATAAACACAGAAGGTGGGTCAAAGTATGTATATTATAATTATGTGTAAGTTTGGTACAGATCTATAAATAAAATCATATTAAATGTAGGTAGACCTATGTACAAAGTCCGCGATGCTCAATGATTATTTGTCAAAACCATAGACAAATGACAAAGCGCGCGGACCAAAAAGTAATATACATGCATGCATGACAAGCATTTTTAATTTGTCTTGTGTTAGCAGTGGCGTAGCGTGCCTTGCCGGGGCCCCGTATTAAAATTTGTTTGGGGGCCCTTGTGAAGAGTAAAGATTTCTCACAAAAGAAAAAAAAAATTGCATAAAATTAAAAGAAATATTTATTCATCATAATTATCTATCTGTCACTTTTGCCAAAAATTTACAAACAATTCAAATTAAATATACACTCTCCTTGCCTTTTTTTCGGAAAACTGATTAATTAAATCATTTATAGCTGATGATGACTTTAGTTTTTCTAAAGTTTCTGCCTCTATGGACAATAGTGACAGGTCTGAAGGGCGTTCATGTCCCATCGAAGTTCTTAGGTAAGTTTTATCAGTTTTAATTTTTGCTTACGCACGTTGGGGGCCTCCGTGGCCCGGGGGCCCCGTATAATTGATACGGCAGATACGGCGGTAGCTACGCCCCTGTGTGTTAGGTAACTCTAAACTCATTATAAAGAGGTATAATTGATTGTTTATAAAATGCAGGTAATATGTGGAAGTACCAATCTGTTAATAAAATACTTTGTCACTTGTAGAAAGCAAAGCGTAGTATCGATGAGTGTCATACGCTATTTTTAGGGTTCCGTACCCGAAGGCTCCAAACGGAGCCCTATAACTGTCACTCACCTGTTCGTCGTCTGTCATACCATTTTGTTCTGATTTTTTTTAACTTCGCCTTGACCTACGAACTTGAAATTTGGAGATAATGTTTTTTATTACGTATACTTTACTAACCAAAACCAGATGATAAATCAGATTTTTCTTTGGTACGGAACCCTAAATGTGCGAAGTCCGACACGCACTTGGCCGGTTTTTTTATCTTAAAATATATTTTTTTAGCCTACATTGTCCCACTCCTGGGCAAAGACTTCCTCACATTCCTTGTTCTTCAACTCGCCAGTACTCGAGGCAGTCATCCAAGGCGTTCCACCATCTTTTCTTCAGTCTACTGCGACTCCGTTTACTGTGTCAGGGCTCCCAGTCTTGCGATATACAAGCCCACAGCTTAGACTTAGAGGATAGTGGTATTCAATAAAATGTCTCAGTATAAAGTGTATATAAATGTTTATTAAAATAAATATGTTTTTGTTTGCATTCATGTCGATTAGAATATAGATATAATTTTTGTATAAAAATAAATAGGTAGTACATAAAATTACAGGCACATTTTGATGCTAGACACAAGTCTTTCTATGAGGCAGTAGGTAGTTCAGATTGATACAATTTCATTTATACTCTGGTCAACATGAAGGTACAATATTTAATAACAAAGCACTGACAGCTCAAACAGCCGACAGCAGGGATGTAGAATATTTTATTTCTTCGCTCTAATCTAATCTTCTAGCCCTATAAACTTTGTTTTTTTGGATGAGATATCATACAATGACTTTTCCCGCTCTGGGTGAAACGGGAAGGCGTGTCAGACTTTTACTGACTAAAACCCACCCGTGTTCCTTCAGTTGCTTGAGCCAGGGCCGCGGTAACTCTCTTTCAAATTTATTTGCGACCCTAGTCCCATGACCTTGGATTTTATATTCTCAAACTTTCTTGCATCTGTACTAACTCAGTTAAATTGAAATACGACAGTCACAACATGCTTTATATTCGTTAAATTACTTTAAAACATTTGTTGTTGAGTAGAGGGTAGCCCTAAAAAATCTACTGTTTTACTTTGTTAGTAAATATTATATCTTCATAATGGCTGGAGTTTAAATATTGATTACTCCTTAATTTTACATAGGTAGGTAGATTTAAATGTACCGAATTAAGAAAAAATAAACATATGTAAATTATAATTTATGACATAATATGTCATACTACGAGTAGTTCCCGCCAAACTTCTTGGCCGCCATGAAGTTGGCTTTCCAATGCGCAAGGCACGGATCGGTGCTGTTTTTGTATGATATTTACTACTGCGCAGCTATTGTAGCCAACTTTAGGGCGTCCAAGAAGTTTGGCGAGAACTATACATAAGTACAAATATTAAAAGTTAAGTAGACTGAATTGTGTATTGTAGTATGTATTTCTATAATCAGAAAACAATTTTCCTACAAATTAAATTTGTTCTACTTATCATTGTACTATTAATTTAAAAAAAAAACAATTTAACATGACCATAAGTATATCTAGCGAGTTCTAAGGCCCAGTTTCTGAAAGGAAATTATTAGACGTATCATAAATCAAACTTAAAGTGATGCGATTGGCTGCTAGTAATTTTTTCAGCCAATTACAGCTGTCGCTCGACAATTTGTCACATTAATTTTTCGTTCCAAAAATTGGGCTTAAGTAGTGTGTGCCACGAAAATTGAGACTTGACACACACCACGTGCCTTGATTGCGCAGTAGACGACTAAAGGTATCTTGAGCGGTATGAGGTCTGAGTGCGGGAAAAACTGGGTGTCATCGGGGCGGCGGACAGAGCGGGGGATACACGGTCAAGTCTCATCTTTCGTGGCGCTGTTCAAGTTCGTAACCGACTGCAGGCGGTAACAGCAGGCGACGTGTCTCCCGCAGCTAGCAACACGTGCGTCGCCTTCTTAGATATGCATGTGAAACCAGTAGAGTCACCAGCAGTTGGCTACGAACTTATACCGTAAGCCTACCAGGGCTTCATTCACTGCAATTATTTTCTAAAAGACAATATTATTTCCATTACTAATTGAACCAATTTGCACCAGAGAAATCGATTAAACCGTCGTTTTTGATAGGTTCTTTTGAAGGTTAACGTCGTATTAAGCTTGAAGGCCAATTAAAATTACGCTAATTATTCTAAATTAATTTACATTAAATTAACCTATTATTTCTCTAGTAAAGGTACAAGACTGCCGAGTGAATCAGCATAGAAATCTGGAGTAATAGTCTTATGCGCTAGCATGGTTTCCTTAGAAGCGTTTGTTAGTACTAGCAACGTTTTGAAGCCCGTTGCTCTGCCTAGGCCGATGTCTTGCTCAATCCTGGAAGAAAAAGAAAATAAAGATGTCTAAATAAATAAAATCTGGAATTAAAAGTTAGTAAGTTATCTATTATCATCATCATCATCATCATTTCAGCCGAAAGACGTCCACTGCTGGACATAGGCCTCCCCCAGGCGTCGCTACATTGACCGATCCCGTGCGTCTCGCATCCAGCGCCTTCCCGCAACCTTAACCAGGTCATCCGTCCACCTAGTGGGAGGCCTTCCAGCGTATCGTCTTCCGGTTCGCGGTCGCCATTCCAGAACTTATCGGCCCCATCGGCCATCCGTTCTGCGAGCAATGTGCCCTGCCCACTGCCACTTAAGTTTGGCAATTCTTCGGGCTATGTCGGTAACTTAGGTTCTCCTGCGGATATCATCATTTCTGACATGATCACGCAAGGAAATTCCGAGCATGGCCCTCTCCATTGCCCTTTGGGTGACTTTGAGCTTTCTGATAAGGCCCATTGTGAGCGACCACGTCTCGGTTCCATAGGTGATCACTGGCAACACACACTGGTCATAGACTTTTGTGTTGAGACACTGCGGTAAATTGCACGAGAAGATACCACGCAACTTCCCGAACGCCGCCCAGCCGAGTCGGATTCGTTATCTATTATACCTACAAATAATTTATTTTTCTTTCATAATTGATTAGTAGTACAACTGGTATTTGATTAGAGCACTTCACTCTTCCAAAGCTTATTATAACATAAAGTCGATACTAACATAAACAATTGAGGACATAAGAATAAGAATTAAAATTAATTGAATTTGATTAGAAATTATTTAAAGTTACAATTTTGTTTTTAATTTACATAAAGCTATCTATTATGTTGCCACTATCAGCTGCAGACGCTATTTCTAATAGAAAGGTAATTAAAAAACAAATAACAAACAACCTTATAATATAATGAATGCTACCATTTAAATAAAAACTGGTGAATTGTATAATTTATAACAGGAGCTTTTCTAAAGAAACTCAATGTATTAGATTATTTGAAAAATAATTATGTTTGTCGTATCTTTCGTGAACAACCAGACTTGAACAAAATAGTAAACGGATTTAAAAACAAATTAACCTCACCAGGATTTTTCCTGTACCAAGAGTGCGTTAACAAACATGTGAACGTTTTAGTCTAGTCTCTAGGCTATATAAATCTTTGTTCAGTGCAAGAGTCGAATTCGCGACACGCACTACAGCAGCCAGTCCCTCAGTCACTGCGCCAATCGTGCCCTCAAATTTTATATCGTCAAATATTATATTGCCAATACTAGGTCATCTTCAGCTGCATAAGTTAATTACAATCGAAAGATCGTAATTAAAAAAGCAATAACTAAAAGCCACCATTTAATTAAAATACGGTGAATTGTCATAAAAACTGGAGTAGTCATTTAGAAAATAAATGTCCTTGACATTTTGAACACGTGTATCTATCTAATTATATTTAATTGTACGAAACATTATAATATTTTGGTTAACTTTGAAGGTACGATATAAGTCCAAAATTTTTCAATTCACAATGTAATATTTAAGCGGTGTATCAGTCTTGCCTTTTAATCGTTAATAGTATTTCGCTTTGTCTAATTAAGTCAAAGTCAATCTATTTTTCATTGTGTATCGTTGTTACAATACTTTACCTATATGTCCAGCAATGACCATCTGACCGTTGAGAGGATGATGCATATTATCAGCATCTTCCTGCCCTTGTCCCATTATAACTTGAGGTCAGTGTAATACGTTTTCTACTCCCATTCCGTCTAAAAAAGGGAGTCAATGTAAGCATGACAGCTGACACACTGTCATGGTATAACTGCCTCCCTTTTCTTTCATATCACTCCTCATAAAATCCGTCTATTTTTATATGCTTTGTTGCTTTACTTACAGCCTTCCACATTCATAATATAAAATTAGTCACATAATAAAGTTCTCAACTTACATGTCTCCTATAAACAGGACTCTACTCGGGTCGGTGACTCCAGCCCTCTTCATGGCAAACTCCCCCAAAGGTTTTCCAGGCTTGCCCAGAACTACAGGTGTACGATTTGCTTCTTCAGCCACTAATTCCGAGAATATTCCTGGAGCTAAAATTGTAATTGCAATGTGATATAAAAATAAATAATAGCTTAAAAGAAAACTAAAAAACAAGCTTTAATAGAAAACCAAACTAAAAAGTATAAAAACATTTTAATCTTTTATGTACCTATTTTATTATAAAAAAGGGGTTATTTTTAAAATATTGAATAAATGACTACTTTTACCAATATCTGCCAATAAAATATTATAACAATTGACATCAAGCACCTCACGGTTTTTTACGATATTTTTTTTTGTTAATCACACTATTCTTAATTTAAATTTATTGAAAATGATTTTCTACTTTGTAGTTTGGTTTTCTAATAAAGCGTTTTTTTTAAAGACAAAGACAAAGATATTTTATTTCAACTTGGCCACCAAGCGGCACTTTTGAACGTTAATACATAAAAAATTAAAAGGAATAAAAATTGATTCTACCGTGCATTCGGAAAGTAGCTTGTTATGGAGAAGAACGCACAAGAAACTCCATACATACTCTTTTAAAAAAAAAAATGTTTTTTACAATATTTAGGTACATAAGTACATACATTAATAAATTCATATATGCGAGGACAATGCACCTCAATGCAATTTAGTTTTTAAACTATTATTTATGTTTTACTTTTTAGTTCAATCACTAATCCTAAAGATCCTGTTAAGGATAATGTGACAAACTATTGTCAGTACAGTTGTCAACCTTGATAAATGTGCAAAGTTTCAAATTGTCAAAAAGTTTCAATGAGGAGGTTCAATGTCTTGAAGGTGGTGAAAATCACGTTCAAAGATTTCTTTACTTAGATTCATAGATACATACATACTGAGCTAATAAAAGTGTGTTAATTATGAAGCGGTTCCAAGTGTTTAATATTATCTTCTCATTTAGTAGGTATAGTTCTGATTTCTAAATTAAGAACACGAAGATGAAAACTTGTCAAAATTTATCATAAGTTGAAATTTGAAAGAACCTGGTTGGTCTTGCAATGCTGACTTGGTTTATACATAATTATTTATTTAATTAGCCTATATTGAACCACTGTTGGCAAAATTGAAAACTAAAAAAAACTTTGCTTCTTTCTTCGCCACAATGTCGATATGCAAAAAAGAATCGATGCCCGGTAAATAAAGAACGGTGGCAGAAAAACCTTTTTTATGTTTTGTGTACCTATTAGTTCAAAATAATAAATAACAATTAAAATGAATATAATGGTCAAGCAAACCTCTGATCTTGGTACTAGAGTTAAGAAAATCCTTAGTAGATAACGATTTTTCATGCATACTTTGTCAGCCTGTAGCTCCAATACTCCATGGATTTGGAGTATGTGACTTGGGTAAGGTTATTCCGCTCGTTATAAGCAAGCAATCTACATACAGTCAGTTCATATAGATTTCTGGCTTACACATACATTTTGGACCATCTCCTTATATCTATTCAGCCGTTCTGGCGAGATTGAGTAACAAATAATTCCAACTTTTGCAGTTATAATAATAGTAAGAAAAATAAATAAACTAAAAATATATACCTGTAGTCTTGGCGCCAGGTGCATAGTAAACATGCTTATCCGTGGCCCCGCATAGAAACAAAACTTCAGGTCTTGCCAAATAAGCGATAGCTTTGTTAACCTTTGGTAGGTTCACTTTGAAGTCGCTGTCCATGACCACGGCTCCTATTTCTGGATCATCCTTCATGTACTGGAGGTAGTCTTCATAGTAGTCGGCTCCTACATCTGGCTATAAATAAATATATATAAAATTATGTACTGTGTGATTCAGGTGCCTACCTACGTACACCGGGACGGAATGGCAAAGGATTTATTTTTTTACTAAAGGACATTGAAACTTATCTAGTAGGAATACACTATAACTTCTTCTTCCACCCGTTACGTTGGATCCACACGTCAAATTATCTACATTAAATAAACTTTCCGTTTTGCCAGTGCCGCGGTGTTCGCCTTTCGATTTCAGCCCTGTGAGTGAAAGTGATGTCAAAAAATCTCCTCCTCCGCTGTTGGTAATGACGGACTTTGCTCAAGAATGATTACTCCTATCCTCTCCACATTACTTCCCGTTTTGACCCACATTTTTAACTTCTCCTTGTTTTCTTGCACTGTTCCCGATGCTTGGAAGCTAGCCCATATTATTCCACTACCCAAAATCCCTAATCCGGTCACAATGACCGATTTCAGACCCATTTCCATCCTTCCTTATCTTTCCAAAGTTCTTGAGCACATTGTCCATCAGCAATTGTCTCTGTTTCTCTCTAGTAATGATCTTCTTAGTCCTTTTCAATCTGGTTTCCGGCCCGGTCACAGTACTGTCACAGCTCTTTTAAAGGTTACTGATGATATTCGCCGGGCTATGGATCACAAATCTCTTACATTACTTGTACTTCTCGATTTCAGCACCGCTTTCAACTCTGTTGACTTCGATATCCTTCTTAGGATCCTTAAATCTTTCAATTTCTCCTCTTCCACTATTGATTGGTTCAACTCCTATCTTGGAGGCCGCTCGCAGCGGGTACACCTTGACGAGACTTATTCGGATTGGTGTTCTCTTTCTGCAGGTGTGCCACAGGGTGGCGTTCTCTCTCCTCTTCTCTTTTCTATTTTTATTAATTCTGTCACTAGAGTCATCTCGTGTAACTTCCATCTCTATGCTGACGACTTGCAGCTTTACCATAATTTTCCAATTCAAGATGCGGAAGCCGCTGTGTCCGCCGTTAACGGCGAACTGGAATTGATTGGGGAGTGGTCGCGATCCTTTGGGCTGCAAATCAACCCTAAGAAGTCTCAGGCCATGGTTATCGGCGGTAGGCATATGCGAAACAGGCTTGATGTTGCAGTGCTGTCTCCTCTCAGTTTGAATGGCGTTCAAATTGAATACGCTAGGACGGCTAAAAACTTGGGGGTGATAATGGATTCCTATTTATCATGGACTACCCATGTCGCTGAAGTCAGTCGCAAGGTACACTACACTTTCCACTCGCTGAAGTGCCTTCAGAGCTTTTTGCCCTTGAACACCAAAATTTCCCTTGCCCAAACTCTTATTCAGCCCATCATCGACTACGCCGACGCCTGTTATTTGGATGCCACCGAGGAGCTTTTAAATAAACTTGAGCGTTTGCAAAATATATTTATTCGTTTTGAATCATCAATCTCAAAAAGTACGATCATGTTTCAGGCTTTCGCAAAATGCTCAAGTGGCTCCCCATTCGACTTCGCAGGAACTTTCGGAATTTGCGTTTGCTATTTAACGTCCTACACAACCCTAAAACTCCTTCCTACCTCCGCGAACGCTTCTCCTACTCCCGTCCTTCCGATGCACTTTGCAGGTCGCATCTTAAGCATCTTCTTGAAACACCTTCCCACACTACCGACTTTTACTCCTACTCCTTTACTGTGCACGCGGTGCGGTTGTGAAACTCGTTACCGCCTGATATTAGGAACTGCCAAACTCTTGCAGTTTTTAAAAAGAGAGTGAAAGAGCATTATAGTTCCATTCCGTCTTAGTTGCATGTAATTATGTAATATTATTTAAGTATTTATGACATTAGTTAGTATTTATTATTGTAATATTTATATTTTATTGTATTAATATACATGTATATAAGTGTATATATTAATTATCTATACTATATTCTTATTTATTGTAAATTGTTCAATATATTTTTTTCTTTTTATTTCCCCTCTACACACGGTGTCTACATATCTTTTTTTGCAACTCTCCTCTCGCAGGTATGCTGGAAGAGATTACGTTAGAAATAAGCATACCTTTGTTCCTATTTTCTGTTCCTTCTTCTTCCTTACTATGTGTGTGTACATAAATGGTTAAATAAATAAATATAAATTTCAATGTTTTAAATTGATTCCGTGGCATCGAAAGGGATGTCTTGACACAGCATTGGAGAGTGCGCTAAGTAAACCCACGGCGGGATGCCGCAACGCACTAAGGCATGCAACGGCACGCCGAAGGACGCCATGACATACCGCGAGGTGATGCATTGCAAGCGGGAGTACATACATACCACATTTGCTATCTTATTATATTATCGCCGTGCCATCGGCGTCCCGGTGTAGTATGCCTTGAGGTATAATTGTAGTGATCCTAACTGAATTTCGGCCAAGGCTGCCAATCCCACCAGAGACAAAAGCCATCAACGCAGGAAACATTATACAGGATTTAATGGAATACCTAATCATATTTTAAAAATTGCTTATGCCCATGGACTTTCCTCAAGGATGTCTAAAAAATGTACGTGTTTCACACCGCCAACTTTTAAATCTAACCCGGATTATCCTTACCTTCCCGGCCTCCAATAAATTCTCAATAATACTTCGTCTATATGGGATTCGAAACCAGGATCGAGCAACCCGCAAACCAACGGCCAAAACTATAAGGACAGTCTCAAAAGGTTTCTATATTTTGTAATCATTAAGTTGGAAAACAGATTGGTATATTAGCCACATCGATCTTTGTGTATTTGAAGTTGGGTGTAAGACCCTACGCAGTTGCCATTTTCGTGTCAATGTTGAAGTAGAAGTTAGCATTGTATAACTGCCTCTTTCACTCGCTTACGTTTGTCGCATCGTCCTATCTCGCTTACTCCATGCAGTATACTCGATGACAAACTGTTCGCAGAAATCGCAGAGCCAACTTCAAAGACACAAAGATCCGCTGTGACTACTGTAATGGCTTGAATTATCAAAACATTCTTTCATATTCTTTGAGTGAGAACAAAATATAATATCAAAATCACACTCACCCCCTCTTTATACTCTATTCCATATGACTTCAATACATTATTAGTTTCAGCGCAGCTTATACTATAAACTTTCTTGTTAAAATTGACTGACTTTAAGTATTCTGCTATCGCAATGGACGGTATTGTGAGGCGAGCCTGGAAAGAAAAAAATATTACGGTAAGAATATTGATAAAAGTTAAAAACAGAATTCCCTAAGCTAGCCAAATTGTCATTTCAGCATTGTTCAGACAATTTAAAATTGGAATCATATATTTTTATAATAGATACTATAAAAAGGCATTACAAAAAAATTGTTGATGGAAACTCCTTAGTGATTAACTTCTTGGATTTGTCCTGTATCGTAATAGAAAAAAATAGTAGTTTATGAAACTGTTGCATAATGAGGGGTATTAAAACATGAGTGTGTGTTTAAAAACCGAGCCGTAGGCGAGGTTTTTAATAGTTTTCACACGAATGTTTTAATACCTAGTTATGTGCAGTTTCATACACTACTTTATCTACACTCATAAATTGGGATTGAACCTACTAAATACCTCTTTTTGCATTTTCCATGCCATAAAATCGTGATAGCATTTGTCATATACTTTTCTCGACTTTGCTGGTAATAAATTAAGAGTAATTTCCTTCACCGCATCTAAAATATCGGGCGGAGTCAAATTTTCTTCACATTCAATGATATCAGACATTTTTAAACAATAATTTAAATAACTCATGAAATTCAGTACAGCAAAACTTGCAAAACGAATGAATGGTGCCAAAACCCAGCACATCATCGCATTAACCGCGCATGCGCTAAGGCTTAGCACGCACTGCGATCTTTATTCGCGCAATTTTTTTCCGTCCATTCTGCGACCTATGGAATTGTATGAAGTTGTTCGCATTGCGGTAAAGAAATCGTGCGGAAATAATACCGCAAGAAATCCGTGTTTTGCCACAGAATCCACCGCACCACGGCGCGAATTTTATTCGCCCGAATATTTTGAGCTCTATGAACAGGTAGAAGGAAACAAAATTCGCGCGAATAAAAATCGCAGTGCGTGCTAAGTCTAAAGCGGGCATTGTCATAGACAATTTAAAATTGGAATCAAATCTTTTTATAATAGGTACTATAAAATGCCATTACAAAAAAAATATTAATGGAAACTCCTTAGTGATTAACTTCTTGGATTTTTCCTGTATCGTAATAGAAAAAAAAATGTTTTATAGCATTATTTTGTTAGAGAAATAGTGTTATAATAAGATTATATTTTAAACTTCGGTATTGTGTTTATAAAGTGTGCCAATATAAACTCGTTTTGAATTTTATAATTCGAATATTACGATATGAGAGTAGATAAAATGTTTTATAGCATTATTTTGTTAGAGAAATAGTGTTATAATAAGATTCTATTTTTAAATTTCGGTATTGTGTTTATAAAGTATGCCAATATAAACTCGTTTTGAATTTAATAATTCGAATATTACGATATGAGAGTAGATAAAAGTATTTTCAACGTCGTTGCTGACTCCATAAATAACGTAACTTGGCAGGTTCATTTAACCAAAGTATTTTAGTTATGCTTCAATAATATACTCCAATAGAATCCAATAAAATAATTTACATTGATGAAATGCATCATCGATTTCATTTATAGTAATTTTTTTCCTATTCGATTTAAATTTCCTTTCTTTTCCTAATCAATTGAAATTAATTTGATGATTTTCTTTTCCCTATTTATTGAAATTCATCAAATTGTATGTGTTTCGTAATGGTTTTATGTATTTTTAATTTAATGTTTACAAAATATCAAATATGGACAATACCTCGGCACTCATCTGCCATAATAGAAAAACAATAGACAGTGTTTGTCTATTGTTTTTCTATTATATCTACAGGTGTCGCGACAGTATTAATTTATTATTACTATATTCTGGATGGCAACTCAAACATTACAAGAACTATAATACCTACGCTAGAAATAATTGCTTTTTGAATAGGTATATAATTATTAAATTCTAATGAGATAAATCAGACAAGGACACTCATCTATGAACAAATCAAATAATACAAAATTTAAACAATCAATATAAAATATGACTTTCGCGAAAAATATTGCAAAGACAGAAACAATTATTTCAACCTGAACTAACTCTGCATTGTACTAAGTAGAGAGTAAATCTATTATGTATGGATGAAAAGATTTTTATGTCTGTACCGCCAAGATATTTATGAAGCAATCATCTTAGTGAATACTGAGGGCGATTTTTCAGCTGAGATTACATTAGTAGGTATATATTATTATTAAAAATGCTCATAAATCTTTGTATCAATCCGAAAAAGATTTCTCTTTATAGCTTTTGAGCTATTAGTTATTGCTATAGAGAGATAGGCCTTCTCTTTCTGATAGGGAGTGGGCTGTTATCTACCACACAGGCCCAGCGTGGTCTGACAAATGTCACATGTCTTTGAATTTTTGGTTCTAGGTGAATGTTTTTTTTTTCACCGTTTTGGGAGCAGTAGTGATGCGTTTGCACCAATCTATGCCAATGCCTGGCTGTCTTCAAACCCACGACCTACAACGCAGTAGTCTGGGCTGTAACTACTGCTCTATAGATGTGCAATCATCATCATCATCATATCAGCCGAAAGACGTCCACTGCTGCACATAGGCCTCCCCTAAGCGTCGCCGCATTGACCGGTCCCGAGCGTCTCGCAACCATTGGATCCCCGCAACCTACACCAGGTCATCAGTCTACCTGGTGGGAGACCTTCCAACGCTACGTCTTCCGGTTCGCGGTCGCCACAGCAGAACCTTTCTGCCCATTGGCTATCCGTTCTGCGAGCAATGTGCCCTGCCCACTGCCAATTAAGTTTGGCAATTCTTCGGGCTATGTCCGTAACGCTGGTTCTCTTACGGATCTCTATATTTCTGATTCGATCACGCAAGGAAAAGCCGAGCACAGCCCTCTCCATTGCCCTTTGAGTGGCTAAGCTTTCTGATGAGGCCCATTGTAAGCGACTACGTCTCAGAGCCATATGTCATCACTGGCAACACACACTGGTCATAGACTTTTGTCTTGAGACACTGTGGCAAGTTGGACGAGAAGATACTCCCGCAAACCGACGAAGCCAAGTCGGATTCGTCGGTTGACGTCTTTCTCGAAGTTGGCCCTACCCAATTGGATCGTTTGTCCCAGGTAGACATAGTCGCCCACAACTTAGAGTGTAGTCAAGTCACCGATATTGATAGGAGTGGGTGATACGTGGTCATACACCATGAAATTGATTTTGTCCGTGTTCATTTTAAAACCCACTCTTTCAGAAGCTCTACTGAGGTCATTGAGCATTGTACTGAGGCTCTCCATGGTACCAGCCATGACTACTATGTCCTCGGAAAACTGTTTAATTAAAAATTGTTCGGAAAGTTGTTTTTAAGCTGTTTCAGAGCTATCCTAATCTCGTACAAGCTGAAATCCAGGATATCTTCGGTATAGTGCCGGGTCAATCTAGCTCTTGGGCAAATCTAGCAAATGCTAGATTCGCAACGGGCTTGCTGATTAATGTGTACAACTGCCCATAGACTGTCTCGATCTCAGTCAGAAGCTCCGTTTTTGCGGATATGATCCTGCCATTGTCGGTCTTCAGTTTCATGAGCTAGCTCTCCCCAATAGCCAGAACCCTTGAAAAAACCTTGGAGCCATTATTTCGCTCAATCGCGTCTGTAATACGCTCGGTATCAAAGCAGCGAAGGTCACTTTTCAAGGATTTAGAGATCTGTCTATTGAGCTGCCGGTATTTGCACGCCTCATCTGAAGACTGCAGGATCACTCCTCTCCTTCATTAGCTTCAGAGTAGGATCAGAGAGCTTTTTTGAAAAACTTAGACCCGACCGTATGGACAGCTTTCACGAACCCATAGCTGTATTCGTCCACGTAGCTCCCTAGGCACTCGAAACGATTCTGGAGTTCGAGCTTATTGTTCTCGGAATTTTGGACCTGGATCTGTGCTGGACGGAGCGTGGACTTCATCAGTCGAGACCTTTCAAGTTTAATATTAATGTTCAACGTGCCTCTTACCATGCGGTGATCGCTCCCGGTTTTCACCGAATTGATCACAGAGACATCATTGAACATTTGCTTCTTGGTTGACATTATGAAGTCGATCTCATTTTTTGGTGCACCATACAAAATAATTGTATAGATTGCAAGTAGCGTATTATCAGATGTGCCTAGAGGTAATAGACAACATCATTAAATAAGGTTAATAAAGTACTAGATAGGTATCATAAAGCTAATCTTATCTAGCTAATACCACCGACATATAACGATCGTATTTGGCAAAGAAGATTAACAATAAAATTGCAGTAGTATAAAATTTTATGGAAGGGAATGATGAAATCTTTAGTACCTATAACATAGTGACTAATGTCAGTATTTCATGTTTCACTACCCAATTTTGATTGTTTTTTTGTCCTCGACTTCGATCCCTGGCCTAATAATCCCGCAGAATGCATGTATTTAAACCGACTTCTAAAAGGAGGAGGTTTTCAATTCGACTTTATTTTTTTTAATGGGATTTTTATTTAAAAGCTGTTGATTCTCATGTGGTCCCATTTAAGACTGATTTGATTTTATTTCAGATCAAGAGCTGATGAAGAACTTCGGAGAAATACAACAGAACTCTTCAATAAATGACGGCAACGTTCTCGGGATTGTTGCAATTGCATATCTGTTCATTATTTACAACATAACATCACGCCGGTATACTCTAAAGGGGTACGCAGATGTGTACAGTTCACCCTGGTACACCGGTTGTGTTCACGTTTCATGTTATTTGGGTAATCTATTCTGGCATAATTGTGGGCATTATAGATTTGTAAAGAAAACTTTTTACAAAAAGATACAACCGACTTCCAAAGAGAAACTTCAATTGCGGAAGTCAATGACAAAAAACGAAGAAACAAAAACAAGAACTGACTTTTGAACAAGAACATTTTACGCGAGTCACAACTCACGAAATTACGTTCGTTTGGCCGCACCCTTAAATGTGTATCAACGCACGTCATGACTTTATGTAGCCAAAAGTTTAAAATGTCTGAATTATAATGGCAAGCATGCATCCACCACGTGTGTACTTCCGCACTTATACCATCATCACTAAATTATTTGACGCTCTGTCCCTTTCAAAGATAAATCGCTTGGCAGTAACGTGAGTTTTCAAACAAAAACGGCCCAAGATTGGATAAGTGTCAGGTGCTTGTCACATCAGTCAAGTTATATTGATCGGCATATCACGCGATATTGAAGTGCCAACCAGATGTATAGAGAGTGATGCCCATTTGTTCACAACCATATCTGTTGCTTTGCAGATAACGCAATGATTTATAAAAACGAAAGTCATTTTTACGTTAAGGCTTGCGCCTGCTTCTTCTGTAGATGCAAGAGATTTTGATCAACTTTTTCATCATGTGTGCGCTACATCCGATCCGTGTCCTTGAAATTTCAGTGCCGAACTAGCCGTAGTAGTTCTTGTAGGGAAGCTTACACAGTACATCCGAACTCTATCCGTCCGAATCTGTCATATGTCAGAACATTTTGAAATCGTAACTCAAATCACGGACACGGATCACGGACGTGTAGTGCGTAACCGACCTGAGAGTTATAGGGCAATCTTCCTGCATCTCTTTTTATTGCATATGAGCTGTGCCTGCGGCGTCGCTCCCGTTAACTTGCTACCTACCTACGCTACCCTTCCGTACCCTACCCTACCTACCTCTTTTTTGTGTTTAAACTTTCCCTGAATTCTGCCATGTACCAGAGATGGCGCTGTGTTCGCAAAACGTCTAGGAAAATGAATTTGCAAAATAAAAACTATTCTTTAACTTTTCCGATGTTTTAATATTTCTTATGATATTCGAGATGGAGATAAATCGGACCGATGAAAAATTATGTAAAACGGTCCAGCCGTTCTCGAGTTATAAATGGTGTAACTAACCCAATTTTCTTTGATATATAAAGATGTTCGTGTCCTACAACTTAGAGCCTTTTCTATTACTATTGAAAGGTTTACGATGCCCAAATGACGGTAAAGTCAAAATAATGGAAATATTGGAGAAGTTGATGATGGAGCATAGTTGCCTAATGCCTAGAAGTAACTTTTTCAGTCTTGATTATATGATGGTTATTAATACCAGGAAACACAGACTGCCTATCTGCTGCCTCTGAAATCAGACACTTAGTCGAAAAATGCACATAAGCCCGAAAGCGAGCCGATGAAATATATTGCATTTCAAGTTAGATCCTAGAGCAAAGACTGCATCAACTGATTTGGTTTCTCAAGTGTATTTGGGACAAATGGAAACAGAAATTTCTGCCCAAATTCTTTGGAAAATCTTAGAGAATTTCCTTTATTTGCTTCCTCGTTCTCAGTTTACGAGGCGGGCAGATCTCCAAGTGGTTACCGAACTATGGATTGGCTAGCAGCCCAGTGACGCGTCGAGTTTATAGTTCAAAGTTTTGCATAATAAGAGACAGTTTCCTTTTCAGCGGGTTTTCTGCATTTGGAATTAAATGAGGTTGATTTATTTTGTACTGCGTATTTTTGTGAAGATGTAACATTCTCTATATCTTTATAAGCAATCATCAAATCTGAGTTCTGCGAAGAGTTACAGAACAGAATAGTATTAGCTTTAAGTTTTCCAAACATACTTAAATCAAATAAAAAAAATCAAGGCCATCAGAGCCTTGGTCCTGTACTGAACCGCAGTACTCAACTACTCATAACTGGCGTGCTTGTATAACTATACTCTATTTGAAATAACATTAGAAATTTTTACAACAACTTTATACAGTCCATTTAACCGATTTTGAGTTCTATCTCGTAAATATAAGGATGGAATAAAAAAAGCATAAACCTGTTACCAAAACTATCTATTTAATACAGCAACCATTTGTCATATCAATGTAATAGAAGTCAAAATCGGTTGAACGGGCTGTAAAATAGGATTATTTAAATGTATAATGTCATCTCAAACGTAAAGAAAGCAAAAGGAGTACGTAAGGATCGTAGCAATAGGGATATTGGCAAAAAAATATGTTTTGTCCGTCTGGTAGATTAATATAAAACATTAGACACGTATTTTTGTATTGATACTTAAACTAAGGGCCGACGATACAGTGCGCTGAAATTTCGTGTGTCGTCACGCCGTGCTACACTTTATACTGTCAAAAGCCCCCACTCCTTAACTTTGATGCGCTTTATCTTTGTCAATTATTATTGATTTGAAGCAATGCTTGTCCAATATTATTTGATAATCTCACTGACGGACTAAATAGAATTATAATTTCTGTGCCCAGGATAAATCCCTATTGGCGTTGTGTAGTTTCTGGCTGGCCATGGGAAACAAGCTTAATTATGTTCTTCTTTTTCATAGCATTTCGAAGATAAACTTATTAGCTAAATGCTTATAGACTAGCCCAGTAGTCGGCAACGACAACGTCGTCGTCCGTTGACGTAGCTATAAGGTTCCCCACGTGAACAGGCAACAGGGCAAGGCAGTTTATGTATAAATAAATTATTAAATTCTTAGGCGAAATGCTAATATAGATGACTGTTTCGATGACTGTTTCTTAGGATGTGAAAACAGATGAGCCATAGTTCACCAATGCTATCAGCCAGACATAAATCTCTTTTATTTGATTTACATGATAATACAGTTTCCATTTCAATAGATCTCCACCCTTTTATAACATCAATGAATTTATATAGTTGGTGTTCGAATCGTTTTGCATATGATTAGGCTCTATTGTTTTCAGTTCCGCTACTTTGGTCACTACAGTTGCAACTTCAATATTTGAATTTTCCGCTAGGGGCCCCTGGTGTAGAGTGAGATCTTCAAAATTACAAATTTCGTAGTCTTTTTGGCTTTTAGCGTCAGTTTATTTCCTACTTTTTTACTGTTGCGAATATTTTCAAATTATGGCAGATTATGATAGGTACAGGTTTCTGCTTTAATAGAGTTTTATGTTTCGGGAAATTTTAAATTACTTTTTTTTTAAATAGGGGCTGTGTGAAATGGCAGCATACTCGATATTATGTTTAATTGCACTTATACGGCATTAGAAATTATTTTGATACAAAATTAGCTTCCGTGCGCGTAATCATAACATTTAGGGTAAGGCCAAACGAACGTCACTTCGTGAGTTGTGATTTGCGTGAAATGAGCCGCGGAATTTACGTTCGACTGAAATTCGCTTAGGCTGCAGATGGACGGACGTAATTTCAGTTGCTATTCGCTGGGCGCTGACGCTTGCCTTGCTCCCCTCCCTCACCTAGAGTTGAAACAATGTGCGTAAGTCTGCGTCCATTATGCGTCGCCGTGAGGCACAAACAGAACTTTAGTATGAAACCGAAAGCAGCGTAAATTCCGCGATTTTACGCGACTCACAACTTACAAAATTATGTTCGTTTGTCCTCACCTTTAACAGCTATATTTAAGGACCTTACTAGCCAGTGGCGCCAACTGGTGAGCACAAAAACGGTAAATAAAACAATGGGGGCTTGTTTTAAAATAATACCCGAATTGAGGGTAGTATCCAATCTGTGTTATCGATCGTATCGAGAAATTCGAGAGGCATTCTAGCCAAAAGTGTCAATCTTTCAGCGATTGGTATGTTCGATATACCGTAATGTGAGGGATTGATCACTAGTCGTTTCGATAGCACTTGACATTACCATACATTTTTGATTTTTCTCCAATCGTTATGGCGACCTTTTCCTTGATAGAATGTTAGTTGTCAAGAACTTCTTAACATATTTTGGCCTAGAATTAGCAGTTCCAAATCCGAATTAATTTGCATCTATGGCTTTTACCCAAGAACTTTTCTTCGGAATATCGTATCATTATCATCATCTTCCTGCCTTATCTCAGGCTCGGTGCAACACGTGTTCTTCTTTCAGACCGTCCTGACCCCCATTACGTTATCACTGACTCCCTTTTCTTTCATATCACTCCTCACATAGTCCATCCATCTTTTCTACGGCCTTCCTCTCCCTCCCATTCATCAACAATATTTTATATTGGTTCACAAACACTACAGTATGATTTGTTACTTACAAAGCCATTCTCGATTTCGGCTTCTTTGAATCGTTCTTCATAATTTTCTTTGCTTCTTAAACTATTGTTTGAGACGAAGTTGACAGTCTTTCCATGTTTCTTCATCAGGCTGAAGAATTTGCCCGCACCAGGTATAGGCCCTTTGATCCATATTACTCCTAAAAAATAAATAGTAATTTCAGTTGGTCAGCCCAAATAACTTCAGTAAATATGCCTAGCCTTTTCAAAACTATGTTGTGGTCAGTTGCCACTGTAACCGGTTAAAATATAAAAACTCCCCTCTAAATATTTGTGTTTAGAGCAGATTGTTCTATTTTCAGCAGCAAGTTCTTTGGTAATCGAATATTTATAAACATCTGCTCAACATATTTTTGTTTCGTTCAGATTTTTATATTTTCACCAGTAAGTTCTGTGGTTGTGTGAAGAATTTTAAAATGCGTTGCGGTACTCAAAAGCCAGAAAATATGACTCCAGTCTTGTCAAGGGATATCGTATAACCCATTTACTGAGTTGTGGAGGTCAAGTAGCTCCATTTAGTATACTGATACCCAGCTGCAAGAAAAAAAAATGTAGGAATTGACCACGAACCAAAATGTCAAGACTTCTAACACGTAATAACCTTTCGTATTAAACAACGAAAACCTGACCAATCGATAAATTTACCAAAAGCTATTATATGCGTAAGGCCTCTGCTCCCTTTTTAAATTCCCGCTTCTGGAGTACTTGCGTTCGTTAAGGTCGCCTTAGTCGATCATTTTCCATACAAACGTAGTCTGGCGATTACTCCACTATTTGACGGTGTAAGTACCATTAAAAATAAAAACCGGCCAGGGTTCCGTACCATTATCGCAAAAAACGGAAAAAATAACACGTTTGTTGTATGGGATTACTTAAATATTTATTTTATTCTGGTTTTAGTATTTGTTGTTATAGCGGCAAAAGAAATACATCATCTGTGAAAAGTTCAAATGTCTAGCTATCACGGTTCATGAGATACAGCCTGGTGACAGACAGACAGAACCCTAAAAATTATGTGAATTTGTCAGATCATTGTCTACCCCTGTATGGAAACAAAAAAGTAAGAAAAATATATATTTGAAAGATATGAGCGTCGAAAGTTCCATATTTCAATAACAATTTTAACGCATCTTTGGGCGCAATACCATCAGAAGGAGGAAAATTGCAAAACAGTCACCATACATGGATAGATTAGTAGTTCAATAATACAAATAATTTTATTTTGAACAGATACAACGTCTATGATATCCATATTCCATATTCCCAAAGGTTTGTTTATAAAATTTCGCGCGCTCGTTTTCGTCCTAAATCATCATCCATTTCGCTACAAATTTGCAAAAGTGTGTATTCGTACGCGAACTAGCTTCTTACTGCTCATCACAGCATCAATCTCTTTCGCACGTGTTGTCGGATGATATAGCATGCATATTAACCCCGCGCACAAAATAGTTCGTGCCGTTGACTAGGGCAACCAATAAGCTCGATAACTATTCCAACCTCAGATTCACATATCGCTAATTCGACATATTTATCTTGTCCTATCTAACTAGCTTTGGTAATGCCAATGCTAAACTACTCCGTAATAGTTTACTAATGTAACGGATAAGTAATGTCTTGGTTCAATATAACCTATATGACTCAGTATAAACAATATTATGTTACAGAATCTATATAATCTGTCTGTGAAGATAACGTCCAAGGTTACTCGAAATCTGAAGATTCCAATGTCGATAATGTAAGACGCCTTATTGACTCTTATAATTAATTTATTTGTCTTTAATAATTATATTAAAAAACAATGATATGAAATAAAAAATAACTAATGAAAGTTGGATCGTGTGCAATGTTGTTATCAGTCCTGAACAGCTGTTTACGTAGATCGATACCTACATAGATATTTTTAATCAAAAAATTATAAAACTAATGACCTTCTGTTTTGTAAAGGATTAACAAAAGACACCGTAAAAACCACGAATGCTACAATATTGACGAATTTAATGAACATAACCCTAACACAGACTAAGAGGTCAACAAATTCTAGAACCGATACCGGTTTTTCTAACAGCATAGCAACGTAGACACATTTCACTAGAAATCATACGATTACTATAAAATACATCAATATAAAAATGCACTTGTATATCACACAGCAACACCACCAAAAACAAAAGATGGAACATAACCAATTTAAAAGATCAACATACCGTCACAATCCGAGAACACATGATCGAAAGAGTCGAGAAAGGCTTTTAAACCCTCGGGATTTAGCTCCTGTAGGTTCACTGGTATCGAAGTCATATTGTTTATCGATTCTTCTGTTATCGGTACACTGTTTATATGCGATATTTATCGACTTTTTATTAGCACACGTGCGTTCATAACCTCGTCGCGTGAGTTACTGCGCTTGCGTCAGCCGGCGCGTAAATATAAACTGTCGGGTTGGCTGGTGTGTTTCCATAGGTTGAGTTTGTACGGTATTTTTTTAGTAATGTAATTATTGTGCAATGTGTGAGTGACTGATTAGGGGATTTTTTGAAACCTTTTTTAACATTGGCGATTTTGAAGCCGTGTTTGGCCCGGATAGTGGGATATCTGTAGATATTTTTTATTGACATTTACATGAATGTTAGCACTATAATAATTAAAGCCCTGACTTCTGAGCATGCAAGCATGGATACCACTAGCCTGTCTGGTATGTTATCAAAATGGGACAGTCGTGTGAGTGACTGTGCATGTTCCAATTAAATTTGGTAATTGTTTTACATTTTTATCGTAAATACGTTTACGTAACCTATATTTAAATACTTTACCTACATGATTATGTTTCGTATGTGCTTTGATTTATTTATTTCTGCTGTAACTGAAATATTTATAAATTGAACTTTATAGAAATGTATGTCTTTGTACTTAGTTTCTAAATAAATAATTAACGTAATAATTTGTAAAATATCTGTAAGATAAAAATAATTTATTTTTTTACAAACATATTAAATTGCCGCAGATTTGGAAATGGAAACAAACACCCAAACAGATCCTAATAAACCTTAAAACACAACCCCAAGAGAATCCACTAGTTTCGTAATAAACTAATAGGATCTTCAGATTGGTTTACTTTATTTTACCTTACGGGTTAATTCCGATACCTAAGCTACAAAACAGATAAATTTCCAAGGCTAGTTCGCCGCCTCATAAGATCTCTCAGGGGAGCTACTAAAGTTTAACGTGTAATAAATCTAGTCAGCTCTGTTTAAAGGGTTGTTCACCCCTGATGGCCTGAGCCTCGATTGATCGGTTGGTTTAGGGAAAACTAGTAGCATTTTCTTGGAGAAAAATCTGCATTTTGTTAATATTGGATATATATTAGTTATTTAATTTTATCAGAGATTTTTATCTCTGAAAGAAATAGAACAAGTTTAGGCTGGTTATTATTATTTTTCATTTACGGAAAAATTGTGTAAGCTCCGGTTTTTGAATTAAGGTTACACTAGTCGAATATTCTTCCATACAAACGTAGTCTGGCGATTACTCCACTGTCTGACGGTGTACGTTCAAAATAAAAAATGATATCCATTTGTCTCATCATTACCCAGCCCTGTATGGAAACAGAAAAGTAAAAAAATACAATATTTGAAAGTTATGAGCGTCGATAGTTCCATATTTCAACACTAATTTTAACGCATCTTTGGGCGGCAAAAAATACCATAAGAAGAAAGAAAATTGCAAAACGGCCTCAATACAGGGATAGATTAGTAATTCAACAATGCAAATAATTTATTTTGAAAATATACATTTAGTAGATTTTCCATGATATCTAGACTCCCAAAGGTCTGTTCATAAAATTGCGCGAGCTTATTTTCTTCCTAAATCATCATCCATTACGCTACAAATTTGCAAAATTGCTAATTCGTGTAGCATCAATCTCTTTCGCACGTATTGTTGGATGTGACAGCATGCATTTTAACCCCGCGTACAAAATAGTTCGTGCCGTTGACTAGGGGAACCTTAAGAAGTAGAAGTTGAGATATTGTCAATATCTGCTTTAGCATGAGAACTTTACAAACTTTGTGGGCAGTTCTAAGTCCATTGATATAATGCCAACAATGACGTCAACTAGTGACGTAGTGATCTTCTGCACTGCTTTTCGTAAAACCAAGGTGATGAAGAGCAGAGAGTAAAACTCCGTCCAATTCCATTTGGAACCACGCCAAGACTATATACACAGTACTACAGATTTGTGTTAGTCTAGTATCGGCATGAAAACATCGCTAGGAAACCTGGACCTTAGAGTGAGTTTATTTCATCGGTGTAATTGCTGCCAGTGCGAGGATAAACTAATAAATAAGCATTGAAATACATACCTTATTTCGATTAGATAACAATTAAAGTCAATTGATAAATTTGAAATCCTCCGCCGTCCCGTCCGCGAGTGTACGCAGGCCATAAGTGACCTTCCTGATGGCGCGATCCAATTCGATTTATACGACACCGATAGGCGATGTAAATTACAGGTACGTTCACTAGTCATCACAATTTGCAATTCAAACTAAATTGAAAATGTGAACAAAATAAAATACAGATAAAAACATCCACCATTAGCCATGCTACAATATCATCAATATAGAAACTAAAATAAACTACAGTGGAAACATGCTCCACACTATCGATCGACGTCCATGACGCGATCCCGACCTTGATATTCATTTTTACCGTACATTTACTACTACAGTTCTAATTGATATAATTATATAAAGTTGATTAAACCATTATTGTGTTTGCGATACAATTTATTTTTAATGTTTGTAATTTTGTTTTTATGTCTTAATAGGGCAAGCAGACGCTGCTTGCAAGCAACGTCAAGTTACTCTCAAATGGCAATGTTTATTCTTTGGCTAAAAACCCTTTTAACAAAAAAAAAACCGTAACGTAATAGCAAACTGATAAGAAAAAAAAATAGTCTTGCTTTTTGAGTTAGCGCCAAACAAACAAACATGCAAATTAATAATTAATTAGCTAAAGCGTAGAGTGATAGTAGCTACTTAGATCAGACCAAAAGTTTATTTTTACTTTTTGCTTTTCAGTTCGTTATTTCGTCGGTTCAATTTTTTGGTAACTCTTTCGGGTAGGTTAAGCTCGGCTGCATATGCAGTAAGGAAAATAAGGCAGCTAACCGATGTAGCTACAGCTAGGTTAGTATACTATGCTTATTTCCACAGTATTATGTCTTATGGCATTCTGCTGTGGGGATCAGCAGCAGACGTTGACTCAATTTTCATCCTACAAAAGAGGGCAATCCGCGCAATCTATAAAATGGGTCCTCGCGAGTCCCTCAGAGAAAAATTTAAAGAGATCGATATACTGACTCTACCTTCACTTTATATTTTGGAATGTATTTTGTATGTCTGTAAAAATCGAGGGCTTTTCAAAACTAGAAGCGACTTCCATAATTTAAATACACGCAGTAAGCACGAAATTGTAATACCCAAATTCAGATTAACGAAAACTAGCAAGTCTTTTCTTTTAAACAGTATACGCTATTATAACAAGTTGCCAAAGTCAGTTATAGAACTGACCGATGGAAAGTTCAAAAACTACATCAAACGTATCCTTATTAAAAAAGCATATTATAAAATCAAGGACTACGTTGATGATAAAAACATTTGGCCTTAGCTCCTTCTGCGCATGCAGCTTCCCTGGTAACTTGTAAACGGCACAAATATGTGGATGTCTCTAACTATTCTCAATCTCATTTTTTCATTTCTTCTTTTTATTAGACTTTTTAACCGACTTCCCAAAAAGGAGGAGGTTCTATGTTCGACATCAAGTTTTTTTTTTTTTTTTTTTTTGTGTATGTTCACCGATTACTCCGTCAATTGTGGACCGATGTTGAATTTTTTTTTTGTTTGATAAAGTTTGTTCCGAAATTGGTCCCATTTTAATTTGGTGAAGATCTGATGAAGAACTTCGGAGATATACAACAGAACTCTTCAATAAATAACGGCAAATCTCTCGGGATTGCTGCAATCGCATGTCTGTTTGTTGTTTATAACATTTCATAACATAACATCACGCCAGTTCGCTCTTAAGGGGTAAGCAGATCTCTCATTTTACCGGTTATGTTCAAGTTTCATGAAATCTATTCTGGCGAAATAGCTCCCTTACTAACTTGCCTATTAGGTACGTACAACTAAAAAGTGAAAAATAAAAAAAACTTTTTGCAAAAAAATACTACCGACTTCCAAATACAAAACTACAAAGTGAAAAATAACTTAATTTTTTGAAGTCGGTGTCCATTACGCAAAAAAATGGTACCTACGAAAGACACCGACCTCAAAAAATTTAGTTATTTTTCACTTTGTAATTTTGTATTTGGAAGTCGGTAGTATTTTTTTGCAAAAAGTTTTTTACAATGGTTTTCAATCATCTTTATAGCCCTTTGCTAAGAATAGTTACAGCACTGATAACAAAATTTGTGCCACATGTTAAATTTAGTCTTGTTATACTTAATTTTTTAATTTGTTTACCTTTGTTCTTTTACCGATTGTTTTGTGAATGTGTGAACATTGTAGGCCTTCTAGATGCTAGTTAACATTTGTTAACTTTTTTATATAATATATAATCTTTTTATTTTATTTTTTTAGTTTCTTACGACTTATTGTCATAAGTCGGGCCGACGTTGTCCCTCCATATCTAAGCACATTTTTTTTTTTTTTTTATTCGTTATTGGCTCGCGTTTGACCATTATCTCGCCTGATGTTAAGCGATGATATGGTCGAAGGTGGAGCACGCTTGCCTAGAAGTAACCTATTCACTCTTGACTTGAAGACCCCTAGGTTGTAGCTATCAGGAAACAAGGACGCCGGCAGGGACTAATGCTGTAACATGGAAATATTGTAAAATCAAACCATTTTTAAAAGAGTAACCATAGAGTTTCTTGCCGGTTCTTCTCCATAGGAAACGACCAACCCGAACCGTGCACCTTTTGTCGACGTTTTATAAGTGCCCATGTAGGCCTATGTGAAATAAAAAAATTGATTTTTGTTTTTTTTTGATTTTAGGAGATATTATTTTTCAAATTTAAATGGGAACAACTTTGAGGTACTTTTTGGAATAAAAAAGTATATTTGATATCGGAATGCGTGGTAATACATAAAATATACATGTCGAATTGAGAACCTCCTCCCCTTTTATCATCGGTTAAAAATGAGACCCCGCCTGATCACGTGACGAGTCAACCAACTGATGCCTGATGTCACGATAAAGTTTAGGAGCCCTCGGACCCCGAGGGGTTTCAATCCCAAACAGATAATTTCTCAATAATCTTATTATTTTTGTTACTGATTTGACTTGTATGTCACTTACGGAAGCCCGACATGAGCAAATACCTATAAGCAAGATCAAAAGTTGCCAAAGAGCCATGGAAAAGAGCATGGCTAGGCTATACAAAAGGAGACAGAAAAAGGCCCACAGATATCTGTTACGAAAACCAGAAAGCTCAAATGGAGATGGGTAGGACAAAGAACATAACAGTAGGTATGGACCCCTAGATACCCAACAAAACGAAACAAAAAAGACAAAGAAAGCGCTGGTCTGATGACATAAAAAGGACAGCGGGTCCACTATGGCACCGAACCACTAAAATTAGAGAGAAGTGTAAAATGTTGGAAGAGGCCTGCACTATAGTGAAGTTCAGAGTTCAGAGTCATGCTGATTGAGCTTATTGACAACAAAGATATAGTATTTAATAATTCATTTAAATACATAAAGTGAATAAATGAAAATTATAAGTAATACTCTGGCTCGCGAGGTTTGAATAGACTGGAATAGAATATACTACATACTACACCAAAAGAGAAATTACATATATATTTTACAGCAACTGCAGCGAGGTTGTCGACATGTGGGATTTGACTAAAGCAGTCATTGTGCCAATAGTCGTGAATGCCAATGACATAATAGCCATGAGCTTTGACGAACACCTGAGGAGGCTCTCGTTGGGCAGTTGGATCAAAGGCTTGATCCAGAAAGCGGTACTTCTGGACACGGTGCGACTAATTAGGAAACTCCTCTCTCAGGCACCCTGACATCTGGTAGCTTGATGTAGCTGGTAGCTGTTCCTGATACCGGTGGACTATTAAATTCACTATAGGATAATATTTTAAAATGTAAAGAATATGTATAAATAATGAATAAATAAATACATTACTAAATAAACTCATGCTTTTATCCCATGGGGGTAAGCAGAAACTACAGACTAATGAATAAATGGAAGATTGTATAATTGATGAATTTGAATTTGAAAAATTTATGTAGCATTAATTTTTTTGAGCAAGATTTGAGGAGTCAACATTTATTATTTATTCAAAAATGATAACGAAAGCCATAAGTAAAATTATTGGGAAATTTATTGTTACCTTTAAAAGGGTTTATTGTTCCGTTTGTTGGTTTTTGTTCGGATGTCAAGGCTTAAAAGACACTGATGCTGATCTGAAATCTCTCACAAATTATTATTCTAAACATTTCCTCAAGTTGCTACTCATCCTATGACGCATCAGTAACTGAAAATTGTATTGAATAAATATTTATTTTCCTTTAACATTTCTGTTTAAATCAATTTATATTCCCTTTCATAGACGTTCCCACTATTCAAAATGACGTATTTGTAAACAATAGACAAAACTGTGAATCACCGACAGTGTAAATTGCGGTTTACTAATAGGTTCGGCTAACACAGTCACAAATTATAGGTATGAAGTCAGCTTGTATACAGACCCAAATCAAAATCAAGACAGTGCAGAAAACAGTGTTGTAGCTCTATATTTAAAGTTGTTTAAAATGTGCCACAACACAAAACTAAACGTCGGAAGTTTGCTTTGTTTTTGGGTATGGTCAAAAGCATAATATGACATTTTGGTAGTGTATACCAATCTTATACATATTGATTTTTGGACAATCGTTATCGCTAATTTAGTGATAATTTAGGGGAGAAGTGATATTCTATAATCGAATAACTTTCGTTTTGGAAGTCGGTGTCTTGGTTACCTACCTCTTGTTTTATATAATTTTTCGACACTGACTTCCCAAACGAACGTTATTTTGCACTTTCTTGTGTTTTGCTTTTGAAGTCGGTTTATATTTTGTGAAAAAGTTTTATTTCTCTCCTTTAAGTTTTAGTACACCATCATTAAAAAGGAGCAATTTCTGGAGTACGGTACCTAAAGGATTGACAAAATACCTATAATAACTCAATTTACACATTCGTGCTGTTTGTCGCTAAGGAGTTCGGTTGTATGCTTCATTTCTTGAAAACTGCTGGACTGATTTTGATGAAACTTGCACTAATCCCTAGGAATAATCACAATACTCTCGTATCTCTCCGAAAATTATTAAAGTAAAATAAGAATTTTCGGAGAAATGCGTGGACAAACATGTACAAACACACATACAAACATACACTTATGAAATTTGGCACTCGTGCTTAGAAGCCCATATAGAATAACATATGAGAATATAGTGCAGCTCCAATGATATTATATACATACGTGTCGACTTTATTGCCTCCTTCTTTTTTTGAAGTCAGTAAAAATGACTAAACTGTATGGGACTGCCAAGCGCTATTGAAATGTCACGTGATCAAACCCTTATATTTTGGCATTGTAACCATCGCCATCGCTAATACAATGACACTTTGTGTTTAGCCACTGGTGTTGACACTGTATAATTATGTAGTTATATGCATGTATCCAAAATGGTTCCTATTCAGCCCAGCGCTGGAATACCCTTTCATTCTTTTGGGGACATAACATAATGTAGCTGGAACAGACCGTTCTGTGTGTATAGCAGCTGTGCCAATTAAGGTATTGTCATTATTGTCATAACAGTAGCTTACAATATACCGACGGTATGTCTCATAACCAGACAATTGTGTCATGTTTAAAAAATTTCAGCACCACCATATATTCTGCCGTCAAGAAGCGTTGCTGTGTTCCGGACTGACAAGTGTGGTTACCGGTGTATTAATATAGGCAAATTATTGTTAGGTACTTGGCTGTGCCCGAGGTGGATCAAACGATAACGAACTACTTTATGACCTACTTAGCTCCAAATATCGCCCTGTTTCGTTTGATCTACGATTTTTGGCACACCCTGTATATTGATAGATTAGGCATAGCACATAGAATCATCAACACGAAGGACAAAAATAATACAGGCACATGAAACATTTAATTTTTATCCCTTGGATGAACACTTACAATACCAGAGTCATCGCAGATGGATGACTCTGGTATTGTAAGTGTCCATAGGCATGTGTTATTTATAGAGGGCTAATTGCCGTAATCTGAAATAAGTTGACTTGACATTCAAATCTTCAAATTTCCAAACTTAATTGGCAGTGGGCAGGGCACATTGCTCGCATAACAGATGGCCATTGGGGCCGAAAAGTTCTAGAGTGGCGACCGCGTACCGGAAGACGCAGCGTTGGAAGGCCTTGCTCTAGGTGGAGCGACGACCTAGTCAAGGCTGCGGGCGTCCGGTGGATGCAAAACGCACAGGACCGATCAGTGTGGCGACGCTTGGGGGAGGCCGATGTCCAGCAGTGGATGTCTTTCAGCTGAAATGACGATGATGACATTCAAATCTCAGTCATCTAATCTGTCAGCTGTTGATATTTTCCAATATTTCTGATAAGTTTTGACATTAATTGTCCATAAGATGAGATTGCTTGGCCGTAATGGCCATGCCATATAAAGATATTAAAGGTTTCTCTTCCGCACTCAAACGGGCCCCTGATAGTGAACTGATAGAAATTCGTACCTGTGATTCCCAAGTGTGACTTTGGATTTGTGCTTTCCAGAGTAGAATTGGCTCCCATGTGTGTCGTAACAGGGATGTTCCTCTAAATCCTCAATTATTAACCCGTTTGCAAAAGCGATGTTAACATTTTCTTGAATAATTGAAAGTTTATTCTTTTTTAGTGTGTCCTGGTATGGTCATGTGATGAGGAGGGATGAAACGCATGTTACTAAAAGAGTTATGAATATAAATGTGGATGCATGGAAAGGGAGTGGAAAACAAAAGAAAAGATGGAAGGACCGTGTGAGGAGTGATATGAAAGAAAAGGGAGTCAGTGATAGCGTGACAGGGGACAGGACGGTATGGAAGAAGAAAACTTGTTGCGCCGACCCCAAGTAACATGGGATAAGGGCAGGAAGAATATGATTCGTAAATAGTGTTAAGCTTTAATTACCTTGTTGGTCTACTGGCCGCAAGCGTACCAGCTACAAAAATTGTCACAATCATTGGTTGCCAATCATTTAGGAGTAGTCAAAAAAAGTAAGTGTGATAATATAAAATAGGGGCCGTACTTTGACGTGTCAAAATTATCATGATGCCGCTGTCAAAAAGGTATAGTCACGGTGATGATATTTAACAGTATTCTAACTTCTTACAAACAGTCGGAACGCGAGTCATACCTACGCGCCTCGAGTTCAGCCAACACTCGATACACAACAGGCGCAAACTGTCACGAACGGTGTGATGGTTTTGTAAGCAGTAAGCGTGCGATTTGTGAATATTTGATTGAAATAATTACATGTACTTACTTACATAATATGGCAGAGAGCAATTTTATTATTTTCTTTTTTTGGTTGCTTGATTTCTTCTATAACGCACGCAGAGATAACATTTTCCAAATTACCTGGAAAGGCAAGACTATAACAAATGTATATAACTAACCAAATAGTAAGTTTTTTTTTATATTGTTAGTAAGTATTTAATTTTTCCAGTAAAATACCTGGATTTAATAAAAAAAATAAGTGGATAGGGTGATAAAGTGATATACGAGTGACCTACCTACGCTCGCGTTAAAAAAAACTAGTATGTATTTCCTAGGCTAGGTATGTAAGTAGCTCAGTACATAATTATGTAAGTACTATCTACTTATATACCTATATTATTGAATTAGACAAAATATCATTATGAAATGATTACATATGAGATTATTAAATGGTAGGTAACTACCTAGTAAGATAGAAAACTAGAAAGATTCGAAAGACCGTACAGGCGGGCAGCCCTAACGCGTGTTTATGTGACGCGAGCTTGCAGGTAATTATTCAAGGACAGGACCGAGTCACCATACCGTGGTATAGTGCTCTTTGTCCTGTATAGCTGCCTCTCTCACTCACAGTTGAACCATGACACACGTTAAGGTCCCAGGAGTAGGTATAATATTTCATAAACTGTTAAAATGATTCTTACCTCTTTGATGTGTCCCCGTGCCCCCTTAACTAAAATAACATTAGAATTCCCAGAAACAATTACTTACTCTGTGGATAATCAATCATATTATATATATATGATACAAATAGTTTCCTACAACAACATAAACATGGGATCTTTGTTATCACAATAAATCGATACTTCAAGTGCCATCCACTTCACTATACATTATAATAGATTGTTCAGAAGCGAACGGTTGCTATTGTAAACATTTGCATGTATTGGTAGCTAAACATATACATATATGGGTACTTTATCTTACTATCACACTTTATACTAATATTATACAGGCAAAAGTTTGTGAGTTTGTAATTGTGTTTGTATGTTTGTTACTCTTTCACTTAAATTTGGCATAGGGATAGATACTCGTACAATAGCAATATAATATAGTGTTACGAGCTGGGGTTCAGGGATAAATTATTGAAACAGCAGACTTCAATTAAGCACTGTTTATTACAAAAACACTTCTCGAACAATTCTATTACTTCGCACTATTTTCCGCTTTGATCGCTCTGTATCGCTTCTCAATCGAAACTCACTCACGACGAATCCGACCGCTCTTTATATAGCACGGAAGAAGTTTCTGGAACGTTCCATACTGTTCTAGATAATTCGAGAAACTTCCAGAACAATCGACTTTCGAACTCATTGTTCCCGAAGCGACTAGAAACATCCAGAATGTTCGGTTCGAACCTTTTGGAAAATTCCATTCGACACGAGCTTTCGAGAACATTAGTTCCGCTATTCAATACTAGATGGCGCCACTAGTTACTACCTAGTTCTTCCTCTCGTTACTAGATGGCGTTGGCCTATCTTGTAACAATAGCACAATCGTCTGAAATAGCACATAGGATACATTTTTATCCCGGGAACATGTTCCTTTGGGATTTTTCGTCATTCAAGCGGGCGCAGCCGCTAGCAGCACCTAGTATGTTAATATTTCACCTATCAAACATATACCATATCTTTTCTTTTAAATTAAAAGTAAGTTTCTAATAGACAACTGAAATAGGTTTTCGTGAATGTTATTTTTGTGTTGTAAAGTTTGACATTTTAATCCTTTTACGGATCCTTTTTTTTTTCATATTTTAGCTCTCCAGGACTACTAGTGGTCCGCGGACCATAGGTTTGATGGGTTGGACAAGTTCCTGGGTCGGGAAAAGGGTTATTGGGTTTTTCAATCTGTTTCTCAGTAGCAGCTTACAGACTAGATGTGTGCCTTAATACATGAAACTTAAACATATCCTGTGAAATGTGGTTGTATTATCTATGTGTAGTGACCGGTTCTATAGGTCAATTCACAGGCTCGTACATACACTAAATGACCACACTTCAACACGTCTACTCTCGCCGAAGGCTCTGGTAATAATAACGCGGTGCGCACGAGATTGTGTTTTTCTGTGTGGGGGAAAGTGGGGATAACAAAGTGAACGTGTGAGTGAGATAGATACACTACACTATACATCTCTGCTTAAACCTTCGAGGTATACATACAACCGTCATGTTATGTTATTTTTTTTAACTAGCTGTTGCCCGCGACTTTGTCTACGTCAAACTCGTATTTTTTAATTCATTTTGTAATTTTCTCAGAGGAACTGTGAATTATTCCGGGACAAAAAGTAGCTGTTACTCCTTATACCATCAACTATCTACCACTTAAATTCCCGTCAAAATCGGTCAAGCCGTTTCGGAGATTACCCGAAACAAATAGACTGACAAACATCTTAAAATTTTCGTATTTGTTATTGGTACCGTATATACTTTCGCAATGCTTTCAATAAAACGTTGTTATTTTGATATTACACACAATAACTTTAATTTTGTTTATTTGTATAGATGTATATGTTGTATACTTATCTACAATAATGTTAGGAACATTGTGATACCTGAGTTCTGTCTTAATTTTACTCTGTAAGACAGTTAGTGTCAGTTTCACATCGTGTTATGCAAAATCCTCTAACTAATGTAGCAATGTTGACGTTGTGAGATTAAAACACACAAGCATCTGCTCCATTTTAACACATTATGAATACTGATGTTTTAGGCTTTTAAGACAATTGAATTAAAATTGTGAGAAGTAGAATAGTAGCATAATAGCACCTTTTATGTTCTTAATCCTCATAAAACGATTTTATCTACACTCATAACGTGATGTTCAAATTATTAATTCAAAAATATTGTATAAACACGTACTATTTTTGCGACATTTTCCTTCGGTTTTCAAACAACTGCATCATAATAGTATATTGTGATACAAGGGTGGAAAGTAAATTAGTGTCATTAAAAACCCTCGCCTTCGGCTCGGGCTTGTTAATGACAGCTCGTTTGCAATAACCTACACACCCGTGTATCACACGACGTTTTTCAATACAGTTGTGGGAAATAGTAAAAACAAATCAAAGAATTAGATTTGTTTAACACAAAAAAAAAAAACAGAAAATGACGCTTTTTGCAACTGGGCATATTTTTTTTACATCGAAAACAGCCTATACAGCCTGTTCGAATTTTGACAAATGTTGATGTGAAAATAATTAAATTAAAACTAGTAATTAAATATATTAAACAGCCATTTAAAAGACTTTTGAGAATTCAACGCTAAAACGTACGGAATCATTCATTTTTCCTCGTATAAAATCCATCCCATTTTATTCTATGCATGAAAACGCCTTGCTACTAAACTTTTTTAAATTGACTTATAAATTTAAAACTCAACTCCAAAACTAATGATCGAGCTCGTAAACAAAAGTCACGACCGCGTAACAGAAAGATGCCTATGCAAAAGATTTAACTTTCGAATCATAATTATAGCCTCTGAAAGTACGCCATGTTTAACAACTGTATTGAAATAGTACATTGTGATACAAGGGTGGAAAGTAGGTTATTAAAATCGTGTCATTAAAAACCCTCGCCTTCGGCTCGGGCTTATTAATGACAGCTTGTTTACAATAACCTACACACCCGTGTATCACACGACGTTTTTCAATAGAGTTGTGGCAAATAGTAAGAACAAATCAAATAATTAGATTTGATTATTCACAAAAAAAAAAAACAGAAAAGCGTTTTTTGCAACCGGACATATTTTTTTTACAACGAAAACAGCCTATACAGCCTATTCGGTTTTAGACAAATGTTGATGTGAAAATAATTAAATTAAAACTGTTAATTAAATATATTAAACAACCATTTAAAAGACTTTTGAGAATTCAACGCTAAAACGTACGGAATCATTCATTTTTCCTCGTATAAAATCCATCCCATTTTATTCTATGCATGAAAACGCCTTGCTACTAAACTTTTTTAAATTGCCTTACAAATTTAAAACTCCAACTGCAAAAAAAAACGATCGAGCTCGTAAACAAAAGTCACGACCGCGTAACAGAAAGATGCCTATGCAAAAGATTTAATTTTCGAATCATAATTATAGCCTCTGAAAGTACGCCATGTTTAACAACTGTATTGAAAAATAACTTTTCAATGCTCGATCATTAGTTTTGCAATTTAGTTTTAAACTTATAAGTCAATTTAAAAAAGTTAAGTAGTAAGGAGTTTTCATACATAGAATAAAATTGGATAGATTTTATACGAGGAAAAATGAATGATTCCGTACGTTTTAGCATTGAATTCTCAAAAGTCTTTTAAATGGTTGTTTAATATGTTTAATTACCAGTTTTAATTTAATTATTTTTACATTAACATTTGTCAAAAATCGAATAGGCTGTATAGGCTGTTTTCGTTGTAAAAAAAAGTGCAGTTGCAAAAATACGCCATTTTCTGAAAATTTTATTTTTTTGTTTGATAAATTGATTCTTTTTTTTAATATGAGTTCAAGTACAATTGATGAAATTGAATTAAATACACCCGATATTTTATCTGAGGCGAAAACTGCGCAAGATGAAATTTTGCCTCCAAAATCTCGAGAAAGATATATGGCGACTTACGATAATTTTATTTTTTGGAAAATATTAAATTTAATTCTTTGACTTGTTTTTACTATTTCCCACAACTGTATTGAAAAACGTCGTGTGATACACGGGTGTGTAGGTTATTGCAAACTCGTGTCATTAAAAACCCTCGCCTTTGGCTCGGGCTTGTTAAAGACAGCTCGTTTGCAATAACCTACTTTCCACCCTTGTATCACAATGTACTATTTTAGTTTTTATAGCACACTTTATTTTTTGATTTATTGGCCCGTATTAGGGCTTATTGACTTAATGTAGAAAAATAGTGTCATTAAATTGTCTATGGATGCGCGCACTGCGCAGTCATGCGCAATGACAATCTATATTGCCCGCCATACCACATAATTATTTTTTCCGTTTCCACCTTTGTTTTTTTTTCAACTGTTTAAGTGAAGATAAAATAGTGTATGTAACGGCATATAATTAGGTATTAAAACACTCGTGTGACATTATTTAACTCGTGTTTTAATAACCCCTATTATTTATGACCATTGCATAAACTACTATTTTGTTTTTGGGTAAATCAAATGGTTGTATAAGTGTTTTACCAAGTTTATCCCGTTTCGACTACATCATCTTTCTTTATCTTGATTGTTGTCTCTTCTTCTTGATTGTTTTTCGATCAAACTGCCTATCTGAGTTCCACAACCCAATATCTGGGTTGCTCTTAGGCATGATTGTGGTCAGATTTCAGGCTTCTGATTACAATTAAAAGCTGTAATTACCCTGAAAAGCCTACTTCGGCCTATTATCCTATTGAAACGGTTAGAGCAGATCCCTGTTAGGGATCTTTTATAATACAATGTTAATTCCCCCACTGTCTTGCCACCAATTTTTGCGTTTGTTGCCTTTAGAACTGATGTGGCGTTTTGGGTTTAATAATGATAAGCATAAAATAAATTTCCATAATTTACATTGGCATAACGAAATTCAGCATAATAATCATTACGTATAATATTATTAGGCATAAATGAAACATACAATTCCATAGCGCTAGCCACACGTTTTACCCGACTACAAGGCAAGGGTTTGCGCGCGTATCTTGTACGAGTATGTATATATGTATTTAATATTCTTTATTACTTCATATATTTCAAACCACAAGACTGATTTATATAATTAAGTCATAGTTAGACAGGTCTTGACCGCCCAAGTGTTGTTATATAGGTGAGGTTAAAAAAAACCAACATGGCGGATATTGGGCGCCATATTGTGACGGTCACAATATTGTTTTTTTCCAAACCCCTTTTGTAGGGTATTAAAATGAAGGGTTTTTAGTAGTGATTACAAAAATATACTACATAAATGTTTAAAAGTAGTTCAAAAAATAAAGATCCTAATTAAAAAGTTGTAAATCAGAAAAAATAAAAAGCCGGGATTCTAAAGAAGCGAACTAAAACGATGTAAACAAGAAGAAAATCATGCTGTGCAATCGGAGGTTACATAATTATGGTTTTTTTCAGCCAGCTCGTGATTAAATTTTCCAACTGCACAGCATGATTTTCTCATTTTTATTTTAGATAGGCCCGCGCTTGACCATTATCTCACATGATGGTAAGCGATTAAGTGTTATGGTCAACGTTTTTCTTGTTTACATATTTTTAGTTCGCTTCTTAAGAAGTCGGGTTTTTTTATTTTATTAACTTTTGTTTTGACATTTTACCAATCGCTATCGCGACACCTTCGATGGTAGAATGTCAATTGTCTATAGCCTCAGAAACCCTCTAATATATATTCCTGATTTAAAATTTTCCGTTAATGGTTAGGTATAAAGAGTGAACCAAGCAAGCTACAGTAAGTCATGTTATCGCAACAGATCGATGATCTCGGTGGCGATCACGATGTTATAATTAATGTATCCCAATGTTGTTTCTAACTGTTACGCTATAAAACCGCCAGGAAACAACGTTATAGCGAATGTTCTTATTTTTGTGTCGGTTATGTTGGTATAACTATAAGAAGTGAAGAGGGCAGTGGTGGCCCAGTGGTAACGGCCCCGACTTACGTGTCGTAGGTTTGAACCCAGGCAGGCGCTCTAAAAGAGGTGAAGGAAAACATCGTGAGGAAACCGGCATGCCCTAGAACCAAAAATCCGAAGACGTGACACAACCCGCACTGGGCCTGCGTGGTGGATTAAGGCCCATCCCCTCTCACAGAGAGGAATCCTGTGTCCCAGCAGTGGACACATTTAAAGGCTAATGATGAAGTATGAGAAGTGGCGGTAAAGGTATGATAGATGAGTAAACCACACATTCCGCCGTAAAATAAAAATTTTGTCAAAAATAATGACAATGTGCAATGTGTGTAATTGTCTCTAGAGTGTATAGTAGGTATCTGAAAGTAGCTGTTTTCAGAATAGAATAACAGCACAGAATAAATAATAGGTTAAAGGTAGTTCTGTCTCCAAAAAATCATCGTACAATTGTGTGTTTCTCGTGGAAACGAAAGCAAAATTGCAATATTTATCTTGTTTAAAGTATCTAGAATAGTAATATAGCTTTAATTACTAAATCAAAATATAAATAGTATAAAGATCAGAATTACATAAAAGATTTGTTCAATACTTTTTCGCAAATCATTTACAATAAATAGAACAGAGAAATTTATTATTATTCATAACTATATAAACCAGTATTCATTATGTGCTAATGAAGTAATTAAATGTTACGTAAGAGGATCATTATCCGCACATTATGATATTCCGATGTATTATTATAATTAACAAGCTATGTATCAGTAAGTAGATAGACTATGCATTGTATAAAATTATAATTAATCTGTCAAGATAACCATATCTCTGCAGATTACTGGGCTATGTTTGCACAATTGGTGCATGGAAACATATCTACTGCAATATGAAATATGGGTTAATTTATGGACAGCTTCCATAAATTAACCCATAACCAAAACATAACCAATAAATTAACCCATAACCAAAACCCGAATCTCTTCAAAGTTAGAGTAAACAGGCTCCTTCTAGGTAAGCTCACTCCATCGTCGACTCTGTCTCTGTCACCTATCACTTAGACTAGAGTCAAGAGCAAACCCATCTCAAAAAAAAAAAAAAACTTCATTGGTTTCAAATATCGAAGATTTTAATCATCATCATCAGCCTTTTTAAAGTTCCCACTGCTGGGACACAGGCCTCCTCTCTGTGAGAAGGAATGGGCCGTAATCCACTACGCGCGCCCAATGCGGGTTGATGGATATCACATATCTTCAAATTTTTGTTTCATCACGATGTTTTCCTTCACCGTTTTGAGAGCAGTGGTGGAGAAATAATTGACACAAAGTAAAGCGCCTGCCTGGGTTTGAACCTACGACCTACAACTCATAAATCGCGGCCGATATAACTAGGCCATCACTGCACTCCGATTACTCACTTAAGGTTTTAAATATTTAGGAATAAATTTACTAAAGAAAACTAAACAAAGTACTGCCGCTTTTGTAGGTACCGGTTCAACATGGTCTATTTTGAGGTTATTGAATCTTAGAACAATTGAATAATATGAAATTTTTGCAGCATCTTAAGTCCATGTGTATTTATTTTTATAATATTTTTTAAAGTAGGCCGCATAAAACTTGGCGGAAAACGGATGAAGTTTGCAAAAATCCGCTGGACGCAGGATCGGAGGAGTCACAACAACTCATTGTGACTTGAAAAGTAAGTCCTGGAAGTCTATAGTCTGCAATGATATTGAGGCCGCAAATCGGTGAACGTAAGGTAACGACTAGAAACGGAGATCCCTACTTTAGGCTAAGTGGGACGACGATCAACGCAAGGTGGCTGGTAGCAGCTAGGCAAGGTATAAATATTTGAAAATATTAACTCTGTATATTTTCCTTACACTAATAGTTCAGTAAATATCTCTTAAATTATTCAACCGATTTTCACAATTCAAACAGATATATTAGTTTTACGCCTAATCTTTCATTAAAAACTAAAATAATTAAAATATATGCATAAACAAAAAATCATGTTTTCAAGTTACGTAATTATACAATTATGTTAAATTTGCTCGAAAAGTTCCTTCACAAATTTACTTTACTTAGTTTTTAATTATCAAATCAAGAAACTAAAAAGAATCTAATACCAAATTAGAACAAGATAACAACAACATTAACACATTCTAACTGGAATCTAGTTAGACATAGAACATTTCTAAAAATTTTGGTACAGATTGCTAGGTACTTGGGTATTGTGCGAATCACAAAAGAGAGATCAAAATTACCATTGGAGATTTTTTTTTGTAGTATTAGTACCTACAAAATGGTACGAAGCAAACACCGATAACTTATAAGGATCGATATTTTTGATATATTCATTAATATATCGGCGATAATAACAAGATTTAATCGGTTAAAAGTCAAAACATTGTATGAGCTGTGTGCTACAAGGAGTAGAAATGAATATCCTGACGTCACACGGGCTCGGATTTGTTCGTGATCTATCGGCGTGTTTTCGGTAATGACTTTAAAAAAAAAACTTTGTAATTGTAATTTAAAAAAATCTAAACATTTTATATTAAATCTTACATATGATCTTTTTATTTATTACAAATAAAAAAGTTGGTTCAACAACGCAATTACGAACACATAACATGAAACATAGGTTAGGCAGTGGTGTAATTCGGGGAGTATGCGATGGAATTTCATGAACATTTGGGCGCACGGTTGGCGCAGTGGTTGAGTGATTGACTGCTGCGCTGCGTGTCGCGGGTTCGATTCCCGCACGGAACAATTATTTGTATGACCTACAGATAGTTGTTCGGGCTCTGGGTGTTTGTGTGTGTGAGTTTCTATGTTTGTAAACGCACCCACGATACAGGAAGAAATTCCTAGTGTGAGGCAAGATTTAAAAAAAAAAAAAAAAAAAAAAAAAAAAAAAATATAACTAATTCCTCCTAGCCCGTTACATCATCGGACTGCAAGACGTACGGCGTTGCGTCATCGGTACATGGTGGACATCCCACCTATACGCACCAAACGTTTTGGGAATACTTTTATTATGCGAACAGATAAAGAGTGGAATGTCCTGCCGGAGTCGGTATTTCCTGACAGCTACAACCTGGGAGTCTTTAAGTCAAGAGTGAATAGGTTTTTTCTAGGCAAGCGTGCTACATCGTCGACCACATCATCGCTTACCATCAGGTGAGATAGTGGACAAGCGCGAGACTGTCAATAAAAATAAAAATATAAAAAGACTACCAATAGTTTCCATTGTTCATGTCATTACAACTATAAACTGTCTAGCTAATTATACCTAATTATTTTTTCCAATCTAAAACAAATCGATTTGTTCCAACATTGACATTGGAAGGGAACCCGGAAACCGTACAATTATCTCTACCGTGAACGATTTCAATAATTAGCATAATCGCTAGAGAGGCGATCGTTCTACTCGGATTAAGTTTTTTTTTATAGAAATCTCGACTTACCGGCTTGGCAGGGGAAATTCCGATTGGCCACTAAAATTGATAATGAATGAAAAAGTACTGGTTGAGTACTGCTGATTTGTTTTCTTAGAACCAGCAAACGTTCAAATGAGATTAATTTTGTTTCGCAGAAATGTGGTCGATAGAAAACAAATTGAATATCTCCATTTCCGTTCCTAAATTACGCTGGGCTGATAAAATGTTTTGATTTACTTAAAAAAAAAAACAAGGCCAGTTGCCCCATAAAAAAATATTTTTATAAACTCAAGAGATAACCATTACTAGATGGTCAAGAAACCACGTCCCTTTACACTCTTATAACTGGCCAGTAACTTTGATGTCAATTTCTTTTCAAAATTAAGTTACGTTATCATGTTTTCATCCTTTTACCGCGAATATGATAACTGCAGAACTTTGATCGTTCAATACGAGTCCATCTTGATGAAATCTACCATTCAGTTCCAACTCGACCCATAAAGTAAAACAAAGTTAATCAACACTGAAAATCATCAAAGTCTGTTAAACCCCTTTTAAAAGCATGTACTGCAAAATTTAACTTGAACGTCAACGCCAATTAGTCTGGCTACCTCCTTTGATGTGAGAGATATAATGGAACGCTTGGTGAAATCCTGTAAAGGGTACCAAGATAAGATTTTTTCCTTGGCAAACTTTTTTTACAATATTTTCTTAAAGTTGCCAAGTTTAAACCGAGTTGGGAGATATTGTCATACTTTTGTTATTAGATGTCGTTAAGATACTCATATTTGCATGTAAAATGTTTTAATTTACAAATTTCTATTTATGGAAATTTTCATGCTTTAAATTTCAGAATTTGAAGAATAGCTGAACCTACATTATTAAAAAAGTTTCCTTTTATATATGAAACGAATTTGAACAGATTTTATTAATGAGAATTTCATGGAAACCAAACCAAACCATTTTCTAAAACGTTTAATTACGTGAGATGAGAGAGTAAAAATACAGAAACATGTTCTGTGAAAAATTTCTACTGAAATTTTTATTTTTGATTGCTTTTCAAAAATAGTTCGGGAACTTTCAGAAAAACCACTTTTTTCCAAATCCACGGATTTATTTCGAGACACGTGCAAGTCTAAAGACGAAACACAATATTAAAGTGAATAACGGCCGGTGTCTGTATATTTTTTTTTTAAAGAAATTTGTTTTTTGATTGATTTCTATTATATTGTAATAATTGGACTGAATCATTACTTCTAATATCTTTTTTTTTTGCCCTGTCGCATTGGTTAACCGTATTGCTATCATTCAGCCAATCTTATCAATTGACTTACATTTAATTTGTGACGGGTCGATATTTTTCTATTACGGACAGGCATACAGGCTTCATTCAACCAATCACAGTAGCTAACGCGCTTTGATAATTTGATACAATAATTTTTGGTTCAAAAAACACGGCCTAAATGTTGGCCTGTAGACCATCATATTTGTGTCATATTCATTCCACACTAAAATAAAACCGGCCAAGTGCGAGTCGGACTCACGCACGAAGGGTTCCGTACCTACCATTATCTCGCTCTCTAAATTGTATGAGCGCTCATACATCTCTAGAGAACTATATTAATATGTATGGGGACATCCTTTAATATTCAACTTTTTTTAATGTTTTGGTTTTTTTTTGTGCTGTAGGACCATACTTTTTTCCAAATTTCGTGATTCTAGGTCAACGGGAACTACCATATAGGTTTTAGACCCAACACCTATAGGGTACTTCCGGTTGACCTAGAATTGTCAATTTTTGGTAAAAGCAAGGTCTTGCAGCACAACTAAAGGGAATATTCCGAAAAGTAAAAAAAAAAATGAAAATGAAGGTAAATTTTGGAACTTACAAGTTTTCGCAAAAATCTAAATTTGCCCATATCTTTTTATCGTGTTGACTCAGGACCTTGATTTTACACCTAATAGGGACTATAGACCTCATTATCTGGTATAAATTTCAACTTGCTAGGACAAGAGTGTGATCTTATAATGTTTTTTTTTACCTTTTGAGGTACGGAACCCTAAAAAAACAAAACTAAGGCCAAAAATCTCTATCTCCCATGTTCCACCCTACAATGTCATTACATAACATCAGAGCATGATATATGCCCCAAAATCCCTTTATAACGTATACCGCAGCAGTTTTTCATCGCAGTAGCCAGGAGCGATACCCAGTGATTTATGTTCCATGTTGGGTAGCCCTTGCCACTCTCACCTGGCTTCAAGCTGTCTCTAAGATGTATGGGTTGACCTTGGATGGAAATGTACCAGGTTTTTTCCTGTTATGATTTGTAGTTGGCTAATGAAGAATTATCTTGATGGGTAGTATTTCTTTGTAAGTTATGGGAGCGTGTCTGACTGTGGATTCAGATAAATGGTTATAGTATCGGAAATAAAATTGGCTTGTGCAGAACTACGTTGCTCGGTATTTTGTGATTACATAATTATTTTGTCAATTTGCTATGTAAATAATAATTTATAATTATAATAACACAGACTGGTAGTAAACTAGTGACCCACTGCAGGGCATAGGGCCCATGCTTAGGGCGGGTTGAAAGAAAGAAAGAAAAAGTGTTTAATTGCCACAAAACGACAATAATATAAAAACATGCTTATGCTAAACCCTTAACAATAGTGTGGTTGGCGATTTCAGACTAATATTAACAGTAAGTCCAGGTTTCCTTACGAAGTATCCTTCACTGTTGTAAGCGATGTCCATGATAAGAAAATAAATATGAATTTGAAAAAATCACTTTAGTACTTGCTCATTTGAACCCATCATGACCTGAAACCCCACGACATTTTTCATCTAATTTAATTATGTAATATAATTTATAACACATTTGCACGTAAAGGGTTTCTTATTTCACCAATTTTAATATCGTAATGTATCTCATTACGTACTTGTGCGTTATTGTAATCTAAAACGCACGGTTTATCAAGATGCTCCGTCTAAAACGAACGGTACTTTTTTAAATCTTATCAAAGTGTTTTTATGTCAGAAAAGTGGTTTACATTTTATGAATAAAATTAACTTTGGGAGATAAAATATAATAAATAAACATTAAATTCTTTAATTTAATTGATTTTGACCATAAATACAACCATTTATCTGTAACAAAACACAAAATATTAATTTACTTTATTAGTGTCTGATATGCTATATATCGTGCCTTAACCCTTAAAAAAACCGCTGATGCGCGCGCATCGCTAATTTGTGAAAAAGTAATAATTCTTGAAGTACGTAAGTAAGTAAGATTTATTTTAAGAATGTCAGAGTTTTATTATTTCCTAGTAAATATGTTATAAAACGTCGTATGACATACGTGCGCTTTGATAATTACAGCCTCTGCTTTCTTGTAGCTTGTAGCAATATCGCCTCGGTTGTAATTTTCAACTTACCGCACTTATATCATAATGTACTATTATTTGAATATTTTAAAAGGACCCATCAAACTCAAAAAACAAGTACCTACTTGTATGCCGGATATAGTAGATTATAATGAAAATTAATTATGTAAAACTTCTGTTACATTATTCTAGTTCGTTGGTTCGTAATAATGAATATTCTAGTTCGTTGAGGTGGTAAAATAAGGCCCTGTTACAGACCCAATACTTGTTCTTGCACCTAATAATTTACATAGTATAAAATACTTAATTAACAATTACTACCTATATATACACTTAAATATATGTCGCCACGTAGGCGTGAATTTGCTAATTCATTATCCTAATTAATCATTTTAATTGTCAATTAACACAAACTCGTTAATCCTGTTCTCACTGGGATACTAGAACTATTTCAATGTCTATTTAAGTTGGGTTTTGGGTTCAGCGCCATCTATTGGCTTATTGTGGAACCAGTTATTGATCTGTTTGAATGAAGATCTCTTGATAAGCTAATTTCAATGTTTAATTAATACGAGATGTTTAAATAAAAAGGGAACCCTTATTGTAGGACTTTTAGATTTGTTCTCATTTCAACTGTTGCACATTTGACGAAGTAAATGTGTTTGATTATGACCGAATGCTATTCTTATTACGCAATGTTGTCAACAATGGCGGATGTTATAATTTTAATGACCAATAACTAGATTAAATATTTGAATACGAGAAGTTAACAAATTTGAATAAATGATTAAATGCTAAAAAGTCATAAGACTATTTTACACAGCTATGTAATAATGAGAAACCTTCTGATTAGTAAGATTGTCCGATCACCGGAAACTTTGTATTTGTGAGTATTGTGGTTGTTTTATGTTAAAATAATTAACTGAGCAGCATTTTAGTATTGTTTGCTAGCTTTATTCAACTATCCAAGTAATTAGTGTCTAAACAAAAACAATGTAGAAGTTCCGCCCACTTAGACAGAATGCGCATCGCGCGTAGGTACTTTGTGTGTAGAATAATAACTGTTTAATAAATCTTGGTTAATTAGATGTTTGTATACCTAATAAACATGTAACGCTAATTGTCATAAAGTGATTGTGTAAACTATAAAAAGATCTCAGACCAACAAAAAAAGATAGACGTAGCGTCGCGAACATCAAAAGTGAAGCCACATTTTTATCTATGTGTGTTTGGAAGGGTTGCCATTTGTTGATTTTTCCCCTATAAAATGGGTAATAATATTATTGTGTGGGTAGGATAATATTGTTCGAGTAAGATATTGTTGAGTATGGTATTGAACCTCAAAAGTAAACGATTAAGGTACATTATTAATTATAACTCACGAAAAAGAAATATTTTTTTTGTTACATCGCAAAATCTATTTAAAAATAAACAATTAGAAAGTGGCTTTACATGCTTATGATTTGGAGATCACCTTTTATGCAATCCTTGCTTGTGTTAGGAGACTTCACTCTTCCGCTTAGCAATATCCATTAATTTGCAATTTAATGCAAAAAAAATACAAATATAAATAGATAAGTTTTAAATAATAGAAAAAGCAAACTTTATGTGAACGAGCGTTATACAGAGACAAAAAATGCGCGTATTTGTATGATGAAATTGGAAAAATACTGCATATGTTTAATCATTGTGTTCAAAAAATCTATTTTTTTTTTATTGTACATACCTTTTTAGGATATCCGTTTTTGGTCACACGTCGAAGTCCACGATTAGTTGTGTAGAGGTCGTTATTATCAAAATGATCGGAACAAACCACGCTGGTTTTCGATGGCAGCCATTCTGGATCATTCCGACTATTTCTTATAGCTACTATCCATTTTCTTTTTGTTTCATTATTATTTGGAAATTTAAAATATTAAAATAACATAAAAAAAGAAAACAGGAATATAACTCGAAGTAAGAAATCATATTAAATTTGTTTAATCGAATGGGGTAATTTGAAATCATATTATGGCAACCCACGCACTTTATGTCACTGATTTCGTTCGTTGAGGTTTTTTGTTCCAAGGAACCTAAAATTCATAGTATATTTAATAAATAAACGATGTTATTTTAAGTACTTACATGTGAAATGTGATTCCGTGAGACTTTTTATGTGCTTTGCTATTGTTTTTACAAGTTTTCACTACACAGGAAGGCATATATATGTTAACTAGACGACGACTCGTAACGTACTAAGAGCGATGAGCATAGTTTTAGTGCAGGTGTGTGCGTGAGAGTGTATATTTACTTGGAGGAGCATAGTTTTGTGGCTTCACTTATGATGTTCGCGACGTTACGTCTATCTTTTTTTGTTGGTCTGAGAAAAAGATTTAAAAGAGTATCCTAGCGTTTCTTGCTGGGTCTTCTCTAGCGATCGACAAGAGATTGCGACCCAGCGAGCCACACCTTCAAGTTCGAATGAAAACTCAAAGTGCCTGTAACTAAGTCAAATAAATACTTTCGAGTTTCAATCTAGTGATTTGTGTTATCTAAAATCACCCGTTCCTATCAAGAATGAAGGAATTGCCTCTAAGGATTGGAGTTGATTATGGTGGTCCTATAATTCATAGATACCTCGACGTGACATATATGGGTAGGGCTCAAACAAAATGTTACTTTAAAAAAAAAATCGCGGTCACCTGTTTGCTCCTAAATTTTAGTATATTATGGTAATTTCTATCAAAGAATTTTATTTGTTGCATTAAAATAAATACATCAAAATTGATTTTTGCAAAGAAAATAAACAAAATCTTCAATTTACACAATACGTTAATTAAGCTCATAAAACTTTTAATAATTTATTTGCTCCATACAAAACATAAATGTCCCAGCGCAGTCCGTCGATAAGGTTTTAATTTTTATTTTTTATTACGCTGTTAATTTCATTTCTTTTTGTCTTCATTGTTAGTATGGGAGTTAATTCAAAGAACTTTGTCCGTAAATCTCGCAAAAAATTATAATTGCTTACAAAACAACAAATAAAAAAAAGTCACATAAAATCTTCTAGTGTGTTACAAGTAATGTGTTACACGGTAGCTTTCGTAGTTTAGTGATAACCACACTAGAACATATTTTGTAGGGTGGCAACACCGTATACCAACAGCTGTCATGTGTCAATTTAATGTCAACCATTTTAGTCTTGTAACAAAAGTGAAATGATTTGGTGTAGTGTTTTTTCCCTCCAAAAAAATGGTTATTAAACACAGAATTAGCAAGATAAGTGTTTGTCTTTCGTTATATTGAAGTATAGATACTAAATAAACACCTTTTTGTGTCGTATATTATGGCTTTCTTTCCAATATTTCTTTGAATTTGCGGCTGCTATATCAAAATCAAAAAAAAAATCAAAATCAAAATTTCTTTATTCAATTAGGCCATTAAGCGGTACTTTCGAACGTCAAAAATAAAAATTTAATGTAATAATAATTGATTCTACCGTCCATTCGGAAATGTAGCTTGTTATGGAGAAGAACGGACAAGAAACTCCAAACTTACTCTTTTAAAAAAACATAAATGTGTTTTACAAGTATTTGGTTACAATAATCTTGTAGGAAAAATACATATATGTGAGAACGATGTAAAAAAAAAAAAAACGCACTTAAAAGCGTCTAGAGTAAAACAAACAATTAAAAATACAATAAATAGGTAATTAAAAACATGCGGAGGCAGCTAAGATATGACCAATCCCATAGTATAGTCAAGTTCCATATAGTCAAGTTAACACTAGAATTTTCTCGTGTGTTCGCTCTGGTGTGTTATGTTGTGTTACGTAATGTGTTACGTAACACACTCAACAATCAATATAACTTAGGGAAATATAATATTGATGATTTATACGATTTATCATCATTACTCTTAAATGTGGTAAGATTTTTTAGTAAATGTTGATACAATGTAATCCTGCTTTTACAGGGTTCCAGCGTGTTACAAAATTTCCAGTGTGTTGCATTTTAAATTGTGTGTTACGTTTTCTAGTGCGTTATAGTTCAAATTTTGTGAGCCCCACCCATATAATATACTAGAGGACGCCTCGCGGTTTCACCCACGTAGTTCCCGTTCTCATGGGAATACAGGGATAAAAAGTAGCCTATGTCACCCGGGGATAGAGTAGCTTCCCAAAGGTGAAAGAATTTTTGAAATCGGTCCAGTAGTTTTGGAGCCTATTCGGTACAAACAAACAAAAAAATCTTTCCTCTTTATAATATTGGTATAGATTTATACTTGGGTTAAATCTTTACTACGGTTCTGGTGTGGCATTTAATATAAGGTCGACCCTGCGGGTCCAATGCTTGACATTTAAATAGATTCGATTAACGAAATAAATGCTTGGAGAGTTTCAATAAAACCCTTCCCACACACAATTACTGATTTCATCATTTCCCTTTTACAAGCATCCCGCTTAAAAGGGTATAAAAATACCCGAAAATCACTATGGTAAAAATCTTTCCATTCATGACACTCATACAAACATATTCCATTTATTTTTTTCTGTAACCTCTCTTTTCTCGTCTTTTCTCCGTGTTTCTCATTTTCCCTCGTCACGTTTCGAAGTCATAGCCCGTGACTTCGCATTCGGTTAAGGTAACAACATACAAAGCGAACCTTTCCAACCCTTTATTATGAATTCTCGATGGCTATTTTTGTAAACGTTTGTTATGGCGATATTTTAAAGGATTCGGCTTTTTTTACACCGTTATGTAATTTTCTAAATAATTTGTTAAAGATGCTGATGACTGCCTAGTCTTTTTCCATCTACATATGTGAGGATCGGCTTCCAATCTAACTGGATTAAACAGAAGGTTAGCATTTGCCTTCTACAAACCACAGCTATTGGGTAACACGTGCAATTGGAACTTCGATCAATAATACACTAGATACACAATCCCATACAAAGTTCTTTTTATAACTGTCGGCAATCTAGCTAAAATAAAAATACATTAATGCAAATTCAACCTTAATTGCAATGCTTAAAGGTGCATTCACAAAGCTAGGTACAAACAGCAAAAAAATATTACGACCTTTCTTCGCTGCTCAACATATATCAAAACAAATTTAATCTCACATGCATGTTTTAAAGTCTAAATTACAAATTGACATTCCCTGTTCCAGAGCAGTCGATGTTTGTTACAATAGTTGTCGCGTTGTCGTTGCAAATATTGGTCAAACAATCATAAATTTTGGTAATTGATTCATGAATTCGGTTTTTACTTTATTAAAAACACTTAATGATATAAACTTAACGAAAAATATATTCCTGCCAAAATCTCGGTATTACGGTGATTATCTAAACAATTATTGAACGCACACTGCGGCATTTTGACGTATTAATGTTGGCTATGATTGGACCATACTAATTTGAAATAAGATCACAACCGTATTTGTTATCTTATTGGTCGGCCTGTTTTTGAATCGCTTACCGAGCATCTAGTGTTTTGTTGATCGAAACCTTGGAAAAACTGAATATCTTCACATGCTGACTTCTGACTACCCGTAATGACCGTCGGACGTACCTACAAATGACAGAATTCCCTTAATGTTTCTGGCTTTTCTTATAAATTGCAACATGACCCATCATTAAATGTTTTACCTCCAACTAACGCTAACACTTGTGAACATTCTTTGAATAATATTTTATCGAAACAGAAGCATAAAATGTTCGATATTGCATAGGTACATGATGACACTACAGTGCGAATTGAGCCATTGTATTCCATTTTACATTGAAAAGTCTCGATACAGGAAAATAAGATCACGGATACCTTCACATTTCTCAAGAGTATTTTATGCAAAGGAATATGACAATGTGATATTTTGTGCATAACAGAACAGTGATTTTAAAATTTATGTGAAATTTTATGCTTTATATTAGTAGATAATTATTTTTCTCTTTTTCATTGTTCCCTCAATAAGTTGAATAATTTTTAGACTCTAAGGCGTACGTTAGGATAAAAAGAAAAAAACCCATTTTGTCTAAAGAAACCAATGGAGATTTAACCTTAGTTGAGTTAACTACGGATCAAAAAAGTGGACCTTAGTGGCGCCTGAACAACTAGCCGGTGACGCTATGTGACTTCCGCCTAAAAGTTTATGTTGTGTTTGACAGTATAAATTCATTCATATCGATTACGGTAATATTATTTCACATTTTTTGTTTGTTTTTTTTTATACTAATAGGCTTGCGCTCAAGCGCCAACCACTCAACCAACAGCGTAGAGCGTCGTCCGCGTTGGTACTCCACTTTTAACCACTTTCTCACTTGATACTAAGCGATGATGTGGTCGACGATGCAGCACGCTTACCTAGAATAAACCTATTCACTCTTGACTAAAAGACTCCCAGGTTGTAGCTATCAGCAAATACAGACATAACTGTAATTCTCTACCGGAAAATCAATCATTCGGAATATAATGTTGTTAGTACGCGAATAGACAGTACACTGTGTAACATTTTATTTACCTCCCGGATAGGCCCTTGGTAAAACAGAGCAATATTTATGTTACACTACGGTGCAATTGAGGCCATTTTCGCTAAAAGAGGAAATTGCCTCCACTGAGTGGTTTCATTTGGGAAACGTCAAACGGCTTTTAGATATTTTTTGAGTTACAAAACTGGAATACTTTGCATTGCAAATGGACGATTTCAATAGTCACCGTTAGTGTTACTTCATAGATTGTGTTCGTTCAAAAATAGTTATGATTTCCATATTTTATATGGAAACCACAAAAACCTTTAGGAGCGTAAATGGTTTAGAAAATAAAAGCTTTTTCCGATATGCTTTTCAAATAATTGAAGTTATTCGTTTCTGGTTAATAAATTTTCACAGTTTTAAATAGCAAAGCATCTGATACTTTCAGTTTCATACCATCATCATCAGCCTATAGCAGTCCACTGTTGGACATCTTCTTCTTCTTTTTCGGGCACTCTTGGCAGAGTGGTCGTGGTCATGTGTGGGTCCCGATGCAAGATAGCTCTTGGCAGGCGTCGCCATTCGGTTCTATTGGACGCAATGTGGGAACAGTCGGTCATCGTAGCTTTGGTGATGTTTTTAATAAGATCTGCCCATCTGGTTGAAGAGGGACCCCGGGATCTATTGCCCTCCATTTTGCCTTGGATTACAAGACGCTCTATTGAGTCTTCATTTCGAGTTACATGCCCAAAGAACTTTGGTATTCGTAATTGAACAGTCGACGATAATCTCTCTTTGATGTGAAGTTCTTTTAGGATCGATACATTGGTGCCGTAAGCAGTCCACGGAATCCGCAGCAGACGTCTCCAGCACCACATCTCCAGTGCATCGATTTTCCTCCTTTCCTTCAGCCTCAATGCCCATGTCTCAGCTCCGTGGAGAAAGATTGGAACTGGACTGGACTGGACTGTTGGACATAGGCCTCTCCAATTGCACGTAATTTGTATTGATTTTCGGCAATTCACATCCAGTTGCCACCCTGCGAAGATTGTCGCTCCACCTAGCCTGAGGGCGTCCTACCTTACATTTACCAGTTCGCGGTCTCCACTCAAGAAATGAAGAGAAGAGATGAAGTGAAGAGACTAAAACATAATACTATTTTTTAATATTTAATTATCCTACCATACCCTACCCTACCTACCTACATATGCACCTACCCAACCTAACCCAACCCTTCTACTCACTTATCCTACCTACCTACCTATCCACCTCCCCTCCCTTGTAAAGATTTAAGTTTTCTTTGTGTTTATCTTTTTTACCCGACTGCCGAAGGAGGGTAATGTGTTTATCAGTCTATGTATGTATGTTTGTTCCTATGTGGCTTTCTAGAGACCAACGCGTTGTCAGATTTTGATGGTTCTTACGTCAATCGATTCGTCTTAACCCTGCGAGTGTCACTGGCTATATTAAAATTAGAAAAAGGCGGATTTTGCGCGCCATATTGTGAGGGCCAAATTTCTTTTTTCTTTCAAACCCATCCTGTGGGGTATCAAAATAAAGGGTTTCGAGAGGTGATTGCAAAAATATACAATACTTCTATGTTTAAATGTATCTAATTAAAAAAAAATATCATGCTGGGCAGTCGAAGGATACATCTGGCTTTGGTCAGCCAGCTCGCGAACATGTGTCCTCCGACTGCACAGCATGATTTTCTCCATGTTTACGTCTTTTTAGTTTGCTTTTCAAGCAGTCGGGTTTTTTGTTTTTTTTATATTGTATGCTCTAGGGGCTTGTGACAAATAAATGTATTTTCTTTCTTTCTTTCTTTTCCTAACCTTCCTACCAGGCTACCGTTAGTGTATACTAACGGTAGCCTGGTAGGAAGATATATATATAACAATATATATATATATATATATTGTGCCCGTTCAAAAATAGTTTGGATTTCCATATTTTATATGGAAATCACGGAAACCTTTAAGAGCGTAAATAGTTTAGGAAATTGGAACAACTTTTAGGGACTATCCCTGATATATCTACTTGTGCGAGAATATCTGCAGTTCTCTAGATATTGCCAAAAACCTGCGATCATTTTTCAGGACCCTATTTTTTTATTCGCTATGAATTTTCAAACATCTATACCACAAAAGCACAATTGCATACCGAAGCTTAAACCAGGATCAAACAAAAGAGATACCCTAGCCGCTCGACTGCGCAGTCATTCACAGAATTAACTACAGTTCATACCAAAGAGAATACCTGCTTTGTCACTGACAACCAGTGACAGTGACATCATCAGATCGTTTAGCCGGTTGACGTGATGGCGGACGGCAAAGGGCTGGGTAATGATAGTGACTTGTGGATTACACAGGTACCTATGCAGAGCCATAGAGATAACAAAACATCTAATAAAAATCATAAGTATTTTTTTCTAATAAGGCTAAGTATTAATACTTTTTGAACATATATTGACCTAAAGACAATCCTCCAAAACGCCCATCCACCACTCCTAGTTTGTAGTGTTAGGCAAACAAAATTTACCAGCAACACATTTGAATGAAATCTGTAGGTAATCAAAATAATATGAATAAAGAAAAAAAGAAAGAAAAAGAGTTTAATTGTTACAAAACGACATACAATAAATAATTACATGCTTTATGCTAAATCCTTAACAATACTATTATTAGTAATGACTAAAGTAGCAGGTACTTAAATTAAGTTAGTAAAGACGAGAGAAAAATAAAACAATAATAACATATACTACCTAGATTTTAAATAAAACCATTGTGATTGTGGCAAAGCTTTACCCAGTATAATCCTGTGCCGTAGGGGACTCACAGCACGGCGCTGATTTTTAGTGGTCGCCTAGGACGTGACGTACGGAAACCTAATCTGTTGTGTATGTCAAAATAGATACAAAGAACATAAAATAAATACAGTAAGATAAAAATAAACTACTTAAAATTATGATGTGTATAAAACCAAAAGCACGAGTTCTTGAATTCTTGACGAAAACATAAAACTTATACCCGCAAAACACAGGCACCGTCCATGTTTTGTCTCCTATTGAATATTAGACCAGGGCTTTTCAGGCACTCAAACATTATGTTGTTGTTCTTATTAAGAAGAAATACTTTTCCTACCATACACAACGTTAATACTTCCAATTTTCCTCATGACCTCCAACCACAGCCCCCTTACAAAAAAAAATCTCTTCCCCTTCACTCGGAAACCACTGAAAGTACACAAAACTCCTTTGACTTACGTAAACTGTTCCAGATATTATCGCCTGGTAAGACAAAGTTATGACCACCGACCGTTTCGAGTTAGCGATAAAGACCTTCGAGATAATTTTCGGAGCCCGCACTGACTGTAGATAATAATAAGACAGGACAAGATGAATCAAATGGTAACAGAAATCTCACTCTTTCTAAGGCCAAGCAAATGCTTATGAAATTAGTGTTCTTATTAAACACTAGTGTAGACCAAGGAGTATTTTCAGTTCTTATGGAACGCAATAAAGTAGTTCAAATCTTTTGATTCAAGGGCCTAGCATGCGTTTTTATTCATATATTCAACGCTTGACTAAAACACTGGCAAAGCATTTTTGAAATGTTGTCCTACACAAAAGCGCGGGCTGTCACCGATGTGGTGGGCCGACAAATTTAAATCTGCGGTTGGAGGATCTGCAAATGTATGCGCCCAACTTTTATCTAACAAAGCTAAATGTAGAGAGATCGTGAGGTGGATGACAAGAATACCAGCGATCGGACGAAATTGATCGTGTACGACCTCTCTATAAAGAGCGAAACGAAGAAAAATAGATACAAAAGCATGTAGCTTAAGCTACATACCTACGGGCCTGGTTATTATATTAATATCAGCAGGGAAATATTGATGGTAAGACATATTGTCAGTGAACTCTAACAGTGCGGAAGTCAAAAATATCTTTCAGTAGAGTGAAATAACTGTATTAGCTACATTTGAGCTATATTTGGAAAAGTATTTAAAATTATCTTGTTCAGCGATCTCCTTCCTGATTAGTGAAAAGAAAGAGTGTAATATTTCTGCATTGAATGGCGTAAAAATGTTTAAAACCTTTAAAAACTTACACACTGTCAACTTCATTGACAAAATGCCTACCTTACAGTATTTTACGCCAGATTGCTGGTGTCTATAGTTGCACAATAATTCTTTCCAAACGGTTTCTATCTAACGAACTTTTAGTTTTGGTTCTCCTACGGACCAGATTCTTATGTAAAGCTATACTTTGAATAGTTTTAATAACTTGTAGTATGATTAATTTTGCCTTCTGTTCTAACTTTCTTTGTGGTCAAAAGAACTTTTTTCATCAAGCCTAGGAGGAGGGACGTCAAGAGAAAGATGTCAAAAATGAACACTCACAAAAGGGCTGTTATTGTTCGCATTAACATATTTTTGTTTGCTACGAATACTTAAGTAAGTTAAAAGTTGTTTTGTATAAATAATGTTAATGTAATGGGCCTTTTGTTCCTTAAATAAAATTGCCTTTATTGATACTATACCGTGGAATAAATTAGCAAAATAAAGAAGAGCTTCCTTTTTTAACCGACTTCCCAAAAAGGAGGAGGTCCTATTTTCGACATTATGTTTGTTTTTTTTTTGTGTATGTTCACCGATATCTCCGTCAATTGTGGACCGATTTTCAAAATTCTTTTTTTGTTTGAAATAGTATGTTCCGAAATTGGTCCCATTTTAATTTGGTCAAAATCTGATGAAGAACTTCGGAGATATACAACAGAACTCTTCAATAAATAACGGCAAATCACTCGGGATTGCTGCAATCGCATGTCTGTTTATTGTTTATACCATTTCATAACATAACATCACGCCAGTACGCTCTTAAGGGGTATGCAGATCTCTCATTTCACCGGTTATGTTCAAATTTCATAAAATCTATTCTGGCGTTATAGTTACCTTACTAACTTGCCTAGTAGGTAGGACAACTAAACAGTGAAAAATAAAAAAACTTTTTTGCAAAAAAATACTACCGACTTCCAAATACAAAACTACAAAGTGAAAAATAACTTTATTTTTTGAATTCGGTGTCCATAACGCAAAGAAATGGTACCTACGAAAGACTAACAAGTTCGTTTGAAGAAACTCCATTCGACTCGGTCACCATGACAAAGGAAAAACCCTTATATGTGTCGTCATCATCATCATCATTCATCATTTCAGCCGAAAAACGTCCACTGCTGGTCCGGCGTTGATGCATCTCGCATCCAGCGGATCCCCGCAAACTTTACCAGGTCATCGGTCCACCTGGTGGGAAGCCACCCAACACAACGTCTTCGTCGTTCACGGTCGCCACTCCAGAACTTTTCAGCCCCATCGGCCAGCCGTTTTGCGAGGAATGCCCTCGCAGAACGGATGGGTGGTGGCCCTTTGGGTGACTTTAAGCCCTCTGATGGGGCCTACTGTGATAGAGACAAAGTTTCGGTCCCGTATGTAACTAAAAAGCTCATTTATTTTCCTCACAATGGTTTTAGCTCTAATCAGTTTTTAAATGTATAAATTGACGTTGTGAGAGCTGTAGTTAAAACCTGTGTTACAGGTCACCAGAATCACTGGCAATACACACTGGACATAGACTTTAGTATTGAGACACTGCGGTAAGTTGGACGTTCCTGAACGCTGCCCAGCCGAGTCAGGTTCGACGGTTATAAGTGTGATTTTAGTTTAATGAATATAGTGTCAATCTGTGAAATAACCTGCTGTTTCCCTGTGTTGTTGACAAGTTTTGGACATTGATTGTTGCTGAGATGAGATTGCTAGATTGAATTTGAATGTTTTAAATACGAGAATTGGCCTTTAGGCCAAAAAACTTCACTAAATAATTTTCATATTTTAAATAATTTCATGGTTTGTCGCAAATTATCCAAATGAGCAAGGACCATTCCTGCGATTTCACCAAAGTCGCGGAAGACGCCAGGACCAAGGACGCACGAATTGAATGAAATGGTTCCCTATATCCAGCAATGAGTACTTACGAGCCAAAGCAATGATGTTGTAAATAAATACTCAGAAATTATAACATATTTTAGACTTATAATCAGATATTTTCAGAAAACAAATCACATTATACCATAGCTGATGCCATATTATTTGCTAATACCAAAAGAAACTTTGTTCAAACATCCTGAATACCCACTAGAGTTACCTCTCAAACACGGAATATACATTCGCTGACAAAACTTTTGATGCCACACAAAAGGGCTGTTAATGTCCATATTAGCATTTATATTCCACATTTTTACATTTTACAAATGGCAACTGAGGGGTATTTAAGCGTGGAAAAGTCAATTTATGTTTTCAACAAGTACTGTAGGTACTTTTCTCTTCTAATGATTTCCCGGGACATTTTCAGGGTCCTGTTTATTGTTTGCTTTGATGAAGTTGGTTTTTACCCGACTATGAAAGAGGGAGGGTTATGGTTTTATCTACTCTAGTTTAGTCATTTTTATCGGTGTTATCGTGTTTTTACGCGTTATGTTTGCGGAGCATCAAGCGTTTAAAAGCACTGTTAATATAACTCATTCTGTTTTTCTACTGGGCGTTTATTAAACAATACCTACACGGTTTTTATTGTAACTATAGTCGTGACGATCTAAGCAGTCGGATTTGACAGCTATAAAAATACTTGATCAAATAATAATATTAATCAAACATTTGTATTTTTTATAATCGCCTAAAGCTCGCGATTGACTACTATCTCACCTGATGGTAAGCGATGATGTGGTCGACGGTGAAGCACGCTTGCCTAGAAAAACCCATTCACTTTTGACTTAAAGACCCCTAGATTGTAGCTATTGGGCAACACAGACTTCGGCAGGGAATTCCACTCCACTGTACGCTAGGGTTATATTATCTGTGGCTGTACGCATGATAAAAGTGTCCCCAAAACGTATTGTGCGTATTGGTAGGATGTCCACCATGTATCGATGACGCATCGCCGTACGTCTGGTAGTCCGATGATGCGAACGAATGATACTCGTTGTTATAGTGTATGGGTAAAATTGTAATTAATCAGGATTACGAATTTGATTTTCAATTAGTTACATGTAAAATGAGAAATGTGATCGGACTTCTTAGATTGTGACGATTAAAGGTAAAGTCGGAGAAATTAATTGCTTACCATTTTTGAATTAAATTAAAACTACAAAAGTATGAAGCTATAACTGTCACAAAAACATAAAGTGCTTGTCGTTTTATAACCTGAAAGTGTAATTAAACTTAGAATCATTTCAAAACACGTCTACTGCAGAATATAAGCATCGCCCAAGTATCACCACATAAACCATTCTTGCAACGGGCATTCGGTGGTTGCGATACAAATCAACAGTTTTTTAGACAGTAGGTACATCTACTTTATTACGATTTTTATCATGTTTATTGCTATAACTAATTATTTTTTCAATAAGTTTCCTTGTAATGTGAAACATATTATAGCTAAAGGCATGTTCAAATAACTTGTACTTTCTGACAACATACCCCAATTAGTTTAAACCTTAGAAGTCAGGTATCGAATATTATATGTTCTAGAAGTAAGAAACTCTAGAATGAACTTGCTTGTTAGACCAATAATGTTTGGTAAATTCCGAATAATGGTAACAACTATGAATTTCTCCGTAGGTGCGTTATTGAAAAACTCGTGGCCATATAATAATCCCTTGAGTGCTAATTAGCAGATACGATATAAAAACAATTGTTTCTAGGAACCAAAGTTCTCAACAGGAACTAAAGGGGATAACAGCAGCACGTGTCGATTTTCAAGGCTTTGGTGACCCTCACCGAGGTTGTTCTGAAGATTGTTGATTTGTTGACTTGTGTTTGCCCTGGCAGTTGAGTGTGTAATTCGCTCTCAAAGGTCTCTCTGATGGTGCCACATGTGATGGATCATTCATTTCCCTTCATGATGGTTGAGCTGAGTGGTGCCAATCCATGCGTCATGTTCGTGAACGGGCGCCATCAGTTGGGATTGGTCATAACTTAGCCGCCTCGACCTGCTTTTAATTGCGTATTTATTGTATTTTTGAATTGATTTTGATTTTGATGGGTGACCCATCCATTACAAATCGAGATTGTTCCGTGCATCGGAAATAACGTTTAAGTGTTGGTCCCTGCTGTTATTTGCAGATCTTGTAGTTGTTATGGGTAGTCATAAGCCATATAATCTGACACCAGTCTTGCAAAGGAGTACTTACCTTTTAGGGGTTTTTACGCATAGCGTATGTCAGTCCCATCGTATCCTAAACAATTGCACTTTCACAAGACGTGAGTCATGAATTTTAACAAACCCTTCGCTTAGTCGTCATTTGGTTGAGATAGAATTGTGTGGAACATGCTTAGGTCAGTTCTGTTTAAATTCAGGGATATTACTAAATTATTTCTACTGGACTCATATTGGACACATTTCATCAATAAATGCTGTAGGTCCTCGACAACTCCACATTTCTCACACTTGGGTGAAGCGATTTTCTTCATCATGAAGGCAAATTTTTTGCATGGAATGGGTCCAGATCTAAGTCTAACAGCAGTAACAATCAGTTTTGTACTAATATCATTATTCATGAACCAGGGCACGCGAAGAAGAACGTTTGTTACTGAATTGTGGATGAGAATTCATGTGAATTACTGGTATACTGCTGCATTTGAATTGAATGAAAGCCCAACTCATGACCCCATTGTGAAACCCCCCGTTTCCTTGAAATTTCGCTTCCGAAGAAGCCATAGTACTTTTTGTAGGGAAGCTTACGCTCTACATCCGAACTTCATCCCGCATATTCTGTCCTAATTCAGAACATTTTGAACTCGGAATTCAAATTACTACTACGGATCACGGACACGCGTCGGAACCGAAATTTCACGGACACGGATCGGATATAGTGCGTAACCGCTCTCAAGTTATAAATCTCTCACTACCTTGCCTTTTCATAGAAATGTAGGAGTTGATATCAGTGTAACAAGATGCTATTAAATATTAGCATTTTCACATGGAGCGACTGCCTGTAAGACCTCCACAATCCAGCAACTTACTTAGTTTCAAAGTCGAAGTCAAAGATTTATTTACAGATAAATATGGTTACAAAAGTTCTTACAATGTAGTATCATACTCGTAGTAGCTTAATAAATCATAGCACAAAGACATGCAAATTTTTGGTATGCATACAATTAGGCCATTTCAATTTAAACTGAAGGAATTATTTTATAGTATTGAAGGAATTGTCAATTAACCACCTGCGTAAAGCCCTTCTGAAGGGGACCATTGGAAGTTATTTAATTTGGTAAGAAATATTTTAATAAATCTGAATACACATAGGATAACCACTTCGCCTATATAGATCTGTCTTCATTCTAGGAATAATTAATCTATTAGGATATATTCTAGTTCTGAATTTACATTTATCTCCCAGTTTTTCAAACATCTCAGTGTGAGATTTGGTAAATTTACCAGTCAATGTATGATTCCGAACATATTGTTTTAAGATAAAGCGCCTGCAAGCTGATCTAAGCAACTAAACCACTAAGGCATACTTATTATTTTTATTATCTTGTAGGTGTTTTTTTTATATTTTATAGGCTCGTGCTTGACCACTATCTCACCTGTTGGTAAGCGATGATGTGGTCTGTGTGCTGTGGTTGTGTGATATCTACTGTTTTTCAGGCTTCTCGAAAACTACCTATAAATACTTAGGTGTAGACATTTTTATGGTAGTCAAGACAAACAGTTTCATGTTATGTAAGACAGTTTATTTTGATAACCCAAAGAATGGTCACCCATCACAAACTGACCGCAGTCTGTGCTCCTTAACCTTGATTATTTCAATTCAAACGTCCTCCACGAATTTGTTTAACTTCAAACAAGAGTTAACAAAAATTCTAAAACAAAGTCCAAAATGTAACTCAATCAATGCAGGGCCCGGTAACAGAGAACAAAGTAAATGTTTACTGTAATCAGAGGCGAAAGTTGACAAACTGAGGTACACCGTACAAATAAATACAGCGGATTTAAATTAAAAAGTTTTTTTACTTTGTCAACTGGCTAACGAATTTAAACTATAAGTTAATTTTATTTTGTGACAGAGAGGGATGAACATTGTTGGTACTTGTATCTTTGTAGTAAGATGTTTCGAGTTTGAATAAAGAAGACTGGACGTTCAAAAATGAACATTAAAGTTCGGTATCGCTAGATTTTTAGGATTCTGTACCCGAAGTTTCCAAACGGAGTCCTGTTGTTGTCACTCACGTGTCTGTCGGTATGTCCATCTGTCTGTCTGTCCGTCGTCTGTCACATAGGTTTTACTGCCTAACGGTTGGAGCTACAGTCTTCAAAGTTTCACAGTACAGGCATCTTGTTCCCAAACATCTTGTCTATTCACCAACCTTGTTTGACTGATAGAGAATGCCTAAGGCATTAAGTCCGCCTTTGTACCTTTTGTGCATAAAGTCTACATATATAAATAAAAATGTGACGGAATATATGGAGATAGAAATTGATTCTTTCACTTCAAACACTACATAATATTATATTTTCATCATTTTTCTTACAGCCGTTCAAAAGTTATTGGCGTTTTACTGTTTAAAATGGGCTGTTACGGCAAGATATCGTGTTATAATTAAGCATGTGTACTACTAGATAAATTATATAAATAAAAATAGGGTAGAGGTTTTTTATTTTATTTTATTTTACTTGTCTTCTTTAGTATATAGGTAAGTTCTTTCTTGTCATTGATGCAAGGGAAAAATATAAAAAACTTTATGTAGTATAGTATTTATCAATGTCTGCGAGTGAGCTTTAAATCTTTCTTTCAACCATGTTCGATTTTTGAGTCGGCTATTTAGCGATTTTTTTTTTGTTTTTGGTTATATCCCATTATTAATTTATGTACTTAATTTCAACGTTAATGGGTCTCAAGCAAACAAATGAGTCGATTAACACATTTTATGCCCAAAGGGCTATTATTCAGTTGCAACAACACTTTAATGAGAACGCCTGACGTTTTATTTTTCTCTGTTTTAATCCATAGACTGAACATGACATGAATACTTAAAACCCAGAAAATAATACCTCTGTGAACGCGGGTACATTTCCATTAAAATAATAGGATGCCTCTTTTTTATAAATATACGTCATTTTCGCGGTCGTAATTTAAGACCTAAACAAATGACTGTTTTTAAAAGTCACCGTTGTGGTAATAGAAAACAATGCAAACAAAGCCTGTGAAATATACTTTTTTTCAGCGAGCGAGCCAAAATGTTACCCTGAAATGTCTAGGGTATTAATAAATATTTTATTTCTCGGTGTTGACAGATCTCCCTGGACATGTTTTAAAACATGACAATTTGACAAGTTGGTTTGAGCTATAGCCTAGAATACTATGTCTATCAATGGAGTCCATCGGATGAAATGATGATAATGAAGCTTCGTTCATCTTATCCGATGAATCTAGGATAGGATAGATGGACCCCTTTGCCGCACTTAGATTCTCATTTGGTCCATTGTGCGTGCAGGCCTCCTCTCTGGAAAAGGCCGTAATCCACCACGCGGGCCCAATGCAAGTTGCTAGATGCCACATGTCTTCGATTTTTTTATTCTAAGACATTCCAGTTTCCTCACGATGTTTTCCTTCACCGTTTTGAGAGTAGTGGTGATGAAAATAATTTACACAAAGTAAAGCGCCTGCCTGGGTTCGAACCCATGACCTACAGCTTGTAAGTCAATGCTCTTAAAATCTAGTGAATCTCTTTTAATATTTATAATAATACTAGCTGACCCGGCAAACTTTGTTTTGCCATAAAAACACCAAACATACATCTACCTTACCTACCCTACCCTACGCTTTCCTACCTAACCTACCCAAACTACCCTACCTTACCTACCAATCCTACCCTACCTGCCCCTACCCTTCCTACCCTACCCTACCTAACCTACCCTACCTACATACCTACCCTACTTATACAGGTAAGATACCATTTTTTTTCATAAGAACCTTCTCCTAAAAATGACAAACACAACAAAAAAAAGAATAAGCGAAATTGGTCCAGCCGTTCACGCGTGATGCCGTGACCAAGAGAAATAGGGATTCATTCTTGTATATATATATTTATTATGTTGGTTAGGAGATTTTCGTTATAATTTCTAGTGAACACTTTCACTTGTATTGACCTTTCAGGAAGAGAAGTATAGAGTACAATGCAAATATCCTACAAGTTCTGAAGTGAAACGCAACGTTACGTATTCCTATGCCATCCAAAGGGCAAGCTTGTCAACCAACTAGTGGCACTGCCACACTACTTATGTAGATTCAACTATTCAACACAAAGCTAACAACCACCCACAGTTCTCACAACGACAATGGATTAACACTTTTACCCACACATAATTTCAACAAAGACATTTTTCATACAAATGTGAGCTTCTCTTGTGTCTCAATTACGGATAATGGTTTAAATTTAGATAAAATGTTGTTCACCACAATTCTCTTGTTTCTGAATACCAAGTTTTCTATTTCAAAGACTCACTTATTTAGCATGTGGCAGCAAAATTAAGGTGAAAACCACTATTGTATTTTGATGACTGAAGTCTCACATGTCAAAAGAAAAATGGGCTCTTTTAGAGCTATTTACAGCGTATATTTCCTTTTGTGTATGTAGATAAATAAACGGGAAACCTTATTAGATATAAGGAATATTTGTGCCAACAGATTTTGGTTTTGGAATGAGGTATTTACTTTTACTTATTTATATCTGTACGTTGCCCTAGATGAAGTGACAGTTTTCACCAACACGTTAGTAGCTATAGGAAATATAGAGTCCTATGAGGTATATGGTCTACAGTGGATTTCAGTTATAGCGGAATAATGATGACCACAATTTACCAAACACACTCAGTGTCACCAACCAAGCCGATAACACTAATCATCCAATAATATTTACGTCATCCATCAAACGATGATTCTTTTTTCAAAAGATTCTTGACGTAACCGATAGCCCATCACTTCAAACCTTTCAAAAAAAGTACAGAAATATTTCTCATTCCCACCGATGAAAGCCACTTCAAACATTCTCCAAACGGAGATTTGTCAAAATATAACTCGGCGAGATGGCGGTATACATCATAGTAAACGAGAAAACTTTGATTAGGGCAAACCTTCAGAAATTCATTAGAGGCCTAGAACGAAATTACCATTCGTAAAAACTTGGTCGAGTTTGGAATATGGTATGTACGGTTGGGTTGCTAGGGTGGAATTAAGGTGGCCTTAGAGTATGTTCGATAGGCTTACCCTTACCGTTCCTTCATTTTATTACTTTTGGGAATTGTCTGTGAATGATAAATTTGTCAGATTATGATAAACTCTTGACATTTGACAGATTATGATAAACCTTTTTCTAGAGTTTCAACAAAGGCAGAGAGCTTATTACAGGGAAAAAAAATTGCCTATCCTATGGTACTAAGTGTAGTTTAATTATCAAAGAAAGAAAGATTAATATAAAATAATATTCTGCGTATTTCCAGAAATAACCTTTTACAAACATAGAAGCAAATGAAAAATATTTTTTAATCAACTTCCCAAAAAACAGGAGATTCAATGTTCGACTACTGTATGTTTTTAAATATAATGTTCGTACACTGATTTCTCCGTCAATTGTGGACCGATTTAAAAAAATATTTTTATGTTTGAAAGGATATTTTCCCGAGGTGGTCCCATATTTTTTGTACCTTTGTAAATACATCATGTATTTCTAGTTGTGTGGTATTTTTTTAAACCAACCGAATAAAAAACGTTATCGGTTAGCTGCATGTTAGCCTTGATTGATGGCCAATCAGTAGGACGTGGGCTTGTTTAGAGGCTTATTATTATTATTGATATAATATTACGTATTCAGTTTAATGAATCCTACCTTTTTAACATATTTCATCTTTAAAGTATGCAATAATGCTTGAAAAACTGGAGCCCGTATCAAGATTTTCTTCGCTACGTGGATCAAAAACCTCGCACTATGTACATTGTCAACTTTAACAACTTGTAGCAACTCTTTACTACAGAATAATGCTGCCAAAGCCACCGGAGCGACCTATAGGTACATTATTTTCCTGTCAAGATGCACACTCAAACCTGTTAATGATCAACAGTCGCTCATTAGGTCAACAAAAACATTGTTTCTTGGTCTCTTGGTTATTCTTCATTGGTCTTGTGAGGTTGTGGTGTTCTGATTTACAGATCCACATTTTTTTAACTCTATTTACAATTCATAACACTATACAAACCATACCTTCATATCTTTTGATATTTTATCAACTTTTGTAATTCATTTTTATGTTTTCTTTCTATTGTTATCATCTGAAAAGCATACTTTTAGTTATATCTGATTGTTTTAATATCTATACTTAAATTATATTCATAATTTGTAATTTTGCAATATTTTTCTACTGTGACATTTTCATCTGACATGACATCTGTATGTCTATTTTATTTTTCTTAAACCATAGACCGTAACATAGGTACCATGGACTAGACCTCTTTTAAGCTAGGTGTACACTATTATAAGGGTAGCGTAGACTGACCCCTTTGTGAACCGTTTTTATTCGTTCTGGTCTTTATTTCTTAATTCAAAATTTGAATTTGAAATGTAGATATATGACACGGAACGAGGAAAAACGGGCGTCATTTTTTAGTTTTGGATCTAGACAGAACGCCGAAAGACGGTTGATTTTCTTAAAACTACCAATTGTACGATCGTATTTGAAAACTCTTTAGATTATTATATCCGGCTTGTGTAATAATAACTCATGTGCTGAAGTTGAATATATAAATATAAAGTGTATTACTGAGTATAAATTGCTTTCCGGTGTACCTGCGTATCTACGGCGTATAACGCCACAGTCCGATTCCCCTACACATCTTGCCTATCTACCGCACGTGGTGTATGAGCTGTGGCAGACAAGCATACAGAGACGCGCGCGGCCACAGCGCCCCCGTTTCAGCACGCGCAGATTCCTGCTGCCTACTCATCCACCTACCTGCCCGATCGCCTGCTCATTTGCCTATCTCGGGCATACGACGTCATCCTGCCCGTCCTGCTGACTGGGTGCGCACGCATCAGCCGTCTCATCACACCGTGCCTCGTCTGCCTGCCCTACCTGTTGCCCGGTTAACTGCCCACGTCGTGCGAAGCCGGACCATAGTTTTTATTATCTTTATCCTTTTTAATAGTTTTAATTTATATTACCCTTTTACTCTTACTAACGTGGCTAACGTTAGTTCGACTGAGCAAAGTTTACGCTACAAGGTTTAGCAAAGATACTTAGTTTACTTAGATCAGTATACAGTTCGGTTGTTTTATTTACACCTTCAACCTAGTTATATACTTTATGACTTTAGTTCAAACAGTACTGAGTAGCTGAGTACCATATTTAACAAACCTGATCCAGCTATTATTATATACTTACACAAATATTATTATGTATTTGCATTACACCCAAACACAAAAATATACATATAATTCATCATCATCAGCCTTTTAATGTTCCCACTGGTGGGACACAGTCATCATCTCTGTGAGAGAGGGAATGGACCTTAATCCACCACGCGGGCCCAGTGTGATTTAGTGGATGTCACATGTCTTCGAATTTTTGTTTCTAGGACATGCCGGTTTCCTCACGATGTTTTCCTTCACCATTTTTAGAGCAGTGGTAATGAAATAATTTACACAAAGTAATGCGCCTGGCTGTGTTCGAACCCACGACCTACGAAACGTAAGTCGGAGCCGTTACCACTGGGCCAACACTGCACATATAATTAGTTAGGACAAACTTAGAGGCACCTGGTGTGTGTGTATGTGTAGTATAGTGAACGTGTGTGTGTTGTATGTGTGTTATTCTAACCGAATAAAGAGTTGTTTTATTTATGATGGACCTTTATCTTAATCAAGGCAATTCAATTTATTTAAGAAAGGATTTTTTGTTACTTCTTTATTTTCAACGGTCAGACAAGATATACAACCCATTTCAAAAGAAGTACAAGCACAACAAACGTAAAGAACACAGCTCTAATTCCAATGAATTTTTAACCGCGTTCCTCTTGGCCAGTTAAGCCAACGGAATAATGTCCGGACTTGGTAATTACGAACGTACACAGAAACTATTATACCAGCCTAATTGCTGGGAATAGATAAGTGGCTTTAAAATAAAGGGTAAGTTAATTAAGTATAAATTGTTAGGGGTTGTTGCTAGGTTTGTAGTGGTATTTGAGGATCTTAGTCAGAAGGGGAGCTTATAGTATTACCTTGTTTATCGAGAAGGCCTCCTTGACCTAGTAAAGGTAGCAGGTATTATTGGTTGATAGCAAGCAGCGCAGGAATGTCGAAAAAATAATAGACAAAGGCATTAAAAGTAATTGTTTGCCAAACTAGTATCATCCTTATCCTTCTATCAACAATTACGTGTATTTTTGTGTTTAAACCACGCAAAAACGGCTGATTGGAATTGAATTTTATTCTGCACACAAATAGTTCATAACCTGGATTAACACAGGATACTTTTCATTCCGATATAATATTATGTTTGTTTGAGATACTAAAACTTTTAACGCGGCCGAAGCCACTGTCGGAAGCTGGTTTTTAACCGTATGTTCTAAAATGTTTTATTTTAACCAGAAGAGACTATTGCTCTGCAAGTGTGTATATACAGAGTGATTTATATAATCACCTGGGATTTGGTTTCATGTATTTTGTATGGGGTTAACCTTCACAGAATCCAGAACATTAGCGCTCTATTAGAACTAATAATGCCATGAGAACTGCAGAATTAAGTGAAGTAGCTCCTAGTAGACGTAGAATCAAGTCTTTAACAGCATTTTAATGCTTATGTTAAGTCTTACTTTCGAGTAATTTTAAGAGTAAAAGACTCCCGTTTAATTTTTTAAAGAGATTTGTGGTAAATAAATATAACTTGAGACAAATAAAACATTTATAAACGTGGCGTTCAACCGTGTTCAATTTTGGATGTAGGTTTCTGCCATCAACAACTCTATGACAGATAACATACATTTAGAATTTTATTTCTCTTATATTTTAGCTAAATGTTGTGGCTTTCTGCTTACCCTTTCCTGAGGGCCTCGAAAAAGTGATGTTTTACCAGAAAATTGCTTAGACATAAAATAAAAATAGTATAGGATTAATATGCGCTAAATGTTACGAAGTCAACCCCAAACTTTTAGATTTTTGACAATCGCATCGCTGTCAAAATGTCCCAATAGTTTAGAACCCCCCGTTATCACTTACACAATTATGTTTAAATGAATACATTATCTCCCCTGCTTACGAGTGTTCCTTTCATAACTAAATCATGACACCATGACATAAAAATATGGCGACGATTGATTCACACAATATTAAAAATTGCCTCTCCAAAATTCAGCAACATTTTCCCTTGAAAATTGTTGCATGAATCGAAAGCAGGGTTTGAGATGACAACATTAATTTTCCGGTCCACCTATTACTTTTATTCCCTTCACACATTCGTGCAATTATGGTCTTTAGGGTTCTGGAATTATTAATCAAAGTCGTGTGAATGTTTAAGGGCTCCAGATAAAATTTTGTTGGGATCCAACGTTCGCGCTTCTAAGTCGTTTTGAGAAATGTGGAGAATTGGTGTCGACATGTGAACATCTGGGGAGAAATAAAGTATCTACGTCTTCGTGTTACGATCTCGTTAAAGGGAAACCCAGGAACTTTGTTTTCTGACGCCTTTAGGCTGGTACTAATTAGGGGTATTTCTATGTTTGTTAGGGTCAAAGCATAATCGGACAGAGTTGAAACGAAGCGACGCGTTAGTATAAAAATGTATACCTATAGATTATTGATCCCTATTTCCACCACATAATGCTTTTCTATCAAGATAAACAAAGACGCGAGCATTCGATCGAATGCTAGCGGCAAAAAAACAACTGTAAACTGCAAATCTTCTTGATTATTTTCACTTCAAACACTACATAATATTATATTTTCTTTGATTCATCATTATTCTCAAGCCAATATACCAATTCATTAGGGATCGGTGCCACATATTTTTAACCCCCCCGACGGAAAAAGAGGGGTGTTATAAGTTTGATGTGTGTGCCTGTGTGTTTGTGCATTCATGTATTTGTGTATATGTCTGTGGCCTCATAGCTCCTAAAGGGAAAGAACTGATTTTGTTTTTTTTGTTTGAAAGGAGACTTTATAGAAAGTGTTCATAGCTAAGTTTGATGAAAATCGGTTCAGCCGTTCAAAAGTTATGGGTGTTTTACTGATTGAATCGGGATATTTTCGCAAGATATAATTATCATCGTGTCATAATTACTAGTTTTCGATAGATTGACTAGATAAATTATTTAGCTTAAAAGTCATGAAATAAAATGTGTAGGTAAGTTTTTAATTATTACTTTGTTATGTTTAAGATATTATTTCTTATAATACTTTAGAATTTATTTTGTTGTATGTTGTTCTATTTTCACATTTCTTTCAGACGTTTGCAATATATTTCGAACTTTATTAGAATTTTCGACGCTAAAAATATCAGAGTACTTTATTTAATTAAGTACTTCTCAAATTAAGTATAAAGTACTCTGACATTTAAATAATGATTACAACTTAGCAAGAGGCTTATGTTTAACTTTCAATTCTATTCTCATATTGAAAAGAAAAGAAGAAAAAATATAGAAACTTATATTCTAAATATAAATGACAATAAAACTTTCTTACCTTATATTAAAACAGTGTTACCTAACATAGGCCACTAAAAAGCAATGTTGACAACCGAAAAAAAAACTAGTACTGCGCGCACTGGAAAGCAAAGGCAACATGCATACGGTAAAAATTTTCGTGGAATTTTATTTAAATTCAGAACCACTTGGATGGGGAGTCGAGATGTTAAAATTTTGACACTTGGAAACGCTAAGCCCGCGTGCATACACGGAAAATGGGACGAACGCTTTGCAAACAGAACTTTGTGGCGGCAATTTCCATGTTTTGGCAAAACATTTTTCCCTTTGTATTATTATTTGTGGGTTTTATAAAAAAATGTGCATTACTGTTAGCGCGTTGTTGTGTCCTTGTGCATGCCGTATTCAGTAGTTTATGTTTAATTTGCGAAATGAATGTGCAAAGGGTTTTAAAAACGCGCAGTATTTTCATTCATTTCATTTTTTACTGTATTTTCCAAAGTTCTACGAAAAATGCGTCAAAGGGAATTATCTAAACTAATATATTAAACAGGTAATTTGAAAGAATTGGTGGAGGTGTCGGCCCTTGATGGAAGTATCCCACCTACATTGCCATTCGGATAAAAGTTCCTCCCAGAAGTCAGTCTGTGGTTTAAATTATCTAGAGATTTTAACACGGTCACTCTGCGTTAAAAAGTCCGCGTTTATGACCTCTCCATATCGCAGCACGTCGCTGCAATGCATTATTATATGCAATGTACTATACTATTGCAAAATCGTTGTTTGTTAGTGTTTCTTTAGGGTAGATAATAAAATCTCTGGAAGTTAGTGACATGATCAATGATGCCATGGAAAAAGCAAGTCAGATTAATATTCACTTCTTCTTTCTATCCAGGTAGATGTTTCCATTTTTTTAATTTATACTTTTTCTATAACCAATGCCACAGAATAAATAATAAATACAAGCCAATACTCAGCCATCTCGATAGCCGTATATTATTCCCCTAACACCACTAAAATACAGTCGCTCACTGTACTTACCTACCTCAATTTCTTTAATGGATGTTCTCGAAAGATGCACTGGACATTATAAATGCAACAAATAATTCAGTAGAGAGCTCCTTACATCTCTAAGCGTCACTTAATCACCTCACATCTGCACTGTAGACGGAATGTGTAACTAGCAGTAGTTCAACGTTGAATAATAGTGGCGAGATGAGCGGAGCGTTGCTGAGCGGTGTCGGAGCTGAAGGATTTTACATTATTCACATTGGTACAGAAATAGATGGGTAAAAAATTGAGATTATTTTATGTGAGATGGATGAAATGAAACGTTTTGGAGATGGTTCTTGAGTACATATTCAAGTTATGCTTGTTTCAAGTATATTTTTTTCATCTTTATCTATACTCACTTAATATTATAAAGAGGAAAGATTTGTATTTTTGTATGTTACGAATAAACTTGAAAACTACTAGACCGATTTCAAAAATTCTCTCACCGTTGGGAAGCTACACTATCACCGGGTGATATAGGCTATTTTTAATCCCTGTATTCCCACGGGAGAGGGAATATTTTATGTGCGAAAGTAACTATGTCTGTTTGTTTGTTATCTTATTACCCTTTAACAGCTGAACGGGTTTAGATGATGCTCATGGGTAGGCAATGTCCTGAATAAGGATATAAGTTACTCTTAAACGTAGGAGTATGTTGCCATGAGATAATGATTCCTAGGGCGAAGTCGCTGGCAGTAGATAATTTAATAACATAAAAGAATAACTCATTTCTCGTTGTAATAAGAGTCGATGATTAATCATTCGACTTCAAAAAGTTTTTCATTACTTTAGAAATATCCTAAGACAAGCTACGCAGCGAAGTGTTTGAACTTAGTTGTAGACTATTTTCATTAAAGTCTGAAAGTGCATTGCACGAGAAAACTTGGTGTTTCAAAGCCGATCGATCTTTAGACATTCTTTAGTAAAAATGCTTTCTTTGTAATAGTATACCTTAGCTTTAATATTAACATTATAAGCGGGACATTTACCATGTTTACTGTTTGTAGCGAGTTTCCGATATTTTACTCGTTACAAACAGTAAACATGGTAAATATCCCGCTTATAATGTTAATATTAGTGTTAGTGACCATGACAGTTTAAAAACTTATACCTTAGCTTTGTTATTAAGAAAAGAAAGAAAGAAAACAAAAAAAAGCAAGCTGTCTCGCCAAAAATTCTTTCCCCTATGTTTTTAACCGTCGATATTTGAACTAGTGAACTGATGTTTCTTGTTGTTGTTTAACTCTTGTATAGTACATAAGTGTTACCTTTCGTGAACGAACCAAGTGGTTTGGGATATATTAATTTTGCCCAGACACTGTTAGAAGTTTCTTGTTGTGTTAGCAAGGCGCATACATACGTTGGTACCTATGAATACGTAGTTTGTACATTGTTAAATGCATGTGTTCGTTAATGTACTAAGAGAGTTGTTAGTGCTAGTGCTAATTTAGCTGCCGTGTACGCACTTGAAACGGTGCATACGTAACTATGTCGGATTTGAGATTGTGTGTAGCATTAGTAATTTAGTAGCTTACAGGAATACTCTCAACACAAAATTTACTGTGGATTTAATTTGTCGACCTGTAGTAGTTTAATATCTATTTCATAGAAACGGTTTTCTACAATGTAGTTAGTTTGCAAAACTTAGTCATCTATTTCAGAAGAAAGTGCTTTGAATAAAGTTACACTAGATGTCGTCGAAAGAATAGTTAACGATGACGAAGGAAAAATAAAATTAATAAAAATAGGTCGTCATGGGGACTATCAATAGAAGTCATCATCATCATCAGTCTTTTTAATGTTCCTACTGCTGGGACACAGACCTCCTCTCTGTGAAAGAGGGAATAGGCAATTATCCACCACGCGGGCCCAGTGCGGATTGGTGGATATCACATGTCTTCGATTTTTTGTTCTAGGTCATGCCGGTTTCATGATTATGTTTTCCTTCACCGTTTTGAGAGCAGTGGCGATGAAATAATTTACACAAAGTAAAGCGCCTGCCTGGCCTACCTACCACTTGTAAGTCGCGCCCGATACCAGTGGACCACCACCGCTCTCAGACAGAAGTAAAAATTTATATTTCATCACATTGGCTAATACAAACGTCATGGGCATGCTGTCCATGACGTTTATATTAGCCAGCCTAAAATAGCTATATTAGTTAAAAAAGTTTTCAATTCAAATATAATTTAATAAATACCTTTCAATACCATTGTAGAACGCAACACTTAGAAAGTGATTGCCATTTTTCTAGACTCTTTTTTTTATTTTTTTTTATTTGTGATGGGTTTGCTCTTGACTCTAGTCTAGGTCAGAGGTGACAGAGACAAAGTCGACGATGGAGTGAGCTTACCCAGAAGATGTCTGTTCACTCTAACTTTGAAGAGATTCGGGTTGTAAGCGTTCGGAAACACAGACGCAGGCAGTGAGTTCCACTCTTTTGCCGTGCGCATTATGAAGGATGTTTGGAAGCGCTTGGTGCGAATTGGTGGAATGGCAACTATGTGAGGATGGTAACTTGCAGTGCGTCTAGATGTCCGATGGTAGAAGGGGGCCGGCGGGATGAGGTCGTGGAGTTCATGAGCACACTCGCCAAAATACAGTCTGTAGAAGTCCGACAAGCAGGCAACCTTGCGGCGATATGCCAAGCTGTGAAGCTTTGCATCTACCAGTTTGACGTCGCCAATTAGTCTCTTAGCTCTGCGTTCTACCGAGTCAAGCGCGGCAAGCTGATATTTAGCTGTGCCATCCCAGAGGTGGCTGCAATACTCCATGCAGGATCGGACTTGCGCCTTGTAAAGAGTTAATAGCTGTCCAGGCATAAAGTATCGCTTCACTCTGTTTAGGACTTCAAGTTTCTTTGCCGCAATTTGGGCTTTGTACTCGATGGAGGCGCCGAAGTTGAGACTCTAATGTTAAAAACCCTTTAATTATAAAATCAAACTGAACACAAATCTCAAACCCAATCAAAAGCAGAACCACAGAAACAAGAAACACTTCACAAGTCGTATAAAGCAAAAGAATAACCCGAAAACGGTAACAAGAGCCTGTAAATAGAACGTGGGTGTACAGAATGGCCCAAAGTTAGGCCATTTAGCGAAACACGAACGAATAAGGCGTCCATCGATCGCTGTACATTTATTTGTGTTGCAGAAGTCGCGTAAATATCTTCAATGGATGTTGGAAATTGATTTTTCCTTTTAGTGTTCTGTTTGTTTTCTGTGGTTTGGGAATTGGATAGCTGGAATAGGGTTGTAGAAGTTTTTGAATTTGTTGGTTTGATGGGCGAAAAAGGAGATAAAGAATTAGGGTGATTTACGATTCTAATATTATCAGCCTTATTTACAACCAAATATATATCTAGGTATATGATTAGATTAAACACAGCGTTAGCAGGTTCTATATGCATTTATCTTCATAGAAAATTTGAATTAAACATAAACAACACCACGTCTGTATTCCTCGAAGAGTTAGGCAGATAAACACCTTCATTTCACCTCTCAATTTTAATTAAGAATCTGTTAATATCAGTACTTAAACTTATCATACGGTTAAAATGTTTTCAAGCGATGCTCAAGTCAGATATAGTGAGCGTGTAGGACTTAACTCACTAAATTTAAAATAGATTTTGTCTCTCATTTGTATTTCCATTATTCTCTTTGTCTCTCTTCTTTCTAAATTAATCCGTTACTCCCGGCAAAAACTCACATTCCACTCTGCAAAATCCTGCCTTCCATTTTTCTTACTGTATCTTGCCGTAGCTTTCCCACAATGAAATCTAGTTATTAAGCCACTCCATCAAACTTGAGTACACGATGTACTTTACCCTACATCACAACTCAATGATATCACGGCCTGACCGTTTTATCTCGACCCGCAGCTGTATTCTTTTCTTCATCAACTAGGGTCTGAGTAAGTTGGTTCTTTACAACGTGTATTGTATTCCCAACGTAGTCTTGGATAAGGGTCTTGGAAATTGTTTTACGTGTCACATTATGTAACGAACGAGACTGTTCCCTTTGAACGCGTTTTGAATTGTTAAAGTTATCGACCGATTTCTTGGGTGACGAGATTTTAATGTCACGTTCTGTTCGGAGTTTAGCGTAAGAATATAATATATTTAAATTGGGTTTTATAAATTGTGGAGCAAAATTTCGAACAGCTTTTTCCATTATTTGGGGTCGGGTCTCTTCACTTTCCTGTGTCAAGTTGTTCTGTCTTGGTTTGTCAGTTCTGGCTATTGAGCCTGCTTGAAATCTTTGTCGGACCACCAGTTTAATGGCGGGTAGCCTCTAGATCTTTGTTCGAACAGCTTTAAATATACACACTGTAATACCTAAAGAATATAATGTTTATTCTAATTTATTTGCCACATGCTGTTGCAAACCCAATTAAATTACTCATTTGAAATATAAATCATCAAAAGCAAATGAACTGAATTGTCAGCAAGCACATATACTTGCAAATCACTCTATTAAAACCATATTAACAACTACTAATTGGACATTCTACTATGGGTTTTAACAATAGGTACTATAACCGAAAATGGTTGCCATATTATAATAATGACAATAAAGGTAGTTTCAATCAACATTCCTTTAACCTCTTCATATCCTATATATTTGCAATATAGTCAGGCTACAATGCTCTAACTGTTGGGACACAGAACACAGGACTTCTTTCTGTAAAAACGAGTGGGTCGTAATCAACCAAGCGGGCCTAGTGCGGGTTTGAGGATGTCCTTCAAATTTTATTTTAGAATTGCTAGAATGTATTTATTTGTTATACTTGTGCGCTGTTCTTCAGTTCAATAGTTTATTTTTAGGATCTAGATAAGTGACATTTTATCAACAAAAGCGTCGTGGTAGCGATGGGAAAAATGTATGGGAATGTCAAGCGCTATCGAAATGTCACGTAATCAATCCCTAACATTCCAACTTTGCTAACGTTAATAAAATTAAACTTTGTGCAGATAGAGCCTCAGGACACGTCGAGCGTTATTATCTCAGCGTTTTTGTCGTGATCACCACATTTGATTATCGCGTTCTGGGAGGTGACCATAAGCTCTTAGAGCAAGGTTATTTTGAGTGTGCGTTAGGGACAGATGTATGTGACTTGCATGCATCTGTCCCTTTTTACAGTCAAACTATGATAGTTTTGACATGTCAGTGTACGGGGGCTGGAGTTGGAAATAGTATGGAAAGGTTTTAAAAAAACTCTATACCATCTACTAATATTATAAAGCTGAAGAGTGTGTTTGTTTGAACGCGCTAATCTCAGAAACTACTGGTTGGAATCGAAAAAATATTTTTGTGTTGGATAGTCCATTTATAGAGGAAGGTTATAGGCTATATAAGATTACGCTGCAACCAATAGGAGAAAAATGTTGAAAAACGGGCAAAAAAAATAATTTCCTTTTTGAGAGCTTCCGTTTCGTGCACTGCGTAAACGGTTAAAGTTACGCAAATATCATGAAAGATAGAATTGTTCCTCGTTAGAAAATCTAAAAAAAAGTCGGCAACAGCGTATGTCTATCTTTTATGATTCATTTACCTTTTTTATGGTAATCAAATTCTTAATTTGCGCGGGAGTTTTATCAAAATTTATACTAATATTATAAAGCTGAAGAGTTTATTTATTCATTTGTAGGGTAGGTAGCGTAGGCAGGTTGTGGTGGGCAGATAGATAACCAGTTGACAGGAGCGAAGCCGCGGAGGTCAGCTTGTAATCTATAAAATACTGCATATTTGACCTCTAGAAGCCTGGGTAACATGTACGTCCTGGTAAGTCTGGTATCACGTTGAAATATTGCCCCAAAACCCTTGCGATATAAATGTAAATACAGATCAATGGATGTCGTTTAATTAATTTCCCATTTTGTTGTATTTCCAGTTCAGCCATAACCTTTTAATTTGATTACCAGTGGTTTGCGGTCCCACTGTTGTGGAATTACTCGCTCTAGTGAGCGTTACGCGTGGCTCTGATTGGTTGGTTCTTTATTTTAGTTCGATTGAAGTAATTGTGGCATACTTATAATTACCTTATTTATTTTAGTTCATTATCATCATCATCATCCTTTTAATGTTCCCACTGCTAGTACAACACAGGCCTCCTCTCTGTGAGAGGGAATGTACTGTTTTCCACCACGCGGGTCCAGTGCGGGTTGGTGGATGTCACACGTGTGAATTTTTGGTTCTAGGACATACCGGTTTCCTCACAATGTTTTCCTTCACCGTTTTGAGAGCACTGGTGATGAAATAATTTACACACGTAAATCGCGGCCGTTACCACTGGGCCACCACTGCTATTTTAGTTCGATTGAAGTAATTATGGCATACTTATAATAACTTTATAGTGCTGACAATGAGATAAGACAAAAGGCGATTAAAGGAAGATGAAGAAAGGAGTATGGTAAAATTAAATACGGATGGTGTGAAACTTTATTAGGCAGGTAACCCATGCATCAGCCTTTGTGCGAAATACAGTCATATTTGAAGGATAAGGTAGAGGCTCTACACCCTAGCTTCATGAAGTCCCATGTACCTCATAACTAAGCAAGCCTATTTCCTTCAACCGGGCATACATCCAGACTCATGGCCAACGAGGCAGTATTTTTTTTATTTGTGTTTGCTCTTAACTCTAGTCTAGGTCAGAGGTGACAGATACATAGTCGACGATGGAGTAATCTTACCCAGAAGAACCCTGTTCACTCTAACTTTGAAGAGATTCGTGTTGTATGCGTTCGGAAACACAGACGCAGGCAGTGTTATGAAGGATGTTTGAAAGCGCAACTAGATGAGGATGGTAACTTGCAGTGCGTCTAGATGTCCGATGGTAGAAGGGGACAGTGGTATGAGAACATAAAGGCAGTATAGTCTAGTAGATAGTTGTGTGGTAATTATTTTCCTTCTTTATCAAAAATCGTCACAATATTGCTGAATATCTGATCAAATTAATAATTTTATTCTCAGAAAACTCAAATAATATTCAATCGCACAATATACACAGGAAGTTTTTAGTGGACTACGAAATCAATTTGTACAAACGAACCACGGATGGTATGATACACAAATGTTTACATAACATATAGTTAAAGCTTTTACAATAAATTGTGATCACAGGTGGCGCTTGTGTTGGAGTCTGACCACAAAGTTCCGTAGTCCAATTTTATTAAATGTAGTTACGGAAAAAACAACATAACGCATTGATCAAAAAAAAGTTATGGCTTATTTAAAACAAAGGTTTGAGCTGGAAAGTAATGGTATTTATTTGTTTTAACTGTGAGCTATTTGAACCCAAATTTTCGATAGTATATTAAATAATTTTAGCACCAGACATAACAATACTACACTTTTTATTAATGGTGTGGTTTACATTTTATAGTAAGTTCGGATTTTTACTTGCATATATTACTAAGATACTTAATAACTACTTCTGAATAACTAGTACATATTAAAAGGAGATTGGTGCGTATAACCTCTAGAAGATTACTAGTAAAATCACACGCGATTGAACCTTAATTATTAGAGTAATCTAGGCTATAATTGCTGATTCAGCAGTGCTAAATTGAAGGAGAAAAGTACGCAGATGAGACGAAAGGCAATGAATAAAGTTAAATTTACTAATTATGCCACATACCTTTGAAACAGCGATTCCCATGCAGATGCAGATGCCACGTTCGAATACGAAGTTCAGCTCACAGACTAGGTACTGTTTTTTAATTGATTATTTGTTTGTTTATAAATGTTTATAAAGAAAAATATCTGGACGATCCGATCCGATGACATTTATTTGCAATAACTGTGAGCTTAACTCTTTGAAGGTTTCAAACTGTTTCCTTTGCTGAATTAACCTACGCAATTCGGCTGCAGGTTTTCTCACGATGTTTCCTTCACAATTGTAAGCGATGTCCATGATGAGCTCAGAAAGTACATATGAGTTAGAAAAAAACACATTAGTACTTGCTCTTATTTGAACCGATCATGACCGACACCCCACGACATTTTTCATCATAATTTAATTATGTAATATAATTTATTTGATTATTTAAAAAAAACCATCAAACTTAAAATCAAGTACTTGTATGCCGGCAATAGCAGATTATGTATATATATATACATGCTTTTTTTAAATATCTTTGCCCCACATTAGGTATTTCCTGCAGCGTCATGGGTGCGTTTACAAACATATAACTCACATACACAAAGACTCAGAGCCGGAACTTATCTATAATCTATAGGTCATACAAATATTTAATCCGTGCGGGAATCGAACCCGCGACTCGCAGCGCAGCATTCAATCGCTCAACCGCTGCAACAACCGTGCGCTTAAATAAATGAAAATTAATTATGTAAAACTTCTGTTACATTCTTCTGTCAAATAAACGAATTATAAATTACTGGTAATAATGGATATTCTGGTACGTTGAGGTGGTGAAATAAGACCCTGTTACAGACCCAATGCTTGGGTTAAATCTGTTCTACGGTTTTGCTGTGGCATTCAATATAATGGCGACCCTGCGGGTCCAATGCTTGACATTTAAATAGATTCGATTAACGAAATAAATGCTTGGAGAGTTTCAATAAAACCCTTCCCACACACAATTACTGATTTCATCATTTCCCTTTTACAAGCATCCCGCTTAAAAGGGTATAGAAATACCCGAAAATCACTATGGTAAAAATCTTTCCATTCATAACAATCATACAAACATATTCCATTTATTTTTTTCTGTAACCTCTCTTTTCTCGTCTTTTCTCCGTGTTTCTCATTTTCCCTTGTCACGTTTCGAAGTCATAGCCCGTGACTTCGCATTCGGTTAAGGTAACAACATACAAAGCGACCTTTCCAACCCTTTATTATGAATTCTCGATGGCTATTTTTGTAAACGTTTGTTATGGCGATATTTTAAAGGATTCGGCTTTTTTTACACCGTTATGTAATTTTCTAAATAATTTGTTAAAGATGCTGATGAGGATCGGCTTCCAATCTAACTGGATTAAACAAAAGTTTAGCATTTGCCTTCTACAAACCACAGCTATTGGGTAACACGTGCACTTGGAACTTAGATCAAAAATACACTAGATACACAATCCCATAAAAAGTTCTCTTTATAACTGTCGGCAATCTAGTTAAAAAAAAATGCAAATTCAACCTTAATTGCAATGTTTAAAGGTGCATTCACAAAGCTAGGTACAAACAGCAAAACAATATTACGACCTTTCTTCGCTGCTCAACATACATCAAAACAAATTTAATCTTACATGCATGTTTTAAAGTCTAAATTACAAATTGCCATTCCTTGTTCCAGAGCAGTCGATGTTTGTTACAATAGTTGACACGTTGTCATCGCAAATATTGGTCAAACAATCATAAAATTTGGTAATTGATTCATTAATTCGGTTTTTACTTAATGAAAAACACTTAATGATATAAAGTTAACGAAAAAAAGATATTCCTGCCAAAATCTCGGTATTACAGTGATTATCTACACAGTTATTGAACGCACACTGCGACATTTTGACGTCTTAATGTTGGCTATGATTGGACCATACTAATTTGAAATAAGACCACAACCGTATTTGTTCTCTTATTGGTCGGCCTGTTTTTGAATCGCTTACCGAGCATCTAGTGTTTTATTGATCGAAACCTTGGAAAGACTGAATATCTTCACTTGCTGACTTCTGACTACCCGTAATGACCGTCAGACGTACCTACAAACGACAGAATTCCCTTAAATGTTTCTGGCTTTTTTATAAATTGCAACATGCTCCATCATTAAATGTTTTATCTCCCTCACTTGTGAACATTCTTTACATAATATTTTATCGAAACAGAAGCATAAAATGTTCGATATTGTATAGGTGCATGATGACACTACAGTGCGAATTGAGCCATTGTATTCCTTTTTACATTGAAAAGTCTCGATACAGGAAAATAAGATCACAGATACCTTCACATTTCTGTTATAGAGTATTTTATGCAAAAGAATCTGACAATGTGATATTTCGTGTATAACTGAACAGTGATTTTAAAATGTATGTAATATTTTATGCTTTATAGTAATGTTTATATAAGTAGTTAATTATTTTTCTCTTTTTCATCGTTTCCTCAATAGGTTGAATAATTTTTAGACTCTAAGCCATTCGTTAGAATAAAAAGAAAAAAAAGCCTAAAGAAACCAATGGAGATTTAACCTTAGTTAAGTTAACTACAGATCATAAAATTGGATCTTAGTAGCGTGTGCCCAACCAGCCGGTGACGCTTACCGACGCCTGCCCAAAAGTTCATGTTGTGTTTGACAGTATTCATTCATATCGATTTATACGGTAATATTATTTCAGATTTTTTATATAATATATATATTTTATATTGATAAGCTTGCGCTTGACCACTATCTCACCTGATAGTAAGCGATGATGTGGTCGACGATGAAGCACGCTTGCCTAGAAGAAACCTATTCACTCTTGACTTAAATACTCCTAGGTTGTAGCTATCAGGAAATACAGACATAATTGTAATTCTCTACTGGAAAATCAATCATTCAGAATATAATGTTGTTGGTACGCGATTAGACAGTACACTGTGTAACATTTTATTTACCTCCCGGACCTATCCGGGAGGTAAATAAAATGTTACAACATAAATTTTTCTCTGTGTTACCAAGGGCCTACCCTTAAATTTAAAAAAAAAATTATGTTACACTACGGTGCAATTGAGGCCATTTTCGCTAAAAGAGGAAATTGCCTCCACTGAGTGGTTTCATTTGGGAAACGTCAAACGGCTTTTAGATATTTTTTGAGTTACAAAACTGGAATACTTTGCATTGCAAATGGACGATTTCAATAGTCACCGTTAGTGTTACTTCATAGATTGTGTTCGTTCAAAAATAGTTATGATTTCCATATTTTATATGGAACCCACGAAAACCTTTAGGAGCGTAAATAGTTTAGGAAATAAAAGCTTTTTCCGATATGCTTTTCAAATAATTGAAGTTATTCGTTTCTGGTTGATAAATTTTCACAGTTTTAAATAGCAAAGCATCTGATACTTTCAGTTTCATACCATCATCATCAGCCTATAGCACCCCACTGTTGGACATCTTCTTCTTAATCGGGCACTCTTGGCAGAGTGGTCGTGGTCATGGGTGGGTCCCGATGCAAGATGGCTTTTGCCAGGCGTCGCCATTCGGTTCTATTGGACGCAATGTGGGAACAGTCGGTTATCGTAGCTTTGGTGATGTTTTTAATAAGATCTGCCCATCTGGTTGGAGAGCGACCCCGGGATCTTTTGCCCTCCATTTTGCCTTGGATTACAAGACGCTCCATTGAGTCTTCATTCCGAGTTATATGCCCAAAGAACTTTGGTATTCGTAATTGAACAGTCGACGATAATCTCTCTTTGATGTGAAGTTCTTTTAGGATTGATACATTGGTGCCGTAAGCAGTCCACGGAATCCGCAGCAGACGTCTCCAGCACCACATCTCCAGTGCATCGATTTTCCTCCTTTCCTTCAGCCTCAATGCCCATGTCTCAGCTCCGTGGAGAAAGATTGGAACTGGACTGGACTGGACTGTTGGACATAGGCCTCTCCAATTGCACGTAATTTGTATTGATTTTCGGCAATTCTCATCCAGTTGCCACCCTGCGAAGATTGTCGCTCCACCTAGCCTGAGGGCGTCCTACCTTACATTTACCAGTTCGCGGTCTCCACTCAAGAAATGAAGAGAAGAGATGAAGTGAAGAGACTAAAACATAATACAATTTGTTTAATATTTAATTATCCTACCATACCCTACCCTACCTACCTACATATCCACCTACCCATCTATCCTTCTACTCACTTTTCCTACCTACCTATCCACCTCCCCTCCCTTGTATAGTTTTAAGTTTTCTTTGTGTTTATCTTTTTTACCCTACTGCCGAAGGAGGGTAAAGTGTTTATCAGTCTATGTATGTATGTTTGTTCCTAGAGACCAACGCGTTGTCCGATTTTGATGGTTCTTAAGTCAATCGATTCGTCTTAACCCTGCGAGTGTCACTGGCTACATTAAAATTGGAAAATGGCGGATTTTGGGCGCCACATTGGAAGGGCCTAATTTTTTTTTTCTTTCGAACCCATCGTGTGGGGTAACAAAATAAAGGGTTTCGAGAGGTGATTGCAAAAATATACAATACTTCTATGTTTAAATGTACCTAATTAAAAAAAAAAAACATGCTAGGCAGTCGATGGATACATCTGGATTTGGTCAGCCAGCTCGCGAATATGTGTCCTCCGACTGCACAGCATGATTTTCTCCTTGTTTACGTATTTTTAGTTTGCTTTTCAAGCAGTCGATTTTTTGTTTTTTTTTATTTATATTATGTGCTCTAGCGGCTTGTGACAAATAAATGTATATTCTTTCTTTCCCTAACCTTCCAACCAGGCTACAGTTAGTGTCACTATATATATTGTGCCTGTTCAAAAATAGTTTGAATTTCCATATTTTATATGGAAACCACGAAAACCTTTAGGAGCTTAAATGGTGTAGGAAATTGGAACAACTTTTAGGGACTATCCCTGATATATCTACTTGTGCGAGAATATCTGCAGTTCCCTAGATATTGCCAAAAACATACGATCATTTTTAGGACACTATTTTTATATTCGCTATGAATTTTCAAACATCTATACCACAAAAGCACAATTGCATACCGAAGCTAAAACCAGGATCAAACAAAAGAGATAACCCAGCCGCTCGACTGCGCAGTCATTCACAGAATTAACTACAGTTCCTACCAAAGAGAATACCTGCTTTGTCACTGAAAACGTCGCACTGACAACGTGTCACTGACAACCAGTGTCAGTGACATCATCAGATCGCTTAGCCGGTTGACGTGATGGCGGACAGCAAAGGGCTGGGTAGATTAGATCTTTAGTATTTGAGTCTGGGATTCTGTGATGGAATGAATTTAAGGATTGAGCTAGGGCCTAGTTAAATGATAGTGAGTTGTGGATTACACAGGTACCTATGCATAGCCATAGATATAACAAAACATTTAATAAAAATCATAAGTATTTTTTCTAATAAGGCTAAGTATTAGTACTTTTTGAACATCTATATTTACCTAAAAAATAAAATAAAATACGCGGGTGGTTATCGTTTCGTATAAACCGCTGCTTCACAAAGCACACACATACACTTCACATAGCTGCCTCGTACCCTAAGCCGCGGGCTGGTGTGTCATCCATCCTTGACACCTGCTTTCGCTCGAGGTTGGGAGGCCTGTGGGTAAAAATGAATATGTTGCTTAATATTTTAAATTCTAAATGGTTAATATTATTGATGGATTACACACACTTGGCTTCTATCAGACACTTACTTTCTATCCTTCTGCCAACGTCCTTATTTCACTTTGTTTCGCCGCTCTGACAAAATTTTAAAAATGATGTACATATTGATCGCAATATTTTTCAAACTACCCGAATATAAAAACAACTTCTAATATTAAAAGTTACTAGCAATCCGTCTATTTCGCTCTGCTGCTCATGGCATAATGTTTCGCACCAAATTATTATACATACCTTTACCTGTATAGTTTATAACACACTAACTTATATTTATTTACCTGTACATATTTAACACCGTAAAACTGATTCACATCCGTACACTTCAACGTAAGGTTCAGTTGAAAACCAGGCAACTCCCGGTTGTCTGGCATTTTGCTGAACTGGACCTTTTTGGCGCAGCCGCGGGGCACACTATGTATGTAAATGTTGTAAAATTAAGTTTTATTTGTACCTACATTGTGTGTATCTGTGTGTGCCAAATAAACTAGTTTTCTTTCTTTCTTTCTTTCTTTCTAAAGACAATTCCCCTAAAACGCCCATCCACCACTCCTAGTTTGTACTGTTTGGCAAAAAAAAAATTACCAGCTACACATTTGAATGAAATCTGTAGGTAATCAAAATAATATCAGTAAAGAAAAAAAGAAAGAAAATGAGTTTAATTGTTACAAAACGACATACAATAAATAATTACATGCTTTATGCTAAATCCTTAACAATACTATTATTAGTAATGACTAAAGTAGCAGGTACTTAAATTAAGTTAGTAAAGACGAGAGAAAAATAAAACAATAATAACATATACTACCTAGATTTGAATAAAACAATTGTGATTGTGGCAAGGCTTTACCCAGTATAATGCTGTGCCGTGGGGGACCCACAGCACGGCGCTGATTTTTAGCGGTCGCCTAGGACGTGACGTACGGAAACCTAATCTGTTGTGTATGTCAAAATAGATACAAAGAACATAAAATAAATACAGTAAGATAAAAATAAACTACTTAAAATTATGATGTGTATAAAACCAAAAGCACGAGTAGATATCTTGAATTCTTGACGAAAACATAAAAGTTATACCCGCAAAACACAGGCACCGTCCATGTTTTGTCTCCTATTGAATATTAGACCAGGGCTTTTCAGGCACTCAAACATTATGTTGTTGTTCTTATTAAGAAGAAATACTTTTCCTACCATACACAACGTAAATACTTCCAATTTTCCTCATGACCTCCAACCACAGCCCCCTTACAAAAAAAATCTCTTCCCCTTCACTCGGAAACCACTGAAAGTACACAAAACTCCTTTGACTTACGTAAACTGTTCCAGATATTATCGCCTGGTAAGACAAAGTTATGACCACCGACCGTTTCGAGTTAGCGATAAAGACCTTCGAGATAATTTTCGGAGCCCGCACCGACTGTAGATAATAATAAGACAGGACAAGATGAATCAAATGGTAACAGAAATCTTACTCTTTCTAAGGTCAAGCAAATGCTTATGAAATTAGTGTACTTATTAAATACTAGTGTAGACCAAGGAGTATTTTCAGTTCTTATGGAACGCAATAAAGTAGTTCAAATCTTTTGATTCAAGGGCCTAGCATGCGTTTTTATTCATATATTCAACGCTTGACTAAAACACGGGCAAAAGGCGGGGCTACACAAAAGCGCGGGCTGTCACCGATGTGGTGGGCCGACAAATTTAAATCTGCGGTTGGAGGATCTGCAAATGTATGCGCCCAACTTTTATCTAACAAAGCTAAATGGAGAGAGATGGTGAGGTGGATGACAAGAATAACAGCGATCGGACGAAATTGATCGTGTACGACCTCTCTATAAAGAGCGAAACGAAGAAAAATAGATACAAAAGCATGTAGTTTAAGCCACATATCTACAGGCCTGGTTATTATATTAATATCAGCAGGGAAATATTGATGGTAAGACATACTGTCAGTGAACTCTAACAGTGCGAAAGTCAAATATATCTTTCAGTAGAGTGAAATAACTGTATTAGCTACACTTGAGGTACACATATTAGGAAAAGTATTTAAAATTATCTTGTTGAGCGATCTCCTTCGGTCGAGGAGCAGCATTTTATGTACCTAGACCACCAACAGGTTGTGAAATTAATTGTTTCAAAATAGATAAGAATGCAACCGTTATGACATTGGAACTTATTGCGATCTCTGAAGCGTTGTCTTGTTGCATCACTAGTCAACATAATAGTATTGTTATTTGCACAGACAGCAAAAGTTCTTTACAACACATAGCTCGATGCGCCTCTGGGAAAAGAGGTATATCGATAGCTTATGTTATTCTATCTAAGATCGATGAATTAATTGTAAAGGGAGTTAAATTGAGATTGCAATGGGTTCCATCGCATATTGGGCTGCAGGGCAATGAAAAGGCTGACATTCTAGCTAAACATGCAGCTAAAAATGGAAAAGAAACAAATATAACGCTGGATTATACAGAAGTTTTAACTAAATTTAACAATAAGTGCTACGATGATTGGAAATAGTATTTTGATAAGCGTTCTTTAGAAAAAGAGATCTGGTATAAAACTATACAGGGTCAGCCTTTTCGTGTACCCTGGTTTGTTAATACTACTTTAAGTAGAAAATTAGTTGTTACTGCTTGTAGACTCAGATCCGGACACATTCCATGTAATAAGTTTGCGTTCCTAATGAAAAAAGTTAACTAGCCTAATTGTGTCGAGTGTGGAGTTCTCGAGGACCTACAGCACTTATTGATGGACTGTGTGCGATATGAGTCTATGAGAAACGATTTGTTTAGGGTCCTGAGGTTGAACCGACTTGATATATGCACGTTCCAATGACTTATGTCTCAACCACATGGTGATGAAGCGAAGAGACTGTTCAAGTTATGAGCTTATAAATAACAGGTATATAGTGTGTATTTAGGGTATGATGTGACCGTCATACGCATGGCGATTATAAAAGTCCCTAATTAAATAAAGAAAGAAAAAAAAAAGAACTTGTAGTACGATTAATTTTGCCTTCTGTTCTAACTTTTGTTGTGGTCAATAGAACTTTTTTCATCAAGCCTAGGAGGAGGGATATCAAGAGAAAGATGTCAAAAATGAACACTCACAAAAGGGCTGTTAATGTTCGCATTAACATATTTTTGTTTGCTACGAATACTTAATTAAGTTAAAAGTTGTTTTGTATAAATAATGTTAATGTAATGGACCTTTTGTTCCTTAAATAAAATTGTCTTTATTGACACTATACCGTGGATTAAGTTAGCAAAATAAAGAAGAGCTTGCTTATTCTTGGTTGAGTGTTTTTATTTAACTTTTTCTAAATAACATTAGATTTTAGCGAATGTTCGCATCCTTATGCCAATTATTCTAACAAGTCGGTTTGAAGACACTCGATTCGACTCAGTCACCATGACAAAGGAAAATCCATTATAAGTGTCGTCATCATCTTCATCATTCATCATTTCAAGACTAAAAAGTTGATGGATCTCGCATCCAGCGGATCCCCGCAACCATTACCAGGTCATCGGTTCACCTAGTGGGAGGCCTTCCAACGCAACGCCTTCCAGTTTGCGGTCGCCACTCCAGAACTTTTCTGAACCATCGGCCATCCGTTCTGCTAGGAATGTGCCCTACCCACTGCCACTTAAATTTGGCAATTCTTCGGCCTATGTCGGTAATATTGGTTATCTTGCGGATATCTTCATTTTTGATTCGATCGCGGAAGGAAACTCCGAGCATAGCCCTCTCCATTGCCCTTTGGGTGACTTTGAGCCTTCTGATGAGGTCCATTGTGAGCGGCAAAGTTTCGGTCCCGTATGTAACTAAGAAGCTCATTTATTTTCCTCACAATGGTTTTAGCTCTAATCAGTTTTTAAATGTATAAATTGACATTGTGAGAGCTGTAGTTAAAACCTGTGTTACAGGTCACCAGAATCACTGGCTACACACATAGACTTTAGTCTTGAGACACTGCGGTAAGTTGGACGTTCCTGAACGCTGCCCAGCCGAGTCAAGTTCGACGGTTATAAGTGTAATTTTGGTTTAATGAATATAGTGTCAATCTGTGAAATAACCTGCAGTTTCCCTATATTGTTGACAAGTTTTGGACATTGATTGTTGCTGAAATGAGTTTGCTAGATTGAATTTGAATGTTTTAAATACGAGAATTGGCCTTTAGGCCAAAAATCTTCACTAAATAATTTTCTTATTTTAAATAATTTCATGGTTTGTCGCAAATTATGCAAACGAGCAAGGATCATTCCTGCGATTTCACCAAAGTTGCGGAAGACGCCAGGACCAAGGACGCATAGAATTGAATGAAATCGTTCCCTATACAAAGCAATGAGTACTTACGAGCCAAAGCAATGATGTTGTAAATAAATACTCAGAAATTATAACATATTTTAGGCTTATAATCAGATATTTTCAGAAAACAAATCACATTATACCTTACCTGATGCCATATTATTTGCTAATACCAAAAGAAACTTTGTTCAAATACCCTGAATACCCACTAGAGTTACCTCTCAAACACGGAATATACATTCGCTGACAAAACTTTTGATGCCACACAAAAGGGCTGTTAATGTCCATATTTGCATTTATATTCCACATTTTTACATTTTACAAATGGCAACTGAGGGGTATTTAAGCGTGGAAAAGTCAATTTATGTTTTCAACATTTACTGTAGGTACTTTTCTCTTCTAATGATTTCCCGGGACATTTTCAGGGTCCTGTTTATTGCTTGCTTTGATGAAGTTGGTTTTTACCCGACTATGAAAGAAGGAGGGTTATTGATTTTATTTTATTTATTTACTCATTAATTATTATAACACCATTATTATTTTTTTTGTTATGTTTTTATCTACTCTATTTTAGTAATGTTTATCGGTGTTATCGTGTTTGTACGCGTTATGTTTGCGGAGCATCAAGCGTTTAAAAGCACTGATAATATAACTCATTCTGTTTTTCTACTGGGCGTTTATTAAACAATACCTACACTGTTTTTATTGTAACTATAGTCGTGACGATCTAAGAAGTCGGATTTGACAGCTATAAAAATACTTGATCAAATTATTAATCAAACATTTTGTATTTTTTATAATCGCCTAAAGCTCGCGATTGACTACTATCTCACCTGATGGTAAGCGATGATGTGGTCGACGGTGAAGCACGCTTGCCGAGAAAAACCCATTCACTTTTGACTTAAAGACCCCTAGATTGTAGCTATCGGGCAACACAGACTTCGGCAGGGAATTCCACTCCTTAGCTGTACGCTAGGGTTATATTATCTGTGGCTGTACGCATGATAAAAGTGTCCCCAAAACGTTTTGTGCGTATTGGTGGGATGTCCACCATGTATCGATAACGCATCGCCGTACGTCTGGTAGCCCGATGATGCGAACGAATGATACTCGTTGTTATAGTGTATCAGTAAAATTGTAATTAATCAGGATTACGAATTTGATTTTCAATTAGTTACATGTAAAATGAGAAACGTGATCGGACTTCTTAGATTGTGTATCACCATATAAACCATTCTTGCAACGGGCATTCGGTGGTTGCGATACACATCAACAGTTTTTTAGACAGTAGGTACATCTACTTTATTACGATTTTTATCATGTTTATTGCTATAACTAATTATTTTTTCAATAAGTTTCCTTGTAATTTGAAACATATTATAGCTAAAGGCATGTTCAAATAACTTGTACTTTCTGACAACATACCCCAATTAGTTTAAACCTTAGAAGTCAGGTATCGAATATTATATGTTCTAGAAGTAAGAAACTCTAGAATGAACTTGCTTGTTAGACCAATAATGTTTGGTAAATTCCGAATAATGGTAAGAACTATGAATTTCTCCGTAGGTGCGTTATTGAAAAACTCGTGGCCATATAATAATCCCTTGAGTGCTAATTAGCAGATACGATATAAAAACAATTGTTTCTAGGAACCAAAGTTCTCAACAGGAACTAAAGGGGATAACAGCAGCACGTGTCGATTTTCAAGGCTTTGGTGACCCTCACCGAGGTTGTTCTGAAGATTGTTGATTTGTTGACTTGTGTTTGCCCTGGCAGTTGAGTGTGTCATTCGCTCTCAAAGGTCTCTCTGATGGTGCCACATGTGATGGATCATTCATTTCCCTTCATGATGGTTGAGCTGAGTGGTGCCAATCCATGCGTCATGTTCGTGAACGGGCGCCATCAGTTGGGATTGGTCATAACTTAGCCGCCTCGACCTGCTTTTAATTGCGTATTTATTGTATTTTTGAATTGATTTTGATTTTGATGGGTGACCCATCCATTACAAATCGAGATTGTTCCGTGCATCGGAAATAACGTTTAAGTGTTGGTCCCTGCTGTTATTTGCAGATCTTGTAGTTGTTATGGGTAGTCATAAGCCATATAATCTGACACCAGTCTTGCCAAGGAGTACTTACCTTTTAGGGATTTTTACGCATAGCGTATGTCAGTCCCATCGTATCCTAAACAATTGCACTTTCACAAGACGTGAGTCATGAATTTTAACAAACCCTTCGCTTAGTCGTCATTTGGTTGAGATAGAATTGTGTGGAACATGCTTAGGTCAGTTCTGTTTAAATTCAGGGATATTACTAAATTATTTCTACTGGACTCATATTGGACACATTTCATCAATAAATGCTGTAGGTCCTCGACAATTCTCACACTTGGGTGAAGCGATTTTCTTCATCATGAAGGCAAATTTTTTGCATGGAATGGGTCCAGATCTAAGTCTAACAGCAGTAACAATCAGTTTTGTACTAATATCATTATTCATGAACCAGGGCACGCGAAGAAGAACGTTTGTTACTGAATTGTGGATGAGAATTCATGTGAATTACTGGTATACTGCTGCATTTGAATTGAATGAAAGCCCACCTCATGACCCCATTGTGAAACCCCCCGTTTCCTTGAAATTTCGCTTCCGAAGAAGCCATAGTACTTTTTGTAGGGAAGCTTACGCTCTACATCCGAACTCCATCCCGCATATTCTGTCCTAATTCAGAACATTTTGAACTCGGAATTCAAATTACTACTACGGATCACGGACACGCGTCGGTACCGAAATTTCACGGACACGGATCGGATATAGTGCGTAACCGCTCTCAAGTTATAAAACTCTCACTACCTTGCATTTTCATAGAAATGTAGGAGTTGATATCAGTGTAACAAGATGCTATTAAATATTAGCATTTTCACATGGAGCGACTGCCTGTAAGACCTCCACAATCCAGCAACTTACTTAGTTTCAAAGTTGAAGTCAAAGATTTATTTACAGATAAATATGGTTACAAAAGTTCTTACAATGTAGTATCATACTCGTAGTAGCTTAATAAATCATAGCACAAAGACATCCAAATTTTTGGTATGTATACAATTAGGCCATTTAAATTTAAACTGAAGGAATTATTTTATAGTAATGAAGGAATTGTCAATTAGCCACCTGCGTAAAGCACTTCTGAAGCGGACCATTGGAAGTTCTTTAATTTGGTAAGAAATATTTTAATAAATCTGAATACACATAGGATAACCACTTCACCTATATATATCCGTCTTCATTCTAGGAATAATTAATGTATTAGGATATCTATTTCTGAACTTACATTTATCTCCCAGTTTTTCAAACATCTCACGATGAGATTTGGTAAATTTACATATTTCTTCAATATATCAGTCAATGTATGATTCCGAACGTATTGTTTTAAGATAAAGCGCCTGCAAGCTGATCTAAGCAACTAAACCACTAAGGCATACTTACTAATTTTATTATCTTGTAGGAATATCTACTGATGTTCAACTACCTATAAATAGGCGTAGACATTTTAATGGTAGTCAAGACAAACAGTTTCAAGTAATGTAAGACAGTATATTTTGATCACATAAAGAATGGTCACCCATCCATAAACTTACGGCAGTCTGTGCTCCTTAACCTTGATTATTTCAATTCAAACGTCCTCCACGAATTTGTTTAACTTCAAACAAGAGTAAACAAAAATTCTAAAACAAAGTCCAAAATGTAACTCAATCAATTCAGGGCCCGGTAACAGAGAACAAAGTAAATGTTTACTGTAATCAGAGGCGAAAGTTGACAAACTGAGGTACACCGTACAAATAAATACAGGGGATTTAAATTAAAAAGTTTTTTTACTTTGCCAACTGGCTAACGAATTTAAACTATAAGTTAATTTTATTTTGTGACAGAGAGGGATGAACATTGTTGGTACTTGTATCTTTGTAGTAAGATGTTTCGAGTTTGAATTAAGAAGACTGGACGTTCAAAAATGAACATTAAAGTTCGGTATCGCTAGATTTTTAGGATTCTGTACCCGAAGATTCCAAACGGAGCTCTATTGCTGTCACTCACGTGTCTGTCGGTATGTCCATCTGTCTGTCTGTCCGTCGTCTGTCACATAGGTTTTACTGCCTAACGGTTGGAGCTACAGTCTTCCCAAACATCTTGTCTATTCACCAACCTTGTTTGACTGATAGAGAATGCCTAAGGCATTAAGTCCGCCTTTGTACCTTTTGTGCATAAAGTCTAAATATGTAAATAAAAAATGTGACAGAATATATGGAGATAGAAATTGATTCTTTATTTATTTATTTAAAACTTCATGCAACATAGAGATACATAGGCAAACACTACATAATATAATATTTTCATCATTTTTCTTACAGCCGTTCAAAAGTTATTGGCGTTTTACTGTTTGAACTGGGCTGTTACGGCAAGATATCGTGTTATAATTACAAATGTTCAATAGATTGTCGATCAAAGCGAGTGTACTACTAGATAAATTATGTAAATAAAAATAGGTTAGAGGTTTTTTATTATTTTTATTTTATATTGGACACATTTCATCAATAAATGCTGCCGGTTCTCGACAACTCCACATTGCTCACACTTGGGTGAAGTGATTTTCTTCATCATGGTGGCAATATTTTGCATGGAATGGGTCCAGATCTGAGTCTAACAGCAGTAACAATCAGTTTTGTACTAATATCATTATTCATGAACCAGGGCACGCGAAGAAGAACGTTTGTTACTGAATTGTGGATGAGAATTCATGTGAATTACTGGTATACTGCTGCATTTGAATTGAATGAAAGCCCACCTCATGACCCCAATGTGAAACCCCCCGTTTCCTTGAAATTTCGCTTCCGAAGAAGCCATAGTACTTTTTGTAGGGAAGCTTACGCTCTACATCCGAACTCCATCCCGCATATTCTGTCCTAATTCAGAACATTTTGAACTCGGAATTCAAATTACTACTACGGATCACGGACACGCGTCGGAACCGAAATTTCACGGACACGGATCGGATGTAGTGCGTAACCGCTCTCAAGTTATAAATCTCTATACCTTGCCTTTTCCCAGAAATGTAGGAGTTGATATCAGTGTAACTAGATGCTATTAAATATTAGCATTTTAACATGGAGCGACTGCCTGTAAGACCTCCACATTCCAGTAACTGGACATTCAGTTCAAGTTATAATTAGTTTCAAAGTCGAAGTCAAAGATTTCACAGATAAACATGTTTTTTTACACATAAATATGGTTACAAAAGTTCTTTAAGAGCTATTTTATAGTATTGAAGGAATTGTCAATTAACCACCTGCGTAAAGCCCTTCTGAAGGGGACCATTGGAAGTTCTTTAATTTGGTAAGAAATATTTTAATAAATCTGAATACACATAGGATAACCACTTCACCTATATAGATCCGTCTTCATTCTAGGAATAATTAATCTATTAGAATAACTATTTCTGAACTTACATTTATCTCCCAGTTTTTCAAACATCTCAGGATGAGATTTGGTAAATTTACATATTTCTTCAATATATCAGTCAATGTATGATTCCGAACATATTGTTTTAAGATAAAGCGCCTTCAAGCTGATCTAAGCAACTACTAAGGCATACTTACTATTTTTATTATCTTGTAGATGTGTTTTTTATATTTTATAGGCTCGTGCTTGACCACTATCTCACCTGTTGGTAAGCGATAATGTGGTCTGTGTGCTGTGGTTGTGTGATATCTACTGATTTTCAGGCTTCTCGAAAACTACCTATAAATACTTAGGTGTAGACATTTTTATGGTAGTCAAGACAAACAGTTTCATGTTATGTGAGACAGTTTATTTTGATAGCCCAAAGAATGGTCATCCATCACAAACTGACCGCAGTCTGTGCTCCTTAAACTTGATTATTTCAATTCAAACGACCTCCACAAATTTGTTTAACTTCAAACAAGAGTAAACAAAAATTCTAAAACAAAGTCCAAAATGTAACTCAATCAATGCAGGGCCCGGTAACAGAGAACAAAGTAAATGTTTACTGTAATCAGAGGCGAAAGTTGACAAACTGAGGTACACCGTACAAATCCCCTGTATTTAACAGGGGATTTAAATTAAAAAGTTTTTTTACTTTGCCAACTGGCTAACGAATTTAAACTATAAAGTTGATTTTATTTTGTGACAGAGAGGGATGAACATTGGTGGTACTTGTATATTTGTAGTAAGATGTTTCGAGTTTGAATAAAGAAGACTGGACGTTCAAAAATGAACATTAAAGTTCGGTATCGCTAGATTTTTAGGATTCTGTACCCGAAGTTTCCAAACGGAGTCCTGTTGTTGTCACTCACGTGTCTGTCGGTATGTCCATCTGTCTGTCTGTCCGTCGTCTGTCACATAGGTTTTACTGCCTAACGGTTGGAGCTACAGTCTTCAAAGTTTCACAGTACAGGCATCTTGTTCTCAAACACCTTGTCTATTCACCAACCTTGTTTGACTGATAGAGAATGCTTAAGGCATTAAGTCTGCCTTTGTACCTTTTGTGCATAAAGTCTACATATATAAATAAAAATGTGACGGAATATATGGAGATAGAAATTGATTCTTTCACTTCAAACACTACATAATATTATATTTTCAGTTCAAAAGTTATTGGCGTTTTACTGTTTGAAATGGGCTGTTATGGCAAGATATCGTGTTATAATTACAAATGTTCAATAGATTGTCGATCAAAGCATATGTACTATTAGATAAATTATATAAATAAAAATAGGGTAGAGGTTTTTTATTTTTTTTATTTTACTTGTCTTCTTTAGTATATAGGTAAGTTCTTTCTTGTTATTGATGCAAGGGAAAAATATAAAAAACTTTATGTAGTATAGTATTTATCAATGTCTGCGAGTGAGCTTTAAATCTTTCTTTCAACCATGTTCGATTTTTGAGTCGGCTATTTAGCGCATTTTTTTTTGTTTTTGGTTATATCCCATAATTAATTTATGTACTTAATTTCAACGTTAATGGGTCTCAAGCAAACAAATGAGTCGATTAACACATTTTATGCCCAAAGGGCTATTATTCAGTTAAATATACGAGCATTGGCAACTACACTTTAATGAGAACGCCTGATGTTTTATTTTTCTCTGTTTTAATCCATAGACTGAACATGACATGAATATTATTATTATTATTTTAAGCCTATTCTGTCCCACTGCAGGGCAAAGGCCTCCCCTGCTTCCTTCCGATCCTCTCGGTTTAGGGCAATTGTGGATCAATGCTGTCGATAGGCATCAAGTTCATCCCGCCATCTTCGCCTGGGTCTGCCGCGGTGTCGCCTAACATTTTCCGGGAATCACATTGTGGTTGTTTTAGCCCATGAATACTAAAAACCCAGAAAACAATACCTCTGTAAAAGCGGGTACATTTCCATTAAAATAATAGGAAGCCTCGTTTTTATAAATATACGTCATTTTTGCGGTCGGAATTTAAGACCTAAACAAATGACTGTTTTTAAAAGTCACCGTTGTGGTAATAGAAAACAATGCGAACAAAGCCTGTGAAATATACTTTTTCCAGCGAGCGAGCCAAAATGTTACCCTGAAATGTCTAGGGTATTAATAAATATTTTATTTCACGGTGTTGGCAGATCTCCCTGGACATGTTTTAAAACATGACAATTTGACAAGTTGGTTTGGAGTGTCTATGTCTATCAATGGAGTCCATCGGATGAAATGATGATAATGAAGCTTCGTTCATCTTATCCGATGAATCTAGGATAGGATAGGATAGTTGGACCCCTTTGCCGCACTTAGATTCTCATTTGGTCCATTGTGCGTGCAGGCCTCCTCTCTGTAAAAGGCCGTAATCCACCACACGGGCCCAATGCAAGTTGGTAGATGCCACATGTCTTCGATTTTTTTATTCTAAGACATTCCGGTTTCCTCACGATGTTTTCCTTCACTGTTTTGAGAGCAGTGGTGAAGAAAATAATTTACACAAAGTAAAGCAGAACCCAGGCAGGCGCCTGGGTTCGAACCCAGGACCTACAACTTGTAAATCGCTGCTCTTAAAATCCGGTGAATCTCTTTTAATATTTATAATAATACTAGCTGACCCGGCAAACTTTGTTTTGCCATAAAAACACCACACATACATCTACCTTACCTACCAATCCTACCCTACATACCCTACCCTACCTACCCCTACCCTACCTACCCTGCCCTACCCTACCCTACCTACATACCTACCCTACTTATGTAGGTAAGGTACCATTTTTATTTTATTATTTTTTTTTTCATAAGAACCTTCTCCTAAAAATGACAAACACAACAAAAAAAGAATAAGCGAAATTGGTCCAGCCGTTCACACGTGATGCCGTGACCAAGGGAAATAGGGATTCATTTTTGTATATATATATTTATTATGTTGTTTAGGAGCTTTTCGTTATAATTTCTAGTGAACACTTTCACTTGTATTGACCTTTCAGGAAGAGAAGTATAGAATACAATACAAATATCCTACAAGTTCTGAAGTGAAACGCAACGTTACGTATTCCTATACCATCCAAAGGGCAAGCTTGTCAACCAATTAGTGGCACTGGCACACTACTTATGTAGATTCTACTATTCAACACAAAGCTAACAACCACCCACAGTTCTCACAACGACAATGGATTAACCGCACTTTTACCCACACATAATTTCAACAAAGACATTTTTCATACAAATGTGAGCTTCTCTTGTGTCTCAATTACGGATAATGGTTTAAATTTAGATGAAATGTTGTTCACCACAATTCTCTTGTTTCTGAGTACCAAGTTTTCTATTTCAAAGGCTCACTTATTTAGCATGTGGCAGGAAAATTAAGGTGAATACCACTATTGTATTTTGATGACTGAAGTCTCACATGTCAAAAGAAAAATGGGCTCTTTTAGAGCTATTTACAGCGTATATTTCCTTTTGTGTATGTAGATAAATAAACGGGAAACCTTAATAGATATAAGGAATATTTGTGCCAACAGATTTTGGTTTTGGAATGAGGTATTTACTTGTACTTATTTTTATCTGTACGTTGCCCTAGATGAAGTGACAGTTTTCACTAAAACGTTAGTAGCTTTAGGAAATATAGAGTCCTATGAGTTCTACAGTGTATTTCAGCTATAGCAGAATAATGATGAACACGATTTACCAAACACACTCAGTATCACCAACCAAGCCGATAACACTAACCATACAATAATATTTACACCATCCATCAAACGATCATTCTTTTTCAAAAGATTTTTGACGTAACCGATAGCTCACAACTTCAAACCGTTCAAAAAAGAACAGAAATATTTCTCACTCCCACCGATGAAAGCCACTTCAAACATTCTCCAAACGGAGATTTGTCAAAATATAACTCGGCGAGATGGCGGTATACATCATAGTAAACGAGAAAACTTTGATTAGGGCAAACCTTCAGAAATTCATTAGAGGCCTAGAACGAAATTACCATTCGTAAAAACTTGGTCGAGTTTGGAATATGGTATGTACGGTTGGGTTGCTAGGGTGGAATTAAGGTCGCCTTAGAGTATGTTCGATAGGGTTACCCTACCGTTCCTTCATTATATTACTTTTGGGAATTGTCTGTGAATGATAAATTTGTCAGATTATGATAAACTCTTGACTTTTAACAGATTATGATAAACTCTTGACATTTGACAGATAATGATAAAATTTTTTCTACAGTTTTAACAAAGGCAGAGAGCTTATTACAGGGATAAAAAGTAGCCTATCCTATGGTACTAAGTGTAGTTTAATTATCAAAGAAAGAAAGAAAATAAATATTAATTAAAAATAATATTCTGCGTATTTCCAGAAATAACCTTTTACAAACTTAGAAGCAAATGAAAAAATATTTTTTAATCAACTTCCCAAAAAAGAGGAGATTCAATGTTCGACTACTGTATGTTTTTAAATATAATGTTCGTACACTGATTTCTCCGTCAATTGTGGACTGATTTAAAAAAATATTTTTATGTTTGAAAGGATATTTTCCCGAGGTGGTCCCATATTTTTGTACCTTTTAAATACATCATGTATTTCTAGTTGTGTGGTGTTTTTTAAAACTAACCGAATAAAAAAACGTTATCGGTTAGCTGCAGGTTAGCCTTGATTGATGGCCAATCAGTAGGACGTGTGCTTGTTTAGGGGGCTTATTATTATTATTGATATAATATTACGTATTCAGTTTAATAAATCCTACCTTTTTAACATATTTCATCTTTAAGGTATGCAATTATGCTTGAAAAACTGGAGCCCGTATCAACATTTTCTTCGCTACGGGGAACAAAAACCTCACTCTATGTACATTGTCAACTTTAACAGCTTGTAGCAACTCTTTACTTCAGAATAATGCTACCAAAGCCACCGGAGCGACCTATAGGTACATGATTTTCCTGTCAAGATGCACACTCAAAACTGTTGATGATCAACAGTCGCTCATTAGGTCAACAAAAACATTGTTTCTTTTGAAGTTTTACAATGACGCATCTAGATGGCGTTGGCGTCGAAATAGAAGTCGCAATGAAGATTGTTTGCCAATATGGTAAAGGGTCTTGTGAGGTTTAGCAAAGATAGTTAGTTTACTTAGATCAGTATACAGTTCGGTTGTTCTATTTACACCTTCAACCCTGCTATTAATACACTTTATGACTTTAGTTCAAACAGTACTGAGTACCATTTCAGTGTTCGGTATTTAACAAACCTGATCCAGCTATTATTATATACTTACACACATATTATTATGTATTTGCATTACACCCAAACACAAAAAAATACATGTAATTCATCATCATCATCATCAGCTTTTTAATGTTCCCACTGGTGGACCTTAATCCACCACGCGGGCCCAGTGTGATTTGGTGGATGTCACATGTCTTTGAATTTTTATTTCTAGGACATGCCGGTTTCCTCACGATGTTTTCCTTCACCGTTTTTAGAGCAGTGGTGATGAAATAATTTACACAAAGTAAAGCGCCTGGCTGTGTTCAAATCCACCACCTACGAAACGTAAGTCGGGGCCGTTACCACTGGGCCAAAACTGCACATATAATTAGTTAGGACAAACTTAGAGGCACCTGGCACACAAATAGGTGGCAAAATTATACAGTAGTGTGTGTGTGTATGTGTAGTATAGTGAACGTGTGTGTGTTGTATGTGTGTTATTCTAACCGAATAAAGAGTTGTTTTAATTTTAATTATTATGACCTTTATCTTAATCAAGGGAAAGCTATACTTTCACGATTCAATTTATTTAAGAAAGGATTTTTTGTTACTTCTTTATTTTCAACGGCCAGACAAGATATACTACCCATTTCAAAAGAAGTACAAGCACAACAAACGTAAAGAACACAGCTCTAATTCCAATGAATTTTTAACCGCGTTCCTCTTGGCCAGTTAAGCCAACGGAATAATGTCCGGACTTAGTAATTACGAACGTACACAGGAACTATTATACCAGCCTAATTGCTGGGAATAGATAAGTGGCTTTAAAATAAAGGGTAAGTTAATTAAGTATAAATTGTTAGGGGTTGTTGCTAGGTTTGTAGTGGTATTTGAGGATCTTAGTGAGAAGGGGAGCTTTTAGTATTACCTTGTTTATCGAGAAGGCCTCCTTGACCTAGTAAAGGTAGCAGGTATTATTGGTTGATAGCAAACAGCCCAGGAATGTCAAAAATCGGAAAAATAATAGACAAAGGCATTAAAAGGAATTGTTTGCCAAAATAGTATCATCCTTATCCTTCAATCAACAATTACGTGTATTTTTGTGTTTAAACCATGCAAAAACGGCTGATTGGAATTGAATGTTATTTTGCACACAAATAGTTCATATACAGGATTAACACAGGATACTTTTCATCCCGATATAATATTATGTTTGTTTGAGATACTAAAATTTTTAACGCGGGCGAAGCCACTGTCGGAAGCTGGTTTTTAACCGTATGTTCTAAAATGTTTTATTTTAACCAGAAGAGACTATTGTTCTGCAAGTGTGTACATACAGAGTGATTTATATAATCACCTGGGATTTGGTTTCATGTATTTTGTATGGGGTTAACCTTCACAGAATCCAGAACATGAGCGCTCTATTAGAACTAATAATGCCATGAGAACTGCAGAATTAAGTGAAGTAGCTCCTAGTAGACGTAGAATCAAGTCTTTAACAGCATTTTAATGCTAATGTTTAGTCTTACTTTCGAGTAATTTTAAGAGTAAAAGACTCCCGTTTAATTTTTCAAAAGGAATTTGTGGTAAATAAGTATAACTTGAGACAAATAAAACATTTATAAACGTGGCGTTCAACCGTGCTTTCAATTTTGGATGTAGGTTTCTGCCATCAACAACTCTATGACAGACAACATACATTTAGAATTTTATTTCTCTTAAATTTTAGCTAAATGTTGTGGCTTTCTGCTTACCCTTTCCTGAGGGCCTCGAAAAAGTGATGTTTTACCAGAAAATTGCTTAGACATAAAATAAAAATAGTATAGGATTAATATGCGCTAAATGTTACGAAGTCAACCCCAAACTTTTAGATTTTTGACAATCGCATCGCTGTCAAAATGTCCCAATAGTTTAGAACCCCCCGTTATCACTTACACAATTATGTTTAAATGAATACATTATCTCCCCTGCTTACGAGTGTTCCTTTCATAACTAAATCATGACACCATGACATAAAAATATGGTGACGTTTGATTCACACAATGTTAAAAATTGCCTCTCCAAAATTCAGCAACATTTTCCCTTGAAAATTGTTGCATGAATCGAAAGCAGGGTTTGAGATGACAAAATTAATTTTCCGGTCCACCTATTACTTTTATTCCCTTCACACATTCGTGCAATTATGGTCTTTAGGGTTCTGGAATTATTAATCAAAGTCGTGTGAATGTTTAAAGACTCCAGATAAAATTTTGTTGGGATTCAACGTTCGCGCTTCTTAAGTCGTTGTGAGAAATGTGGAGAATTGGTGTCGACATGTGAACATCTGGGGAGAAATAAAGTATCTACGTCTTCGTGTTACGGTCTCGTTAAAGGGAAACCCAGGAACTTTGTTTGCTGACGCCTTTAGGCTGGTACTAATTAGGGGTATTTCTATGTTTGTTAGGGTCAAAGCATAATCGGACGGAGTCGAAACGAAGCGACGCGTTAGTATAAAAATGTATACCTATAGAATATTGATCCCTATTTCCACCACATAATGCATACATTTCTATCAAGATAAACAAAGACGCGAGCATTCGATCGAATACTAGCGGCAAAAAATCAACCGTAAACGGCAAATTTTCTTGATTATTTTCACTTCAAACACTACATAATATTATATTTTCTTTGATTCATCATTATTCTCAAGCCAATATCCCAATTCATTAGAGATCGGTGCCACATATTTTAAACCCCCCTTTGTTTTTGATGTGTGTACCTGTGTGTTTGTGCATTCATGTATTTGTGTATTTGTCTGTGGCCTCATAGCTCCTAAAGGGAAGGAACTGATTTTGGTTTTTTTTTGTGTGAAAGGAGTCTTTATAGAAAGTGTTCATAGCTAAGTTTAATGAAAATCGGTTTAGCCGTTCAAAAGTTATGGGTGTTTTACTTTTTTTAATCGGGATATTTTCGCAAGATATAATTATCATCGTGTCATAATTACTAGTTTTCGATAGATTAACTAGATAAATTATGTAGCTAAAAAAGCGTGAAATAGAAATGTATAGGAGATTTTTAATTTTTACTAGTTAAGTTTAAGATATAATTAATTTCTAATAATATACTAAAGAATTTATTTTGTTGTATGTTGTTCTATTTTCACATTTCTGTCAAAAGTTTTGCAATATGTTTCGAACTTTATTAGAATTTTCGAGGCTAAAAATATCAGAGTACTTTATTTAATTAAGTACTTCTCAAATTAAGTATAAAGTACTCTGACATTTAATATGTACAACTTAGCAAGAGGCTTATGTTTAACTTTCAATTCTATTCTCATACTGAAAAGAAAAACAAGAAAAATTATAGAAACATATATTCTAAATATAAATGGAAATAAAACATTCTTACCTTATATTAAAACAGTGTTACCTAACACAGGCCGCTAAAAAGCAATGTTGACAACCGAAAAAAAAAAACTAGTACTGCGCGCACTGGAAAGCAAAGGCAACATGCATACGGTAAACATTTTCGTGGAATTTTATTTAAATTCAGAACCACTTGGATGGGGAGTCGAGATGTTAAAATTTTGACACTTGGAAACGCTAAGCCCGCGTGCATACACGGAAAAATGGGACGAACGCTTTGCAAACAGAACTTTGTGGCGGCAATTTCCATGTTTTGGCAAAACATTTTTCCCTTTGTATTATTATTTGTGGGTTTTATAAAAAAATGTGCATTACTGTTAGCGCGTTGTTGTGTCCTTGTGCATGCCGTATTCAGTAGTTTATGTTTAATTTGCGAAATGAATGTGCAAAGGGTTTTAAAAACGCGCAGTATTTTCATTCATTTCATTTTTTACTGTATTTACCAAAGTTCTACGAAAAATGCGTCAAAGGGAATTATCTAAACTAATATATTAAACAGGTAATTTGAAAGAATTGGTGGAGGTGTCGGCCCTTGATGGTAGTGTCCCACCTACATTGCCATTCGGATGAAAGTTCCTCCCAGACGTCTGTCTGTGGTTTAAATTATCTAGAGATTTTAACACGGTCACTCTGCGTTAAAAAGTCCGCGTTCATGACCTCTCCATATCGCAGCACGTCGCTGCAATGCTTTTTTATATGCAATGTACTATACTATTGCAAAATCGTTGTTTGTTAGTGTTTCTTTAGGGTAGATAATACAATCTCTGGAAGTTAGTGACATGATCTATGATGCCATGGAAAAAGCAAGTCAGATTAATATTCACTTCTTCTTTCTATCCAGGTAGATGTTTCCATTTTCTTAATTTATGCTTTTTCTATATCCAATGCCACAGAATAAATAATAAATACACGCCAATACTCAGCCATCTCAATAGCCGTAGATTATTCCCCTAACACCACTAAAATACAGTCGCTCACTGTACTTACCTACCTCAATTTCTTTAATGGATGTTCTCGAAAGATGCACTGGACATTATAAATGTAACAAATAATTCAGTAGGGAGCTCCTTACATCTCTAAGCGTCACTTAATAACCCCACATCTGCACTGTAGACGGAATGTGTAACTAGCAGTAGTTCAACGTTGAATAATAGTGGCGAGATGAGCGGAGCGTTGCTGAGCGGTGTCGGAGCTGAAGGATTTTACATTATTCACATTGGTACAGAAAAGAAAGGGTAAAAATGAGATTATTTTATGTGAGATGGATGAAATGATACGTTTTGGAGATGGTTCTTGAGTACATATTCAAGTTATGCTTATTTAATTATATCTATACTTACTTATAATATTATAAAGAGGAAAGATTTGTATTTTTGTATGTAACGAATAAACTTGAAAACTCCTGGACCGATTTCAAAAAAATTCTCATCGTTGTAAGCTACACTATCCCCGGGTGACTTAGGCTACTTTTTATCCCTGTATTCCCACGGGAGAGGGAATATTTTATGTGCGAAAGTAACTATGTCTGTTTGTTTGTTATCTTATCACCCTTTAACAGCTGAAAGGGTTTAGATGATGCTCATGGGTAGACAATGTCCTGGATAAGGATATAAGTTACTCTTAAACGTAGGAGTATGTTGCCATGAGATAATATTTTCTAGGGCGAAGTCGCTGGCAGAAGATAATTTAATAATATAAAAGAATAACAAATTTCTCATTGTAATAAGAGTCGATAATTAATCATTCGACTTCAAAAAGTTTTTCATTAGTTTAGAAATATACTAAGACAAGCTACGCAGCGAAGTGTTTGAACTTAGTTGTAGACTATTTTCATTAAAGTCTGAAAGTGCATTGGACGAGAAAACTTGGTGTTTCAAAGCCGATCGATCTTTAGACATTCTTTAGTAAAAATGCTTTCTTTGTAATAGTATACCTTAGCTTTGTTTTTAAGAAAAGAAAACAAAGAAAAACTTGGTGTCGAAAAGATTTGGTGTCAGTTTGTGTTTTTTGAGCCTTAACTATAGATAGATGGATGCATAAAATACTCTTTCAAACTCAAATTAAAATCAATTACTTAATTTTATTAAACCATTTAAAAGTATTGAATGCATAAAATACTCTTTCAAACTCCAATTAAAATCTATTACTTAATTTTATTAAACCATTTAAAAGTATCTTTTAAAAGTCAAGCAAAAGATGAAGCTAGTTACACTTGCACTATATAATGAACATCATGCAATTTACAGAAAAGATAGAAGTGTAGTATAGTATACATATTACTATATATTTACATTAATATATACAAATGAAGTACATCAAGACGAAGTGATATCAAGGTATCTTCGACGATTTGCTTCAAAAAACAAAATATCTAATTTGATTTGGTTGAGTCTGGTTTCAAACTTTTAAAAATCTAAATGTGTTCTATCAAGTCTTAAGTAGGAATTATAAATTTCTACTTAAGACGACAGTCGTCAACGACCATAAATGAACAAAACCTTGAAGCACCCTCAAAATGCGGTAGTTTTTTTGCTTTCCTTATTATTCTATGAATTAAAAAATAACCTTACAAAGTAAGGTTATTTTGTAATTATAAAAAAAACCTTACAAAGTAAGGTTATTTTGTAATTATCATATCATCATATATCATCAAATATCATCATAGGTTAAGGTTTTGGTGCGATTTTCGCTTTTGTGTCCGTGTTAGACATAAGTGTGTGATTCGTGTCCGTGATCCGTGTCCGTAATGTGAGTTCCGAGTTCAAAATGTTCTGAATTATGACAGATTATGACGGATAAAGTTCGGATGTAGTACGTAAGCTTCACTACAAGAAGTACCACGGATCCTTCAGAACCGAAATTTTACGGACACGAATCGGATGTAGTGCCTAACCGCCCGAAAACACAACTCAGTTTACATACAAACGCACATTTTAATCACAGCAAGCAAATTTGTCTGCATTTTAATCAACAACAGTAGCAGCTCAACATCGGTTCGACCCCAGTTCAGTCACAAGCAATGGCATTACAGAAATGACGTAATTATTTCTATAGTCTGGTAATAATAATAGAGATATTATGTACATTCAAAACGATGATTTTGTACGTTTACCATAACATATGAGCATTTAACACAGCTGTCTGATATAAAGCATATCAAAACATGAATAGTCGCTTAAGTAGAAAAAACGTGCAGGACAAGACGAGTAAAAAAAGTACATCACAAATGAAAACACAACTCAGTTTTCACCCAAACGCACATTTTAATCACAGTAAACATTTTCCCGTGTTTTAATCAACAACAGTGGCAGCTCAACATCGGTTCGACCCCAAGTTGAGTCACAAGCTAGGGCATTACAGAAATGACGTCATTATGGCGAGTGCGGGCGGCCCGGCTGCACTGAAAAGGACCGTACAATTAAATGTAATACGATACTCTATTTTCACTGCATTTGCGTAGGTTCAGTGAGTGCGCTGCGAATAATATTAATGAAATGGACGGGTTTTTAAGGAGTCCTGCTAGCTTGTTATTATTTTGGGAAGCTTAGGCGGTTCATTTTTTGAATTACGGTTTGCTTCTTTTTTTTTCTTATCGTGTTGACTGTGTTGACTCATATTTTGTCCGGCCAGTATGCAGCGTAAGTTGGGTGAGTGCTAACTTTGGTGCCAGACGAGTCTACAAAGAAAATGAGTACAATAATTTATATAGATTATTTTGGATTACAAAACCCGGGAAAAATGCTTCGTCTACTCTGATGCAAACAAACATAAGCTTAAGACAGAGGATAATTAAAATTCTGTATTTTTTAATTGTTTCTGCTAATCTGTACTCGTCTTTACTTTGCCACGGATTAAATAAAATCTAACTCAACAAGTTCTCGTACAGCAAATTAAAAACCTGGATTTTCTGTCTACAAAAACTAAGCATTTTATAATCCTCAAATCCAGCTTAGACTAAAAAAAATTGCTAGAATTTCAGACCCGAATTTCAAACCACAATCAACGCCTTTGCAAAAAGCCCAACTCCTGTTTGCCATCCGAAATCCATATGGGGGCAGCAAAAAGCCAAGCACATCCACTCACAGTGATTAGGTATCGTTGAATCGTTAGCAACCATCCATCTTGGTGTCAGGCTGGCTCAACCCGTCCGCCATTGTCTCAGGAGTGTCCAAAACTTGGCACAGTTTAATAAGAACTGGTTGATGTATAGCTTAGCAGTTTAGGGTTATATGGGGGCTGGTTGTGAACGGTGAGGTTGGGATGAGATTGAGCTGAGGTAACATATTGTATCACGGTATGAAGAGTTAAGGTCTATCCACACATATCAGGGCCGTGCTCGGCATGTGACAGGGCCGGGGCAGGGCCCAATCATTGAAGATTCGTCACTGGCCCGTGATCACACGTCACGGACGTGTGTGAATGAGTTCATATAAAATGTACACAACGATATTCTTTTGAGTCCCTGACGGGGCACCGCCCTGATATGTGTGGATAGACATTTGTATATATAAGGTCCACTTGCACCAAAAACTTAACTCATAGTTAGTTACATACGAGTTAAGATCATAAATAATTGACCGTGTTATATAGAAACGAGTTCTATATTTCGGAGTTAATAAAATAACCCAAGGGTCCATATGTCACTAGCGGAGTGCCAACTGGAAATCAGCGTTGTGCGTCTGACGTTTAGCAAATGCTGAGTTGGTAACCCTTTTGGTATGGGCACGCCCTAACCGCAATTCTTGAATCGCGATTGTTTTTTATAAGGTTCCGTACCCGAAGGGGCACGGAACTCTATTGCTGTCACTATCGCGTCTGTCTGTCCGTCTTCTATCACACAGGTTTTTTCATCCTAACAGTTGGAGCTAGTCTTCAAATTTTGTGTATGTGAGTTGAAATATTTGTAAACAATACAATACAGAAAAAAAATACTAGAGTGGGGCAAAGCATATAAAAAACAAACTGGTTGACCCAAAGACACAAATTTATTTTAAATGTTTTTTATGGGCGATTTCCCATAGAGCAAAAGAAGGGTGTGATTTTTTTTCTCTCTTTTTGCCCATTACAATTTACTTGATTTTGGTGTCGCACTTGGTACAGTTTGATTTTACTTTTCTTCTCTGTTACTTTGTGTTATGTTGTGTCGTGTTTATGTCGAATAAATGTTTTCTATTCTATTCTTCTATTCATAGAGAAGGCAAACTAAAACTAAATTAACTGTGAGAAAAAAGAAACTTTGATGTAAATGGAAGAATAGATTTACCCAAAGAGTAGACCATTAAAAGTCGTGTACCGTGTACTCAGTACCGTGCTCACAGTACCCAAAATTCATCATCATATATGTAGTGTAGCTTTTTTCCCAACTTTTTGGTATTTGTTCGAGATGCAGCCGACGACTGGAGAATCCAAAGCAAACGTAACATCTCAAATAATTGATGTAGTTTCATTTTGCAAGCTGTCTCGCCAAAAATTCTTTCCCCTATGTTTTTAACCGTCGATATTTGAACTAGTGAACTAATGTTTCTTGTTGTTGTTTAACTCTTGTATAGTACATAAGTGTTACCTTTCGTGAACGAACCAAGTGGTTTGGGATATATTAATTTTGCCCAGACACTGTTAGAAGTTTCTTGTTGTGTTAGCAAGGCGCATACATACATTGGTACCTATGTATACGTAGTTTGTACATTGTTAAATGCATGTGTTCGTTAATGTACTAAGAGAGTTGTTAGTGCTAGTGCTAATTTAGCTGCCGTGTACGCACTTGAAACGGTGCATACGTAACAATGCCGGGATTTGAGTCTTTGTGTAGCATTAGTAATCTAGTAGCTTACAGGAATACTCTCAACACAAAATCTAGTGTTGATTTAATTTTTAGACCTGTAGTAGTTTAGTATCTATTTCATAGAAATGGTCTTCTAAAATGTAGTTAGTACTAGTTAGTTTGCAAAACTTGGTTATCTATTTCAGAAGTAAGGGCTTTAAAAATAGATACACTAGATGTTGTCGAAAGAATAGTTAAAGATGACGATGGAAAAATTATATTATTAAAAATAGGCTGTCATGGAGACTATCGATAGAAGTCATCATCAGTCTTTTTAATGTTCCCACTGCTGGGACACAGACCTCCTCTCTGTGAGAGAGGGAATAGGCAATAATCCACCACGCGGGCCCAGTGCGGATTGGTGGATATCATATGTCTTCGATTTTTTGTTCTAGGTCATGCCGGTTTCATCATTATGTTTTCCTTCACCGTTTTGAGAGCAGTGGCGATGAAATAATTTACACAAAATAAAGCGCCTGCCTGGCCTACCTACAACTTGTATGTCGCGCCCGATACCAGTGGGCCACCACCGCTCTCAGTCAGAAGTAAAAATTTATATTTCATCACATTGGCTAATACAAACGTCATGGGCATGCTGTCCATGACGTTTATATTAGCCAGCCAAAAATCGCTATATTGGTTAAAAAAGTTTTCACTTCAAATATAATTTAATAAATACCTTTCAATACCATTGTAGAACGCAACACTTAGAAAGTGATTGCCATTTTTCTAGACTCTAATGTTAAAAACCCTTTAATTATAAAATCAAACTGAACACAAATCTCAAACCCAATCAAAAGCAGAACCACAGAAACAAGAAACACTTCACAAGTCGTATAAAGCAAAAGAATAACCCGAAAACGGTAACAAGAGCCTGTAAATAGAACGTGGGTGTACAGAATGGCCCAAAGTTAGGCCATTTAACGAAACACGAACGAATAAGGCGTCCATCGATCGCTGTACATTTATTTATGTTGCAGAAGTCGCGTAAATATCTTCAATGGATGTTGGAAATTGATTTTTCCTTTTAGTGTTCGGTTTGTTTTCTGTGGTTTGGGAATTGGATAGCTGGAATAGGGTTGTAGAAGTTTTTGAATTTGTTGGTTTGATGGGCGAAAAAGGAGATAAAGAATTAGGGTGATTTACGATTCTAATATTATCAGCCTTATTTACAACCAAATATATATCTAGGTATATGATTAGATTAAACACAGCGTTAGCAGGTTCTATATGCATTTATCTTCATAGAAAATTTGAATTAAACATAAACAACACCACGTCTGTATTCCTCGAAGAGTTAGGCAGATAAACACCTTCATTTCACCTCTCAATTTTAATTAAGAATCTGCTAATATCAGTACTTAAACTTATCATACGGTTAAAATGTTTTCAAGCGATGCTCAACTCAGATATGGTGGGACTTAACTCAGTAAATTTAAAATAGATTTTGTTTCTCATTTGTATTTCCATTATCCTCTTTATCTCTCTTCTTTCTAAAATCCCTTACTCCCGGAAAAAAACTCACATTCCATTCTGCAAAATCCTGCCTTCCATTTTTCTTACTGTATCTTGCCGTAGCTTTCCCACAATGAAATCTAGTTATTAAGCCACTCCATCAAACTTGAGTACACGATGTACTTTACCCTACATCACAACTCAATGATATCACGGCCTGACCGTTTTATCTCGACCCGCAGCTGTATTCTTTTCTTCATCAACTAGGGTCTGAGTAAGTTGGTTCTTTACAACGTGTATTGTATTCCCAACGTAGTCTTGGATAAGGGTCTTGGAAATTGTTTTACGTGTCACATTATGTAACGAACGAGACTGTTCCCTTTGAACGCGTTTTGAATTGTTAAAGTTATCGACCGATTTCTTGGGTGACGAGATTTTAATGTCACGTTCTGTTCGGAGTTTAGCGTAAGAATATAATATATTTAAATTGGGTTTTATAAATTGTGGAGCAAAATTTCGAACAGCTTTTTCCATTATTTGGGGTCGGGTCTCTTCACTTTCCTGTGTCAAGTTGTTCTGTCTTGGTTTGTCAGTTCTGGCTATTGAGCCTGCTTGAAATCTTTGTCGGACCACCAGTTTAATGGCGGGTAGCCTCTAGATCTTTGTTCGAACAGCTTTAAATATACACACTGTAATACCTAAAGAATATAATGTTTATTCTAATTTATTTGCCACATGCTGTTGCAAACCCAATTAAATTACTCATTTGAAATATAAATCATCAAAAGCAAATGAAATGAATTGTCAGCAAGCACATATACTTGCAAATCACTCTATTAAAACCATATTAACAACTACTAATTGGACATTCTACTATGGGTTTTAACAATAGGTACTATAACCGAAAATGGTTGCCATATTATAATAATGACAATAAAGGTAGTTTCAATCAACATTCCTTTAACCTCTTCATATCCTATATATTTGCAATATAGTCAGGCTACAATGCTCTAACTGTTGGGACACAGAACACAGGACTTCTTTCTGTAAAAACGAGTGGGTCGTAATCAACCAAGCGGGCCTAGTGCGGGTTTGAGGATGTCCTTCAAATTTTATTTTAGAATTGCTAGAATGTATTTATTTGTTATACTTGTGCGCTGTTCTTCAGTTCAATAGTTTATTTTTAGGATCTAGATAAGTGACATTTTATCAACAAAAGCGTCGTGGTAGCGATGGGAAAAATGTATGGGAATGTCAAGCGCTATCGAAATGTCACGTAATCAATCCCTAACATTCCAACTTTGCTAACGTTAATAAAATTAAACTTTGTGCAGATAGAGCCTCAGGACACGTCGAGCGTTATTATCTCAGCGTTTTTGTCGTGATCACCACATTTGATTATCGCGTTCTGGGAGGTGACCATAAGCTCTTAGAGCAAGGTTATTTTGAGTGTGCGTTAGGGACAGATGTATGTGACTTGCATGCATCTGTCCCTTTTTACAGTCAAACTATGATAGTTTTGACATGTCAGTGTACGGGGGCTGGAGTTGGAAATAGTATGGAAAGGTTTTTAAAAAAACTCTATACCATCTACTAATATTATAAAGCTGAAGAGTGTGTTTGTTTGAACGCGCTAATCTCAGAAACTACTGGTTGGAATCGAAAAAATATTTTTGTGTTGGATAGTCCATTTATAGAGGAAGGTTATAGGCTATATAAGATTACGCTGCAACCAATAGGAGAAAAATGTTGAAAAACGGGCAAAAAAAATAATTTCCTTTTTGAGAGCTTCCGTTTCGTGCACTGCGTAAACGGTTAAAGTTACGCAAATATCATGAAAGATAGAATTGTTCCTCGTTAGAAAATCTAAAAAAAAGTCGGCAACAGCGTATGTCTATCTTTTATGATTCATTTACCTTTTTTATGGTAATCAAATTCTTAATTTGCGCGGGAGTTTTATCAAAATTTATACTAATATTATAAAGCTGAAGAGTTTATTTATTCATTTGTAGGGTAGGTAGCGTAGGCAGGTTGTGGTGGGCAGATAGATAACCAGTTGACAGGAGCGAAGCCGCGGAGGTCAGCTTGTAATCTATAAAATACTGCATATTTGACCTCTAGAAGCCTGGGTAACATGTACGTCCTGGTAAGTCTGGTATCACGTTGAAATATTGCCCCAAAACCCTTGCGATATAAATGTAAATACAGATCAATGGATGTCGTTTAATTAATTTCCCATTTTGTTGTATTTCCAGTTCAGCCATAACCTTTTAATTTGATTACCAGTGGTTTGCGGTCCCACTGTTGTGGAATTACTCGCTCTAGTGAGCGTTACGCGTGGCTCTGATTGGTTGGTTCTTTATTTTAGTTCGATTGAAGTAATTGTGGCATACTTATAATTACCTTATTTATTTTAGTTCATTATCATCATCATCATCCTTTTAATGTTCCCACTGCTAGTACAACACAGGCCTCCTCTCTGTGAGAGGGAATGTACTGTTTTCCACCACGCGGGTCCAGTGCGGGTTGGTGGATGTCACACGTGTGAATTTTTGGTTCTAGGACATACCGGTTTCCTCACAATGTTTTCCTTCACCGTTTTGAGAGCACTGGTGATGAAATAATTTACACACGTAAATCGCGGCCGTTACCACTGGGCCACCACTGCTATTTTAGTTCGATTGAAGTAATTATGGCATACTTATAATAACTTTATAGTGCTGACAATGAGATAAGACAAAAGGCGATTAAAGGAAGATGAAGAAAGGAGTATGGTAAAATTAAATACGGATGGTGTGAAACTTTATTAGGCAGGTAACCCATGCATCAGCCTTTGTGCGAAATACAGTCATATTTGAAGGATAAGGTAGAGGCTCTACACCCTAGCTTCATGAAGTCCCATGTACCTCATAACTAAGCAAGCCTATTTCCTTCAACCGGGCATACATCCAGACTCATGGCCAACGAGGCAGTATTTTTTTTATTTGTGTTTGCTCTTAACTCTAGTCTAGGTCAGAGGTGACAGATACATAGTCGACGATGGAGTAATCTTACCCAGAAGAACCCTGTTCACTCTAACTTTGAAGAGATTCGTGTTGTATGCGTTCGGAAACACAGACGCAGGCAGTGTTATGAAGGATGTTTGAAAGCGCAACTAGATGAGGATGGTAACTTGCAGTGCGTCTAGATGTCCGATGGTAGAAGGGGACAGTGGTATGAGAACATAAAGGCAGTATAGTCTAGTAGATAGTTGTGTGGTAATTATTTTCCTTCTTTATCAAAAATCGTCACAATATTGCTGAATATCTGATCAAATTAATAATTTTATTCTCAGAAAACTCAAATAATATTCAATCGCACAATATACACAGGAAGTTTTTAGTGGACTACGAAATCAATTTGTACAAACGAACCACGGATGGTATGATACACAAATGTTTACATAACATATAGTTAAAGCTTTTACAATAAATTGTGATCACAGGTGGCGCTTGTGTTGGAGTCTGACCACAAAGTTCCGTAGTCCAATTTTATTAAATGTAGTTACGGAAAAAACAACATAACGCATTGATCAAAAAAAAGTTATGGCTTATTTAAAACAAAGGTTTGAGCTGGAAAGTAATGGTATTTATTTGTTTTAACTGTGAGCTATTTGAACCCAAATTTTCGATAGTATATTAAATAATTTTAGCACCAGACATAACAATACTACACTTTTTATTAATGGTGTGGTTTACATTTTATAGTAAGTTCGGATTTTTACTTGCATATATTACTAAGATACTTAATAACTACTTCTGAATAACTAGTACATATTAAAAGGAGATTGGTGCGTATAACCTCTAGAAGATTACTAGTAAAATCACACGCGATTGAACCTTAATTATTAGAGTAATCTAGGCTATAATTGCTGATTCAGCAGTGCTAAATTGAAGGAGAAAAGTACGCAGATGAGACGAAAGGCAATGAATAAAGTTAAATTTACTAATTATGCCACATACCTTTGAAACAGCGATTCCCATGCAGATGCAGATGCCACGTTCGAATACGAAGTTCAGCTCACAGACTAGGTACTGTTTTTTAATTGATTATTTGTTTGTTTATAAATGTTTATAAAGAAAAATATCTGGACGATCCGATGACATTTATTTGCAATAACTGTGAGCTTAACTCTTTGAAGGTTTCAAACTGTTTCCTTTGCTGAATTAACCTACGCAATTCGGCTGCAGGTTTTCTCACGATGTTTCCTTCACAATTGTAAGCGATGTCCATGATGAGCTCAGAAAGTACATATGAGTTAGAAAAAAACACATTAGTACTTGCTCTTATTTGAACCGATCATGACCGACACCCCACGACATTTTTCATCATAATTTAATTATGTAATATAATTTATTTGATTATTTAAAAAAAACCATCAAACTTAAAATCAAGTACTTGTATGCCGGCAATAGCAGATTATGTATATATATATACATGCTTTTTTTAAATATCTTTGCCCCACATTAGGTATTTCCTGCAGCGTCATGGGTGCGTTTACAAACATATAACTCACATACACAAAGACTCAGAGCCGGAACTTATCTATAATCTATAGGTCATACAAATATTTAATCCGTGCGGGAATCGAACCCGCGACTCGCAGCGCAGCATTCAATCGCTCAACCGCTGCAACAACCGTGCGCTTAAATAAATGAAAATTAATTATGTAAAACTTCTGTTACATTCTTCTGTCAAATAAACGAATTATAAATTACTGGTAATAATGGATATTCTGGTACGTTGAGGTGGTGAAATAAGACCCTGTTACAGACCCAATGCTTGGGTTAAATCTGTTCTACGGTTTTGCTGTGGCATTCAATATAATGGCGACCCTGCGGGTCCAATGCTTGACATTTAAATAGATTCGATTAACGAAATAAATGCTTGGAGAGTTTCAATAAAACCCTTCCCACACACAATTACTGATTTCATCATTTCCCTTTTACAAGCATCCCGCTTAAAAGGGTATAGAAATACCCGAAAATCACTATGGTAAAAATCTTTCCATTCATAACAATCATACAAACATATTCCATTTATTTTTTTCTGTAACCTCTCTTTTCTCGTCTTTTCTCCGTGTTTCTCATTTTCCCTTGTCACGTTTCGAAGTCATAGCCCGTGACTTCGCATTCGGTTAAGGTAACAACATACAAAGCGACCTTTCCAACCCTTTATTATGAATTCTCGATGGCTATTTTTGTAAACGTTTGTTATGGCGATATTTTAAAGGATTCGGCTTTTTTTACACCGTTATGTAATTTTCTAAATAATTTGTTAAAGATGCTGATGAGGATCGGCTTCCAATCTAACTGGATTAAACAAAAGTTTAGCATTTGCCTTCTACAAACCACAGCTATTGGGTAACACGTGCACTTGGAACTTAGATCAAAAATACACTAGATACACAATCCCATAAAAAGTTCTCTTTATAACTGTCGGCAATCTAGTTAAAAAAAAATGCAAATTCAACCTTAATTGCAATGTTTAAAGGTGCATTCACAAAGCTAGGTACAAACAGCAAAACAATATTACGACCTTTCTTCGCTGCTCAACATACATCAAAACAAATTTAATCTTACATGCATGTTTTAAAGTCTAAATTACAAATTGCCATTCCTTGTTCCAGAGCAGTCGATGTTTGTTACAATAGTTGACACGTTGTCATCGCAAATATTGGTCAAACAATCATAAAATTTGGTAATTGATTCATTAATTCGGTTTTTACTTAATGAAAAACACTTAATGATATAAAGTTAACGAAAAAAAGATATTCCTGCCAAAATCTCGGTATTACAGTGATTATCTACACAGTTATTGAACGCACACTGCGACATTTTGACGTCTTAATGTTGGCTATGATTGGACCATACTAATTTGAAATAAGACCACAACCGTATTTGTTCTCTTATTGGTCGGCCTGTTTTTGAATCGCTTACCGAGCATCTAGTGTTTTATTGATCGAAACCTTGGAAAGACTGAATATCTTCACTTGCTGACTTCTGACTACCCGTAATGACCGTCAGACGTACCTACAAACGACAGAATTCCCTTAAATGTTTCTGGCTTTTTTATAAATTGCAACATGCTCCATCATTAAATGTTTTATCTCCCTCACTTGTGAACATTCTTTACATAATATTTTATCGAAACAGAAGCATAAAATGTTCGATATTGTATAGGTGCATGATGACACTACAGTGCGAATTGAGCCATTGTATTCCTTTTTACATTGAAAAGTCTCGATACAGGAAAATAAGATCACAGATACCTTCACATTTCTGTTATAGAGTATTTTATGCAAAAGAATCTGACAATGTGATATTTCGTGTATAACTGAACAGTGATTTTAAAATGTATGTAATATTTTATGCTTTATAGTAATGTTTATATAAGTAGTTAATTATTTTTCTCTTTTTCATCGTTTCCTCAATAGGTTGAATAATTTTTAGACTCTAAGCCATTCGTTAGAATAAAAAGAAAAAAAAGCCTAAAGAAACCAATGGAGATTTAACCTTAGTTAAGTTAACTACAGATCATAAAATTGGATCTTAGTAGCGTGTGCCCAACCAGCCGGTGACGCTTACCGACGCCTGCCCAAAAGTTCATGTTGTGTTTGACAGTATTCATTCATATCGATTTATACGGTAATATTATTTCAGATTTTTTATATAATATATATATTTTATATTGATAAGCTTGCGCTTGACCACTATCTCACCTGATAGTAAGCGATGATGTGGTCGACGATGAAGCACGCTTGCCTAGAAGAAACCTATTCACTCTTGACTTAAATACTCCTAGGTTGTAGCTATCAGGAAATACAGACATAATTGTAATTCTCTACTGGAAAATCAATCATTCAGAATATAATGTTGTTGGTACGCGATTAGACAGTACACTGTGTAACATTTTATTTACCTCCCGGACCTATCCGGGAGGTAAATAAAATGTTACAACATAAATTTTTCTCTGTGTTACCAAGGGCCTACCCTTAAATTTAAAAAAAAAATTATGTTACACTACGGTGCAATTGAGGCCATTTTCGCTAAAAGAGGAAATTGCCTCCACTGAGTGGTTTCATTTGGGAAACGTCAAACGGCTTTTAGATATTTTTTGAGTTACAAAACTGGAATACTTTGCATTGCAAATGGACGATTTCAATAGTCACCGTTAGTGTTACTTCATAGATTGTGTTCGTTCAAAAATAGTTATGATTTCCATATTTTATATGGAACCCACGAAAACCTTTAGGAGCGTAAATAGTTTAGGAAATAAAAGCTTTTTCCGATATGCTTTTCAAATAATTGAAGTTATTCGTTTCTGGTTGATAAATTTTCACAGTTTTAAATAGCAAAGCATCTGATACTTTCAGTTTCATACCATCATCATCAGCCTATAGCACCCCACTGTTGGACATCTTCTTCTTAATCGGGCACTCTTGGCAGAGTGGTCGTGGTCATGGGTGGGTCCCGATGCAAGATGGCTTTTGCCAGGCGTCGCCATTCGGTTCTATTGGACGCAATGTGGGAACAGTCGGTTATCGTAGCTTTGGTGATGTTTTTAATAAGATCTGCCCATCTGGTTGGAGAGCGACCCCGGGATCTTTTGCCCTCCATTTTGCCTTGGATTACAAGACGCTCCATTGAGTCTTCATTCCGAGTTATATGCCCAAAGAACTTTGGTATTCGTAATTGAACAGTCGACGATAATCTCTCTTTGATGTGAAGTTCTTTTAGGATTGATACATTGGTGCCGTAAGCAGTCCACGGAATCCGCAGCAGACGTCTCCAGCACCACATCTCCAGTGCATCGATTTTCCTCCTTTCCTTCAGCCTCAATGCCCATGTCTCAGCTCCGTGGAGAAAGATTGGAACTGGACTGGACTGGACTGTTGGACATAGGCCTCTCCAATTGCACGTAATTTGTATTGATTTTCGGCAATTCTCATCCAGTTGCCACCCTGCGAAGATTGTCGCTCCACCTAGCCTGAGGGCGTCCTACCTTACATTTACCAGTTCGCGGTCTCCACTCAAGAAATGAAGAGAAGAGATGAAGTGAAGAGACTAAAACATAATACAATTTGTTTAATATTTAATTATCCTACCATACCCTACCCTACCTACCTACATATCCACCTACCCATCTATCCTTCTACTCACTTTTCCTACCTACCTATCCACCTCCCCTCCCTTGTATAGTTTTAAGTTTTCTTTGTGTTTATCTTTTTTACCCTACTGCCGAAGGAGGGTAAAGTGTTTATCAGTCTATGTATGTATGTTTGTTCCTAGAGACCAACGCGTTGTCCGATTTTGATGGTTCTTAAGTCAATCGATTCGTCTTAACCCTGCGAGTGTCACTGGCTACATTAAAATTGGAAAATGGCGGATTTTGGGCGCCACATTGGAAGGGCCTAATTTTTTTTTCTTTCGAACCCATCGTGTGGGGTAACAAAATAAAGGGTTTCGAGAGGTGATTGCAAAAATATACAATACTTCTATGTTTAAATGTACCTAATTAAAAAAAAAAAACATGCTAGGCAGTCGATGGATACATCTGGATTTGGTCAGCCAGCTCGCGAATATGTGTCCTCCGACTGCACAGCATGATTTTCTCCTTGTTTACGTATTTTTAGTTTGCTTTTCAAGCAGTCGATTTTTTGTTTTTTTTTATTTATATTATGTGCTCTAGCGGCTTGTGACAAATAAATGTATATTCTTTCTTTCCCTAACCTTCCAACCAGGCTACAGTTAGTGTCACTATATATATTGTGCCTGTTCAAAAATAGTTTGAATTTCCATATTTTATATGGAAACCACGAAAACCTTTAGGAGCTTAAATGGTGTAGGAAATTGGAACAACTTTTAGGGACTATCCCTGATATATCTACTTGTGCGAGAATATCTGCAGTTCCCTAGTTATTGCCAAAAACATACGATCATTTTTAGGACACTATTTTTATATTCGCTATGAATTTTCAAACATCTATACCACAAAAGCACAATTGCATACCGAAGCTAAAACCAGGATCAAACAAAAGAGATAACCCAGCCGCTCGACTGCGCAGTCATTCACAGAATTAACTACAGTTCCTACCAAAGAGAATACCTGCTTTGTCACTGAAAACGTCGCACTGACAACGTGTCACTGACAACCAGTGTCAGTGACATCATCAGATCGCTTAGCCGGTTGACGTGATGGCGGACAGCAAAGGGCTGGGTAGATTAGATCTTTAGTATTTGAGTCTGGGATTCTGTGATGGAATGAATTTAAGGATTGAGCTAGGGCCTAGTTAAATGATAGTGAGTTGTGGATTACACAGGTACCTATGCATAGCCATAGATATAACAAAACATTTAATAAAAATCATAAGTATTTTTTCTAATAAGGCTAAGTATTAGTACTTTTTGAACATCTATATTTACCTAAAAAATAAAATAAAATACGCGGGTGGTTATCGTTTCGTATAAACCGCTGCTTCACAAAGCACACACATACACTTCACATAGCTGCCTCGTACCCTAAGCCGCGGGCTGGTGTGTCATCCATCCTTGACACCTGCTTTCGCTCGAGGTTGGGAGGCCTGTGGGTAAAAATGAATATGTTGCTTAATATTTTAAATTCTAAATGGTTAATATTATTGATGGATTACACACACTTGGCTTCTATCAGACACTTACTTTCTATCCTTCTGCCAACGTCCTTATTTCACTTTGTTTCGCCGCTCTGACAAAATTTTAAAAATGATGTACATATTGATCGCAATATTTTTCAAACTACCCGAATATAAAAACAACTTCTAATATTAAAAGTTACTAGCAATCCGTCTATTTCGCTCTGCTGCTCATGGCATAATGTTTCGCACCAAATTATTATACATACCTTTACCTGTATAGTTTATAACACACTAACTTATATTTATTTACCTGTACATATTTAACACCGTAAAACTGATTCACATCCGTACACTTCAACGTAAGGTTCAGTTGAAAACCAGGCAACTCCCGGTTGTCTGGCATTTTGCTGAACTGGACCTTTTTGGCGCAGCCGCGGGGCACACTATGTATGTAAATGTTGTAAAATTAAGTTTTATTTGTACCTACATTGTGTGTATCTGTGTGTGCCAAATAAACTAGTTTTCTTTCTTTCTTTCTTTCTTTCTAAAGACAATTCCCCTAAAACGCCCATCCACCACTCCTAGTTTGTACTGTTTGGCAAAAAAAAAATTACCAGCTACACATTTGAATGAAATCTGTAGGTAATCAAAATAATATCAGTAAAGAAAAAAAGAAAGAAAATGAGTTTAATTGTTACAAAACGACATACAATAAATAATTACATGCTTTATGCTAAATCCTTAACAATACTATTATTAGTAATGACTAAAGTAGCAGGTACTTAAATTAAGTTAGTAAAGACGAGAGAAAAATAAAACAATAATAACATATACTACCTAGATTTGAATAAAACAATTGTGATTGTGGCAAGGCTTTACCCAGTATAATGCTGTGCCGTGGGGGACCCACAGCACGGCGCTGATTTTTAGCGGTCGCCTAGGACGTGACGTACGGAAACCTAATCTGTTGTGTATGTCAAAATAGATACAAAGAACATAAAATAAATACAGTAAGATAAAAATAAACTACTTAAAATTATGATGTGTATAAAACCAAAAGCACGAGTAGATATCTTGAATTCTTGACGAAAACATAAAAGTTATACCCGCAAAACACAGGCACCGTCCATGTTTTGTCTCCTATTGAATATTAGACCAGGGCTTTTCAGGCACTCAAACATTATGTTGTTGTTCTTATTAAGAAGAAATACTTTTCCTACCATACACAACGTAAATACTTCCAATTTTCCTCATGACCTCCAACCACAGCCCCCTTACAAAAAAAATCTCTTCCCCTTCACTCGGAAACCACTGAAAGTACACAAAACTCCTTTGACTTACGTAAACTGTTCCAGATATTATCGCCTGGTAAGACAAAGTTATGACCACCGACCGTTTCGAGTTAGCGATAAAGACCTTCGAGATAATTTTCGGAGCCCGCACCGACTGTAGATAATAATAAGACAGGACAAGATGAATCAAATGGTAACAGAAATCTTACTCTTTCTAAGGTCAAGCAAATGCTTATGAAATTAGTGTACTTATTAAATACTAGTGTAGACCAAGGAGTATTTTCAGTTCTTATGGAACGCAATAAAGTAGTTCAAATCTTTTGATTCAAGGGCCTAGCATGCGTTTTTATTCATATATTCAACGCTTGACTAAAACACGGGCAAAAGGCGGGGCTACACAAAAGCGCGGGCTGTCACCGATGTGGTGGGCCGACAAATTTAAATCTGCGGTTGGAGGATCTGCAAATGTATGCGCCCAACTTTTATCTAACAAAGCTAAATGGAGAGAGATGGTGAGGTGGATGACAAGAATAACAGCGATCGGACGAAATTGATCGTGTACGACCTCTCTATAAAGAGCGAAACGAAGAAAAATAGATACAAAAGCATGTAGTTTAAGCCACATATCTACAGGCCTGGTTATTATATTAATATCAGCAGGGAAATATTGATGGTAAGACATACTGTCAGTGAACTCTAACAGTGCGAAAGTCAAATATATCTTTCAGTAGAGTGAAATAACTGTATTAGCTACACTTGAGGTACACATATTAGGAAAAGTATTTAAAATTATCTTGTTGAGCGATCTCCTTCGGTCGAGGAGCAGCATTTTATGTACCTAGACCACCAACAGGTTGTGAAATTAATTGTTTCAAAATAGATAAGAATGCAACCGTTATGACATTGGAACTTATTGCGATCTCTGAAGCGTTGTCTTGTTGCATCACTAGTCAACATAATAGTATTGTTATTTGCACAGACAGCAAAAGTTCTTTACAACACATAGCTCGATGCGCCTCTGGGAAAAGAGGTATATCGATAGCTTATGTTATTCTATCTAAGATCGATGAATTAATTGTAAAGGGAGTTAAATTGAGATTGCAATGGGTTCCATCGCATATTGGGCTGCAGGGCAATGAAAAGGCTGACATTCTAGCTAAACATGCAGCTAAAAATGGAAAAGAAACAAATATAACGCTGGATTATACAGAAGTTTTAACTAAATTTAACAATAAGTGCTACGATGATTGGAAATAGTATTTTGATAAGCGTTCTTTAGAAAAAGAGATCTGGTATAAAACTATACAGGGTCAGCCTTTTCGTGTACCCTGGTTTGTTAATACTACTTTAAGTAGAAAATTAGTTGTTACTGCTTGTAGACTCAGATCCGGACACATTCCATGTAATAAGTTTGCGTTCCTAATGAAAAAAGTTAACTAGCCTAATTGTGTCGAGTGTGGAGTTCTCGAGGACCTACAGCACTTATTGATGGACTGTGTGCGATATGAGTCTATGAGAAACGATTTGTTTAGGGTCCTGAGGTTGAACCGACTTGATATATGCACGTTCCAATGACTTATGTCTCAACCACATGGTGATGAAGCGAAGAGACTGTTCAAGTTATGAGCTTATAAATAACAGGTATATAGTGTGTATTTAGGGTATGATGTGACCGTCATACGCATGGCGATTATAAAAGTCCCTAATTAAATAAAGAAAGAAAAAAAAAAGAACTTGTAGTACGATTAATTTTGCCTTCTGTTCTAACTTTTGTTGTGGTCAATAGAACTTTTTTCATCAAGCCTAGGAGGAGGGATATCAAGAGAAAGATGTCAAAAATGAACACTCACAAAAGGGCTGTTAATGTTCGCATTAACATATTTTTGTTTGCTACGAATACTTAATTAAGTTAAAAGTTGTTTTGTATAAATAATGTTAATGTAATGGACCTTTTGTTCCTTAAATAAAATTGTCTTTATTGACACTATACCGTGGATTAAGTTAGCAAAATAAAGAAGAGCTTGCTTATTCTTGGTTGAGTGTTTTTATTTAACTTTTTCTAAATAACATTAGATTTTAGCGAATGTTCGCATCCTTATGCCAATTATTCTAACAAGTCGGTTTGAAGACACTCGATTCGACTCAGTCACCATGACAAAGGAAAATCCATTATAAGTGTCGTCATCATCTTCATCATTCATCATTTCAAGACTAAAAAGTTGATGGATCTCGCATCCAGCGGATCCCCGCAACCATTACCAGGTCATCGGTTCACCTAGTGGGAGGCCTTCCAACGCAACGCCTTCCAGTTTGCGGTCGCCACTCCAGAACTTTTCTGAACCATCGGCCATCCGTTCTGCTAGGAATGTGCCCTACCCACTGCCACTTAAATTTGGCAATTCTTCGGCCTATGTCGGTAATATTGGTTATCTTGCGGATATCTTCATTTTTGATTCGATCGCGGAAGGAAACTCCGAGCATAGCCCTCTCCATTGCCCTTTGGGTGACTTTGAGCCTTCTGATGAGGTCCATTGTGAGCGGCAAAGTTTCGGTCCCGTATGTAACTAAGAAGCTCATTTATTTTCCTCACAATGGTTTTAGCTCTAATCAGTTTTTAAATGTATAAATTGACATTGTGAGAGCTGTAGTTAAAACCTGTGTTACAGGTCACCAGAATCACTGGCTACACACATAGACTTTAGTCTTGAGACACTGCGGTAAGTTGGACGTTCCTGAACGCTGCCCAGCCGAGTCAAGTTCGACGGTTATAAGTGTAATTTTGGTTTAATGAATATAGTGTCAATCTGTGAAATAACCTGCAGTTTCCCTATATTGTTGACAAGTTTTGGACATTGATTGTTGCTGAAATGAGTTTGCTAGATTGAATTTGAATGTTTTAAATACGAGAATTGGCCTTTAGGCCAAAAATCTTCACTAAATAATTTTCTTATTTTAAATAATTTCATGGTTTGTCGCAAATTATGCAAACGAGCAAGGATCATTCCTGCGATTTCACCAAAGTTGCGGAAGACGCCAGGACCAAGGACGCATAGAATTGAATGAAATCGTTCCCTATACAAAGCAATGAGTACTTACGAGCCAAAGCAATGATGTTGTAAATAAATACTCAGAAATTATAACATATTTTAGGCTTATAATCAGATATTTTCAGAAAACAAATCACATTATACCTTACCTGATGCCATATTATTTGCTAATACCAAAAGAAACTTTGTTCAAATACCCTGAATACCCACTAGAGTTACCTCTCAAACACGGAATATACATTCGCTGACAAAACTTTTGATGCCACACAAAAGGGCTGTTAATGTCCATATTTGCATTTATATTCCACATTTTTACATTTTACAAATGGCAACTGAGGGGTATTTAAGCGTGGAAAAGTCAATTTATGTTTTCAACATTTACTGTAGGTACTTTTCTCTTCTAATGATTTCCCGGGACATTTTCAGGGTCCTGTTTATTGCTTGCTTTGATGAAGTTGGATTTTACCCGACTATGAAAGAAGGAGGGTTATTGATTTTATTTTATTTATTTACTCATTAATTATTATAACACCATTATTATTTTTTTTGTTATGTTTTTATCTACTCTATTTTAGTAATGTTTATCGGTGTTATCGTGTTTGTACGCGTTATGTTTGCGGAGCATCAAGCGTTTAAAAGCACTGATAATATAACTCATTCTGTTTTTCTACTGGGCGTTTATTAAACAATACCTACACTGTTTTTATTGTAACTATAGTCGTGACGATCTAAGAAGTCGGATTTGACAGCTATAAAAATACTTGATCAAATTATTAATCAAACATTTTGTATTTTTTATAATCGCCTAAAGCTCGCGATTGACTACTATCTCACCTGATGGTAAGCGATGATGTGGTCGACGGTGAAGCACGCTTGCCGAGAAAAACCCATTCACTTTTGACTTAAAGACCCCTAGATTGTAGCTATCGGGCAACACAGACTTCGGCAGGGAATTCCACTCCTTAGCTGTACGCTAGGGTTATATTATCTGTGGCTGTACGCATGATAAAAGTGTCCCCAAAACGTTTTGTGCGTATTGGTGGGATGTCCACCATGTATCGATAACGCATCGCCGTACGTCTGGTAGCCCGATGATGCGAACGAATGATACTCGTTGTTATAGTGTATCAGTAAAATTGTAATTAATCAGGATTACGAATTTGATTTTCAATTAGTTACATGTAAAATGAGAAACGTGATCGGACTTCTTAGATTGTGTATCACCATATAAACCATTCTTGCAACGGGCATTCGGTGGTTGCGATACACATCAACAGTTTTTTAGACAGTAGGTACATCTACTTTATTACGATTTTTATCATGTTTATTGCTATAACTAATTATTTTTTCAATAAGTTTCCTTGTAATTTGAAACATATTATAGCTAAAGGCATGTTCAAATAACTTGTACTTTCTGACAACATACCCCAATTAGTTTAAACCTTAGAAGTCAGGTATCGAATATTATATGTTCTAGAAGTAAGAAACTCTAGAATGAACTTGCTTGTTAGACCAATAATGTTTGGTAAATTCCGAATAATGGTAAGAACTATGAATTTCTCCGTAGGTGCGTTATTGAAAAACTCGTGGCCATATAATAATCCCTTGAGTGCTAATTAGCAGATACGATATAAAAACAATTGTTTCTAGGAACCAAAGTTCTCAACAGGAACTAAAGGGGATAACAGCAGCACGTGTCGATTTTCAAGGCTTTGGTGACCCTCACCGAGGTTGTTCTGAAGATTGTTGATTTGTTGACTTGTGTTTGCCCTGGCAGTTGAGTGTGTCATTCGCTCTCAAAGGTCTCTCTGATGGTGCCACATGTGATGGATCATTCATTTCCCTTCATGATGGTTGAGCTGAGTGGTGCCAATCCATGCGTCATGTTCGTGAACGGGCGCCATCAGTTGGGATTGGTCATAACTTAGCCGCCTCGACCTGCTTTTAATTGCGTATTTATTGTATTTTTGAATTGATTTTGATTTTGATGGGTGACCCATCCATTACAAATCGAGATTGTTCCGTGCATCGGAAATAACGTTTAAGTGTTGGTCCCTGCTGTTATTTGCAGATCTTGTAGTTGTTATGGGTAGTCATAAGCCATATAATCTGACACCAGTCTTGCCAAGGAGTACTTACCTTTTAGGGATTTTTACGCATAGCGTATGTCAGTCCCATCGTATCCTAAACAATTGCACTTTCACAAGACGTGAGTCATGAATTTTAACAAACCCTTCGCTTAGTCGTCATTTGGTTGAGATAGAATTGTGTGGAACATGCTTAGGTCAGTTCTGTTTAAATTCAGGGATATTACTAAATTATTTCTACTGGACTCATATTGGACACATTTCATCAATAAATGCTGTAGGTCCTCGACAATTCTCACACTTGGGTGAAGCGATTTTCTTCATCATGAAGGCAAATTTTTTGCATGGAATGGGTCCAGATCTAAGTCTAACAGCAGTAACAATCAGTTTTGTACTAATATCATTATTCATGAACCAGGGCACGCGAAGAAGAACGTTTGTTACTGAATTGTGGATGAGAATTCATGTGAATTACTGGTATACTGCTGCATTTGAATTGAATGAAAGCCCACCTCATGACCCCATTGTGAAACCCCCCGTTTCCTTGAAATTTCGCTTCCGAAGAAGCCATAGTACTTTTTGTAGGGAAGCTTACGCTCTACATCCGAACTCCATCCCGCATATTCTGTCCTAATTCAGAACATTTTGAACTCGGAATTCAAATTACTACTACGGATCACGGACACGCGTCGGTACCGAAATTTCACGGACACGGATCGGATATAGTGCGTAACCGCTCTCAAGTTATAAAACTCTCACTACCTTGCATTTTCATAGAAATGTAGGAGTTGATATCAGTGTAACAAGATGCTATTAAATATTAGCATTTTCACATGGAGCGACTGCCTGTAAGACCTCCACAATCCAGCAACTTACTTAGTTTCAAAGTTGAAGTCAAAGATTTATTTACAGATAAATATGGTTACAAAAGTTCTTACAATGTAGTATCATACTCGTAGTAGCTTAATAAATCATAGCACAAAGACATCCAAATTTTTGGTATGTATACAATTAGGCCATTTAAATTTAAACTGAAGGAATTATTTTATAGTAATGAAGGAATTGTCAATTAGCCACCTGCGTAAAGCACTTCTGAAGCGGACCATTGGAAGTTCTTTAATTTGGTAAGAAATATTTTAATAAATCTGAATACACATAGGATAACCACTTCACCTATATATATCCGTCTTCATTCTAGGAATAATTAATGTATTAGGATATCTATTTCTGAACTTACATTTATCTCCCAGTTTTTCAAACATCTCACGATGAGATTTGGTAAATTTACATATTTCTTCAATATATCAGTCAATGTATGATTCCGAACGTATTGTTTTAAGATAAAGCGCCTGCAAGCTGATCTAAGCAACTAAACCACTAAGGCATACTTACTAATTTTATTATCTTGTAGGAATATCTACTGATGTTCAACTACCTATAAATAGGCGTAGACATTTTAATGGTAGTCAAGACAAACAGTTTCAAGTAATGTAAGACAGTATATTTTGATCACATAAAGAATGGTCACCCATCCATAAACTTACGGCAGTCTGTGCTCCTTAACCTTGATTATTTCAATTCAAACGTCCTCCACGAATTTGTTTAACTTCAAACAAGAGTAAACAAAAATTCTAAAACAAAGTCCAAAATGTAACTCAATCAATTCAGGGCCCGGTAACAGAGAACAAAGTAAATGTTTACTGTAATCAGAGGCGAAAGTTGACAAACTGAGGTACACCGTACAAATAAATACAGGGGATTTAAATTAAAAAGTTTTTTTACTTTGCCAACTGGCTAACGAATTTAAACTATAAGTTAATTTTATTTTGTGACAGAGAGGGATGAACATTGTTGGTACTTGTATCTTTGTAGTAAGATGTTTCGAGTTTGAATTAAGAAGACTGGACGTTCAAAAATGAACATTAAAGTTCGGTATCGCTAGATTTTTAGGATTCTGTACCCGAAGATTCCAAACGGAGCTCTATTGCTGTCACTCACGTGTCTGTCGGTATGTCCATCTGTCTGTCTGTCCGTCGTCTGTCACATAGGTTTTACTGCCTAACGGTTGGAGCTACAGTCTTCCCAAACATCTTGTCTATTCACCAACCTTGTTTGACTGATAGAGAATGCCTAAGGCATTAAGTCCGCCTTTGTACCTTTTGTGCATAAAGTCTAAATATGTAAATAAAAAATGTGACAGAATATATGGAGATAGAAATTGATTCTTTATTTATTTATTTAAAACTTCATGCAACATAGAGATACATAGGCAAACACTACATAATATAATATTTTCATCATTTTTCTTACAGCCGTTCAAAAGTTATTGGCGTTTTACTGTTTGAACTGGGCTGTTACGGCAAGATATCGTGTTATAATTACAAATGTTCAATAGATTGTCGATCAAAGCGAGTGTACTACTAGATAAATTATGTAAATAAAAATAGGTTAGAGGTTTTTTATTATTTTTATTTTATATTGGACACATTTCATCAATAAATGCTGCCGGTTCTCGACAACTCCACATTGCTCACACTTGGGTGAAGTGATTTTCTTCATCATGGTGGCAATATTTTGCATGGAATGGGTCCAGATCTGAGTCTAACAGCAGTAACAATCAGTTTTGTACTAATATCATTATTCATGAACCAGGGCACGCGAAGAAGAACGTTTGTTACTGAATTGTGGATGAGAATTCATGTGAATTACTGGTATACTGCTGCATTTGAATTGAATGAAAGCCCACCTCATGACCCCAATGTGAAACCCCCCGTTTCCTTGAAATTTCGCTTCCGAAGAAGCCATAGTACTTTTTGTAGGGAAGCTTACGCTCTACATCCGAACTCCATCCCGCATATTCTGTCCTAATTCAGAACATTTTGAACTCGGAATTCAAATTACTACTACGGATCACGGACACGCGTCGGAACCGAAATTTCACGGACACGGATCGGATGTAGTGCGTAACCGCTCTCAAGTTATAAATCTCTATACCTTGCCTTTTCCCAGAAATGTAGGAGTTGATATCAGTGTAACTAGATGCTATTAAATATTAGCATTTTAACATGGAGCGACTGCCTGTAAGACCTCCACATTCCAGTAACTGGACATTCAGTTCAAGTTATAATTAGTTTCAAAGTCGAAGTCAAAGATTTCACAGATAAACATGTTTTTTTACACATAAATATGGTTACAAAAGTTCTTTAAGAGCTATTTTATAGTATTGAAGGAATTGTCAATTAACCACCTGCGTAAAGCCCTTCTGAAGGGGACCATTGGAAGTTCTTTAATTTGGTAAGAAATATTTTAATAAATCTGAATACACATAGGATAACCACTTCACCTATATAGATCCGTCTTCATTCTAGGAATAATTAATCTATTAGAATAACTATTTCTGAACTTACATTTATCTCCCAGTTTTTCAAACATCTCAGGATGAGATTTGGTAAATTTACATATTTCTTCAATATATCAGTCAATGTATGATTCCGAACATATTGTTTTAAGATAAAGCGCCTTCAAGCTGATCTAAGCAACTACTAAGGCATACTTACTATTTTTATTATCTTGTAGATGTGTTTTTTATATTTTATAGGCTCGTGCTTGACCACTATCTCACCTGTTGGTAAGCGATAATGTGGTCTGTGTGCTGTGGTTGTGTGATATCTACTGATTTTCAGGCTTCTCGAAAACTACCTATAAATACTTAGGTGTAGACATTTTTATGGTAGTCAAGACAAACAGTTTCATGTTATGTGAGACAGTTTATTTTGATAGCCCAAAGAATGGTCATCCATCACAAACTGACCGCAGTCTGTGCTCCTTAAACTTGATTATTTCAATTCAAACGACCTCCACAAATTTGTTTAACTTCAAACAAGAGTAAACAAAAATTCTAAAACAAAGTCCAAAATGTAACTCAATCAATGCAGGGCCCGGTAACAGAGAACAAAGTAAATGTTTACTGTAATCAGAGGCGAAAGTTGACAAACTGAGGTACACCGTACAAATCCCCTGTATTTAACAGGGGATTTAAATTAAAAAGTTTTTTTACTTTGCCAACTGGCTAACGAATTTAAACTATAAAGTTGATTTTATTTTGTGACAGAGAGGGATGAACATTGGTGGTACTTGTATATTTGTAGTAAGATGTTTCGAGTTTGAATAAAGAAGACTGGACGTTCAAAAATGAACATTAAAGTTCGGTATCGCTAGATTTTTAGGATTCTGTACCCGAAGTTTCCAAACGGAGTCCTGTTGTTGTCACTCACGTGTCTGTCGGTATGTCCATCTGTCTGTCTGTCCGTCGTCTGTCACATAGGTTTTACTGCCTAACGGTTGGAGCTACAGTCTTCAAAGTTTCACAGTACAGGCATCTTGTTCTCAAACACCTTGTCTATTCACCAACCTTGTTTGACTGATAGAGAATGCTTAAGGCATTAAGTCTGCCTTTGTACCTTTTGTGCATAAAGTCTACATATATAAATAAAAATGTGACGGAATATATGGAGATAGAAATTGATTCTTTCACTTCAAACACTACATAATATTATATTTTCAGTTCAAAAGTTATTGGCGTTTTACTGTTTGAAATGGGCTGTTATGGCAAGATATCGTGTTATAATTACAAATGTTCAATAGATTGTCGATCAAAGCATATGTACTATTAGATAAATTATATAAATAAAAATAGGGTAGAGGTTTTTTATTTTTTTTATTTTACTTGTCTTCTTTAGTATATAGGTAAGTTCTTTCTTGTTATTGATGCAAGGGAAAAATATAAAAAACTTTATGTAGTATAGTATTTATCAATGTCTGCGAGTGAGCTTTAAATCTTTCTTTCAACCATGTTCGATTTTTGAGTCGGCTATTTAGCGCATTTTTTTTTGTTTTTGGTTATATCCCATAATTAATTTATGTACTTAATTTCAACGTTAATGGGTCTCAAGCAAACAAATGAGTCGATTAACACATTTTATGCCCAAAGGGCTATTATTCAGTTAAATATACGAGCATTGGCAACTACACTTTAATGAGAACGCCTGATGTTTTATTTTTCTCTGTTTTAATCCATAGACTGAACATGACATGAATATTATTATTATTATTTTAAGCCTATTCTGTCCCACTGCAGGGCAAAGGCCTCCCCTGCTTCCTTCCGATCCTCTCGGTTTAGGGCAATTGTGGATCAATGCTGTCGATAGGCATCAAGTTCATCCCGCCATCTTCGCCTGGGTCTGCCGCGGTGTCGCCTAACATTTTCCGGGAATCACATTGTGGTTGTTTTAGCCCATGAATACTAAAAACCCAGAAAACAATACCTCTGTAAAAGCGGGTACATTTCCATTAAAATAATAGGAAGCCTCGTTTTTATAAATATACGTCATTTTTGCGGTCGGAATTTAAGACCTAAACAAATGACTGTTTTTAAAAGTCACCGTTGTGGTAATAGAAAACAATGCGAACAAAGCCTGTGAAATATACTTTTTCCAGCGAGCGAGCCAAAATGTTACCCTGAAATGTCTAGGGTATTAATAAATATTTTATTTCACGGTGTTGGCAGATCTCCCTGGACATGTTTTAAAACATGACAATTTGACAAGTTGGTTTGGAGTGTCTATGTCTATCAATGGAGTCCATCGGATGAAATGATGATAATGAAGCTTCGTTCATCTTATCCGATGAATCTAGGATAGGATAGGATAGTTGGACCCCTTTGCCGCACTTAGATTCTCATTTGGTCCATTGTGCGTGCAGGCCTCCTCTCTGTAAAAGGCCGTAATCCACCACACGGGCCCAATGCAAGTTGGTAGATGCCACATGTCTTCGATTTTTTTATTCTAAGACATTCCGGTTTCCTCACGATGTTTTCCTTCACTGTTTTGAGAGCAGTGGTGAAGAAAATAATTTACACAAAGTAAAGCAGAACCCAGGCAGGCGCCTGGGTTCGAACCCAGGACCTACAACTTGTAAATCGCTGCTCTTAAAATCCGGTGAATCTCTTTTAATATTTATAATAATACTAGCTGACCCGGCAAACTTTGTTTTGCCATAAAAACACCACACATACATCTACCTTACCTACCAATCCTACCCTACATACCCTACCCTACCTACCCCTACCCTACCTACCCTGCCCTACCCTACCCTACCTACATACCTACCCTACTTATGTAGGTAAGGTACCATTTTTATTTTATTATTTTTTTTTTCATAAGAACCTTCTCCTAAAAATGACAAACACAACAAAAAAAGAATAAGCGAAATTGGTCCAGCCGTTCACACGTGATGCCGTGACCAAGGGAAATAGGGATTCATTTTTGTATATATATATTTATTATGTTGTTTAGGAGCTTTTCGTTATAATTTCTAGTGAACACTTTCACTTGTATTGACCTTTCAGGAAGAGAAGTATAGAATACAATACAAATATCCTACAAGTTCTGAAGTGAAACGCAACGTTACGTATTCCTATACCATCCAAAGGGCAAGCTTGTCAACCAATTAGTGGCACTGGCACACTACTTATGTAGATTCTACTATTCAACACAAAGCTAACAACCACCCACAGTTCTCACAACGACAATGGATTAACCGCACTTTTACCCACACATAATTTCAACAAAGACATTTTTCATACAAATGTGAGCTTCTCTTGTGTCTCAATTACGGATAATGGTTTAAATTTAGATGAAATGTTGTTCACCACAATTCTCTTGTTTCTGAGTACCAAGTTTTCTATTTCAAAGGCTCACTTATTTAGCATGTGGCAGGAAAATTAAGGTGAATACCACTATTGTATTTTGATGACTGAAGTCTCACATGTCAAAAGAAAAATGGGCTCTTTTAGAGCTATTTACAGCGTATATTTCCTTTTGTGTATGTAGATAAATAAACGGGAAACCTTAATAGATATAAGGAATATTTGTGCCAACAGATTTTGGTTTTGGAATGAGGTATTTACTTGTACTTATTTTTATCTGTACGTTGCCCTAGATGAAGTGACAGTTTTCACTAAAACGTTAGTAGCTTTAGGAAATATAGAGTCCTATGAGTTCTACAGTGTATTTCAGCTATAGCAGAATAATGATGAACACGATTTACCAAACACACTCAGTATCACCAACCAAGCCGATAACACTAACCATACAATAATATTTACACCATCCATCAAACGATCATTCTTTTTCAAAAGATTTTTGACGTAACCGATAGCTCACAACTTCAAACCGTTCAAAAAAGAACAGAAATATTTCTCACTCCCACCGATGAAAGCCACTTCAAACATTCTCCAAACGGAGATTTGTCAAAATATAACTCGGCGAGATGGCGGTATACATCATAGTAAACGAGAAAACTTTGATTAGGGCAAACCTTCAGAAATTCATTAGAGGCCTAGAACGAAATTACCATTCGTAAAAACTTGGTCGAGTTTGGAATATGGTATGTACGGTTGGGTTGCTAGGGTGGAATTAAGGTCGCCTTAGAGTATGTTCGATAGGGTTACCCTACCGTTCCTTCATTATATTACTTTTGGGAATTGTCTGTGAATGATAAATTTGTCAGATTATGATAAACTCTTGACTTTTAACAGATTATGATAAACTCTTGACATTTGACAGATAATGATAAAATGTTTTCTACAGTTTTAACAAAGGCAGAGAGCTTATTACAGGGATAAAAAGTAGCCTATCCTATGGTACTAAGTGTAGTTTAATTATCAAAGAAAGAAAGAAAATAAATATTAATTAAAAATAATATTCTGCGTATTTCCAGAAATAACCTTTTACAAACTTAGAAGCAAATGAAAAAATATTTTTTAATCAACTTCCCAAAAAAGAGGAGATTCAATGTTCGACTACTGTATGTTTTTAAATATAATGTTCGTACACTGATTTCTCCGTCAATTGTGGACTGATTTAAAAAAATATTTTTATGTTTGAAAGGATATTTTCCCGAGGTGGTCCCATATTTTTGTACCTTTTAAATACATCATGTATTTCTAGTTGTGTGGTGTTTTTTAAAACTAACCGAATAAAAAAACGTTATCGGTTAGCTGCAGGTTAGCCTTGATTGATGGCCAATCAGTAGGACGTGTGCTTGTTTAGGGGGCTTATTATTATTATTGATATAATATTACGTATTCAGTTTAATAAATCCTACCTTTTTAACATATTTCATCTTTAAGGTATGCAATTATGCTTGAAAAACTGGAGCCCGTATCAACATTTTCTTCGCTACGGGGAACAAAAACCTCACTCTATGTACATTGTCAACTTTAACAGCTTGTAGCAACTCTTTACTTCAGAATAATGCTACCAAAGCCACCGGAGCGACCTATAGGTACATGATTTTCCTGTCAAGATGCACACTCAAAACTGTTGATGATCAACAGTCGCTCATTAGGTCAACAAAAACATTGTTTCTTTTGAAGTTTTACAATGACGCATCTAGATGGCGTTGGCGTCGAAATAGAAGTCGCAATGAAGATTGTTTGCCAATATGGTAAAGGGTCTTGTGAGGTTTAGCAAAGATAGTTAGTTTACTTAGATCAGTATACAGTTCGGTTGTTCTATTTACACCTTCAACCCTGCTATTAATACACTTTATGACTTTAGTTCAAACAGTACTGAGTACCATTTCAGTGTTCGGTATTTAACAAACCTGATCCAGCTATTATTATATACTTACACACATATTATTATGTATTTGCATTACACCCAAACACAAAAAAATACATGTAATTCATCATCATCATCATCAGCTTTTTAATGTTCCCACTGGTGGACCTTAATCCACCACGCGGGCCCAGTGTGATTTGGTGGATGTCACATGTCTTTGAATTTTTATTTCTAGGACATGCCGGTTTCCTCACGATGTTTTCCTTCACCGTTTTTAGAGCAGTGGTGATGAAATAATTTACACAAAGTAAAGCGCCTGGCTGTGTTCAAATCCACCACCTACGAAACGTAAGTCGGGGCCGTTACCACTGGGCCAAAACTGCACATATAATTAGTTAGGACAAACTTAGAGGCACCTGGCACACAAATAGGTGGCAAAATTATACAGTAGTGTGTGTGTGTATGTGTAGTATAGTGAACGTGTGTGTGTTGTATGTGTGTTATTCTAACCGAATAAAGAGTTGTTTTAATTTTAATTATTATGACCTTTATCTTAATCAAGGGAAAGCTATACTTTCACGATTCAATTTATTTAAGAAAGGATTTTTTGTTACTTCTTTATTTTCAACGGCCAGACAAGATATACTACCCATTTCAAAAGAAGTACAAGCACAACAAACGTAAAGAACACAGCTCTAATTCCAATGAATTTTTAACCGCGTTCCTCTTGGCCAGTTAAGCCAACGGAATAATGTCCGGACTTAGTAATTACGAACGTACACAGGAACTATTATACCAGCCTAATTGCTGGGAATAGATAAGTGGCTTTAAAATAAAGGGTAAGTTAATTAAGTATAAATTGTTAGGGGTTGTTGCTAGGTTTGTAGTGGTATTTGAGGATCTTAGTGAGAAGGGGAGCTTTTAGTATTACCTTGTTTATCGAGAAGGCCTCCTTGACCTAGTAAAGGTAGCAGGTATTATTGGTTGATAGCAAACAGCCCAGGAATGTCAAAAATCGGAAAAATAATAGACAAAGGCATTAAAAGGAATTGTTTGCCAAAATAGTATCATCCTTATCCTTCAATCAACAATTACGTGTATTTTTGTGTTTAAACCATGCAAAAACGGCTGATTGGAATTGAATGTTATTTTGCACACAAATAGTTCATATACAGGATTAACACAGGATACTTTTCATCCCGATATAATATTATGTTTGTTTGAGATACTAAAATTTTTAACGCGGGCGAAGCCACTGTCGGAAGCTGGTTTTTAACCGTATGTTCTAAAATGTTTTATTTTAACCAGAAGAGACTATTGTTCTGCAAGTGTGTACATACAGAGTGATTTATATAATCACCTGGGATTTGGTTTCATGTATTTTGTATGGGGTTAACCTTCACAGAATCCAGAACATGAGCGCTCTATTAGAACTAATAATGCCATGAGAACTGCAGAATTAAGTGAAGTAGCTCCTAGTAGACGTAGAATCAAGTCTTTAACAGCATTTTAATGCTAATGTTTAGTCTTACTTTCGAGTAATTTTAAGAGTAAAAGACTCCCGTTTAATTTTTCAAAAGGAATTTGTGGTAAATAAGTATAACTTGAGACAAATAAAACATTTATAAACGTGGCGTTCAACCGTGCTTTCAATTTTGGATGTAGGTTTCTGCCATCAACAACTCTATGACAGACAACATACATTTAGAATTTTATTTCTCTTAAATTTTAGCTAAATGTTGTGGCTTTCTGCTTACCCTTTCCTGAGGGCCTCGAAAAAGTGATGTTTTACCAGAAAATTGCTTAGACATAAAATAAAAATAGTATAGGATTAATATGCGCTAAATGTTACGAAGTCAACCCCAAACTTTTAGATTTTTGACAATCGCATCGCTGTCAAAATGTCCCAATAGTTTAGAACCCCCCGTTATCACTTACACAATTATGTTTAAATGAATACATTATCTCCCCTGCTTACGAGTGTTCCTTTCATAACTAAATCATGACACCATGACATAAAAATATGGTGACGTTTGATTCACACAATGTTAAAAATTGCCTCTCCAAAATTCAGCAACATTTTCCCTTGAAAATTGTTGCATGAATCGAAAGCAGGGTTTGAGATGACAAAATTAATTTTCCGGTCCACCTATTACTTTTATTCCCTTCACACATTCGTGCAATTATGGTCTTTAGGGTTCTGGAATTATTAATCAAAGTCGTGTGAATGTTTAAAGACTCCAGATAAAATTTTGTTGGGATTCAACGTTCGCGCTTCTTAAGTCGTTGTGAGAAATGTGGAGAATTGGTGTCGACATGTGAACATCTGGGGAGAAATAAAGTATCTACGTCTTCGTGTTACGGTCTCGTTAAAGGGAAACCCAGGAACTTTGTTTGCTGACGCCTTGAGGCTGGTACTAATTAGGGGTATTTCTATGTTTGTTAGGGTCAAAGCATAATCGGACGGAGTCGAAACGAAGCGACGCGTTAGTATAAAAATGTATACCTATAGAATATTGATCCCTATTTCCACCACATAATGCATACATTTCTATCAAGATAAACAAAGACGCGAGCATTCGATCGAATACTAGCGGCAAAAAATCAACCGTAAACGGCAAATTTTCTTGATTATTTTCACTTCAAACACTACATAATATTATATTTTCTTTGATTCATCATTATTCTCAAGCCAATATCCCAATTCATTAGAGATCGGTGCCACATATTTTAAACCCCCCTTTGTTTTTGATGTGTGTACCTGTGTGTTTGTGCATTCATGTATTTGTGTATTTGTCTGTGGCCTCATAGCTCCTAAAGGGAAGGAACTGATTTTGGTTTTTTTTTGTGTGAAAGGAGTCTTTATAGAAAGTGTTCATAGCTAAGTTTAATGAAAATCGGTTTAGCCGTTCAAAAGTTATGGGTGTTTTACTTTTTTTAATCGGGATATTTTCGCAAGATATAATTATCATCGTGTCATAATTACTAGTTTTCGATAGATTAACTAGATAAATTATGTAGCTAAAAAAGCGTGAAATAGAAATGTATAGGAGATTTTTAATTTTTACTAGTTAAGTTTAAGATATAATTAATTTCTAATAATATACTAAAGAATTTATTTTGTTGTATGTTGTTCTATTTTCACATTTCTGTCAAAAGTTTTGCAATATGTTTCGAACTTTATTAGAATTTTCGAGGCTAAAAATATCAGAGTACTTTATTTAATTAAGTACTTCTCAAATTAAGTATAAAGTACTCTGACATTTAATATGTACAACTTAGCAAGAGGCTTATGTTTAACTTTCAATTCTATTCTCATACTGAAAAGAAAAACAAGAAAAAATATAGAAACATATATTCTAAATATAAATGGAAATAAAACATTCTTACCTTATATTAAAACAGTGTTACCTAACACAGGCCGCTAAAAAGCAATGTTGACAACCGAAAAAAAAAAACTAGTACTGCGCGCACTGGAAAGCAAAGGCAACATGCATACGGTAAACATTTTCGTGGAATTTTATTTAAATTCAGAACCACTTGGATGGGGAGTCGAGATGTTAAAATTTTGACACTTGGAAACGCTAAGCCCGCGTGCATACACGGAAAAATGGGACGAACGCTTTGCAAACAGAACTTTGTGGCGGCAATTTCCATGTTTTGGCAAAACATTTTTCCCTTTGTATTATTATTTGTGGGTTTTATAAAAAAATGTGCATTACTGTTAGCGCGTTGTTGTGTCCTTGTGCATGCCGTATTCAGTAGTTTATGTTTAATTTGCGAAATGAATGTGCAAAGGGTTTTAAAAACGCGCAGTATTTTCATTCATTTCATTTTTTACTGTATTTACCAAAGTTCTACGAAAAATGCGTCAAAGGGAATTATCTAAACTAATATATTAAACAGGTAATTTGAAAGAATTGGTGGAGGTGTCGGCCCTTGATGGTAGTGTCCCACCTACATTGCCATTCGGATGAAAGTTCCTCCCAGACGTCTGTCTGTGGTTTAAATTATCTAGAGATTTTAACACGGTCACTCTGCGTTAAAAAGTCCGCGTTCATGACCTCTCCATATCGCAGCACGTCGCTGCAATGCTTTTTTATATGCAATGTACTATACTATTGCAAAATCGTTGTTTGTTAGTGTTTCTTTAGGGTAGATAATACAATCTCTGGAAGTTAGTGACATGATCTATGATGCCATGGAAAAAGCAAGTCAGATTAATATTCACTTCTTCTTTCTATCCAGGTAGATGTTTCCATTTTCTTAATTTATGCTTTTTCTATAACCAATGCCACAGAATAAATAATAAATACACGCCAATACTCAGCCATCTCAATAGCCGTAGATTATTCCCCTAACACCACTAAAATACAGTCGCTCACTGTACTTACCTACCTCAATTTCTTTAATGGATGTTCTCGAAAGATGCACTGGACATTATAAATGTAACAAATAATTCAGTAGGGAGCTCCTTACATCTCTAAGCGTCACTTAATCACCCCACATCTGCACTGTAGACGGAATGTGTAACTAGCAGTAGTTCAACGTTGAATAATAGTGGCGAGATGAGCGGAGCGTTGCTGAGCGGTGTCGGAGCTGAAGGATTTTACATTATTCACATTGGTACAGAAAAGAAAGGGTAAAAATGAGATTATTTTATGTGAGATGGATGAAATGATACGTTTTGGAGATGGTTCTTGAGTACATATTCAAGTTATGCTTATTTAATTATATCTATACTTACTTATAATATTATAAAGAGGAAAGATTTGTATTTTTGTATGTAACGAATAAACTTGAAAACTCCTGGACCGATTTCAAAAAAATTCTCATCGTTGTAAGCTACACTATCCCCGGGTGACTTAGGCTACTTTTTATCCCTGTATTCCCACGGGAGAGGGAATATTTTATGTGCGAAAGTAACTATGTCTGTTTGTTTGTTATCTTATCACCCTTTAACAGCTGAAAGGGTTTAGATGATGCTCATGGGTAGACAATGTCCTGGATAAGGATATAAGTTACTCTTAAACGTAGGAGTATGTTGCCATGAGATAATATTTTCTAGGGCGAAGTCGCTGGCAGAAGATAATTTAATAATATAAAAGAATAACAAATTTCTCATTGTAATAAGAGTCGATAATTAATCATTCGACTTCAAAAAGTTTTTCATTAGTTTAGAAATATACTAAGACAAGCTACGCAGCGAAGTGTTTGAACTTAGTTGTAGACTATTTTCATTAAAGTCTGAAAGTGCATTGGACGAGAAAACTTGGTGTTTCAAAGCCGATCGATCTTTAGACATTCTTTAGTAAAAATGCTTTCTTTGTAATAGTATACCTTAGCTTTGTTTTTAAGAAAAGAAAACAAAGAAAAACTTGGTGTCGAAAAGATTTGGTGTCAGTTTGTGTTTTTTGAGCCTTAACTATAGATAGATGGATGCATAAAATACTCTTTCAAACTCAAATTAAAATCAATTACTTAATTTTATTAAACCATTTAAAAGTATTGAATGCATAAAATACTCTTTCAAACTCCAATTAAAATCTATTACTTAATTTTATTAAACCATTTAAAAGTATCTTTTAAAAGTCAAGCAAAAGATGAAGCTAGTTACACTTGCACTATATAATGAACATCATGCAATTTACAGAAAAGATAGAAGTGTAGTATAGTATACATATTACTATATATTTACATTAATATATACAAATGAAGTACATCAAGACGAAGTGATATCAAGGTATCTTCGACGATTTGCTTCAAAAAACAAAATATCTAATTTGATTTGGTTGAGTCTGGTTTCAAACTTTTAAAAATCTAAATGTGTTCTATCAAGTCTTAAGTAGGAATTATAAATTTCTACTTAAGACGACAGTCGTCAACGACCATAAATGAACAAAACCTTGAAGCACCCTCAAAATGCGGTAGTTTTTTTGCTTTCCTTATTATTCTATGAATTAAAAAATAACCTTACAAAGTAAGGTTATTTTGTAATTATAAAAAAAACCTTACAAAGTAAGGTTATTTTGTAATTATCATATCATCATATATCATCAAATATCATCATAGGTTAAGGTTTTGGTGCGATTTTCGCTTTTGTGTCCGTGTTAGACATAAGTGTGTGATTCGTGTCCGTGATCCGTGTCCGTAATGTGAGTTCCGAGTTCAAAATGTTCTGAATTATGACAGATTATGACGGATAAAGTTCGGATGTAGTACGTAAGCTTCACTACAAGAAGTACCACGGATCCTTCAGAACCGAAATTTTACGGACACGAATCGGATGTAGTGCCTAACCGCCCGAAAACACAACTCAGTTTACATACAAACGCACATTTTAATCACAGCAAGCAAATTTGTCTGCATTTTAATCAACAACAGTAGCAGCTCAACATCGGTTCGACCCCAGTTCAGTCACAAGCAATGGCATTACAGAAATGACGTAATTATTTCTATAGTCTGGTAATAATAACAGAGATATTATGTACATTCAAAACGATGATTTTGTACGTTTACCATAACATATGAGCATTTAACACAGCTGTCTGATATAAAGCATATCAAAACATGAATAGTCGCTTAAGTAGAAAAAACGTGCAGGACAAGACGAGTAAAAAAAGTACATCACAAATGAAAACACAACTCAGTTTTCACCCAAACGCACATTTTAATCACAGTAAACATTTTCCCGTGTTTTAATCAACAACAGTGGCAGCTCAACATCGGTTCGACCCCAAGTTGAGTCACAAGCTAGGGCATTACAGAAATGACGTCATTATGGCGAGTGCGGGCGGCCCGGCTGCACTGAAAAGGACCGTACAATTAAATGTAATACGATACTCTATTTTCACTGCATTTGCGTAGGTTCAGTGAGTGCGCTGCGAATAATATTAATGAAATGGACGGGTTTTTAAGGAGTCCTGCTAGCTTGTTATTATTTTGGGAAGCTTAGGCGGTTCATTTTTTGAATTACGGTTTGCTTCTTTTTTTTTCTTATCGTGTTGACTGTGTTGACTCATATTTTGTCCGGCCAGTATGCAGCGTAAGTTGGGTGAGTGCTAACTTTGGTGCCAGACGAGTCTACAAAGAAAATGAGTACAATAATTTATATAGATTATTTTGGATTACAAAACCCGGGAAAAATGCTTCGTCTACTCTGATGCAAACAAACATAAGCTTAAGACAGAGGATAATTAAAATTCTGTATTTTTTAATTGTTTCTGCTAATCTGTACTCGTCTTTACTTTGCCACGGATTAAATAAAATCTAACTCAACAAGTTCTCGTACAGCAAATTAAAAACCTGGATTTTCTGTCTACAAAAACTAAGCATTTTATAATCCTCAAATCCAGCTTAGACTAAAAAAAATTGCTAGAATTTCAGACCCGAATTTCAAACCACAATCAACGCCTTTGCAAAAAGCCCAACTCCTGTTTGCCATCCGAAATCCATATGGGGGCAGCAAAAAGCCAAGCACATCCACTCACAGTGATTAGGTATCGTTGAATCGTTAGCAACCATCCATCTTGGTGTCAGGCTGGCTCAACCCGTCCGCCATTGTCTCAGGAGTGTCCAAAACTTGGCACAGTTTAATAAGAACTGGTTGATGTATAGCTTAGCAGTTTAGGGTTATATGGGGGCTGGTTGTGAACGGTGAGGTTGGGATGAGATTGAGCTGAGGTAACATATTGTATCACGGTATGAAGAGTTAAGGTCTATCCACACATATCAGGGCCGTGCTCGGCATGTGACAGGGCCGGGGCAGGGCCCAATCATTGAAGATTCGTCACTGGCCCGTGATCACACGTCACGGACGTGTGTGAATGAGTTCATATAAAATGTACACAACGATATTCTTTTGAGTCCCTGACGGGGCACCGCCCTGATATGTGTGGATAGACATTTGTATATATAAGGTCCACTTGCACCAAAAACTTAACTCATAGTTAGTTACATACGAGTTAAGATCATAAATAATTGACCGTGTTATATAGAAACGAGTTCTATATTTCGGAGTTAATAAAATAACCCAAGGGTCCATATGTCACTAGCGGAGTGCCAACTGGAAATCAGCGTTGTGCGTCTGACGTTTAGCAAATGCTGAGTTGGTAACCCTTTTGGTATGGGCACGCCCTAACCGCAATTCTTGAATCGCGATTGTTTTTTATAAGGTTCCGTACCCGAAGGGGCACGGAACTCTATTGCTGTCACTATCGCGTCTGTCTGTCCGTCTTCTATCACACAGGTTTTTTCATCCTAACAGTTGGAGCTAGTCTTCAAATTTTGTGTATGTGAGTTGAAATATTTGTAAACAATACAATACAGAAAAAAAATACTAGAGTGGGGCAAAGCATATAAAAAACAAACTGGTTGACCCAAAGACACAAATTTATTTTAAATGTTTTTTATGGGCGATTTCCCATAGAGCAAAAGAAGGGTGTGATTTTTTTTCTCTCTTTTTGCCCATTACAATTTACTTGATTTTGGTGTCGCACTTGGTACAGTTTGATTTTACTTTTCTTCTCTGTTACTTTGTGTTATGTTGTGTCGTGTTTATGTCGAATAAATGTTTTCTATTCTATTCTTCTATTCATAGAGAAGGCAAACTAAAACTAAATTAACTGTGAGAAAAAAGAAACTTTGATGTAAATGGAAGAATAGATTTACCCAAAGAGTAGACCATTAAAAGTCGTGTACCGTGTACTCAGTACCGTGCTCACAGTACCCAAAATTCATCATCATATATGTAGTGTAGCTTTTTTCCCAACTTTTTGGTATTTGTTCGAGATGCAGCCGACGACTGGAGAATCCAAAGCAAACGTAACATCTCAAATAATTGATGTAGTTTCATTTTGCAAGCTGTCTCGCCAAAAATTCTTTCCCCTATGTTTTTAACCGTCGATATTTGAACTAGTGAACTAATGTTTCTTGTTGTTGTTTAACTCTTGTATAGTACATAAGTGTTACCTTTCGTGAACGAACCAAGTGGTTTGGGATATATTAATTTTGCCCAGACACTGTTAGAAGTTTCTTGTTGTGTTAGCAAGGCGCATACATACATTGGTACCTATGTATACGTAGTTTGTACATTGTTAAATGCATGTGTTCGTTAATGTACTAAGAGAGTTGTTAGTGCTAGTGCTAATTTAGCTGCCGTGTACGCACTTGAAACGGTGCATACGTAACAATGCCGGGATTTGAGTCTTTGTGTAGCATTAGTAATCTAGTAGCTTACAGGAATACTCTCAACACAAAATCTAGTGTTGATTTAATTTTTAGACCTGTAGTAGTTTAGTATCTATTTCATAGAAATGGTCTTCTAAAATGTAGTTAGTACTAGTTAGTTTGCAAAACTTGGTTATCTATTTCAGAAGTAAGGGCTTTAAAAATAGATACACTAGATGTTGTCGAAAGAATAGTTAAAGATGACGATGGAAAAATTATATTATTAAAAATAGGCTGTCATGGAGACTATCGATAGAAGTCATCATCAGTCTTTTTAATGTTCCCACTGCTGGGACACAGACCTCCTCTCTGTGAGAGAGGGAATAGGCAATAATCCACCACGCGGGCCCAGTGCGGATTGGTGGATATCATATGTCTTCGATTTTTTGTTCTAGGTCATGCCGGTTTCATCATTATGTTTTCCTTCACCGTTTTGAGAGCAGTGGCGATGAAATAATTTACACAAAATAAAGCGCCTGCCTGGCCTACCTACAACTTGTATGTCGCGCCCGATACCAGTGGGCCACCACCGCTCTCAGTCAGAAGTAAAAATTTATATTTCATCACATTGGCTAATACAAACGTCATGGGCATGCTGTCCATGACGTTTATATTAGCCAGCCAAAAATCGCTATATTGGTTAAAAAAGTTTTCACTTCAAATATAATTTAATAAATACCTTTCAATACCATTGTAGAACGCAACACTTAGAAAGTGATTGCCATTTTTCTAGACTCTAATGTTAAAAACCCTTTAATTATAAAATCAAACTGAACACAAATCTCAAACCCAATCAAAAGCAGAACCACAGAAACAAGAAACACTTCACAAGTCGTATAAAGCAAAAGAATAACCCGAAAACGGTAACAAGAGCCTGTAAATAGAACGTGGGTGTACAGAATGGCCCAAAGTTAGGCCATTTAACGAAACACGAACGAATAAGGCGTCCATCGATCGCTGTACATTTATTTATGTTGCAGAAGTCGCGTAAATATCTTCAATGGATGTTGGAAATTGATTTTTCCTTTTAGTGTTCGGTTTGTTTTCTGTGGTTTGGGAATTGGATAGCTGGAATAGGGTTGTAGAAGTTTTTGAATTTGTTGGTTTGATGGGCGAAAAAGGAGATAAAGAATTAGGGTGATTTACGATTCTAATATTATCAGCCTTATTTACAACCAAATATATATCTAGGTATATGATTAGATTAAACACAGCGTTAGCAGGTTCTATATGCATTTATCTTCATAGAAAATTTGAATTAAACATAAACAACACCACGTCTGTATTCCTCGAAGAGTTAGGCAGATAAACACCTTCATTTCACCTCTCAATTTTAATTAAGAATCTGCTAATATCAGTACTTAAACTTATCATACGGTTAAAATGTTTTCAAGCGATGCTCAACTCAGATATGGTGGGACTTAACTCAGTAAATTTAAAATAGATTTTGTTTCTCATTTGTATTTCCATTATTCTCTTTATCTCTCTTCTTTCTAAAATCCCTTACTCCCGGAAAAAAACTCACATTCCATTCTGCAAAATCCTGCCTTCCATTTTTCTTACTGTATCTTGCCGTAGCTTTCCCACAATGAAATCTAGTTATTAAGCCACTCCATCAAACTTGAGTACACGATGTACTTTACCCTACATCACAACTCAATGATATCACGGCCTGACCGTTTTATCTCGACCCGCAGCTGTATTCTTTTCTTCATCAACTAGGGTCTGAGTAAGTTGGTTCTTTACAACGTGTATTGTATTCCCAACGTAGTCTTGGATAAGGGTCTTGGAAATTGTTTTACGTGTCACATTATGTAACGAACGAGACTGTTCCCTTTGAACGCGTTTTGAATTGTTAAAGTTATCGACCGATTTCTTGGGTGACGAGATTTTAATGTCACGTTCTGTTCGGAGTTTAGCGTAAGAATATAATATATTTAAATTGGGTTTTATAAATTGTGGAGCAAAATTTCGAACAGCTTTTTCCATTATTTGGGGTCGGGTCTCTTCACTTTCCTGTGTCAAGATATTCTGTCTTGGTTTGTCAGTTCTGGCTATTGAGCCTGCTTGAAATCTTTGTCGGACCACCAGTTTAATGGCGGGTAGCCTCTAGATCTTTGTTCGAACAGCTTTAAATATACACACTGTAATACCTAAAGAATATAATGTTTATTCTAATTTATTTGCCACATGCTGTTGGAAACCAAATTAAATTACTCATTTGAAATATAAATCATCAAAAGCAAATGAACTGAATTGTCAGCAAGCACATATATTTGCAAATCACTCTATTGAAACCATATTAACAACTACTAATTGGACATTCTACTATGGGTTTTAACAATAGGTACTATAACCGAAAATGGTTGCCATATTATAATAATGACAATAAAGGTAGTTTCAATCAACATTCCTTTAACCTCTTCATGTCCTATATATTTGCAATATAGTCAGGCTACAATGCTCTAACTGTTGGGACACAGAACACAGGACTTCTTTCTGTAAAAACGAGTGGGTCGTAATCAACCAAGCGGGTCTAGTGCGGGTTTGAGGATGTCCTTCAAATTTTATAATGTATATAATGTATTTATTTGTTATACTTGTGCGCTGTTCTTCAGTTCAATAGTTTATTTTTAGGATCTAGATAAGTGACATTTTATCAACAAAAGCGTCGTGGTAGCGATTGGAAAAATGTATGGGAATGTCAAGCGCTATCGAAATGTCACGTGATCAATCCCTAACATTCCAACTTCGCTAACGCTAATAAAATTAAACTTTGTGCAGATAGAGCCTCAGGACACGTCGAGCGTTATTATCTCAGCGTTTTTGTCGTGATCACCACATTTGATTATCGCGTTCTGGGAGGTGACCATAAGCTCTTAGAGCAAGGTTATTTTGAGTGTGCGTTAGGGACAGATGTATGTGACTTGTATGCATCTGTCCCTTTTTACAGTCGAACTATGATAGTTTTGACATGTCAGGGTACGGGGGCTGGAGTTGGAAATAGTGTGGCAAGGTTTTAAAAAAAAACTCTATACCATCTACTAATATTATAAAGCTGAAGAGTGTGTTTGTTTGTTTGAACGCGCTAATCTCAAAAACTACTGGTTGGAATTGAAAAAATATTTTTGTGTTGGATAGTCCATTTATCTAGGAAGGTTATAGGCTATATAAGATTACGCTGCAACCAATAGGGGAAAAATGTTGCAAAAACGGGCATAAAAATAAAATTTCCTTTTTGAGAGCTTCCGTTACCTGCACTGCGTAAACGGTTTAAGTTACGCAAATATCGTGAAAGATAGAATTGTTCCTCGTTAAAAAATCTGTGTCTATCTTTTATGATTTACTTACTATAACCTTTTTTATGGTAATCAAATTCTTAATTTGCGCAGGAGTTTTATCAAAATCTATACTAATATTATAAAGCTGAAGAGTTTATTTATTCATTAGTGGGGTAGGTAGCGTAGGCAGTTTGTGGTAGGCAGATAGATAGCCAGTTGACAGGAGCGAAGCCGCGGGGGTCAGCTTGTCATCTATAAAAGACTGCATATTTGACCTCTAGGAGCCTGGGTAACATGTACCTCTTGTCAAGTCTGGTATCACACTGAAATATTGCCGCAAAACCCTTGCGATATAAATGTAAATACAGATCAATGGATGTCGTTTAATTAATTTCCCATTTTGTTGTATTTCCAGTTCAGCCATAACCTTTTAATTTGATTACCAGTGGTTTGCGGTCCCACTGTTGTGGAATTACTCGCTCTAGTGAGCGTTACGCGTGGCTCTGATTGGTTGGTTCTTTATTTTAGTTTGATTGAAGTAATTTTGGCATACTTATAATTACTTTATTTATTTTAGTTCATTATCATCATCATCCTTTTAATGTTCCCACTGCTAGTACAACACAGGCCTCCTCTCCGTGAGAGGGAATGGAACGTTATCCACCACGCGGGTCCAGTGCGGGTTGGTGGATGTCACACGTGTGAATTTTTGGTTCTAGGACATACCGGTTTCCTCACGATGTTTTCCTTCACCGTTTTGAGAGCACTGGTGATGAAATAATTTACACAAAGTAAAGCGCCTGCCTGCGTTCGACCCCACGACACACACGTAAATCGCCGCCATTACCACTGGGCCACCACTGCTATTTTAGTTCGATTGAAGTAATTATGGCATACTTATAATAACTTTATAGTGCTGACAATGAGATAAGACAAAAGGCGATTAAAGGAAGATGAAGAAAGGAGTATGGTAAAATTAAATACGGATGGTGTGAGACTTTATTAGGCAGGTAACCCATGCATCAGCCTTTGTGCGAAATACAGTCATGTTTGAAGGATAAGGTAGAGGCTCTACATCCTAGCTTCTTGAAGTCCCATGTACCTCATAACTAAGCTAGCCTATTGCCTTCAACCAGGCATACATCCAGACTCATGGCCAACGAGGCAGTATATTTTTTTATTTGGGTTTGCTCTTGACTCTAGTCTAGGTCAGAGGTGACAGAGAAAAAATCGACGATGGAGTCATCTTACCCAGAAGAATCCTGTTCACTCTAACTTTGAAGAGATTCGTGTTGTATGCGTTCGGAAACACAGACGCAGGCAGTGTTATGAAGGATGTTTGGAAGTGCAACTAGGTGAGGAGGGTAACTTCCGATGGTAGAAGTGGACTGTGGTATGAGAACAGAAAGGCAGTATAGTCTAGTAGATAGTTGTGTGGTAATTATTTTCCTTCTTTATCAAAGATCGTCACAATATTGCTGAATATCTGATCAAATTAGTAATTTTATTCTCAGAAAACTCAAATAATATTCAATCGCACAATATACACAGGAAGTTTTTAGTGGACTACGAATTCAATTTGTACAAACGAACCACGGATGGTATGATACACAAATGTTTACATAACATATAGTTAAAGCTTTTACAATAAATTGTGATCACAGGTGGCGCTTGTGTTCGAGTCTGGCCACAAAGTTCCGTTGTCCAATTTTATTAAATGTAGTTACGGAAAAAAAACATAACACATTGATCAAAAAAAAGTTATGGCTTATTTTAAACAAAGGTTTGAGCTGGATAGTAATGGTGTTTATTTGTTTTAACTGTAAGCTATTTGAACCCAAATTTTCGATAGTGTATTAAAATAATTTTATCACTAGACAAAATAATACTACAATTTTTATTAATCATGTAGTTTACATTTTATGTAGTAATTTTGGCTTTTTACTTCCATATATTAGAAAGATACATAATAACTACTTCTAAATCATCATCATCATCATTTCAGCCGAAAGACGTCAACTGCTGGACTTAGGCCTCCCCCAGACGTCGCCACATTGACCGATCCCGTGCGACTTGCATCCAGCGCCTTTCCGTAACCTTAACCAGGTCATCAGTCCACGTAGTGGGAGGCCTTCCAAAGTAACGTCTACCGGTTCGCGGTCGCCATTCCAGAACTTATCGGCCCCATCGGCCATCCGTTCTGCGAGCAATGTGCCCTGCCCACTGCCAATTATGTTTGGCAATTCTTCGGGCTATGTCGGTAGCTTTGGTTTTCCTGCGGATATCATCATTTCTGACGTGATCACGCAAGGAAATGCCGAGCATAGCCCTCTCCATTGCCCTTTGGGTGACTTTAAGCTTTCTGATAAGGCCCATTGTGAGCGACCACGTCTCGGTCCAATAGAAGGTCACTGGCAACACACATTGGTCATATATTTTTGTCTTGAGACACTGCGGTAAATTGGACGAGAAGATACCACGCAACTTCCCGAACACCGCCCAGCCGAGTCGGATTCGACGGTTGACCTCTTTCTCGAAATTGGACCTACCCAACTGGACCGTTTGTCCCAGGTAGATATAATCGTCTAAAACTTCGAGTGTAGAGTGTCCGACCTTGATAGGAGTGGGTGCAACATGGGCATTTATTTATTTATTTAAACTTCATGCACAAAAGTACAATGGCGGACTTAATGCCTTAGGCATTCTCAACCAGTCAACCAAGAGCAGTGTAGAGACAACATGGCAGGTGCACTGTTTAATACGTGGTAACAAAAATAATAATTATAGATTGCTTAAAATACACATACATACCACCATGACTTTCGTTTTGTCCATGTTCATTTTAAGACCCACTCTTTCGGAAGCTCTACTGAGGTCATCGAGCATTTTACTGAGGCTCTCCATGGTCTCAGCCATGACCACTATGTCGTCAGCAAACCGTAGGAGAGTGATGTACTCGCCATTAACGTTGATGCCAAGCCCCCTCCAGCCCAGAACCTTGAAGACATCCTCCAACGCAGCAGTGAACAGTTTTGGAGAAATGACGTCTCCCTGTCTCACGCCGCGCCGGAGAAGGATTGGTTTCAAGGTCTGATCCTGCAGACGGACTGACATGGTGGCGTTTTTTTTTCAAACACTTCAACACCTCAATATACCGGTAGTCGATGGCTCCGTTGGAGAGACTGCAGTACAGCCCAAGTCTCGATCGAATCGAAGGCTTTCTCGTAGTCCACAAACGCTAAACAGAGAGGCAGGTTATACTCTTCGGTCTTCTGTATAACCTGCCGCAGCGTATGTATGTGGTCTACAGTGCTAAAGCCTTTTCGGAATCCGGCTTGTTCGGGTGGCTGGAAATCGGCAATCCTGCGCGCGAGACGAATCGTGATGACACTTGAACACAACTTGTAGACATGGCTAAGAAGTGAGATGGGCCCATAGTTCTTCAGCCGGGCATTGTCACCCTGCTTGAAGAAGAGTACCACCAAACCCCTGAACCATGCCTGTGGCGTTTTGCCTTTGAGTATGACGGAATCAAACAGCTTCTGAAGGGCCTGACGGACCAGTTTTCCACCTGCCTTCAGGAGTTCGGCCGTAATTCCGTCATCACCCGGCGCCTTGTTGTTTTTGAGCTGTTTCAGAGCCATCCTAATCTCGTACAGGCTGACGTCCAGGATATCTTCGGTATAGTGTCGGGTCAATCTAGCTCTTGGGTCGTTTGCTAGACTCGCAACGGGCTTGCTAATTGATGTGTACAACTGCCCATAGAATGTCTCGATCTCCCTCAGAAGCACCGGTTTGGCGGATCGCCATCGTCGGTCTTCAGTTTCGTGAGTTGGCTCTGCCCAATAGCCAGATCCCTTGAAAGCACCTTTAAGCTTAGCCAGTGTTGTAATAAATGCTAATAAGGATCGTAGTAGGTAAATGAGAAAACATTAATCTATGTGTTTCTGTCTATTAAATAGTCGAAGTTTATTTTCAAGTTTCTAAATCATTGTGTAGTACGATCTCAGTCACTACAATTCAACTGGGCGTGCACATAACATTTTACATGACAGTTGAATAATAATAAGTTGAATGAAAACCTTCTTACTATTTCCTCTTAATATAATTTTACTCTTAAATCATAATTCAATCAATAAATCATCATGAATTTGAAAAATATCTGATAAAACCAAATATTGCCGCGTATCTATTGCAGCTATATACTGTCCTCCACGGCATATGATAAGAAAAGAGCGATATTTACATCACATTGCGACTAATGCTGTAACATGGAAATATGGTAAAACCAAACCATTTTTTAAAAGAATTAACATGGAGTTTCTTTCCGGTTCTTCTCCATAGGAAACGACCAACATGAACCGTGCACCTTTTGTCGACGTTTTATAAGTGCCCATGTAGGCCTATGTGAAATAAAATAAAAATATTTTGTTTTATTTTTATTTTTGGAATAGGCCAGAGATTTATCCTAGGCGGCGATTTTATTGCTAAACACACGCATTGGGGATCAAGACTTAGTACGACTAAGAGAAGGCAGCTCTTAAGTGCAGTTAAAGAAACACATTCAGAAGTCATGAGCACGGGTAAACCAACGTACTGGCCCACTGACCACCAGAAAATACCGGATCTTTTAGATTTTTAAATATGCAAAAATATATCCGCCAACTACATCAGTTTATAGGAAGGTTTTCATATGAACTCGGACCACTCATTGATTATAGAAATGCTTAGTCAAAAAAGTCCTACTCAAAAAAAGCCACTTAACCGTGGTTAATAAGTTTACAGATTGGGAAAGTTTTGCCCTTGATCTAGATAATATTATCAACCTTAAGACGCCGAAAAAAAGCATGATCAGTTTGACTCAGAAGTAAACAAATATCCAACAATGTGCGTGGAACAACACACCGCATTTAAAACGTATATACGTTTAAGGGATTTAACTATCCGGCAATTGTAGATTTACTATCTGAGAAAAGGAAACAAAGGAAGCTTTGGTAGCAAACAAGGCGCCCGCAAGATAAAACAGTGATGTTTTATCTTGGTACATAAGAAATGAAGATCTTCACCGTGACCTTAAAACGGAATTCGTCACCAAAATCATCCAAAAATTTGCTGAAGCCCACGAACACAAACTTCATCGACACGTGAATGTTGAGGCTATACAGCTGCTAGACAATACAGACTTAGTGCGTAGGCTAAAAAGAACTAAACCTTTTGAATTAGTGCACGAGTAGTGTAAAGTGAATGAATAATAGTGACAACGCTGTGCTATACATATAACACATGAAAATAGTGTTTTTTTTTTAATTATATCAGACTCTAAGAAAGGGCTACGGACTTGTGTAAAAGTGCAAATGGACACTATTCTTAGTTTTAACATAATCTATTACGTAGCATATTAAGTTAGAGTTAAATTGCTTATTAGTCATTTAGGCTAGATCGTAATTAATTATTAAGAATTCTGTTCTTACTAATAAAGTATAAAAAAAAACTGTTAAATCAGACTTTTAGTTCCTTTGTTGTCATTCGGAAGAAAGCCTTTACAAGAGATGATTACATAATGAAGGCTTTGTCTGGTGTTTTTCAAAAAACTGAGAATAATACCATTATTTACCTAGTGATAAATTGAATCTTTGTCCGTCTAGTTCGATTGTCAGATTAAATTTGATCCTAATATGATAGCAGTTCGTCAGGTGAATTTTATTTCCCAACGGTTTAATTGTAATTGAGCAGTAAGTAAAAATGTCACTTCTTGATTAGAATGTCTAGTTTCGAAGTGTTCTTCAAATCAACAGTAAATAGTTTATTTCTTGGCATGCGTGCTGTATCGTCGACCATATCATCGCTTACAACGGGTTAGATAGTGATCAAATGCTCTGGCAACGATAAAAAAAAAGTTCTGCCTAGGTTCGATCCTCAGATTAGACAAAATTAGGATAGTTTTTAGCGCTAAGATATGCAGATAACATAACAAAAAAAAGTGAGGGTGAAAATGGGAGTTAATAATACACTTTTTTCTTATTTTAATTTTTAAATATTTCATAAAAACACTTAAATTAAGAATATAAAAAATAGGCCCACCGATATCGGGAATAGAGTCCAAGCTATCAATATAAATACAGTCCAAAATACACTAGGTCAGGACTACAGAGAGAGGAACCTCCTAACAATACGAGCCGTGTCCAGAAGTACTGCTTTCTGAATCAAGCCCTTGACCCAAACGCCAAACTAGAGCCTCCTAAGGTGTTGGTCGAGGCTCGTGGCTATTAAGCCATTGGCTGATACGACTATCGGTAAAATTATTGCTTTGCCACATCCCACATGTCAACAATCTCGCGAGCCAAGTCAAGATACTTGACTTGCTTATCTTTCTCGGCTTTCACGAGGTTCCCATCATGCGGTACAGTTATGTCAACAATCATTGCACGCCTCTCAACTCGGTCCACCACCACTATATCAGGCGTATTAGCCATAACATTCCTGTCAGTGATGATGGACCAATCCCAGTACAATGTGATCGGGCACATACCTGTAGTACGGCACCTCCGCTGCCACAATGTGTATTTCAGAGCAAGTTGCTGATGGATAATATTATTATTATACACCTCTCCTTCAAATAATTAAGATACACAGACTTTCTTGTACTTTTAAAGGTACAAGAAAAATGCACTTTAATTTTGTTGTACCGCCTGTGAACACACGGACGACAGCCAGGTGCATGCACTTTGTACTAAGCGCACCATTTCGTTATTTAAAATAAACTGTCTTTTCTTTTACGTGGAGCAGATACATTTTTCATGAACGTAATAATAAAGACACCAGAGGCTCAAGGCAAAGCTCCTTAGTGATATCGATCGAAAGGTCAAAATGAAAGGAATGATCACTTGTCATTTTGAAAGGCTTGTACTTGGGTCATATTCAAAATAATTGTAATAATTATACTGTCATAGTGTCCAACCCAATTATTTTTATAACGAGATACAACTGACTAGAATTTCATAAACAAACAGATTAAATGTTTATTTGAATTTAATAAAAAACAACGAAACATTTGATATAGCAATTCATTAAAAAAAAATGAAACCAAATGTACGGTGTACGTACATGGGTTTTAAAATAATTATATGCATTACAATAAGTTAGCCAGTAGTCTCGCATATTTGCACTTTGGACGCAACCTACATTTGGCAGTGCATTGACACTGACATATTGCATTGTTCTATGCAGTTTATGTATTTTACATTTTAGTGTTCAATTAGACGTGGTTTGAGTCGGACAACTTGCATTTTCATTTAGATTCATCCCGTTGAGCATTCACTGACATTTTCTGCATTTAAGTTTAAGTTTGACATTTACATCTGCATTGACATTACTTATGTTAGGGAAGCACCCTACATAGTTTTTTTGGTCCTTCGAGACTATTGCAAGTACTATACAGTCCGATACGTCGGTCCGTCGCGCGGGATCTGTTTCGTGTTGTGTCATACCGTGCCACGTGTGTTGCCGTGCAGGAGCATTCGGGGAGGTAGCAGCGGTCCAGGTTCCAGAGCGTCACATTGCATTGCATTTGCATACAGGGAGATTTCCTGAATTTCAAGTAAGATCGTTCATTATTTATTTTACGACTTTACAATGGAGGGTTTAATCGTGCGACAAGCGGAGATCCTCGAGGAAGTGAAGAGAATCCATTCTAATTTTAAGAAGGATTCAGCGAGCAGGAAGACCACCGATTACATTCGTAAAAGACTTGAGAGGTTAGATGTACTATGGGCGGAATGTGAAGAGAAGAACCGGGAGCTGAGTGCAGTAGAGGAGAAAGATCATCAATATTTCACCGGTAACATTTTTGAGGTCTTTAAAGGCTGGTACCATGAAACGCGTCAGGAGATTGCAACGTTCGAGATGAAGACTCTTGCTGAACCCAGTAACGCCGGCCATAGTAAGCTAAACATTGAGTTCGACAAAACCCGGTTCAAGACATCTGTAGGAGCAGAGGACAAGCTACTCGAGTTACAGCAGTTGCAACAAGCTAACTTCCGTGCATTCACTAGGTTAGTCAATCGAAGCCTAGACAAGGTTAAGGAGAAATGGGAAATTGAGGATATGCTTAAGACTGTAGAGTTTCGGTGGACTGCGATTGACAAATTACATTTACAAATTGATGGCATATTAGAGGGGAATTCACAAGATTATTATGACGAGTTCTGTCGTTACGAAGATACATTTACAAATATGAAACGGGCGCTGAACACAAAATTAAACGCTTCTATACATCAACAGCAAACTATGCCTAAAATTGACATACCTATCTTTAACGGCAACTATACCTTATGGCCTACTTTTATGGATCTCTACGTAGAAGCGATTCATAATAATCCAGCGATAGCAAAAACTCAGAAAATGCAGCATTTAAAGGGTAGACTTCGGGGTGAAGCGGAAAAGCTCGTGCAGCATTTACACATAGCACCCGAAAATTATGACACGTGTTGGGAAATTTTGAACCATAGATATAATAATAAGTTTCTGTTATTCACCAGAAATTTCCAGGTATTTATGCGTCAACCTAATTTGCAAAAACAATCTGCGTTCGACCTCAAGCGGTTATATGACACTACCAATGAAACAATAAACGCGATACACAACTTGGGCATTGATACAAGCTCATGGGACCCGATTCTAGTTTACGTATTGTGTGAAAAATTAGACTCCGAAACGTATTCAGAATACATGCAGTCCAGGACGGATCCGCGAGAGATACCAACATACAATAATTTTATGGATTTCGTCGAAAACAAGTTTATGGCATTAGAACCATTGCACAGGAAAAGGTCAGAAAACGGTGATAAACCTACATCAAAACCATTTTTTAAGACGCCACATCCATTCGGAAAAAATTCCAGGTCACAACCCAATAAAAGTTCAGAAAACTACGCTCGCAACTTCCATGCGTCAAACGCTGGACAATTCAGCAAGTCTGTTTGTCCAGTGTGCAATAAAAATCATGCATTATTTCAATGTACTAAATTCGCTGACATGCTGAGTCCGGAAAAAATGGCATTTATAGAAAACAATAAAATATGCAAAAATTGTCTATATGTGCATACTAAGGGTTACTGTGCATCACAGAAAAGATGCAGAGATTGCAACGAACAACATAACACACTTCTGCACAGCGATATTGCGAAGTCAGTGCAAACGCCCTCAGCAACACAAACAGCATCGAAACTATCGTCATCGACTTCAACTAGGTCAAATAAAAATCTACAAAACAACTTCGCATCAAATAATGATGATGAAATATTATTACCAACAGCATTATTGCAAGTAGCCACAGCTGAAGATGAATACATTACGCTGAGGGCTCTAGTTGACCAAGGCTCACAAATTACGTTGATAACGGCGAATGCAGCACAAAGATTGGGTATAAAGCGTCAACAGCTGAGTGCAAACATAAGCGGCATCGGTACTTTATCCAACAGGAGCAAAGGAAAGGTTCGTATATCTTGCAAGTCCTTATATAACGACTTCCAGCTTACAACGGAAGCGTTAATCATGACACGGGTAGTAAACAATCTGCCTAACGTTACATTTGCAAAGAAACCTTGGCCTCATGTGACAGACATCACCCTAGCCGACCCAGATTACAACTTATCTAGGCCGATTGACATACTTCTGGATGCACACGTATTTTCCGAAATACTGATGAATGGCTTAGTCAAAGGGGAGGTTAATGAGCCCATGGCTCAACAAACACGTTTGGGGTGGATATTGTCAGGCAATGTCACCAAAACATTTAATTGCAACGTCGTAGTTAATGAAGTAAACGACTTGTCAAAATACTGGGAAGTGGAAGATATCAACGGAGATGCATGCAATTCTATGACGTCAGAGGAACGATATTGTGAGGAGTTCTACACTGCAACAACCAAGCCATTAGGTGATGGTAGATATGCAGTTCGTTTGCCAATGAAGCCTAATTTTAATCAACTGCTGGGCAAGTCAAAGCCACGAGCTGTAGCACAGTTCATGCAATTAGAAAGGAGATTAGGCAGGGATGAAAAATTATCAGACAGTTACATCAAATTTATGCAAGAGTACCTGGAAATGGGACATATGAAGGAGAGCAAACCTGGCTACAACACGGCATGCTACTTACCTCATCATGGAGTTCTAAAACAGGACTCAGTGACATCAAAATTGAGGGTGGTTTTTAACGCCTCCCAGAAAACTGACACAGGTTACAGCCTGAATGACTTGATGGAATGTGGCCCTAAGCTTCATCAAGATCTATTGACATTATTATTAGGATGGAGGTTATACCAGTACGTCTTTACTGCAGATTGTGAAAAGATGTACCGCATGATCCTTGTCCATGAAGAAGACCAACACTTGCAGAAGATCCTGTGGAGGGAATCCAACCGAGGTCTTTTAAAGGAGTTCCAGTTGTGCACAGTGACGTATGGCACCAAGGCAGCACCATTTCTAGCTCTTCGAACGCTGAAACAGCTTGCAGACGATGATGCACATAAATATCCGTTAGCAGCGGATGTCATTGTCAACGAAATGTACGTTGATGACGTCCTAAGTGGCAGCAACTCCATCGAACGAGCTCAAGAAATTCAAAAACAACTCATCGAAATGCTGAGTGGAGCTGGCCTTACACTACGGAAGTGGTCAAGCAACGACCAGACCTTGATTGAAAGCTTATCTTCTTCAGATCTAAACCAAACGACAATGCACTTCACAAATGATGGAATGATAAAAGCCCTGGGGGTCCAATGGAATCCTACAACTGACACATTTTCGTTTACAAACAAAATACAATTTGACAATAAAAACCAATTGACAAAAAGAAGGCTACTATCGGAAATTTCGAAAATTTTCGACCCACTGGGCTGGCTGACACCTTTGACAGTAAAAGCAAAACTGCTGTTCCAAAGCGTCTGGCTATCGGGATGCGAGTGGGATGAAACCTTACCTGACAACGTGCAAGAAGAATGGAAGCAGTTTACTAGCGATTTACACAACATAACCGAATACCAAATACCAAGGTGGCTGGGAGATATTACGAAACCATTCCAAGTACATGGGTTCTGTGATGCGTCCGAAAAGGCCTATGCATGCGCTATATACCTATATACCTGCTGACAACAAATGACAAAAACGAGCCTGAGACTAGACTTATCGCTGCAAAGTCGAGGTTATCACCAATCAACAAAAAATTGACCCTACCGCGACTCGAATTATGTGGAGCGCTACTACTTTCACGACTCATGAAAAAGGTTCTGACAGCCTTTAAGTGGGATGGTGTGCACAAAAATACTTACGCCTGGACGGACTCTATGATTGTATTAGGCTGGCTGCATGGGGACGTCGCAAAATGGAAGACGTTCGTCAGCAACAGAGTACAACAAGTGCATAACGTAATTCCAAAACAGCACTGGAATTATGTCAAGTCCGAGGAAAATGCTGCAGATTGTGCATCACGCGGAATCAGTTGTTCCCAACTATTGCAACATTCTTTGTGGTGGCAAGGTCCCTACTGGATGAAAAATAACAGTGAAGATACTTTTGATAAAATTGCAATTACACCAACAACATGCGAATCAAAACAAAAACAAATGCAAACGTGTGTTGTGAAATGTGAACCGTCTTCAATAGTAATTGAGTTATTAGACAGACACAGCGATTTGACTCGTATTACAAGGGTCATTGCTTGGATGAAACGTTTCATAAACAGCTGTTTGAACACCCACGCTCATCGTACTACTACTTATTTGACATCTACAGAACTACAAAGCGCTGAAAACCTAATAATGAAACATATTCAATTGCACGCCTTCAATGGCGAGATTATGAGATTGAAGGAAAACAGAGGTTTGAGCACAAAAAGTAACCTTTTGAGTTTAAACCCATTCCTTGACAAACATGACATTCTGCGAGTAGGTGGAAGGTTACGTAACTCAAACTTACCTGAAGACAGTAAACATCCAATTCTACTACCACATGACAATAAACTGACAGAGTTATTAATTTGGCAAGCTCACAGAAGAACATTACATGGAGGTCCTAAGTTAACCCTGACACATCTACGACAAAGAGTATGGATCGTAGGAGGACATCGCGCCGTCAAAAAGGTCTTACACAAATGTGTAACATGTCGCCGATTTAATGCTAAACAAACAAACCAGATTATGGCCGATCTACCAGGGCCGAGAGTGACAGTATCTCGCCCATTTACACATACAGGTGTCGATTTTACTGGACACATTGAAATCAAGGCAAGTAAAGGCCGAGGCGTTAGAACATTACTGGCGTACGTTGCAGTATTTGTTTGCCTAGCAACAAAAGCCATTCATCTAGAACTGGTATCAGAACTATCCAGTACAGCATTCCTATCGGCTTTCAAGCGCTTCTGCGCACGTCGAGGTACGCCACGGGACATGTACAGCGACAACGGCACGAATTTCGTAGGTGCAAATCGGATCCTACTGCAACAATACAAATGCATTGTAGAAAACATTGACAACTTCTTCTTGGGAAAAATATCAGAGATGGGGGTTCAATGGCACTTCAATGCCCCGGTGAGGCCAAGCGCAGGCGGACTGTGGGAAGCCGCTGTAAAGAGCATGAAATATCATCTCAAACGGGTCATTGGAGACCAACGTCTGACATACGAAGAATTTACCACTGTGCTATGTCAGATAGAAGCTTGCTTGAACTCACGACCACTATGCACCGTTTCAGAGAACGCCGAAGAGATAAACTGTCTAACGCCAGGACATTTCTTAACCGGCACATCACTCATGACAATTCCAGAACCCGACATGGACAAGACTTACCGTTTAAACACGAGATGGCAAATTGTACAACAAATTACCAAGGATTTCTGGAAGAAGTGGTCGCAAGAGTACCTCCAACAACTACAAGCAAGACTAAAGTGGAAACGACAGAATACTGACATAAAGAAAAATGAAATTGTATGCATTAAGGATGAAAGGTTACCTGCAGGAAAATGGGCACTGGGTCGTGTAGCGCATTTACACCCTGGAAAGGACGGCCACACTAGAATTGTGACATTACAAACTGCAAAAGGCGAAATTAAACGACCTATTACAAAATTGGTGCCACTAGTGGAGGCTGAGGAACAGGACAACCCTGATACTGACAAACTACCCAAAAACAGGCGAAACCGAGCTAAAAGGCTTAGCTGGAACAGCTTGGTATGTTATATGCTGATGCTAGTTATGACATTGATAGCACCTACTGTCCAGCAAGATATGAAACTTACTCAATTGACAAAAAATCAAACACTTTACTTTGACAAGATTGCAGACCTACAAGAAATTAGAGATGAATGGAAACTGGTATTCTATTACAATATGACAAATTATTGGCGCAATGTGGACACCTTGCAAGTATTCGTATCTCATATAAAGCAAGCTCGTTGCGAGGAGTGGATGATGCAATTTCATGTCATGATTAACCAACTTGAACAAAGCACGAGTGAACTAAATTATTACAACGAATTACTGAGGTCCCAGCGGATAATTCAACACAGGTTCAAAAGAGGATTAATCGACGGAGTAGGATATGTTGCAAATTCGTTATTTGGAGTGTTAGATCAACATTTTGCAGAACAATATGAACAGGATATTGACACAATCCAACATAATGAAAATCACCTACTTCAATTGCTTAAAAATCAGACAAGTGTTCTGGAAACCGAGAGCAACATTGTACAGCGTAACGAAGCAACAATGGTGAAGCAGTTCACTTTAATCAACGATCACCTCACGTCCCTGGAAAATCAGACGCTCAAAGATAAACTTGAGAGTTCACATGCATTCTATATCATTACATCGGCCATAGCTGCAGAAAGAATGGTCCAAAACTTAAAAGATATTCAAGAATCACTCATCAACACCCTGACAAATATGGATACCAAGGACATATGGACGTGCATCTATTATCACCAACACAAATGCAAAGCGAACTAGATAGAGTAGCTCGACTACAACCTCGCGATTCTACACTACCTGAAGTTCATAATGACATAAGAGACATCTGATGCTCTGTACGAACTTAACAGACTTATCAGCATTCCTCAACGTATTGACCTAAATCGGTTAATGTATGTTATTTCCAACTCAGCATTAATAGCGTTTAACGCCAACCAATACTCATTTATACCCCTAGAACAGTATGACATTAATGAATGCCAAAAATTACATGACCAGTCTCTACTGTGCATACTAAATCACCCTATATACAACACCGGTGATCGTCACGTCACAAATCTATTTGCGATGTACAGCTGATTCGAGACAACGAAGAACACAGCGTTTATTGCCATATGGAAATAAAAATATGCGCCGACAAATGGGTCAAATTACATAAACAAAACACCTGGTTTTATTATTGTTGTGACACGTGCGAAGTACAATTAGTGTGCGGTACTCAAATGACATCGGAGATGTTACGTCACTCGGGTCTGATATCGCTGAAACAAGGATGCAACTTGCAAGGCGACTCATTCACACTGCACGCATACATGGAACACACAAGTGATATTTTAGTCAATGAACCATTTGCGATGATCGTGCCCACGATCTCTCCAATCAACAACATAATCAATACCTCGATTCGTAACTCATCTTTGCATATTGAAACGCACGAAGAGACTTTCAAGAAGATTGACATGCAACTGCGCTCTATAGAAGAACAGTCTAAGCTAGACAGCTTATCCTCTCACGACGTTCATCACTACATTGCAATCTATGTGGTTGTTGCGATTAGCATTGCACTGTTTGTAACATCGGTATATTTTTGGCGAAAGATGGCCATCCAAAGACAGGGGGAGGGTCCGCAAGACGCAAGAAGCAGAAGCAGACGAGAAGAAGATCGACAAACGGGACTCAAAGGTGAACAAAGTGTCATGTGCTAACCCTACCACAAGTGAAGTGAAATTTGACACTGAAAAACATAGTGAAGTGTGCTAATTTATTATTATGACATTCTATTTATAGACTTTAGATATTCATAGTAGATCAATCATATTTACATTAGAGTCCTACATTTTTACATTATTTTTTACATTCTTATTTTATTTTTTTACATATTTTGGGATTGTTTTATTTAGTTATTCTCTTTCTGTGTTGTGGCAATATGTACGGTGTACGTACATGGGTTTTAAAATAATTATATGCATTACAATAAGTTAGCCAGTAGTCTCGCATATTTGCACTTTGGACGCAACCTACATTTGGCAGTGCATTGACACTGACATATTGCATTGTTCTATGCAGTTTATGTATTTTACATTTTAGTGTTCAATTAGACGTGGTTTGAGTCGGACAACTTGCATTTTTAGATTCATCCCGTTGAGCATTCACTGACATTTTCTGCATTTAAGTTTAAGTTTGACATTTACATCTGCATTGACATTAATTATGTTAGGGAAGCACCCTACACCAAACATTGCGTAGATTCCGTTTCATACAAGTACTCAATGTCCACGTCTTTGACTGTTAACTAAAAAAAATAATTTAATTATTAACTATTACACAAAGGTTAAAAAAAAAACTATATTCACAGAATACTGTTTAAACTTTCAACACTTCACTAAACAAAATATAAAATACTATTTATTGTTCTTCAAATTTAATTTATTAATGAGTCTCCTGATTTTACACATATCTGTTATTCTTCTCTGTTATGCTATTTGAACATTATTTCCATGGTAATAAAGAAATTTGATATACTGGCATCATTAGTCCACTGCCTATCACTACACGACGTAAAAATAAATGATCGGCCATTTTGTTCAAAATAGTTTCTCAGCTCGTTTCGTTGTCGAAGAAGACTCTTAAAAGTAAATATTTAATGTGAGACGTTTAAAATAGCGGTAAGTAAGTTTACTGTTTTATTACCCATACTAGGAAATAACTGTATTGTGCTAATTGTTATAAATATAAAATATTCGTATAACATTTAAATTAATGTGGAAATAAATAGATTTGTAGGTTAGACACGTGCAATTAATTCATATACGTTATTTTATCCATCACTTTTTTCTGTTACGTAACAGATATGAATGATTAGGCGTTATTCACATAGTGTCATATATGAATTAATGATAATAAAATATTATTCAACTTACTGCACCGCAGGTTAGCCAAAACTTTTTTTTTTCTTTTTATTTGAAGTATGTTAAGTTTTCGTATAATGTGCCCTGTATTGCATTGCTGTGCCATGTACTGTCTGTGTGTGCATGTTTTATTTATTTATTTATTTTACAAATGTATGCTATTTAAACTTGCCCTAATAACTCCTTTCTGTTATTTTTCTGTTACAATAAAATAATATTCATATTTGTTTCCTATCCGTAACTTACAATTATTTTGAATATGACCCACTTACAATGTGGATGACACTGGCAGGATAGTCGTCATGAGCTCAGAGAAGAAAAAAAATGTAGTTTTGTCTATCATTATTTCTGATAGCAGTGATCCCACTGCGGATGCAAGCAGTGCCAGGGCCTTTAATCACTGGGTAACGCCCCCGACTTACATGACGAAGGTCGTGGGTTCAAACCCAGGCAGGCACATTACTTTGCATAAATTATTTCATCACCATTGCTCTTAAGACGGTGAATAAAAACACCGTGAGAAACCGGCATGACTTAGAACCTAAAATTCGAAGACATGTGACCGCACTAGGCCTGCGTGGAGGACATCCATTCCCTCTCAAAGAAAGGAGACATGTATCACAACAGTGGGAACATTAAAAGAATGATGATGATGTTTGCTGATCACTCACTCAAGAGCCATAGAAATTGAGGAACATTAAACTGTCATCGCTACAACTGGGACCAACCTTTCCGGTTCCTTAATGGGTGTTTACACTGCAAGGCACTATTCGATAAAATAGATTATGTTCCTCATTTAGCCATCTCTTTTATTTGCACTGCTCCGTTCTTGTGTAGTTTTGTCCATTGTTACCTTTGGCACAATCATTTGGGTTGTTTCGAATAGTTTGTAAAATATTTCTATAGAAAAATTAAATTATGTTTGATCAGAAAAAACAAAACAAAAGTTTGTTTAACGCAAGGTTAAATAAACTTGCCGTATACGTCAAATAGTTAACCTCCTCTTACAAAGAAGTTTGTTAAGAAACAGGAGATATCAGAACAGTAAATAACGAAGGAAAATACTATTAAAAAATACGACACTGTTTCTGTACTACGTTAAAACTACCTGTCCAAAGCACAAGTGTTGCGCAAACAGCCAAAAATATAACTAACAAATAATTTTGCAATCCCTGCCTCCATCCCATATACATCAAGTTAACAGACAGCTTTCCATTGCAAACGAGTACAGTTTCGGTTTCAGGTGTTTGTGTTCTTTGTGCAATCAACTGAGGTATACCGGTATACAAATGTGGTATTACCAAATACAACTGAGGTGTTCTACATGTTACTACTGCTATAGTACTAATCTATTCTGTTTCTGTTAAAAGATTATTGGAGTGGTTTCGTGTAAAGAAAATAGTTTTTGATGACAATCATTTTTTTTTTCAGCTATGCAGAGTCTAGATTAATTTTCAAATTGATTTTAAAGACTGCATTAAAATTTTATATTATAGATAGGTATGGACTTTCTTCCTTCTATAATATAATAGTACCTGGGCGACCGAGCTCTGCTCGGGTGAAAATAGAGAAAACGACGCTTTCTAAATATGAAACACAGCTAGTTCAATTTATCGCCCCCGAAAACCCCTGTATACTAAATTTCATGAAAATCGTTGGACCGTTGGAAAACCGTTTCCGAAATTCAGATTATATATATATACATTTATAAACAAGAATTGGTCGTTTAAAGGTATTAGATTTACGTATCTATGTGATAGAAACTACCTGTGGTTAATAATATATTTTTAGTTTACGTTTATGACCTTTCCTCGGTCGTGTTGGATTACTGTCCCATTGGATTCTTCTCCTACTTCGTCGTATCGATGATTACAAAATTAAATATATCTTGACCAGAATTCAGCCACGCCAACAGCGTTGTCATTAGCCTCACAAAGGTCTTTTAGGTTGCACAGATTGGATTAAGAGAGTGAGATAAGAGCCAGTGTACCTGTATTTAAGCATACACTTTTGAAATGTAATAATTATGTCCATCGTCGAAGGCTAGTGTTCGCTGAGTTTGGTGGCCATAACCAAAATTCGATCGTGACGACTATTTTTTTCGGTTCATCACCCACTGGCATAACTAATAGGCATATATATAAGTATTAAAATTCATGACACGAATGTACTTGTAAATTTTCATTTAATACACAATATAAGTGTTTTTTTATTCTTTTTTTTTATGGACTTTTATACTACATGTATATGTCAGTCCGGTTAGTCTTATTAATATTCACTAATATTACATCACTAGTTTTACTTAAGAAGATAATAGTTTAAACAAAAGACAAGCTCCTTCACTGTTTGGGTTTGAGAGTATAGAATTCTTGATTCCGACCAGTAATTTGTCCAAATGTAATTTTTCTAATAATTCCTCTCCCTCTGCATGAAATTGAACACATTCCATCAATAAATGGTAAACATCATCTATTACTCCACAAGTCTCACATTTAGGGGAAGAAATCTTTCCCATTAAAAAGGCAAAATTATTTGATGGAATATGTCCGGTTCTGATTCTGTGCGCTATAATAATCAGTTTCCTAGTGACAGTGCGGGCAAGGATCCGACCTCTGGCAATCCCGCTGCAAATGCTGTCCCAGACAAGTATAGCACCACTTGCGGCTGTTGGCGATTCCACGTCGGTCCCTTGTGTTCCGTTCTAGGAACTTCGGACAGGACGTGACCATATGGACATCCGTGTTGCAATATAAGCAACGCATACTGCGATCCTGAGTCGCTACAAATTTATGAGGCTGGGGTCGTGGCTCACCCAACCCACAAGTGGAGGGGCGCGCATCAACACGACGCTGGTCCGGAGAGGGCCGCTCTGGGGCCCGCAAGGGACCTTCAACACCAGAATTGTCCAAAGGGCGACATTCCTCATCCAAAGACATCAACAAATCATCGAAAGGGAGGAGGTGTGTGGCATCATCCCCACCATATTTCCCATGTGCAAAACCCCTCAACTTAGCGGTTGCCTCAACAATGTCATCCGAGAAACCGTAAAACTGCGTGAAGTCTGCCTCAACCGCAGCGGCCAACTCAGTGTCCTCGGTGGACAATAGCGCCAAACACTCCGCAAAGTATTCATCCACCCTGGCTTGACGGGCTGGGAGTTCACTAAAACGGGCCAACAAAGCCTCTGATCTATCAGATCTACTTATTAAAGAGGCCACCAAGGTCACCCATCTCAATGCCGCTCTAATCTTACAAGCAAATGTATAGGCAGTCATACTGTCAAAAGACAAGCAACGGTGATTAAATATTATTAATACACAAAATGTTCAACAACTTAAATTAATTATATATGTGTGTAACCAAAAAACAGTTTGACAGTAATTCTCTTACCAAATTAAATATCAAATCATAAAGTCTGTAAGAGAAACAACAAGTTAATTCAACAAATAGTACTGAACCCTGTTACATTTACTTAATTAATTTCCATTACAAAATTATTATGGAATACCAAATATCAATTTATAAATTATCAAAAACAAAGTGGGTACCTCAAGAAAATAAATTATCAAAACACAAGAGGGTATTCTAAAAAATGAAAATTATCAACACAAAGTGGGTAGGTTGATTTTACAATAGAATTCAATATTCAATTTACTTTAATAGTTAAAAACAATGGATTTAACTTGAATCAATTAGAATATTACTGTCAATATCAAACAAACTAACCAATTTTCTTATATAATTGGTAACAATATACTTTACAACAATAACTTCTGTAGCGGCACTGAGTATGTTTATAATGTAAACAAACTTACAAACCCAAGATAGAAGGTTCAAAGTCCAAAAATAACTATGATTCAATTAAATACAATTAGGGAAGATTATTCAGTCTGCACCAAACCTATATTGTATACAACAAATAAACAAATTTCAATACAAAACTGTAACCTTCTATCCCGGAGTGACAATATTAAGTTGTGAGTTGTACACTTTATTTTAACAAATTGGAATGTAACTATGGGGGCTGTTCGCCTCTAACAGGACACAGCTAACTATGAGTGACTCAAAATGTACCACTTTACAACCCAGTATTCTTAACAATAAAAAGCAAACCGACAAACAATACAGCGTTCACTGTGAACGAGTGTCCTAGCGTTTACTATGCTCGTGGAATGCAAACCACGCTCTTGCTACCAAATGTTAAATAGAGGTCTGCGGATCCCAAGCCAGGAGCTCATCACTGGGGCCCATTAGCAGCGTGCCACTCCTGGATCCAATCAGAACCGTATCCCACGAAACCGCAGTTCGCGGCAGTGGAAAGCTAGGGATTTGCTCCCTATTGCGAGAGATACTGGTACCTATCTCACAGGTGGCACAAAGGTTGGCCGGTGATACTATTCGTACTTACCTTAGATTCCTGCGGTAGACTCCTGGGCGTCGATCAATCTCGTGCCGTGAGGTTAGGGATAGGAGAATATATATATAATAAAGGACAATAAGGTATAGACTGATGGCTGTCTGGACCGAAGAATCCGGCCGGCGTCCACCAGGCAGCACGTTTCCCTTAAAAGCACTTCGATGCGCGTGAAAATATACTCTAAACCCACTTTAGGGGCGCCCCACAATGCCGATTGCGAACGGCGGGCGCGATTAACAAATACAATGGGTGAAACACATCTCGATTCGATATGTTTCGACAAAACCCCGACTTCCGCGTGTTCACGTTTTAAACTTTTTTATTCGACCGTTTAGTGTCATCTGTCAAAATCGTTGACAGCCCACCGAAACGGGGTTGCAAGTAAAAATCGGGACGAAACAGACCATCATCAAGTTTGAACCCTGAAAGCGCTTTCTATCATTGTGGCGTCGACTAAACAGGCTTTGTGGAAGTGATAGCAAACAAAGGGCGCGGGATAAAAACTAACAAAGGCTACATAGCGATTTTTGTATGTATGGTGACGAAGGCTGTGCATCTAGAACTCGTCTCAGATTTAACCAGCTCAACATTCTTAGCCGCAATAAACAGAATGGCAGCACGACGCGGAGCTCCACGTCATATCTATAATGACAATGGAACCAATTTTGTGGGAGCCAACAGAATGCTGCAAGAAGATTACGACCAACTACAAAAACTTTTCAATGACTCATTCTTAAGAGAGATAGCAGATCTACAAATTGAATGGCATTTCAATGCACCTTCTTGGCCTCATGCGGGAGGACTTTGGGAAAGTGCCGTGCGAAGCCTCAAACACAACCTCAAACGCGTGATTGGACAACAAAAACTTACGTTTGAAGAATACAACACACTGTTATCAAAACTGGAAGCTTGCCTGAACTCACGACCACTTTGTGCGCTATCAGAAGACCCGGAGGATCTAAATTGCCTCACACCAGCCCATTTCCTAACAGCACGACCAGGTTTAACCATAATTGACACGGCAGACAACGCTACAATAATACAAATTCTACCGGATATGATGAAGTAACCACTAAAATTATTAAATTAAGTGCGAATATTATAGCATCCCCACTTAGCTACCTAATAAATCTCTCTTTTGAAGAAGGTGTTTTCCCATCTAGACTAAAAGAGTCTATAGTTAAACCACTGTACAAAAAGGGCAACTGTACTGATATGGGCAATTATAGGCCCATTACACTGCTCCCAATCTTTGCAAAAATTTTTGAAAAAGCAATGCATGAGAAAATAAATAGTTTTGTAACTAAATACAATTTAATTGTGGAGAGTCAGTTTGATTTTAGGAAAAACAGTTCAACTACTCTAGCCTGTTTTTCTTTAGTGAAACTAATTACCGAAGCTCTTAATAAAAAAATGTCTGCTTTATCGGTATTCTTAGATATGAGCAAAGCATTTGATTTTGTATCACACGAACGACTACTCTACAAGCTTGAGAAATATGGAATAAGAGGCAAAGCGCATGATTGGCTTGAAAGCTATTTATCTAACCGCCAACAGAGAACTGTTATCTCTAGAATAGAAAATGATACAAGGACGGCATATTACTCAGAACTAAGAACTAATGGTTCTGGCATCCCGCAGGGAACTGTACTGGGTCCGCCACTATTTATATTATATATTAATGACCTCTATAAATGTTTAAAATATGAATATATACAATTTGCTGACGATACTACATTGACGATAAAATGTTCCAACAAAACTGACATAGAAATAGATACTAACAATGAATTAATTAATGTAATAAAATGGCTGGGGTACAATAATCTTCAAGTTAATATTGAGAAAACCAAACTAGTTCAATTTCAAACATGTTATTTGTCAGTAATACCAACAGCAATTAGACATAATAATGCTATTCTGCAACCAGAACCATCAGCTTTATTTTTAGGTATAGTAATCGACAACAAATTGAACTGGAAGGAGCATGTAGAAAGAGTATGTAGTAAGCTTGATAAGTTTGTATATGCTCTTCGGAAGTTAAGACTAGTGTCGAGTAGAAACACAGTTCTAAATGCTTATCATGGGTATGTTTCATCGGTATTGCGTTACGGCCTAGTCATATGGGGCAATTCAGTGGATGTCGAAAGAGCATTCATAGTGCAAAAGAAATGTATCAGAGCCATGAGTGGAGCAGAGTATTTGGACCATTGCAGGCCATTATTTAAGAACTTAAAAATTCTCCCACTCCCATGTCTGTATATTTTTGAAGTATGTCTGTTTGTAAAAAAAATCCCTCATTTATTTCCATTAAATGAACAAGTCTCCGAAAGACTGAACAAAAAAAATGCCGGGAAATTACTAGTGCCTCCTCAGAGATTGCAGTTATACGGTAGAAATGCCAGTTGCATGACAATTAAAATTTATAATAAATTACCACCTGCCCTGAGAATGCTACCAATTAATAAGTTTAAATGTAAAATGTTTGCTTGGCTCTTGGACATGTGTTTTTATTCCGTCAATGAATTTTTAAATCATAAATTTTGATATTGTAATCATTCATCATCAATCATCATTAGTATAGTATTAATACGTACTTTGACATTATTGGGGATTCTATAACGTTGTATTTTTTTTTTTTTTTAGTTTATGTTTTAGACGTTATGTTTTATATTTTGACATGATGATATATTTTCTGACATTTTGATTAATTTTTTGATATCATGATTTATTTTCTGACGTTTTGATATTTTAATTTTTTTTTGTTTTTGCACTATATTTGTTTTTTTTTTGTTGACATTATATTTTAATTTTTGATATTATGATTTATATTTTTGACATTATACAAAATTTGATTAATTTATATAATATTCTTATAATGATACTAGTTGATTTGCATGTACCTAGTTTATTGTTAGATATTTCTACACCAGCAATGGTAGTATGTGTGAAACAATGTTAAATGTAAGATCTCAATGTACCATATACTGAGAAATAAATATTTACTTACTTACTTACTCTATAGCAACCATTAATATGATGCAAAAATTGAAACGGATACAGGAAACTTTAATAGATACAATATCGGAAATATACCATGGCCAAATCAGTCTGCATCTATTGACACCAGCGCAGCTCAAACGAGAACTACAAATTATCTATGGACAAATGCCTCAAGATTTAGCACTGCCAATCGAAAATATTGAGACAGACCTTCAGCGCATCTACAAGCTACTGAGAACAAAAGCTCAGGTCACCGAAAAATATATTATTTTTGAAATTACATTCCCCCTCATAGCAAGAGAAAGTTTTCAATTATATAGAATAATACCAGTCCCGCAACAAACTAACTACAGTATGATAACCATAACGCCAATATCGGAATACGTCGCAGTAAACTTGAAAAAGGATGCTTATTTCGTACCAACTATACATGAACTTGACACATGTTTGTACCACGGAGAATTTTTCATATGTGAGCTCTTCAAACCAATCCAAAATTTAGAAAATTACGAAAACTTTTGCGAAACTAGCCCAATAAACCAAAGGTGCAAAACAGAAAGGACAGCGTGCCAAAACAAATGGGTAGAATTACACACTACGTCACAATATTTATATTTTTGCTGTGACACATATTCGATCAAAATCTTATGTGACGATCAAGTTACCGTACGTCAGCTGACCCGAGCAGGGGTCATTAGCATGACTCAGAAATGCTTTATTAAAAGTAAAGATTTCGCATTATACTCTTTACAACAGCAAACCAACCAGTTAAACTTTTCACCAAATATGCTCGTACCAGAACTAGACCAGATAAACCATATTGTGAACATTACAATACCAACGGAAACAGCATTACCAGAGGATATGAGTCTGAATAGATCTCTATCCATTCTTGGAGAACAGATTAAAACGCTAAAAACCACCAAAGCAGAGGTCGATGGCGTATCAGTTCATGACATCCACCAGTACACCATCGTCTACATACTGCTTGGAGTTGTACTATGCGCGGCAGCAGTCTGGATCTGGAAACGAGCGAGTTGCTGCTCGCATTCTACGGCCGGCCGGGCGCAGCCTCACCACAGACAGGGGTCTGTGGCGACCACATCAACCAGAGTGCATAGTGAAGTGCAACCGCGACAGCCTAGTATCGCTGATCGTCAGCAAAGTGAGAGTGAACATATAGGTTTAAGTGCATATTTCGCAAGACGATGGCCCAGTGCTAAGCGTAGTGCGGGTAAAAAGGAAAGGGCTACGTTGCCTATAGTGCGAAAAGAACGTGTGCTTACAGTGGAAGACTCATTAGTTTAAAGCATTCGTGTTTTAAGGGCAACCATAATTTACTATACATATAATTTATTTTACTTTTACCTTTGTTAACCATTTTACACTAAGTAAATTGTTCACCTTTTTATAATTATCTAATTTACTTTTGTTTACCATTTCTTGTTTAGTTTTTACTACTTCTTGTTTATTTCTTGTATAATTATATGATTTGATGAGTACTTTACCCTCTTCTTATTTTATCTTGTGCTCGGGAATATGTTCGGTGCAATAATTGCAAACGAACAGCTCAGCACTATTGCTTGCGTGCATTTTCATAAATGCATGTATCACAACTAGCGTCAGTTAGTGCGTGTTCGGATACCAATCGCGTAACTCCAATCAAACCATTTTAGTGCTACTTTAGCTTAGATTAACCATTTACTATTACTTTAACTAGTACTCAATATAACTTTTAAAACCATTATTGCGTATCATTAAACCAGTGGTCGTAAACCAATAACCAAACCATTACCATTCTAATATAAAGCCAACCAAATCAACCAACTCAGAGTTTAGTGCTAAACCAAGTAGGCGCTAAATTCTACAGCTCTTGTTTCACAAGTAGTAAATTTACCGGTTTCCTAGAAAAACTAGGCGTCAAGCACGTATTAAATGCGGTAGGAACCCCGCGCGCCAATGGTCAAGTCGAACGGTACAACCGGACATTACTAGAAGCGCTAACCGCGATGTGTGTGGGTTTGGACGAAAGAAAATGGGATGCACAAGTGCCCGAGGTTCAGCTAGGCCTAAATAACACAATAAACAAAGGCAAAGGCGCAGTTGTGAGATGAGACTATTATGAAATTTTAGTTGTTGTTATTTTAAATAGATTGTTCGGGGCAGAGGCAGATGTTGGTTTCTTACATTTTGGCGGTTTCAAGGAAGTAGCGACTTGTACCGCCCTAGTGGTTTCAAGGTAAGAGACTTGTACCGCCACTAGTAAAGTATTTGGTAGGTATATACAGTTGTATGTACTTAGCTGTTTGGAGTAGAGACAGATGGACTCTATCCTTGAACACGTTGTTTTGGATATACAGCTGTATGTACTTAGCTGGTTGGGGAAGAGACAGATGGACTCGACTCTTGAACACGTTGTTTGGTCTTGATGGTTTCAAGGTAGTAGAGACTTGTACCGCCTTAGTGGTTTCAAGGTAAGAGAATTGTACCGCCCTAGCGGTTTCAAGGTAAGAGACTTGTACCACCACTAGTAAAGTATTTGGCAGGTATATACAGCTGTATGTACTTAGCTGGTTGGGGAAGAGACAGATGGACTCGACCCTTGAACACGTTGTTTTGTCTTGATGCTTTCAAGGTAGTAGAGAACTGTACCGCCTTAGTGGTTTCAAGGTAAGAGACTTGTACCGCCCTAGCGGTTTCAAGGTAAGAGACTTGTACCGCCCTAGCGGTTTCAAGGTAAGAGACTTGTACCGCCCTAGCGGTTTAAAGGTAAGAGACTTGTACCACCACTAGTAAAGTATTTGGCAGGTATATACAGCTGTATGTACTTAGCTGGTTGGGGAAGAGACAGATGGACTCGACCCTTGAACACGTTGTTTTGTCTTGATGGTTTCAAGGTAGTAGAGAACTGTACCGCCTTAGTGGTTTCAAGGTAAGAGACTTGTACCGCCCTAGTGATTTCAAGGTAAGAGACTTGTACCACCACTAGTAAAGTATTTGGCAGGTATATGCAGTTGTATGTACTTAGCTGTTTGGGGTAGAGACAGATGGACTCTATCCTTGAACACGTTGTTTTGGATATACAGTCGTATGTACTTAGCTGGTTGGGGAAGAGACAGATGGACTCGACCCTTGAACACGTTGTTTTGTCTTGATGTATTCAAGATAGTAGAGACTTGTACCGCCCTAGTGGTTTCAAGGTAAGAGACTTGTACCGCCCTAGCGGTTTCAAGGTAAGAGACTTGTACCACCCTAGCGGTTTCTAGGTAAGAGACTTGTACCACCACTAGCAAAGTATTTGGTAGGTATATACAGTTGTGTGTACTTAGCAGTTTGGGGTAGAGACAGATGGACTCTATCCTTCAACACGTTGTTTTGGATATACAATTGTATGTACTTAGCTGGTTGGGGAAGAGACAGATGGACTCAACCCTTGAACACGTTGTTTTGTCTTGATGTTTTGAAGATAGTAGACTTGTACCGCCCTAGTGGTTTCAAGGTAAGAGACTTGTACCGACCTAGCGGTTTCAAGGTAAGAGACTTGTACCACAACTAATAAAGTATTTGGTAGGTATATACAGTTGTATGTACTTAGCTGTTTCGGGTAGAGACAGATAGACTCTACCCTTGAACACGTTGTTTGTGTATACAGTTGAATATACTGAGCTGTTCATATTATTCGGGTAAGAGACAGATGGACTCGACCCCTGAATACATAATAGTAAAGTATAAGATATGTATATGACATACAGTGCTATGTTCTTAGCTGGTTTTCAATTATTTATAGTAATTATTGTCAGTATAGAATTGTTTTTTTTTGTATAATTAAGTAAAAGGCACTTAATTATCACTACGCGAGGTCGCGTGAATTATGCGGGTGGCCGAATGTTAGAGTTTAGTTATTTTATTAAGATATATGGTTTGACTTTTGAGTTGTTTATCTACTTGTGAGGGTATGACGACAGTCATTTGACGTTAGGAATGACTGTCGTTCAATATCACTAGATGGCTATCAATAGATATGTTAAATATTTATTTTACATTTACAGCAACGCATTGATTGTTCCTTTCATTATTATTATAATAAGATTGGTGATTTCTGGGTAGTTATTAATCTGTTTGTGATTGAACTGTGGATGTGACGACGGTCGTTTTGACGTTAAGGGTGACCGTCGTCGAATATTGCAGATGGCGCTAGTTGGATTTGTTGATAATCCATTTGTTTTGTTATATAACACTAAGAGTTGTGTAATAATTAATTCCTGTGTTATGGTGTAATATTAAATCGAACTGTTTTGGTTGTTAACATGACATGTCTTAAATAAATTGTTTACTGTTTCCGTCAAGTTGGCGCTACACTTACTTCCTGTTTTTTGTTTTCTTGTGTAGCGCGCTATTTTGAATCGGCTGTCGGTTACAAACCGTGTTACGAGCAAGTCTCGAAAAATAAACCATATAAGTGAGAACCAGCGAGTTTTATTGGAGTAGTTCCTGCAGTTCTTCAATAACTTTGATTGTGGAATGCAAACCACGCTCTGCTACCAAATGTTAAATACATGTCTTCGGGTCCCAAGCCAGGAGCTCAGCACCGGGGCCCATTACCAGTGTGGGACTCCTGGACCGTGTCTGAACCTGTATCCCACGAAACTGCCGTAACGCAGCAGTGGAAAGCCAAGGGGTTCGTTCCTTATTGAGAGATATACTGGTTCCTACTACGGGTGTAAGGTGTCACAAGTGTTGGACGGTACTATTCTATTCACTTACCTGGGATTCCTGCGGTAGGCTCCTGGGAGTCTATCAATATCGTGCCGCGGCGGGAGATTAGGGATAGGAGAATATAAATAATATTAGGATAATAAGGGATAGACTGACGACTGTCTGGACCGAAGGCTCCGGCGTCCTCCAGGCTGAGCACGATTCCCGCAAAAGCACTACCATGTGCGTGAAATATATTCAAAACCGACTTCGCGGGTGCCCCACAACGACAATTGCGACCGGCGGGCGCAATTAACAAATACAATAGGCGAAACACATCTTGATTAGATATGTTTCCATAAAAACCCCAATTCACCGTGTGCTCACTACAAATTTTCGTTTTCGACTCTTGTCAAGTGTCAGCTGCCAACCCAAAGCTGTCAATTCGTTGACAGCCAACTGACCTGGTGTTGATTGACCTTGTTTGTGAATGAAACATTTGGTTCAGAACAATTGCCCAAACTTTATGATGCAGCAGGTTATTTCTTAAAAGCCAAACATTCTAGTTTTTTTTTCATCTAAGAATGTATTATATTTAAGTTGGTTTCTTCATTATTAATACTGAAAAAAAAACTTCTTGTAACTGACTGCTCTAGTTTTGTTACTTGGATTTACCACAAAAAAAAATACCATTATTCTTCTTTAGCTATCACTTTATCATCCAGTCTATCGTCCTCAATTTCTTCTGTATCTCCCTCTCCTATTCCTTTTAATTTAATTTTATATTCAAAATGCCACCAGTCATTTACTTTTCATCTCCCCTCATATAATACAGAGCTTGAATAAATGGTGTTTATTTGAAAAAAGCAAGATTAAATGGCTAACGTTTAGTTTTTGCGACTTGTTTAGTTTTATGTTTGGTTTATCAAGGGTAATGTGAAAGCAGATGCTTCGCATACAAATAGAAACATGCTGTTTATAAAGAAAGACAAGCCAGTCTCACGGTCTGGTGTTAATATAGTTACTAACAACATAATAACCTGGGTAATATTAAAATGAAAAAAAAAGATCAAAAGACAGCGAAGAATATTGTTTAAAAATCAGGTTTTCGTATAATTTCCCTCCGTTGTATAAGCGTGAAAAACCTTTACGAGACAAAATTCAAACGCTATCGACGCGCGGTCCAAATTCAAAATATAAGGATTGATTACGTGACTTCGATAGCGTTTGACATTCCCATACATTTTTGACATTTTTCTAATCGCTATCGCCACGCTTTCAATGGGCGAATGTTGCTTTTCTACGGCCTCAGGGTTCTCCCCCCTGGTGGGTTACCGCATTTTCGAGGCATTGCTTGGTCACCCACGGTGAAGCAAATTGAAACCTGAGGAGGGGCCGCTCGACATGGTTTTTGCCGATAAGCCGACTACATAGCGGCCAACAAGTAGGTTGTGGTGCCGCTTGGGTGACATCGCAACTGAGGCGGGCCGCGATGTTGTATGGGACCTCCCATATCCATACAATATCGCAGCTGAGGGTTGGAGGCCGCGGCGGATGAGGAGTAGAGAATTGCGGTGCGCCGCTCTCTCTACCTTCCGAGGTCTAAATGGGGTCGCCACCCGTCTGATGACAGACGAAGTGGGACCGCAGGGAAGTGTATAGCACCAGTGGTGCCATACACGGGGTCGTCTGGCGCTCATGTTCTGGTTTGGTCCCTGGGATGGTCACGGCGTACAGTTTGTTCTGGAGCGCCGCGGTGGGTTCGCGGTGTGTGCTAACGTGTGCCCGTGTTCCCGCCATAAGCAGCAAAGTACGACGCCGTGGAGTTTTAGTGGTTTAGAGTTCCACATAATTACACTATATATCTATGTGTTATGTGTGTGTGTGTATTTATTCCACTTAGAGCACCAATTACAACTAGAGTGACAATGACCTCTAAAAAAAAAATTGTGTTTGTGGTATCGATGTGATAATAGAAGATCTAACAACCTTTTCACAGAAACCCTTAAAATAATACGAATAACTAAAAAAACCTCCTATTATTTCATCGTCATCATTATCACTTCAACCGAAAGACGTCCACTGCTGGACATTAGCCTCCCGCCAGCTTCGCTAGCGCCACAAGAACTGATCTTGTGCATCTCACATGTAACGGATCTCCGTAGCTTTAACCAGGTCCTCGGTCCACCTAGTTTGAGGCCTCGTTATATTTATTAACAACAAACAAAATTACAAGGAACGTGTACCCACCAAAATAAATTTTAATAGTTTTCCTTTTTGTCAAAAAACCATTAAACAAAACCAGAGCTCAGAGGTTATACAGAATATAACAAGTCCAATCAAACAAAACCAACCAACAACCTTATTACAGGTATTCTCTCTATCCCTGAAATCCCCAAAACATAACTCACGGAACCCATTAGATACCCTAAACACACAATCAGATAATGTGGCCCATAACGCCTATTTTCTACCATTGTGCCTTCCAATATTTACTTAGGCAATATTGCTCGGACGATAAAAATAATCATTACCTTATTTATTGGACCATAGCTCTGGACCAAAAATCTGTAGGATTCAGTTTTATTTATAGCCCGCCCATTCATTGTACCTTACTTGATTACGGAAGTAAATGTTAGCACAATTAGGCACGTCAAGGAGCGTGTCTTCGACACGCTTGGCGAATGGGGTTCGAGTGACAGCGGGGAATGGCGGCCATTTGCTGGGTTCTCCGCCATTTTGTTTTCTTACGTCATTTGTTATTCATTAAGGGGAGGTTGTTGCTGATAGTGTATTATTTGCTTTGATTTATTGTACAATGGCGTTTTAATATATGTGCAGTCTTGAATGCTAGAAAGGATGGAGGTGCATGAGAAAACATTAATTTATGTGTTTCTGTCTATTAAATAGTCGAAGATTAATTTCAAATTTTTAAATCATTGTGTAGCACGATCTCAGTCACTAAAACTTCAACTGAGCGTGCACATTAAATTTTACATGAAAGTTGAATCACAATAAGTGTTAAATACACTGACTGACGGACTGAAGGCTCCGGCGTCCACCAGGCAGAGCACGTTCCCATCAAAAGCACTACGATGTGCGTAAAATATATTCAAAACCGACCGCGCGGGCGCCCTACAACGCCGATTGCGAACGGTGGGCGCAACTACAACTCACAATGGGATATGTTTTTACAAGAACCCGAATTCACCGTATCGTCGTTACAATTTTTTTCTTTTTACTCTTGTCAAATGTCAGCTGTCAATCAAAAGCTGTGAAATCACTGACAGCTAACTGACATGGTGTTGCAATTAAATATCAAATAGTGAACGAAACGTTTGGTTCAGAACAATAAGTATGAAAACCTTTATACTATTTCCTCTTAATGTACTTTTCCTCTATTTCCTCTTAATGTATTTTACTTAAATCATAATTCAATCAGTAAATATCCAAGAATTTGAACAATATCTGATAAATCAGACTATCAGTTCCTTTGATATCATTCGGAAGAAAGCCTTTACAAGGGATGATTACTAAATGTAAGCTTTGTCTTGTCTTACTCAGCAAACCTGTGAGGATAATACTATTATTTACCTAGTGATAAATTGAATTTTTGTCTGTCTAGCTCGATTGTCAGGTTGAATTTGTTCCTATTATGATAGGAGTTCGTCAGGTGAATTTTATTTCCAAAAGGTTTAATTGTAATTGAGCAGTGAGTAAAATGGTTTCTTCTTGATTGGAAATACCACGTTTGAAAGATAGAAATATTTTTTCAACACACTTGCTCATAAAGTGGCTCTAATTTCACCGCAATTAGGCACATTAATCAAACTGACTTTTTCATTGCTATTATTCACAAGTTAAACTTTTTAAGGCTTTGTTCTTAAAAAAGTTTCGATACAAAAAAGATCGTGCTCAATAGTACAAATAAATTAATGTACCTATTGCTTGCTCATTTCATGCATTTAAATAGATAATTTCAACTTATACGTGTTTAATAAATAAAACTTTCACTCAAACATAACTTTTCTTTTTCTCGGTAATAAAGAAAACTTGAAATTCCCCATTTTGTACGTGGCTAAAACGCTATCTGCAAAAAGCCAAAAAAAAGAAACCTCATTCTTTTAGTCTATGGCCGATCGCCATCGTTAGATGCGCGCGCATAGGAAAACTGAGTATTTTTTCCGATCATTGTGAAAAAATATTCACTTTTCGTTTTCACTGTTGAAAATGTTTTTTTTTGTATTATTTTCTTCACAAGTGTGTTGAAAAACGTCGTATGATACACTTGTGTATTAATGATTACCGTCCTCGGCTCTCTCAAGACCCTCACCTAACGGCTCGGGTCTCAATGGCGCCTCAGCGGTAATCAACAACATTACACATACATACATACATAAACTCACGCCTTTTTCCCATGGGGGTAGGCAGAAACTACAGAACGCCACTTGCTACGATCCTTACATACTTCTTTTTCTTCACTCACATTCATGCATCTAGTAATACACACAAGCTGGTTATGAGTACTGCGCACCTGGCCTTTTTGAAGAACATCACCTATAAGGTCTATGTATGTCTTTCTAGGGCGTCCCCTCCCGGCATTTCCATTCACGTCTGCCTTGTAAATACATTTCGTTAGTCGCCTTTCATTCAACAACAACACACATTCAACAAACCGATTTTATTCAAATAAATCTAAGAACACTCGATTAAGTCACCTTTCAAACAAAAAAAACTAAATCAAAATCGGTTCATCAGTTTAGAAGCTATGATGCTACAGACAGACACACAGCTACACAGCAACACACGTCAAACTTATAACCCCCCTCTTTTTCCGGCGGGGGTTAAAAAATAGAGGCACATTTAAGAATATAAAAAGAGAGGAGGTATCGGGAATATGGTACAAGCTATCCCTTGACCCAACCGCCTTACGAAAGCCTACTTACTTTTTTTTTTTAGTTTGCAGATCTGCTCATCCATACTGCGCTACCACGTGGAGATAGCGCAGTTATGTGGGAATCGGACCCACTAAAACTCGACGGTGTCCTCCTGTGCCGCTTATGGCGGGAACACGGGCACGCGTTAGTACTTATCGCGAACCCGCCGCGCAGCCTGTGGATGACCAGGCCACGGCTAATGAGGGGGCCTCGACAAAGCGGGAACCCACCGGGAGGGAACGAGACCTCCTAAAGTGTTGGTGAAGTGTTGGTGTGGCTATTAGGCCATTGGCTGACTCGACCATCGTGTTAGAAACTCTATTTTCAATAGTGTATTTCCACAATTGGTAAATTGTTTTAAGGCATTAAGTTTCATTAATCATGCATTACAGATGTATTTCTATTCTAGATCAAAGAATTATATTATCTGTAATTAAATTTATTATCTATGATTTATACTATTTGTAGAAATTGTATAGTCAAAGTATAATCGCGCGCACCACTTCCGGATGTGCCCCACCACGTTACGTCACGTGTTGAAAACATGTGGTAGGAAGTGTTGCGAGTGTTTAAAAGGCAGTTGTCGTCGAACAGTCGGGTGGAACAGTTGTGTTGGATAGTTGTCGTCGAACAGTTGTAATGGACAGATGTAAAAAGTGATTTTGTGAGAACGTAATAAATATCGTGAAATTGTGAAAGTTTGTTTTAATTTTCTGAATCGTTAATAATCGGTACAATGATTGCTGTATCCACATCCCACATGTCAACAACCTCGCGAGCCAAGTCAAGACTTGCTTATCATTCTCGGCTTTCACGAGGTTTCCATCATGCGGGACAGTTATGTCAACAATCATTGCACGCCTCTCAATTCAGTCCACCACCACTATATCAAGCTTATTAGCGATAAAAGTCCTGTTACTGATGATGATCCCAGCCGATACCGATCACAGTACAATGTGATATTGACATTCTCGAGAACTGGGTCGGGCACATACCTGTAGAACGGCACCTCCGATGCCACAAGAATGTATGTTAGAGCAAGGTGTTAATGGATAATATTATTATTATACACCTCTCCTTCAAATAGTTAAGATACACAGACTTTCTTGTACTTTCAAAGGTACAAGAAAAATGCACTTTAATTTCGTTGTACCGCCTGTGATCCCTACGGACGAGAGCCAGGTGCATGCAGTTTGAACTAAGCGCACCGTTTCGTTATTTTAAAAACACTGTTGTTTCTTTTATGTGGAGCATATACGTTTTTATGAACGTAATAATAAAGACACCAGAGGCTCTAGATAAATCGCCTCAGTAAAAGCAATCTAAAGTTCAAAATGAATGGAATGATCACTCGACATTCTGAAAGCGCTTGTTTGTACTGACAATGTGGATGACACTGGCAGGATAGTCGTCATCGGCTCAGTTGCCAAGGAAGAAAAACCGTCTAAGTGCGAGTCGGACTCGCGCACGAAGGGTTCCGTACCATTATCGCAATAAACGGCACAAAAATCACGTTTGTTGTATGGGAGCCCTACTTAAATATTAATTTTATTCTGTTTTTAGTATTTGTTGTTATAGCGGCAACAGAAATACATCATCTGTGAAAAACACGGTTCATGAGATACAGCCTGGTGACAGACAGACAGACAGACAGACCGACAGACAGACGGACCGCGGAGTCTCAGTAATAGGGTCCCGTTTTTACCCTTTGGGTACGGAACCCTAAAATAGTAACTTTTTGTCTATCATTTTTCTATCGTTTGACTATCTTTTTGATATCAGTGAGCTGTGAGCAGTACCAGGGCCGTTATCACTGGGTAACGCCCCCGATTTACGTGTCTTACATCGTGGGTTCGAACCGAGGCAGGCATATAACTTTGCATAAATTATTTCATTACCACTGCTATATAGACGGTGAATGAAAAAAACCGTGAGGAAACCGACATGTCCTAGAACCTAAAATTTTAAGACATATGACAACAACCAAAACGCACTAGGCTCGCGTGGTTGATTAAGCCCCATTCGCTCTCAAAGAGAGAAGTTATGTGTCCCAGCAGTGGGAATATGAAAGGGATGATGATGATGATGATGATGATTGCTGATCACACTGGAACCTTAGAAATTTAGGAACATTCAACTGTAATCGCTACAACTGGGACCAAACTTTCCGGTTCCTTAATGGGTGTTTACACTGCAAGGAACTATTTGATAAAATAGATTATGATCCTCATTTAGCCATCTCTTTTATTTGCACTGTTCCGTTCTTGTCTAGTTCTATCCATTGTTACCTTTGGCACAATCATTTGGGTTGTTTCGAATAGTTTGTATAATATTTCTATAGAAAAATTAAATTATGTTTGATCAGAAAAAACAAAACAAAAGTTTGTTTAACGCAAGGTTAAATAAACTTGCCGTATACGTCAAATAGTTAACCTCCTCTTACAAAGAAGTTTGTTAAGAATGATGATTATGATCAGACAAAATTGGGTTAAACAAACTTGTCGTTTGCGTCAAATTGTTAACCTCCTATAACAAAGAAGTTGGATACAACAGGAGATATCAATACAGTAAATAACGAAGGAAAAATACTATTAAAAAAATACGACACTGTGTCTGTACTACGTTAAAACTGCCTGTCCAAAGCACAAGTGTTGCGCAAACAGCCAAAAATATAACTAACAAATAATTCTGCAATTCCTGGCTCCATCCCATATACATCAAGTTAACAGGCAGCTTTCCATTGCAAACGAGTACAGTTTCGGTTTCAGGTGTTTGTGTTCTTTGTGCAATCAACTGAGGTATACCGGTGTACAACTGTGGTATTACCATATACAACTGAGTTGTTCTACATATTGTTACTGCTGTAATACTCTATTGCTGTATTATTGGAACTGCGACGTAAATGTACACTGTTGATGCACTACTTCTTTGTGCTGAACAATAAGATCGACGACTCGTCCACGTTGGCTCGCTGTTCTCTGTTTGCTCCAGACCGAGTACGGGTGTCGCGCGCCTGTGCCCCGCGATGCCTGTTCGCGGCTCCTCCCTCGCGTACCCTGACAGCGCGATATGCACCTACAACCCAGGCACTCAATCTGCTGAACGCCCTTATTGCTCAGGAACCTGGCGTCGATATATTTATGTATAAGGATAAAGCTATGTTAAATGTTTGTGTAAAGTTCTTTAGTTTATAAGTGTTTATGTTTTTGGCTTGCTGTACGCTTTGGTGCAAACTGTTAGTACAGCAAGCAATTGTTATGAAATAAATAAATAAATAAATTCCGTTTCTGATAAAAGATTTTTGGAGTGGTTTCGTGTAAAGAAAAGAGTTTATGTTACAATCATTGATTTTTCAGATATGCAGAGTCTAGATTAATTATGAAATTGATTGTAAAGACTGCATTATGATTTTAAATCATAGGTAGGTATGGACGTTCTACCTTCTATAATATAATATTTACGTATCTATGTAATACAAATTACCTATGGTTAACTTTTACCTTGGTCAGAGAATAAGAATTACCATACAACGTGGCAGTGCTGCCAGTCTTTTGGGCACATTACCAGTGGACAACGATGTGAAGGAGTTTTTCGACGCAATATTTTGTATATTTTTAGGTTTAGTTAGTGAGTAGTGTTTGGTTTAAGTGTTCCTATATATTTGTAGTCTTTGTTAAGTAATTATTAGAAATAAACTTTAGTATAATTTTTATGGTTACTAATATTAGTTTACTTTTATGAACTTTCCTCGGTCGTGTTGGATTACCGTCCCATTGGATTCTTCATCTTCTTCGTCGTATCAATTATTCCAAAATTAAATATATCTTGACCAGAATTGAGCCACGCCAACAGCGTTGTCATTTTCCTCACAAATGTCTTTTAAGTTGCACAGATTGGATTAAGAGAGTGAGATAAGAGCCAGAGTACCTGTATTTAAGTACTAAGTATACACTTTTGAAATATTATAATTATGTTCATCGTCGAAGGCTAGTATTCGCTGAGTTTGGTGGCCATAACCTAAATTCGATCGGGACGACTATTTTTTTCGGTTCATCACCCACTGGTATATCTAATAGACATATATATATATAAGTATTAAAATTCATGACACGATTGTACTTGTAAATTTTCATTTAATACAGAATATAAGTTATAAACCATGAATGTAAATCTTAAGTGGTAATTGTTCAGTTAAAACATTAGCTAAGATTTAATAAAACGGGTGTGTAAAGTGCCTCACTGATTTTAATTAAGATATCACAGAAACGTAAATCCACTCTTATCTTAGCATAACATGTTTTCTGGCTTTGTTTACATGAATAATAAATCTTTTGATTTACATGGTGCTTACTTATCATGAAAATTCTGCTGTGGGTTTTGTTTCTAAAGTGTAGGTAGAGGGTTAAAATAAAATCCATGGCCATGGCCATGTTATAATTTAGGGCTCCCCGGGGAATTAGTTCTGTTGTCTGTTTAGTTGACTAGCAAATTTTTTTCTCAGTTTGATCTAAGTATTCCTTTATTATTATAAAACTCTGGTGCGTATAACCTCTAGAAGATTACTAGTTAAATCACACGCGATTGAACCTAAATTATTAGAGTAATCTAGGCTATAATTGCTGATTCAGCAGTGCTAAATTGAAGGTGAAAAGTATGCAGATGAGACGAAAGGCAATGGATAAAGTTCAATTTACTAATTATGCCACATACCTTTGAAACAGCGATTCCCATGCAGATGCAGATGCCACGTTCGAGAAGTTCAGCTCACAGACTAGGTACACTATGCTGGCCAGCGGTACACAACACAGTAGGTCTACGTAATACAGATAACACTTTCCATGTAGGTTCAATTAAGAGTTTTGGGCGAGATTACGCGTGCGCGCATCCAACCCATGGTTGTAAGAGACTGGCGACGATCGCCTGCGGCCGTGGCGTGGTGGCGGCGTAAAATGACCGTAGCGGCACGGCGCGGAATATCACCAAAACAATGATAGGTGACACTTATTTAATAAATTGGAACTAGTATACCAATGCCTCTCAATCGCCCTATGGTGATGTAATAAAATATGAACTATAAATTAGGAAGCGGAACCAAACTCAAAAATAGCTTGTTAAAGAAACGGCTGTCAAAATGCTTATGCCTTCATATTTTGATGACACCTGTCCAATGATAAAGATGCCAACTTGTTGAATCTCATTAGAGAGATCCGTTATTTAAAAGTTTTTTATTATAATTATCAATAATGATCACCACAACGACCTGTCCTGTGCTTCTTGCATCAATTGTAACGTTCGGTATGTGGCCGTCACTTCAAAATCTTTCTGCAGCTGGCAGGCTCTTAGAACCGGCCCTGGTTCAGACTATAGTACGGAGCGAGAGGACATGGGAAGCTGTGACCTCCTTCTGCGAAGCAGTAATATCGCGAAAAAGAAGGCGGGACGCATGAGGGAGAACCAACGGAGACGCCCTTATGCCCCTAGCCACCTCAGGAGACGCCCTGGGCATCGGGAGACGCAAGCCGATTCCCGGCCACCGCGGCGCGGGCTTGCGGACGGCGAGTAATGGAAAGCTCGCCGTCAGATAAGGACCAGGTCCGAGTCGACAGCGCGTAGTATTCCACGTGCGCCTCAAAGAGATGTCAGCAAAAAATTACGGGGTCCGCTAGGGCTGATGCTTGTCTGGGTCGCGGATAAATTTGAAAGAGAGTTACCACGGCCCTGGCACAAGCAACTGAATGATCACGGGTGGGTTTAGGTCAGTAAAATTCTGACACGCCCTTCTGCTTCACCAAGAGCGGGAGAAGTCATTGGATGATATACCACACCAAAAAAAAAGGATCTTAGAACTCGTGGCAACTAAATGTAAGAAAAATAAGCATTCTCTGCCAATCAACCAAGAGTCACAAAAATACAGTCAACCCACTGTATATATATATACATAACATCGGTGCAAGACATACAGCGGTGGCGGCGAGTAACACGACCACATTTATTGTTACAGCGAAGCTGAGTACAATCTTTAATCACTGGCTCGTAAGTCTTAGCACTACTTGGGACTTTGTTACGTGTTTTAGAGGGAATTCAATTGTTTTCAAATAATGTCCTTTTTCAATACAGTTGTTAAACATGGCGTACTTTCTGAGCCTATAATTATGATTCGAAAATTAAATCCTTCGCATAGGCATCTTTCTATTACGCGGTCGTGACTTTTATTTACGAGCTCGATCATTAGTTTTGCAGTTAAGTTTTAAATGTTTTAGTCAATTTAAAAAGTTTAGTAGCAAGGAGTTTTCATACTAAAAATAAAATGGGATTTTATTCGAGGCCAAAATGAATGAGTCCGTAGAAGTTGTATAGCATTGAGATGGAGTTTGAATATTATATTGGTGTTCTAAATTCAAACACCAAAACAGTGATTAAAAGTGCTTTTTATTCACTGTTTTCAGTATAAAATAAATTTAATATGAGTTCAAGTACAAGTGTCACAAGTGATGAAATGGAATTAACTCCACCCGATATTTTATCTGTGGCCAACACTGCGCAAGATGAAATTTTGCCTCCAAAATCTCGAGAAAGATATATGGCGACTTACGTTAATTTTATTTTATGGAAAAATAAAATTTAATTCTTTGACTTGTTTTTACTATTTCCCACAACTGTATTGAAAAACGTCGTGTGATACACGGGTGTGTAGGTTATTGTAAACTCGTGTCATTAAAAACCCTCGCCTTCAGCTCGGGCTTGTTAATGACAGCTCGTTTGCAATAACCTACTTTCCACCCTTGTATTACAATGTACTATTGTTGAACTTTGATAGGTGTACGACTTTACGTGCCATTTACACTATTGGTGTGTTTCAATCATATACCGTAAAATAACCGATCTACTTTGAGCATTGCGAATCGAAAGGTTTTCATAACCTTTCCCCAGAAATTATTTAAACCAAAAAAAACTTTTCTATTAAAGAATGTACAGTCAAGAGAACAAACGTGTGTGCATAATTTAATATCAATCGAACACCGGGAAGTGGGTAAAAATTTACTTGCAAATTTTGATTACAGAGACCGGGACAATTGAAACTAAAATAAAAAAAACCGATCAAGTGCGAGTCGGACTTGCGCACGAAGGGTTCCGCACCATTATCGAAAAAAAAAAAAAAATTCTTGCCCCACTTAAATATTTATTTTATTGTGTTTTTAGTATTTGTTGTTATAGCGGCAACAGAAATACATCATCTGTGAAAATGTCAACTGTCTAGCTAACACGGTTCATGAGATACAGCCTGGTGACAGACAGACAGACGGACCGTGGAGTCTTAGTAATAGGATCCCGATTTGACCCTTTGGGTCTCGAATTCTAACTAGCTGATTCTAAATATGCCTTGCACTTAAAGGCAATAACAACCTATCATCAAAAAAGGACTCTTACAATCAGTAAAAGAAATATACCGATAAAGACCTATCTCTATCAAAAGTTTTCTTAGAACACGTAATACCTCTACATCAGAGTACTCTGATGTCTGATTGTGACAGTAAATTACTCGCTAACGATACAACACTAATTGGCACAGCACTAATGTGTCGAAGCTGAAAATATTGTGAGGATTAAAGGGGTAAGAGGGGGATCGATCTTGGTTAGTGTTTGTGATAGAAGCAATTCGCATTTTCGAGTATTAGGCCATTATTTCCAGACCTTCTCGTCTAGTGTAGTAGCTCAACTATAATTGTTGCAATTTAGCATGGCAATAGCGGACATTGACCCTAAGTAAGGCCTTTTTGCCGGTCATAATTCAAAAACGAAAAAAAACAATTCAAGTTTTGTCCGAAATTGACATCAAAAGTACCAATGAAAAACGTTGCATAGGTTATGTATGATTTGTGTTTCTGAGAAGAGATAATGGGAACAGTGTATGACCGCTATCAACCTGTCATGCATTTTCCAAACTAAGTTCCAGTCTAATCGTGTTCTACTGAATACCAGTATTTTTCATGAAGCAATTGCCCTCGACCTGGTTCCACAACCCAGTAACAGGTTAACAAGAAACCCTTCGGCGAGAAAGGTATCAGGCTGGTAGCAATGACCGCTACAGACAAGCTTAAACGAACCAACTATACAGTATATTGTGTAGATGTTCTAGGAGTAAATCCTTTTTAAAACAAAGACGTAAAAGAACCTTAAGCGCTTTTCAATTTCAGAATCCAATTTGGGATGACTTTTATTTTTTTTTGAGTGATTTAGTGCAATAGCCCTGCAGTTTATCTGAGTGCGTAGTACATTATTACCTCAATGATAGAATGGCGATCTTTACAAAGGTGTTAAATTGGATAGCCAATCGGATTGCTTTTTTTACAACAGATTGGTATATTCGCGAATTACGTGTATTTGTCAAGGCTGTGACAGACAGGCGCCACGTGATATTTGTCTCCATAATCAATGTCCACTACATTCGTAGCAAATTTTTCTACGGTAAAGTTTACATTTACATTTCTATGTAAAAACGTTTTTACTCAGTCCAGTCTCGTGCGAGTCTGTAAAAACCATAATTCTGCATTAATATTATCATCATTTATATTATCACAAATGTTGATCCAGAAACCCAATCACATAAGCAATATGATTTCTTACATTTATATAATTAACCGTTTATTTTGTCGCAGTATCCTAAAGGAAAATAACATCATAAAATTAAACAATAAAATAATAAAACCATATAATATCTACAAAGTCGGCAAGAACTAAGAACCGTTTTATACCAACAATTACTTTATTTCTTATTTGCAGTTTCTCCTCTATAATTGGTTTCTAAAGCAATTTCTTTCCATTCAGTGACTTTAAAAGTACATATAAGTTTTTAAACTGTCATGGTCACTAACACTTATATTAACATTATAAGCGGCCCGTGCTGACGGTTCTTTGAGTCACACAGTGTATAGGTAATTGACTCACACGGATCGATATCTACACGCTGATTCTCACCACCATCCCCGACAACTGAACTCTGTAGTGACTTCACTTACCAACCGCGCATATGATCTATGCGACGAGGCACATTTACGTGCTGAGCTAACACATGTGCAGAGGGTCCTACAGAGAAACGGATATACAGGGAAGACTGCACAACCTTATCAAAAAACTGGTTGTAAACAACGGAAGTGCGAGGTTGAGAGGCAGCCAGCATTTTTGTCGTACGTGAGGGGAGTGACAGATAAGGTTGCTAACATTCTTCGGAAATACGCCGTAAAGACTGGCTTCACTCCTTTCAGAAAAGTGTCACAGATGCTGCGCTCGCCGAAGGACAACTTTCCGCTGGAAAAGCCCGGTGTTTATAAAGTAGATTGTAGTTGTGGCAAGTCATACATCGGCCAGACGAAGCGTACGGTTGCTTGTCGAATTTCAGAGCACATCAGGGCAGTAAAGAACAATGACACACAAAAATCGGCCATAGCTCAACATCTCTTGGAATCAGGATTGAACCACTGGATTGAGTTACATAACCCTCAGGTCATTTCGACAGAACGCCACTATATCCCTAGACTGATGAGGGAAGCTATCGAAATTACCAAATATAAAAATTTCAACCGGGAGGATGGGTTTCAACTGTCGAGAGCTTGGAATCCAGTGGTCCAGCTGTGTAAACCCCGAAAAAGTGCCGTAAAAAGTTCGCGAGCGGACTTAATGAGTTTCGTGTGTCGGGAACAGAATCGAGTTGTGAGTGACAATGGTAGCGGTACCGAGTGTAAAAAACGAACAAGAAAGAGGGTAGACCGTTTTGTCTCCTCATAAACACCCACCCGCAATGACTTCAGTTTATCCGTGATCATGGTGCTTGCAACAGCACCGAAATATCGGAAACTCGCTACAAACAGTAAACATGGTAAATATCCCGCTTATAATGTTAATTTTAAAAGTACAACTATGTATCCGTTATTAGAGAATTTACAATACTTTGTTATCTTTTGTATTACTTTTATTACCAGCGTATCTTGTAAGCCAACGTTTATTTCTAAGTAATAAAGTTTTTCATTTCATTTAATGTTCATATTTTTCTCATTAAATATTGCTTTTAAGATTTTGAAGGTGACACAATAACTTGTTTGCTGAACATTAGATTTTGTACTTACCAGCCTACAAACTCGGATTTTCTTGGAAATTCGATGTAGAGATAAATGAGGTTAAGTTTGTTTTAAATCATTACAGAAACCAAAACAACGTTAACACGAAAACTTCAAAAAGAAAAAAGATGAGAAAACAAAATCTTAATATTTTCAAGAACCAAAAATGAATAACGAGAAAAATCTCGGGAAGCTTGTAAACCAAAATAGGATAAACAAAAGCCAACAGCGAACATAATCCATAATGTATTGGTCAAATCTGAGACCAAAACAACTGTCTTTCCGAAACTAGAAACAGATGTTTATGCTGCAAGTGCACTACAGATGAATAATTCCAACAAAATACGGGATTATGTTAATATTAGGAATCAGTGCGAGCTGTTTGCCGTCCACTGTATATTTACAATACAAAACAACGCAGTGGAAACGGACGGAATAGTGCTGGGCGCTTCTTCTTTTTCGCCCACATGATATCTCAAGCAAACAAGGAACATAAGAACGAACCACTACAACAAAAATCTTTCAATTTTTGGCGTGTTTGCTTTTATCCTACAGCGGTTAAGGCAAAAGGTGGGGTTATGATTTTAGTAGACTATGTAAGAATAAACGTTTACTTGGTATAAATGAAGGAGCAGAAAATTCAGAATTGAAATGCAGTATTAAAGTACGTACACCAAGCTACAAGAAATAATTTTACTATATTTCAGCTTTTATGAGTACTACTGGTTTTATCTGGTTTTTTTTTTCAAATTTGGGTTTTAAATTACATGCTAGGTATATCAATTAAGAAACATTTAAACGAAATACTACAAAAAATTATATTTTAGTCTTATGGTGTTTTTGTGTTACAAGAAGTGTTTTGATAAAGTAAAAATGATAAGCGGTTTCATTTTGCGTTTGAGAGGCTTCCACGGGACAGTTTTATGAAGTCAAAAAATAATGTTTGGTAACAACAAAGGTTATCGCAAACATCAACTGCGTTTATAATAAGACGAATATGGGATCAAACATTAATGTTTCCAAAATGGAGAATGTGTACTCTAAGTAAATTTTAAGGATGTTTTGAGGGTCTCCACAAATGACATTCAACGGCAGCACAGCGATAGCGATTGGAAAAATGTCAAAAGTGTATGGGAATGCCAAACGACTATCGAAATGTTTCGTGATCATTTTGGAATTTCAGCCATTGCCTTCGCTGATAAAATCACACTTTGTTTAGAATCTCTGGTCGAATATACACAGCAAAAAAATAAATACCCACGTAATCATCGATATTCAATATAAACATCACTAAAGTGCGAATCCAGACTAATATGGCGATATAAAGTCGGAAAGTCCCACCGTATCGCCAGCCAGCTGAATAGTACTGAAACACGAACCGTCATTTCGTATAGTTGTACCTAGAGAATTTAAATGACACTTCATTTGAAAGTTTAAGAGATTAAATTTTACATTCTGTTGAATGGTATCGTACGGTAGTTCTCACGTAGTCTTTAAATAGGTGCGATATGCTTTGTCATATACCCTTGTTCTGTCCCGAGTTTATATTTACTCGCAACACCGTGTCCGTGGGCTGTCAACGATTTTGACAGCTGACACTAACAGGGTAGTTAGAAAAATTTGAACGAAACACGCGAGAAAATCGGTGTCTTGTATTCTAATAACGTAATCGAGCGATATTTCGGTGATTATATTGGTTAATCGCGCCCGCCGTTCGCAATCGGCGTTGTGGGGCGTCCCTAAAGTGGGTTTAGAGTATATTTTCACGCGCATCGAAGTGCTTTTGCGGGAAACGTGCTGCCTGGTGGACGCCGGCCGGATTCTTCGGTCCAGACAGCCGTCAGTCTTTCCCATTACTTCCTTTATTATATATATTCTCCTATCCCTAACCTCACGGCACGAGATCGATCGACGCCCAGGAGTCTACCGCAGGAATTTAAGGTAAGGCATATCCCACTCTCACCTGTGAGATAGGTACCAGTATCTCTTCCAATAGGGAGCAAATCCCTAGCTTTCCATTGCTGCGTTACGGCAGTTTCGTGGGTACAGGTTCAGACAGGGTCCAGGAGTCCCAACGCTGCTATGGGCCCCAGCGGTGGCTCCTGGCTTGTGACCAGAAGACCTGTATTTAACATTTGGTGGCAAGAGCGTGGGTTCATTCCACGATCATAGTATATGCTAGGACACTCGTTCACAGTGAACGCTGTATTGTTTGTCGGTTTGCTTTTTATTGTTGAGAATACTGGGTTGGGGAGTGGTACATTTTGAGTCACTCAGAGTTGGTTGTGTCTTGTTAGGGGCAAAAATCCCCCACAGTTACATTCCAATTTGTTGAAATAAAGTGTACAACACACAACTTAATATTGTCACTCCGGGATAGAAGGTTACAGTTTTGTATTGAAATTTGTTTATTTGTTGTATACAATATAGGTTTGGTGCAGACTAAATAGTCTTCCCTAATTGTATTAAATTAAATCATAGTTATTATTGGACCTTGAACCTTCTAACTTGGGTTTGTAAGTTTGTTTACATTATAAACATACTCAGTGTCCGCTATAGAAGTTATTGTTGTAAAGTATATTGTTACCAATTATATAAGAGAATTGGTTAGTTTGTTTGATATTGACAGTAATATTCTAATTGATTCAAGTTAAATCCATTGTTTTTAACTATTAAAGTAAATTGAATATTCAATTCTATTGTAAAATCAACCTACCCACTTCGTGTTGATAATTTTCACTTTTTAAAATACCCTCTTGTGTGTTGATAATTTATTTTCTTGAGGTACCCACTTTGTTTTTGATAATTTATAAATTGATATTTGGGGTTCCATAATAATTTTGTACTGCAAAATAATTAAGTAAATGTAACAGGGTTCAGTACTATTTGTTAAATTAACTTGGTTGTTTCTCTTACAGACTTTATTATTTGATATTTAATTTGGTAAGAGAATTACTGTCAAACTGTTATTTTGGTTACACACATACATTATTAATTTATTTTGTTGAACCTTTTGTTTATTAATTAATATTTAATCACCGTTGCTTACATTTTGACAGTATGACTGCCAATACATTTGCTTGTAAGATTAGATCGGAATTGAGATGGGTGACCACGGCGGCCTCTTTAATAAGTAGACCTGATAGATCAGACGCTTTGTTGGCGCGGTCTACTGAATTCCCAGTGTGTCAGGCCAGGGTAGATAAATATCATGCGGAATGTTTGGAACTATTGTCCACCGAGGACACTGAGTTAGCCGCTGCGGTTGAGGCAGACGTCACACAGTTCTACGGTTTCTCTGATGATATTGTTGAGGCAACCAGTAAATTGAGAGGTTCTACACAGGATGTTTTGAAGGTGGAGACGAGGTCTCCCACCCATCCTGCTTTGTTAGGACGGTTGCCTACGCTAGACTTGCCACACTTTAGTGAAGATTTGGGTTGTTGGACTGCCTACTTCGACCTGTTCAACAGTTTGGTGGATGCTAGGACAGACTTGTCGCCTAGTCAAAAGCAGGCCTACTTGTTCTCCACGTTAAGAGGAGAGGCCCTAGGTTTAGTCAGCCACCTAACTGTTACGGATCAAAGTTATAATACTGCCCGGGAGCTGTTGATCAAGCGTTATGCGAACGTGAGGCTGTTAGCGGACGCCCACGTCTCGCAGATTTTGTCGTTGCCTCGCATCCATCGAGTTGCCACCCTACGAATGGATTTGGTCAACCCACTGACGGTGGCCTTGAACGCCTTGAGGCGATTGGGCCTACCTATTGACCAATGGTCCTTTATGCTACTTCACCTTGTTCTGTCAAGGTTGCCTTCCGACTTGAAGGTTCGCTTCGAGCAGAGGTATGGTGGGGATAATTCCACATACCTCCCCCCTTTCGATGACTTGTTGAAATTCCTGGATGAGGAATGTCGCCTCTTGGACCAATCTGGATTAGAAGGTCCCTCGCGGGCTCCAGAGCGGTCCTCTCCGGACCCGCGTCGTGTTGGTGCGCCCCCCCCTCCCCTCGTGGGAAGGGTGAGTCACGACGCCCTCCTCATCAATATGTGGCGACCCAGGCTCGCAGTATGCGCTGCATATACTGCAACACGGATGGCCACATGGTCACCTCCTGTCCGAAGTTCCTGGCAAGGAACACAAAGGACCGACGGGGAATCGCCAACAGCCGCAAGTGGTGTTACAACTGTCTGGGACAGCACTTGCAGCGGGATTGCCAGAGGTCAGATCCTTGCCCGCACTGTCAAGGTAAGCACCACCGCGTGTTGTGTTCTAACCAAAATGGTGTTGGCGGGCCTGATGATGCCCGACGCTCCCCCATAGGCGGGGGTCCGCATCCCCACCAAACCCACGTGGATCCTCGACGGGGCTCACCTTGCACAGGCGGGGGCACCCCTCCACCCCCTCCTCAACGGGAGGAGAGGTATTTGGGAATGGAGAGGCAGGCCGCGCCGCGGCCATTCTCACCACCGCTACATGAGCGACCGCGATTGGAGTGCCGCCCGCCCCAGTTTGGACGTGCCCGTGGTTACCAGAACCCGGTGACTGGGCGAGTCGGAAGACACTTCGGCACTCCGGTGGACCACTACCTACACTCCAACTGGCCCGCGTCCGATCTTCTGGACGACTACCAACTCCAGGGGGGTTATCAACAATAGGTGGTCGCCTCCCTCTCCTCCACTACAGCCGCCCAGCCAGAGACAGTACTTCTGCCAACTGTCTCTGTAAGGATCTGAGGCCCGAAGGGTAACTCTTTGTTAGTTCGTGCCCTTTTGGATTCGGGTGCTCAAGGATGTCTTGTATCCTTTTGTTTAGTGGAGAGATTGGGTCTCCCACGTGGACCCCACCATTCTGCTATATACGGCATAGGTGGTATTGAAGAGGGTGGTCAACGGGGAGAAGTTGAAATTTGTGTTTCGCCGGTTCATTGTGGGCCAAGAATCTTGGCCAAGGCCGTTGTTTTGAATGATATCATGGGCAGACACCCGCAGGTAACCATTAGCCCTGCCGTGGTGAAATTAACGTCAGACCTAACTCCTGCCGACCCGAAGTGGTTTGTACCCGGACCCGTAGACGTGCTTTTAGGTGCGGATGTTTTGGGTTTGATTTTGTCCGGGACCAAGCGGGTTCTGCAGACGAATGGGTTAGTAGCTATACCGACAGTTTTTGGCTTTAGCTTCATGGGTCCCGTGTTGAAGGGCTCCGCCCCGCGGATTGAGGACCAAGAATTGAAAGTGGGGATCTCTCTATCCGACGCCGTTCAGCGCTTCTGGGAAGTCGAAGAGCTTCCACTTGCTCCAAGAGTCGATCCAGCTGAACAAGAGTGCGAATTGAATTACCAGAACAATACTGGTCGCCTCGCTGATGGTCGTTTTGTCACTCGTTTGCCGTTTCAGGCTGCGCGTCCTCCTCTTGGTCATTCTTATGCTTTAGCGGAAAAGAGGTTATTGTCCATGGAGCGTCGAATGCGTAGAGATTCGGATTTATGTAAGAAATACGTGGACTTCATGCGGGAGTATGTATTTGGGACACATGTCTCCTTCTTATCTTGATTGCCGTTCAATCGAGCATTAATTTTTGCCGCACCATGCGGTTTTGAAAACTCCGGGTGGTAAAATCCGCGTGGTATTCGATGGCTCGGCCCCTACGTCCAATGGAGTTTCTTTGAACCAGTGCTTGCACTCGGGTCCCAAATTGCATAGGGACATTTCGGATATCCTCACCAATTTCCGCCGTCACCAGATTGTTTTTGTGGCTGACATCCGTATGATGTTCAGACAATCTCTTGTTCATCCGGACGACCGGCGCTATCAAATGATCCTTTGGCGTGAGCGACCTTGTGATCCGATTTCTGTGTACGAGTTGAATACTACAACGTATGGACTCAGGTCTAGTCCCTATATTGCCATCCGCACTTTATTGGAGTTGGCCAGCCGTGAACAGTTGAAGTATCCACGTGCAGCTGCTATTCTGAAAGACTCCGTATACGTCGACGATGTGTGCACCGGGGTCTCTACAGTGGAAGAGGCCTTGGTTTTGCGGGATGAGTTGATTGGAATCCTGAAATCAGGAGGCTACGAATTGCGTAAATGGTTGTCGAATAGTCCGGAGTTGTTGAGTGATCTGCCAATAGAGCATCAGCAGGATCCTCTCCTTTTTGAGGATGTGAATAACCCTAATTTGATTGCCGTCCTTGGTATCCAGTACCAGCCCGTCCAGGATGTCTTTACCTATCAAGTTAAATTGGATACTCCCCAGACCTGGACAAAGCGCATGGTCTTATCAACTGTTGCCCGGACCTTTGATCCCAATGGATGGATCACTCCTGTCATATTCTTGGCTAAGTGGTTTTTGCAGAAACTTTGGTTAGCCAATATTACTTGGGACGAGCCTCTGCCGGAAGAGTTGATGAGGGAATGGTTTGCGATTGTATCTTCCCTTCCGGATTTAAACCGGATTTCCTTGCCCAGACTCCTTCTACCAGCTAGTAAGTGTCGAGTGAGTCTCCACGGATTTTGTGACGCGTCCGAACGAGGTTATGCGGCCGTGGTATTTTTACGGACTGTAGGTCCATCCGGTTCTGTAGAGGTCCACTTGGTGATGGCTAAGAGTAAGGTGGCGCCTATTAGGTCACGGTTAACCATTCCTAAATTGGAATTGTCTGGAGCAGCTCTTCTTACTAGGCTCCTTCACCATGTTTACAGCACTCTGGGTCGCTCAGTTGATATCTCAGACGTTTTCGCTTGGACTGATAGCGAGATCGTTCTTTGTTGGCTTCGCACCTCAGCTCATACTTTGGAGGTTTTTGTGGCGAATAGTCTCACAGATTCAGAACTCTGAGACTAAACTGATCTGGAGACATGTCCCAGGAGAATTGAACCCCGCAGACTGCGCGTCCCGTGGTTGCGAGGCTCCTGCCCTTGTTGACCATTCTCTTTGGTGGGGACCAGACTGGTTGTCGCATCGCGAGTCGTCCTGGCCCCAGAATAGGTTCTCCTCTCCAGAGGTTCTGCCAGGCTTGCGTATTGGAATTGTGGAAACGCAACCTGCAAATAATTTGGAGTATCTTTTGGACAGATACAGTTCTTTGTCGAAATTGGTAGGAGTTACCGCTTGGGTCCGGCGTTTCATACGTAACTGACGGAACCCTAATAATAAATTGTTATCCTCAGTTTTGTCGCCTCATGAACGCCAAGAGGCCCTGCTGTTGTTGGTTCGTGCTGTACAAGCCGAGCACTTTGACCAGACTATTGAAACCCTGAAGAAATGCTCAGCTTTGAAAGGCTCAATCGCTCGTCTTAATCCATTCCTAGACCAATCTGGTTTGCTCCGAGTCGGAGGACGATTGCGGTATTCGAACTTGCCTTATGGTGCTCGCCATCCTTTGTTGCTCCCTAAAGGAGGGGCGTTGGTGAAATTGTTGGTGTCCGATCGACACATTAATAACGCACACGCCGGTTGCAACGCCCTCGTAGCCATTTTGCAGCGTGAATTTTGGATTTTGTCGGCCAGACGCACTATTCGTGGCATCATCATTAAATGTATGCAGTGCTATGAGTTGAAGGCTGCTCCCACTCAACCCATAATGGGTGATTTGCTATCCGACCGAGTGACGGAGAGCAGACCATTTGCTTCGGTTGGAACCGATTTCGCTGGTCCCTTCTTGGTGAAGACTTCTCAACTTCGGAACGCCAAGGCTGTCAAGGCCTACTTGTGTGTGTTCGTTTGTCTGGCCTCCAAGGCGGTTCACTTGGAACTTGTAACTGCCCTCAGCACAGATGCGTTTGTTGCAGCGCTAGGTAGATTTGTTTCCCGCCGAGGACTACCATCTTTGATCCGTTCTGATGACGGTACTAATTATAAGGGCGCTGATAGATATTTAAATGATATTTGTAATTATCTAAATAAGGATAAACAGAATTTGAGATTTGCCATGGCGCAAATGGGAATTAATTGGCAATTTGACCCCCCAGTGTGCCTACATTGGGGTGGCATTTTTTAAGCCGTTGTGAAGGTGGCAAAAACGCATCTCCGCCGTGTTATTGGTGAAACAATTTTCACCTTTGAGGAACTTGTTACGGTATTCTGTAAAATCGAGGCCGTCCTCAATTCACGATCCCTCTGTCCGATCTCCTCGGACCCAAATGACCTGAAAGTTTTGACCCCTGGTCATTTTTTGATTGGTCAGCCTCTTAACGCCCTGCCGGAATACCCCTTCAGAGAAATTAAATCTTCGCAATTGACTCGCTTTGAGTTGCTCCAACAGATGTCCCAAAGTTTCTGGCATCGTTGGTCTTTGGAATATTTGCATATTTTTCAGCAGCGCGTCAAGTGGACTGACAAAACTGACCCTCCCAAAGTCGGAGACCTTGTACTTGTTAAAGAACCTAACTTGTTACCTTTGTATTGGCGTCGTGGACGCATTGTAGATTTGATTTATGGGTCTGACGGAGTTCCCAGAGTTGCGGAGGTCATGGTCGGAGATTCGGTTTTGAAGCGAGCAGTGGCGAGTTTAGCACGCTTGCCCATTTATTAGCGGACATAACTCCTTATGTCCGAGACGGGGGATGTTCTGTCCCGAGTTTATATTTACTCGCAACACCGTGTCTGTGGGCTGCCAACGATTTTGACAGCTGACACTAACAGGGTAGTTAGAAAAATTTGAGCGAAACACGCGAGAAAATCGGTGTCTTGTATTCTAATAACGTAATCGAGCGATATTTCGGTGATTATATTGATTAATCGCGCCCGCCGTTCGCAATCGGCGTTGTGGCGCGTCCCTAAAGTGGGTTTAGAGTATATTTTCACGCGCATCGAAGTGCTTTTGCGGGAAACGTGGTGCCTGGTGGACGCCGGCCGGATTCTTCGGTCGAGACAGCCGTCAGTCTTTACCATTACTTCCTTTATTATATATATTCTCCTATCCCTAACCTCACGGCACGAGATCGATACTACCCGAAGCAACCATGCCCCGAGAGCACCTGCGTCACCCGAAACGACAGGGAGCTGTGCCTCCTCCCGAGCCAGTGCTCGAGCACTGGCCGGACCGCCTCGATGGTGACGAGGCTGGCGGTAGGGCGTGCAAGCCTGTCCCGCCATTCCGCCACCAGGACCTCGTGGAGCTGAGACCGACGCAACTCCATATGTCACTGCATCGGGCCTTCGCCCTGCGCCCGCGCTTCCTCGCGCCACCGATACAGTGACGCGAGTACCTTCGCCTCCAGGTCCCAGGGTGGGGATCCGGCCAGTGCACAAGCCGCCTCGTAGGAGATCGTGCGATACCCCCTGATGACTCTGACGGCCATCGCTCTCTGCGGCTTTCGCAGAACAGCGATGCTGCCGGCCGTCAGGTCAGCCGCCCAGATCGTGGCCCCATAAAGGGCCATCGATCGCACGATCCCCACGTAGAGCCGCCTACAGGAAGCGCTCGGGCCCCCCAGATTGGGAAGCAGCGTTGACAGCGCCCCAGCCGCGCTCAACAACTTGGGCGCCAGCCGCCGGAAGTGGGGTCCGAAATCCCACCAGCTGTCGGGCACCAATCCCAGGTACTTCATGGTTGACTCGACAGCGATTCGAGCCCCCCCGACGACGATGTGGGCATCGGGTGGTGGCGCCCACCGGGGGCCATGAAAGACCATGGCCTCCGACTTGTTGAGCGCCACCTCCAGGCTAAGGCGCCGTATGCGGCTCACCACCTGTGAGACCGCAGCCGTCGCCAGCAACGCTGCCTCCCTGTACGAACTCCCCCGGGCGGTGACCAGCATATCGTCCGCGTAACACGTCAAGTCTACGCCCGGTTGGAGTTCACCCCTCAGCACCCAGCCGTACCCGATGTTCCATAGGGGCGGGCCCAAGACCGAGCCCTGCGGAACACCGCACGACATGCGGTGCTGGTTTCCGACGCCATCACGTCCCACGTAGGTGACACACCTCTCCGCCAAATAAGCCCCGACGATGCGGCGGAGGTAGGGAGGCACTCGATGATACCGTAGTGCCTCCCGAACACAACTCCAGAGCAGGGTGTTGAAGGCGTTAGAGATGTCCAAGGACACCGCCAACATCACTCCACCCCGGGACACTGCTTCCTCCGCCAGGATTCTCACCTGCGATATCGCGTGGATGGTGGAGCGCCCATGCCGAAAGCCGAACTGGCTTTCGTCCAGGTCCAGCTCCTCTCTGTACAAGTGGCTGACGAGGTGTGCAGCGATTATCCGCTCGAACAGCTTACCCACCTCGTCTAGCAGCACTATGGGCCGGTACGCGGACGGCGAGTCCGCAGGGCGCCCCGCCTTCCTGAGCAGGACCAGACGACCACCAGATTTCCACAGAGTGGGAAACTGGCCCCGCTCAAGGCACGCTGATCTTCACTGATGCCTACCCCAAGTAAAATGGGGAGGAAGATGATAATGACGAAGATGATATTCAAATCTCTACTGGCATTCTTTGACAATTCTAACAAATTACTATAACATGGCAAATTAATTGGTTATCAAACTGATATACCGCAATAGCATATCAGTTTGATAACCAATAATTAACATTTCCCAGAGTTTACATACAGTGTTCCGTTAACAATTTTGTTAAAGTCACAATTTACTAACAATATTGTGCAATGCAATGTAAGCAAACACACGAACACACGAATTTTCATCGTGCGATATTTATTATTAAATTTTACCCACATACGAGTTTTCAATTTTTATCTGCTTTCTTACACACTAACATCTACACAAAAACACAATTAAGAAGTTTCAATAAAAAAACCTGCTCACTGAATTTGTCTTTAATTTTTCTACTAAATACTTTATCGGAGTCCCCGTTAAGTTCTACCGACAAAGATAAATGGTAGGTAAGGTTTGCATCCAGATAGTATAATAAACTTTTGTTCATGATGCTACCTCGAACTTTCTTCGTGTTTTCCTCCATTTCAGGTAAGACTATATAAATTCTTAGTCGCCATGAATTTCCTCAAGCTTTTTCGGTCTTGTCAGTATTTTAATTCTTAGAGTAAAATTTTCTGGGAGCTGTTTATGCGCTACTGTTTTATTGTAGTGTTTTTATTCGTTTACAATAGAAACGGGTTTATTTTGTGTTTATTCTTAGCTAGTTACGTGTGAGGTTCTTTGTAAGCTTATATTTTTATGGCTGCAGTTTGAGAATTTAAAAAAAAGTTTATTGGGCTCTTATCACAGTTCTTAAAATAACATAAAGTTTTCAAATATGCCAGTAAAATAAGTATTGTCCCAAAATAGCACAGTAATATCTTCTTGGGTAAACCTACACAACATGCCTTCCTCATCAGAATTTCCCAAAATCACATTATCTTTAAATTGCCATAAATTATCTTAACAAATATCTTTTCATAAGCGAACAACATAAAAGCAACCAACACTGAACTGCCGAAAGTTAAAAGCGATATTTAAAGCCTAATTTATCCCTTTAATACTTCAAAGCTAAAGAAAAGACACTTTTATCTCCACGCTTGATCAGATAAGGTCGACTGTTAAATAAATGTCTTTATAATAAGCATTATGATTTGCAGAATTACAGGCTTTTGCTGCCATGGGAAACTTGGAATTTGAACTCTATAGAATTATGAATAAAACGTTTTGGATTTCGAGAAAAATCTTTTTCTGTTGGTAGTAACAGGAACTAGACTCTTTTAGGATCTAGAAAATACTTTGAACAGAAAGACAAAACAATTCTTCCAGCAAAAAAAAAAATGGTTTTGACATGAAGTGAAGTAATGAGTATCAAAATGATTTTTAATTTTTGAATATCACGCTTTTCATAAATATAAATTATAATCATTCGTTTAATTACAGCTGTTTTGGCATTGGCAAAGCTCATTCTGTCGACTACACCCTACAAGAAATTATACCTATTTATTTCTGAATGTAACAAAACATACATCATTATATATATTTATTTGAGCTTCACATCAACACAAATAATAGCAACAAGAAAGCTTAATAATACACTAATGTTATGAGCTAGCATAAGTCTAAGAAAACACGTCCATACAAAAACTCTAATTTTAGTATCCACTTAAGTCTAGACAGGCAGAGAGATAATGCTAGCAATAAACTTATTTCGACCACAATATATCATTTTACCTTTATAGAAGCTTTGGTGTAACAATGTTCAGAAAATACATATTATTGCCTAAACTGTTGGATGCAGCAGGTGTTTTCTTAAAAGCGAAACATTCTAGTTTTTTCCGTCTAACAATGTATTGTATTTAAGTTGGTTTCTTCATTATAAATACTGAAAAAATATCTTCGTGTAACAGACTGCTCTAGTTTTATTACTTGGATTTACCAAATTCTTTTTAGCATTTATTCTTCTTTAGCTATCACTATATCATCCAGTATATCTTTCTTAATTTCTTCTATTTCTTATGTATCTCACTCTCCTGTTACTTTTAATTAAATTTTAAAATCAGAATGCCACCAGTCATTGATAACGACGTGGCTGAATTCTATTCAAAATACATTTAATTTGGAATCATTCATCTGAAGAACAAGAACGTTTTATAGCGTATAATTATATTTATTGATAATAAACTAACTTACGAAACAATTTAAAAATCGTATCAAACTAAAAGAACATTAAGAAAACTGCCCCAACACGATTCCCAAAATACAAGATCATAAATCTAAAAAACCTACACACAAACTTTCAATAAACAACTATACACAAGTATTCGTAACGTGTAAGGACGATAAGTGTGCAGTAAGCCTAATAGGAAAAGTTAGAAATTGCCAAAGTTTAATGGGATCTTTAGGTATTGTGACACTTTAGTAGCAGTGAAACTACTAAAGTGCTTTTATTGCAATTATACTAGCTCTACGTCTCGTCATTGCTCGTAAACGGTTTAAGAGTTTTAGTGCTTGTTCGCTAGTTTTATTTGAGTTTTTATTTCTTGTTAGCATTGAGGAACATCTTGAGTTTGTTAGTTTTTAATAGCTTCGAGAATTTGAGGATTTACAATAAGATTTGCATCCGTTTGTAGTTCCTGTTTTTCTTATATTTTATTAACTGTTTTCCATTCAACAGCATCAAATTTTTATTTGTTCGTTTTATTATTTAATTATATCATACTGTTTTTAATGCAATATCATCTAATTTAAAATAATTTTATATTACAATAAGCTTCTAAAAGCCGTGCATTTTGTTACCAGAATTATTGAACACAATTAATTTATCTCCCCTCTTCTGAAGTAAAAACTTCGCAACTCACACACCTTAATTAAATAAAATAATAAAAATGTTAATTACTTTCGTGCTTGTCTTTCGACAGACATGCTTACCTGCTCGTATTTCAAAACTTCAAAACAGAAGGAGAACCAAGTTCTCTTAACTTATTAATAAGTTCAAGTTTTACGTTTCCGCATTAAAATTTTGTACGTTTCATTAATTTTCTGTGTGTATTTAGTGAAAGATCTTTTATCGAGTCATTAAAAGGAGCAACTGGTGAAAATTTAATAAACGAAGCTTATTTAAACAAAACAGAACATTTGGATGATAAAATAGAAAAAAGTTATTAAAAATTAATCCTTCTTTTTTTCTATAGCAATATAATTAAAATGTAACACCACATGTTGCATTTACATTTTAATTATATTGCTTGTCTTCTTGTGGTCGTCGCGTTGGAGGCTTTGTTTAGGACATCTAGGGTGCACGTCCGAGCCTTCCTCCGTCAGAGCCTTGAATATCGTCGCCGAGTTGCCAACTTGTCGGTTTTTTATCGGTTGCATTTCGGGGAGTGTGCGATGGAATTGCATGATCTAATTCCGTCTAGCCCGTTTCATCATCGGTCTGCAAGACGTACGGCGATGCGCCATCGATACACGGTGGACATCCCACCCATACGTACTAAACGATTTGAAAATACTTTCATTATACGTACAGCTAAGGAGTGGAATTCCATGCCGGAGTCTGTGTTGCCCGATAGCTACAACCTCGGGGTTTTTAAGTCAAGAGTGAATAGGTTTCTTCTAGGCAAGCGTTTTACACCGTCGACCACATTGTCGCTTACCATCAGGTGAGATAGAATTTTTGTTTTCGGAACCCTTTTTGCTGTATGCACTTAAGGGGGGCTCACTTAAATAGTTATTTATTCTTGAAGTGCGGAAGGTAGGTGATTCCCGATGACGATACGTACGTGTATCATACAACATTTGACTATGCATTGTGCGAATAAAAAAAAAAATATCTGAACCAAGCAAGACATTAATAAAATGGCGGGCTTATTCAAGCGCGCTCAGCATATCCACAGATTAACTACTAGTTCCTTGGGCATATCTACTGCGCATGTGCAAATAGCTTTCACGTTTTAACGCAAAAGGCACGAGTAAAATATACGTTCTTCCAAACATATTTAATGAATATTTAAAATTAATAATATTGATCAAATATGAATCTAGAGTAATAAAAATCGGGTCTCTGACTTCACGCACTACAGTCGTCACTAGGCGTAGGCAACTTGTTCAACGACACTACTTTCCGCCTCGCTGCTTCTCTACATCTTGGCACTCAATGTTGTATTTCTCGTCGTTGCCACTGTGGCGAAGTTGTCAACAGCCTAGGTCACCACGGTACGTCATGCAGCGGATCGCGGATAAATTTGAATGAGAGTTACGGCGTGATGGTCAGGATGGCTGGACCAAGAGAGATTTTGGAGGTTTGAGCAATACCAAGCTTTTATACCTATTTTGTACTATTTGGTACCAGACATCAAATTACTAGTACCTCGCTAAAGAGGGAAAACTATTACGAGGAAAGTGGCCAGCCATTCTGACTTCAGGATGGCTGGACCAAACCGGTTTCACCTAGTTGTAGGCGTTATAACTAGATCATTTTTCATTAAAATATAGTACCTCATCAGTACCTCAACATATGTTTTTCTTATATTGTTTCGATAAGCCATAAATAAGTTACACCTACAAGAAGAAGAACTCGCAATTGCCCGATTGTTTTAAAGCCAGTAGATACTTTATAACGAAACTAAACATGTTTAAAATAAATAAATAGGAATCTATAAATATAACAAAAATAAAAACCGGCCAAGTGCGAGTCGGACTCGCGCAGGAAGCGTTCTGTACCATTATCTATAAAAACGGCAAAAATAATCACTTTTGTTGTATGGGTGCCCCCCTTAACTATTTATTTTAGTAAATACAAGACAATTTTTAAATCATTAACTAAATCACAGTATGTTTCTGCCCATGAATATGAACATTTTCAGGTACCAACTCAGAAATCCCAAAAAAAATCTGCTATTTCTTTTTTTCGGTCGAGTAGGTATTAACTTGATGTAAAAGCTGTTTTTTAGAGTTCGTACCCAAAGGGTAAAAGGACCTTATTACTAAGACTCCTCATTAGTACTGTACTGCTCATTAGTTAATACAATGGTATCCTTACTTCCGCAAAACTTCTGTTATCTAACTATTTATGTAGTATTACTCAACATAATTAATGATTCATTATTATTAGATAGCATTTATTTTTGCATTTGTCATTCAACTTTCAACTCAAGTTAAATTTGATTTAGATAGTAAAACACAGTCAAACATTATTTCTAAGAAAAATGTGGGTATACGTAAAGTATTTGTATCTGTGTTGCTTGTACTTTTTAAAAAGTACAAGCACAACAGTATTAAACAGTTGAGATTTTCACAGATGATGTATTTCTGTTGCCGCTATAACAACAAATACAAAAAAAAAAAAAAAAAAATTGTTAAGGGGGGCTCCCATACAACAAAAGTGATTATTTTTGCCGATTTTATAGATAATGGTACAGAACGCTTCCTGCGCGAGTCCGACTCGCACTTAGCCGGTTTTTATTTTTGTGATATTAATAGATTCCTATTTATTTATTTTAAACATGTTTAGTTTCGTTATAAAGTATCTACTGGCTTTAAAAAAATCGGGGAATTTCGAGTTCTTCTTCTTGTAGGTGTAACTTATTTATGGCTTATCGAAAAAATATAAGAAAAACATATGTTGAGGTACTGATGAGGTACTATATTTTAATGAAAATATGATCTAGTTATAACGCCTACAACTAGGTGAAACCGGTTTGGTCCAGCCATCCTTAAGTCAGAATGGCTGGCCACTTTTCTCGTAATAGTTTTCACTCTTTAGCGAGGTACTAGTAATTTGATATCTGGTACCAAATAGTATAAAATAGGTATAAAAACTTGGTATTGCTCAAACCTCCAAAATCTCTCTTGGTCCAGCCATCCTGACCATCACGTTACGGCGGCCCTGGCTTAAGCAACTGAAGGAACCGTGGGTGGGTCAGTAAAAGTCTGACACGCCCTCCCGCTTAACCCTGAGCGGGAGAAGTCATTGGATGATTCATCAATAAAAAAAAATGTCATGCAGCCGAAGTGCGGGTCGAATAGCGCGGCACGGAAATATAAACGACGTCATCCGACGTGCTCTCGACACCGTCGACGTACCAGACGCATTAGAATCCCATGTCTTGGTCCGTGAGTCCGAGTGCGCACGCTTAGTTTGAAGATCTTTCCAAACGCCTAGATGACATATCGCGTAACCCAAGGGCTGGCTTTTTTACTTTAGTCAGAGGATAAGCATTGCCATACAACGTGGCAATGCTGCCAGTCTTTTGGGCACAATGTAGTGGACAACGATGTGGAGGAGTTTTTCGATGCCATATTTTAATTTAGTTTATTTTTCGGCTAAGTTAGTTAGTTTTGATTTAAGTGTATTTGTATGAAGTTATAGTATTTAATAAACTGTATATATTCTAATACCTTTAAACGGGCAATTCTTGTATATATGTATACATATCATCTGAATCTCGAAAACGGCTCCAACGGTTTTCATGAAATTTTGTTTGCAGGGGGTTTTGTGGACGATACATCGATCTATTTTTAGAAAACGTCGTTTTCTCTATTTTCACCCGAGCAGAGCTCGGTCGCCCAGGTACTATATTTGTATCTATGTAAATAAAGTTATTTAGCCGTAAATATTTAAGTTAACGTCAGATCATTAGGTATTTATTTGTCATTGCGTCCCAATACATCATCATCATCATTCATCATTTCAGCCGTAAGACGTCCACTGCTGGACATAGGCCTCCCCCAGGCGTCGCCACATTGACCGATCCCATGCGTCTCGCATCCAGCGCCTTCCCGCAACCTTAACCAGGTCATCAGTCCACCTAGTGGGAGGCCTTCCAACGTATCGTCTTCCGGTTCGCGGTCGCCATTCCAGAACTTTTCGGCCCCATCGGCCATCCGTTCTGCGAGCAATGTGCCCTGCCCACTGCCACTTAAGTTTGGCAATTCTTCGGGCTATGTCGGTAACTTTGGTTCTCCTACGGAAATCATCATTTCTGACGTGATCACGCAAGGAAATTCCGAGCATAGCCCTCTCCATTGCCCTTTGGGTGACTTTAAGCTTTCTGATAAGGCCCATTGTGAGCGACCACGTCTCGGTCCCATAGGTGATCACTGGCAACACACACTGGTCATAGACTTTTGTCTTGAGACACTGCGGTAAATTGGACGAGAAGATACCACGCAACTTCCCGAACGCCGCCCAGCCGAGTCGGATTCGACGGTTGACTCTTTCTCGAAATTTGACCTACCCAACTGGACCGTTTGTCCCAGGTAGACATAATAGTCTACAACTTCGAGAGTAGAGTCTCCGACCTTGATAGGAGTGGGTGTTACATGGGCATTCACCATGATCTTGGTTTTGTCCATGTTCATTTTAAGACCCACTCTTTCGGAAGCTCGACTGAGGTCATCGAGCATTTTACTGAGGCTCTCCATGGTCTCAGCCATGACAACTATGTCGTCGGCAAACCGAAGGTGAGTAATGTATTCGCCATTAACTTTGATGCCCAGCCCCCTCCAGTCCAGAACCTTGAAGACATCCTCCAGCGCAGCAGTGAACAGTTTCGGAGAAATGACGTCTCCCTGTCTCACGCCGCGCTGGAGAAGGATTGGTTTCAAGGTCTGATCCTGAAGACGGACTGACATGGTGGCGTTTTTGTACAAACACTTCAACACCTCAATGTACCGGTAGTCGATCTGGCACCGTTGGAGAGACTGCAGTACAGCCCAAGTCTCTATCGAATCGAAGGCTTTCTCGTAGTCCACAAACGCTAAACAGAGAGGCAGCTTATACTCTTCGGTCTTCTGTATAACCTGCCGCAGCGTATGTATGTGGTCTACGGTGCTAAAGCCTTTTCGGAATCCGGCTTGTCCGGGGGGCTGGAAATCGTCTAACCTGCGCGCGAGAGGATGACTCTTGAAAACAACTTGTAGACATGGCTAAGAAGTGAGATGGGCCTATAGTTCTTCAACTGGGCATTGTCGCCCTTCTTGAAGAAGAGTACTACCACACCCCTGCACCATGCCTGTGGCGTTTTGCCCTCGAGTATGACGGAATCAAACAGCTTCTGAAGGGCCCTAAGGACCAGTTTTCCACCCGCCTTCAGGAGTTCGGCCGTAATTCCGTCATCACCCGGCGCCTTGTTGTTTTTGAGCTGTTTCAGAGCCATCCTAATCTCGTACAGGCTGACGTCCGGGATATCTTCGGTATAGTGTCGGGTCAATCTAGCTCTTGGGTCGTTTGCTAGACTCGCAACAGGCTTGCTGATCGATGTGTACAACTGCCCATAGAATGTCTCGATCTCCCTGAGAAGCTCCGGTTTGGCGGATACGATCCTGCCATCGTCGGTCTTCAGTTTCGTGAGTTGGCTCTGCCCAATAGCCAGATCCCTTGAAAACACCTTGGAGCCTTTATTTCGCTCGATCGCGTCTTTAATACGCTCGGTATTGAAGCGGCGGAGGTCTCTTTTCAAGGATTTAGAGATCTGTCTATTGAGCTGCCGGTATTTGCACGCCTCATCTGAAGACTGCAGGATCATCTCACGCCTCTCCTTCATCGGGATCGGGGCTCTGCGAGGTCCACTTCCTGTGTTCACGCTTTTTGAAGAAGGAGTTCATCATATAGAGGCCCTCCTTCTCCATAAAACTGGCCAGTAGGTGACCCCGGTGGTTATGTTGTCCAGCTCCAAATTGCCCCACTTGCAGCTCATCCTCGTCTCGTTTGCCCAGTTTCGCGTTGAAGTCCCCCATGACAACGGTGACGTGAGTTTTGAAACCATCCATGGCTCTGGAGATATCCTCATACATGGTCTTTACCTCATCGTCGGGGTGTGCCGAGGTTGGGGCGTAGACCTGTATGACCTTCAGCGAATATCTTGAGGATATTCTGAGTATAAGGTACGCCACCCTGGTCGACACACTCTCGATCTTCACCACGTTGTTCACAAGGGACTTGTGGACGATAAACCCGACACCACCCTGGGACTGCCGGTCACCCTCTTGGAAATAGAGCAGGTTACCGGATTTGAGGATTATCGAGTCCTCCCCCTCTCTTCGGACTTTAGATAACCCTATAATACTCCATCGCAAACTGCTCAATTCCTCCTCGAGTTCGGTGACCTTCTAGTCGGTCCGAAGTGTGCGCGTGTTGTACGTTGCCAGGTCCAGTCGTCGGTGATTTTTGTGGTAGCCGGATCTCGTCCGGAGATTCTTAGCACCCCTTGCCATGCCGTAGCCTCGACCGCTACCGTAGTCGAGGGTAGGCAAGCTGCCGGGTACCAGGGGCCATTTTTTATTTGTGCTATTCATTGGGGGGGTTTTGCCATAATCGCCACGCTTTGCAGGCGGGTTGGCGATCGCAGTATGGTTGTTATAGAAGCACAGAGAACGCTGCTGCCCATTCTCTGGTTTGTCCCTTAGTCGCCTCTTACGACATCCACGGGAAGACATGGGATGATGAAATTCTTTACGTCCGGCACCATACGGAATGAAATCCCAATACATATTTTAATAATATTATTATGGACTACTCACTTGTGTCGGATTCAGAGACTTAATTTAATTTAAGAAACACAATAAACTATTGCATTTTCATTTTTGTGCTCATTCCTTTAATTCTTGAAACACAAGAAAACGCTACTTTATTACAAAAACATTACTACTATAACACGTGGGACTTTAAGCAGTTGAGAACGTGACTACGGCTCGGAGGAGTTGGTTAAACCGAGCGAATGAACTTTACTTTAGAACTTTATATAATATGTTATTAGGCTTATAAATTATCTTCATCATAAGCATGAATTCTCGCTATAGGAGCTTAGACCGGAGTGGAGCTCGAGGCTAAATAAAAACATCCGTCGTGTCGATCTTTGAGGTTAAGCAACGCTTGCCAAGGTCGGTTCTTAGATGGGTGACCATTTATAAAAAAAAAACAAATAGTTCATTTCAAATAAACCTTGGAGGTACTTTTGAATTGGCAAACAAAAAAAAAATAGAAGATGACTAGTTGCAAATTTGCAAGCCGATTGCCGTTCACAAATATGACGCATGGATTGGATCCACTCAGCTCAACCATCATGATGATTGAATGCCGAGACTCCTCTATGTCTCGTCATGCACCTGCCGTTGTTCTCGGCCGTCATTTCTACATCTTTAACAGTTGTTACAAGTAGCCAGGAAGCTGACACGACTCTAGCCAAGGGTGTTGTATGTTTGAAGCACCATTCTTCAGTATTTTTGTCTGGAATGCCGGACCATTGTCTGCTTTAAGTTTCGATGGAATCCCATGTCTCGCATACGGATATTTAATCGCCAACACTATGATGTAAATATTGATAATATTATTGATTGAGATCTGAACCTGTATTAAGTTTGAACGTTTAATTTAGATTTAAAAAGTAAATAGGGATGTTTTCTGGGTAGAAAAATGATAAATCTATTTAGTCCGTCAGTGAGATTATCAAATAATATTGGAGCCGTATTTTTTGCTTTATCAAATAAATAAAAATGGACAAAGATAAAGCGCATCAAAGTTCAGGAGTGGGTGCTTGTGACGTCACTTTGTCAGTATAAAGTGTATCACACCGTGACATCACATGCTTTTGAACGCACTGTATCGTCGTCACTTTCAGTCTTATTACAAAAAACGAAATAAACCATGGTTTAAACCTGTACTATCTAGTCCAGGCTTATCTGCAAAACCATGGTTTAAATTTGTTCGTATTACAAAACTCATAAAAACCGTGGTCTTCTTAGTACCGTCATTTGAACCAATATCTATAAATCAACCACAGATTAATACAAATATCATTCGTTCACCATAATATCATTCTATTGCAACGTTCCGTATGCCCAGAAAAGAAAACGTTTTGATAATATGATAAGGATTAAATGATGTTTAGGAGTGTTAAAAATATTGAAACGTTGTTATTTTGCATGGATATAAACATTTGTTATTTATCGATTGAATTTTTACTTAGATTTAAGCAAATTACTTAATTTCGTATTCATTACTACATCTACGTACGTGTAACGAAACGTAACATTCTCGCCCGTTATATGAAACCATAACATTAAACAAAACCATCGCAAGCTGATCAAAGTTCATTAAGCTTTTTTTAAGTTATCGAAGTCTCTAATAGAACAATCGCCTCTATGTTAATAATATATAATATTAATTTGTGATGGACCAAAAAAAAAAACGATCTGAGAATTGGAGTACCGAGGAAAAACTAATATCCTCATTTTAAATTTAATTAATTTTAATTAATATCCTCAATATTAATTAAATCAACCATGTTAATATCCATTTTCGGGTAAAAACAACACAACACAATAAAAAAGATGCTATAACCTAAAAGAGAAACTTTGACAGATACGACTTAGACCATCGTTAAACTAGGGGCCGCCGAGGTTTAGCGTTAGTCCATGATATGGACTACGGTTTATCGCTAAACCATTATTTGTAATATCATTTTTGTGTAAACCACAGTTTATAGAGATTTAAACCTGGGTTTTTAGTTAAACCAAACGGCTTTTTGTAATAAGACTGTTTATGTTTACGGGTCAAAAGAAAAATACGTGCCTAATATTTTTTATTGATTTACCTGACGGACAAAAAACTAATTTTCAGCAAACTACCCTATTGTTTAAACTTTATACAGGTTCAGATCTCAATGTATTATAAATATTTACTTCAAAGGGGTTCTCTATTTACTGGGTTGTGGCGACCAGATAGGCAGTAGCTTCAACCAGTTAGACTGGAAGACGGTCCCTACATTATTGGGAAAACGTTTCGCAGATGATTTTGACGACATAGACCTTTGATTCAAAGGATAGGATAGATGAACCCTTGCCCGCCTCTGTGTGAGTGGGAATGGGCCGTAATCCATCACGCGGGCCCAGTATGGGTTGGTGGATATCACATATCTTCGAATTTTTGGTTCTAAGACTTGCCGGTTTCCTCACGATGAACGTTCACCGTTTTGAGAGCAGTGATAATGAAATAATTTACACAAATTAAAGCGCCTGCCTAGGTTTGAACCCACGACCTACAACTTATAAATCGCGGCTGTTACCACCAATGCTCTTTTATTAAAATTAATTTGTTCTTCTCTATTATGATAAATTACGAAAAATCTTCTGTGGTGGCCCATGCATGACTTTCAAGTAAAATAAACACTAATAGAGCACAAGGAAAATTTTTAACTACCATTATACACCGTACAAATGGAAATCAAATATTATAATTTATTGGAAGATATTGTATTAAGTAACTCAAGTAAGTCCTTTGTTCTCCACCCTAGATATCGATTTGTAACAGACCTTAACTAATTTAGTCTGACAAATACCTTAGGTATTACTTTTGTGTAAGACAATATATTTGTAGGATTACTTAGAGCAGGGATTCCCAAACTATTTAGGGCAATAGACCCCTTTTCCAAAATGAACTGATACTTCAGACCCCCATAGCCAAATTACTTTAAAATTGTGCACGCTCATCGACTTGTTGAGTTTTTTAAATTACAACAATGATACTTCCTACTCAAATATTAGTCATCCTTATAACAAGTTGGTACACGTAACACAACTTGTACAGTATCTTGAAAGTTTCAAATAAGAACTTGTGCTAATTAATAGGGGTCGATTTTTAGACCTCATCGACCCCCAAAATCAGTTTTCATTTATGTCGACCCCTGGGGAACCGATTTCGATTCCAAGGAGTCATTATCGACCACTTTGGGAATCCCTGACTTAGAGAATACCTACTAATAAAATTTGACAGGCTGGAACGAGGCTACAGGGAAACACCACAGAATAAATATGGGTGTGCAAATAAAATAGCTTGACAGCTGCCGTCAGGGCAATTAAGTTAATTTTGCTAGTTGCTTTTCATCAAATGTGATATAATTTGCTAATCCATACTAATATTATAAATGCGTAATTCTGTCTGTTTGTTTGTTACATAAACTACTGAATCAATTTTGATGTTGTTTAGAGATAGATTTCACCTTAGAAAATTGAGAAATTAAGTTGCTTATTTTGCAAACTCAAATCACGGTTCCCAAAGTGAGTAACAGATTATCAAAGGATACTATTTATCCTAGGAGTACTTTCCCATAAAATCATAATATTCTCTAGACAAAGCCTCTTTTCATACAGAGAAGGCACGACCATAGATCACCACGCTTGCTCAAGAATGATTGACGATTTCAAACTATTATTAACGAATATTCCAGATTTCCTTACGATGTTTTCCTTCACCGTTGTCCGTGATGTCAAAGATAAACTTGGAGTACAAACAAATTTGAAAAAGTTACATTGGTACTTGCCCGAATAAAAACATAAATACATTAAAATAATTTCCGACTAGTCCGTGGGTGAAGCCGCTGGCAGAAGCTAATCTACACTAATATTATAAAGAGGTAAAGTTTGTGACGTTGTAAGGGGTAATCTCTGGATCTATTTAACCGATTTTGAAAATTCTTTCACCAGTAGAAAGCTACATTATTCCTGAGTGTCATAGGCTATAATATATTTCCAAAAAAATTAGATATCCTTATGAAAATTGCAATAATGTAACCCAAGGTAGCAAAATGTTGCCTGTAAAATACATTATTTCGCGTGCGCTGAGGAAACTATTGATGATAGATAAAAAAATTGTAGGTAGGTAGGCAGGGTAGCCAGGGTAGGTAGGGTAGGCAGGGTAGCCAGGGTAGCCAGGGTGGCCTGGGTAGCCAGGGTAGCCATGGTAGCCAGGGTAGGCAGGTTTTGGGCAGGGTAGCCATGGTAGCCAGGGTAGACAGGTTTTGGGCAGGGTAGCCAGGGTAGGCAGGTTTTGGGCAGGGTAGCCATGGTAGCCAGGGTAGGCAGGTTTTGGGCAGGGTGTTCAGGGTAGCCAGGGTAGGGGCAAGGTAGCCAGGGTAGCCAGGGTAGGCAGGGTAGGGGCAAGGTAGCCAGGGTAGCCAGAGTAGCCAGGGAAGCCAGGGTATGCAGGTTTTGGGCAGGGTAGCCATGGCAGCCAGGGTAGGCAGGGTAACCAGGTTTGGGGCAGGGTAGCCAGGGTAGCCATGGTAGCCATGGTAGCCAGGGTAGCCAGAGTAACCAGGGTAGCCATGGTAGGCAGGGTAGGGGCAAGGTAGCCAGGGTAGCCAGAGTAGCCAGAGTAGCCAGGGCAGCCAGGGTAGCCAGAGTAGCCAGAGTAGCCAGGGTAGCCAGAATAGCCAGGTTTGGGGCAGGGTAGCCAGGGTAGCCATGGTAGCCAGGATAGGCAGGGTAGCCATGGTAGCCAGGGTAGGCAGGGCAAGCAGGGTAGCCAGTGTAGCCAGGGTAGCCAGAGTACCCAGAGTAGCCAGGGTAGCCATAGTAGCCAGGGTAGCCAGAGTAGCCAGGGTAGCCATGGTAGCCAGGTAAGCCATGGTAGCCAGGGTAGGGGCAAGGTAGCCAGGGTAGCCAGAGTAGCCAGGGAAGCCAGGGTGGCCAGAGTAGCCAGGATAGCCTGGTTTGGGGCAGGGTAGCCAGGGTAGGCAGGGTAGGTAGGTAGCCAGTTGACTGGAACGAAGCCCCAAGGGTCAGCTAGTTTTAGTATATAAAGCACCCGTTTAAATTAATTAGTTTCAGGAACTAACAGAAGTTTTCATAAAAGATTTTCAATTTCAGACGGTCTATTAATGGTATGGTATGCTTGACTAAAATAAGGCTGTAAGTACCTACACGACACGACCTATACATAATATTTAATCTGACATATCAAATCTGACTTGGAATTTCCTGCTGGAGGGTCTTCAGGTCAAGATAGAATTAATAGTTTAAAACAAACGTGTTCCATTGTCGATCACATCATCGCTGTATATTAGGTAAGATTAAAGCTCTAAGTAGTGAAATGAAAATCCACGAAATAATAAAACATATACAATAGCTTTTTAGCATTAGCGTTGTATGCTCGTGAATGAAGCTGCGTTGGTCACGCGTAAGTTACAATACAAAGAATTGCACTAGATAGTGTTTTCATCAACAATAAAGAGCAAAAAATAACGTACGATTCTAGTACGTGTGACGTTACAGTAAGCCCAATAGATTACTTCTAGTCAAGCGTGCTCTATCGTCGACCACATCATCGCATACCAACAGGTGAGATAGTGGTCAAACGTGAGCCTATCAATAAAAATAAATAAAATAGTAAATACTAGTTAAAAAGAAAGAAATAAAACACGCTTTAATAAAAAAAAAGAACTAAAAAGTTTATTTTTTATATTTTTAAAGTTTATTAACAAAAAAGAAATATTGTAAAAAACATAGACTGAAAAGCGTGGGGTGTTTTTATAAAATATTTTCAAAGCGACTCTACTTTTACCAATATCTGTCAATATAATATTATAACAATTGACGTCAAGTACTCCACGGTTTTTTACAATAAAATACATCTTATTTTTTAATCACACTATTCATAATTTAAATTTACTGAAAATTATTATTTTCTACTTTTTAGTTTGATTTTCTAATAAAGCGTGAATTCAAGTTTTTTTGACTTTTTTTTTGTTCAATCTCTTATCCTAAAGATGCTGGTAAGGATAGTGTGACAAACTACTTAAATTATTGCATTGTCATCGTTCCTTGATAAGTGTGCAAAGGAAGGGGGTGAAAATCACGTTAAAAAATTCCGTTACATAGGTACATACACATCACATCATCAGCCTATTAATGCTCCCACTGCTGGGACACAGGCCTCCTCTCTGTGAGAGGGGATGGGCCATAATCTGGGCGCGAGCCCAGTGCGGGTTGGTGGATGTCACATGTCTTCGAATTTTAGGTTCTAGGCCGGTTTCCTCACGATGTTTTCCTTCACCGTTTTTGAGAGCAGTGGTGATGAAATAATTTACACAAAGTAAAGTGCCTGCCTGGGTTGGAACCCACGACCTACAATTTGTAAGTCGCGACCCATACCACTGGGCCACCACTGTTCACACAGGTACACACATACCAAGTTAATAAATTCGTGTTAAAAAGAGAGTGCAATAAACAAAGGTCGGAAAAGTGCTCTTTCTATTACTGATACCACACTGCAAAACCTAAAGTAAAGTAAGAAAAGTTGAAAAATTGCTGCATCAGATGTCCCTGCATTTTCCAAAGTTTTTCTTTCCATTAAAACTTTACAGACTTGCTAAGTCCCCAGAAATTTCTTCCACCCCAAGATCAGCAGGAAACTAACACATTATTATATTTTAATTCGATCTAGCGTTATTGAATTCCTTCAAAGGAAATTCCTGGAAGCAATAAAGGCATTCTTTGGCGCAATGCCATTCTCAGGGTACGGGCGTACCGTCCTCGCCTCACAACGTTGATTTTTATTTTTAACTATCCACATTTTATAGTGTGGAGCCAAAGCTATTAGTTTTAACAGTCCTTCTTGGCTTAATTTTTATATATTCTTGAGGAAACGGGTTTATAATATATGTAGTTGGGCATGTTTATGAACTTTGAAGTTTTTTTTTACGTTTTTGTATATTCAATTTATTTACAAGTGGAGGGAATTAGAGAAGGCCTTTGTCAAAAGACAAACTGATCTGGTTGCTGACAGTTTGTTGAGATAACATTAATTTAAGTTTTTAAACTGTCATGGTCACTAACACGGTGCTGTTGCAAGCACCATGATCACGGCGAGGAAACTCGCATCAAACAGTAAACATGGTAAATATCCCGTTTTTAATGTTAAGATTAATTTAGACAACTAAATATTGTATAGTTTCATATGCTAGTTATAAGATTAAATTTATAAAAATGTATTCTAGCAGGTTACAAGGAATATAGGCTATTTTGATTTAATTTTTAATAATTTTATTTATGTTAGTTAAAAGCATTAATAACAGGGTTAAAGCTAATTAATTACGTATGTCCTTTTGTGTACAATATATTATCCGCATAGAACAAACGTTTATAAACACAAGCGTACCCCTCACTAGAATTTGAGCCCTATCTACAACTAAATAAAAAACAAAATAAAAGTATAAATCATATATATGCATATGTATACAAAGAGAAATATAAAACAAAGTCAATCATCAACATAACAACATTTTCCGATATACAATTTTTTGTTTAACCCAATTCCTTTTACCGACGGTATGGAATCCACATTCGTAATGTAATAACATTCGAAATCTCCATTAACCCGAATGAACCGTACTTTTACACGGCGTGTGACGTACGAGGTGACATACGGTGTTGACAGTGGCGTAGCTAGTCTTCTTTCAAAATTTGTTGGGGGCCCTTTCTACCGAAATGCAGAAAAGATCAAAATAGATAATGTTTCTTACAAAATAAATAAAATATGAAACTGAATTCTTTGCTTGGATAACTTAAACGATTTTTAAGGGAAAAGGATATAGCACTATTGAAATGAGCTTAATAAAAAAAAGGCCAAGTGCGAGTTGGACACGCACGCGCACGAAGGGTCCCGTACCGTTATCGTAAAAAAAGCAAAAAAACACTTTTGTTGTACGGGAGCCCTACTAACATATTTATTTTATTCAGTTTTTAGTATTTGTTGTTATAAGCGGCAACAGAAATACATCATCTGTGAAAATTGCAACTGTCTATCTGTCACGGTTCATAAGTTACGGCCTGGTGACAGACGGACAGACAGACAGACGGACCGCGTAGTCTTAGTAATAAGGTCCCGTTTTTACCCTTTGGGTACGGAACCCTAAAAATGAGAAAATCCTGACCGGGATCAAATATGTTTTCTTCTACTTCTTTCTTTCTCTTCTCCTTTTTTTTTACGTTTACTTAATTGGAGCATAAGTATGCTATGAAGGCTTATATGGCTTATGTTGCACCACAACAAATGCAGTTAATTAAATAAAAATAAAAAATTCAAATCCCTTATCAAAAATAATTTGAGACTGGTTAACATTATCCGAACTTTAGATTCCACTCGTCAGGGCCTATGTAGCTTGGGGGCCCCGTATCATTGATACGGCTTATACAGTGGTGGCTACGCCCCTGGGTGTCGAACAGGGCTGACGAACATGGAGAGCCATCTACATAATTAAATTGAATTTACATCAAGACTCTATTCACAGAGGCACAGCCCTGCCTACTTATGTACGAGACAATTAGGACCTTTTAACATAAGCCCGCGTGCATTTAGCGTGGTTCCCGAAATTTTCGCTTAATAGAATTTCGGCTTAGAATTCTTCGCCTCTCTTTGCTTTCATGGTGTTGGGAATTAAAATAAAGCGCGGGCTTTAATTAGGTATGAGAGGGAAGTGCAGACATTCACCAATTTGCTTTTAAGCTCGCCGCTACTTAGGTACGGAAGTACTTATACCATTCATTATGCAAACTGAATGAAGGTTTTGAAACTAATTTTTATTTTAGCGGATGCATTCAGCAATTTCAAGTTTCCTAAAATATTATTCCAAGGTGAAATTCTTTGCAATTATAATGTCTACACGATACGGTGGGCGCAATGGTAGAGCGATCGGCTGCTGCGCTGCGAGTCGCGGGTTCGATTCCCGCCGCACGGAACAAATATTTGTATTGCCTACAGATAGTTGTTCCGGTCTGGTTGTTTGTGTATGTGACTTTTTATGTTTGTAAATGCTCACACGATACAGGAGAAATTCCTAGTGGGGGCAACGACATAAAAAGCCTAATATTCGCGAGTCTAATAATAATTTAAAAACAAAATAAGAGACTTTTGGGACTCGGATCAGTACGATCCGTGTCCCAAAAGTCTCTTACGGAAAGAAATTTAATCACTGAGCGTCGTACATTTTATACCAGAAAAAATGGTTCCGATAGGCCACCAAGAGCGAAGCCGCGTGAAAATCCTAGTAAATCAATATTTAATCGATGAATTATGTCCAAAAGTCTATTCAGTACTATCTTTCCAGGCATAGAGCGATACATCAACGAGAAATTCTGTTATATTCAGTAGCAATTTCCTAAATAACTTTGTAATTTCAAAACACACTACACATCATTACAAAACCGCTTTTAACAAAGTTAACGCTATCTTGATCGCCAGTCACATGTTTATCCAATAATTTATTCTCAGGTCGCGAACCACATTTAGCACCCAATAAATTTATCCTACGTCAAATAAAGCCGATGGGTACTAGATTTATAAGGGACGGTAGTCGAACGCTTACCTTCGCGTTTTGTTTCAGAAATTGTTGATAGTAAGGTAAAATTGTTTCAGTATTTATCAGTTATAATTGCTTAGCCGAGCAAAACGCCGCGCTTGCCGTTTTTCATACAGTTTTTAGGAGCTATCTAATCGTTATTTAAAATTAAATATCAACTAATAAAAATTCATTAAATTTCTACATATTATTGATTCCAAAATTGTAGATTTCTTTTTTTTTTTAATGTTATATATAATCACCTTCCAAAAAAAACCATAAAATTGAGAAATATTTATTTTTATTTTTTTCTCTATAAAAAACGTTGCCCCACACTAGGAATTTCTTCCTGTATCGTGGGTGCGTTTACAAACATATAAACTCACATACACAACACCCAGAGCCGGAACAACTATCTGTAGGTCATACAAATATTTGTTCCGTGCGGGAATCGAACCCGCGACACGCAGCGCAGCAGTCAATCGCTCAACCACTGCGCCAACCGTGATTGATTGTTAGCATGCATCTCCTCGTAAAGTGTTCATTAATATTTTTTTGTACTAACACTAATGGATAGACAACGAACATAGCGAACATTTTGGTAGATTTATTTTTTCAAAAGACCAATATTCGATTTTATAAAGATTTTATTCTAAAATCTGGGCGTATTCACCACTGTAATTCATGCGCCATCAGTGCCGCTAGGCCAATAGGAATGCTCATATCTCATGCTGATTTTTGGTCAGGGTACGGCCTTAATACAATGAATAAATATTTAGATACATACTGATTTTTTCATGAAAATTGCAATTTTTCTACGGTTAACTACAATATTGTTTAAATTGCGCGGAACTGATACAAGAAGCCAAAACAGAAACCATAAATTATTATCATCATGCTATACCTTCGAGGGCGAGGAGCTAAGCAGTCAATCATAATTACATTATAAGACCGTCTATTTTACACGCATATTCAACGGTATCCGTAGCTTGGCGGAGTATAGGTCTGCTTTCCAAACCGTACATTGTAGGTTCGACCCCCTGCAGCTTTCGCCATTCTCTTTCAAGTATAATTTAACATAACTAGTTTAATATAACTAATTTCTATGTGTTTTTTATACCTATCTAAAATTTCCAAATAATTATAATTTCTGCATACTTTTATGCTCTTGTTTATGGCAATATGATTTTAAATATTCCTACGCAAAATAATGCAGTGAGTATTATATTAAAGTACCTCCATTCTTGTCCTGCCTTTATTCAAAATGTTTTAACAAAATGTCTACCAGAGTAACGAACTTGACTTTTCAAGAGAAATTCTTGAATTTTAAATCTAAACTACATCTCACCAGATGAAATTTGGCACAGAGATAAATTATAGTCTGGAAAAGCACATGCTACTTTTCATTCCGGTATAATGTTCCCTTGAGAAAAGAAAACACTTTTAACGCGGGCGAAGCCGCTGGCAGAAGCTAGTACTTCATCATTTTGATACCTATTTATGATTTGCAAGTTACTAGGATCTAACAAGATTCGCAGAAACAATGTGGACCTTTCAACCATAATTCTATTATTAACTGAATAGGTAAGAAAAGTGTACAGTACCCATACATATAGAAAAGTGTACAGTATATATAAAAGAACTTTAGAAAGAAAGGCTAAACGTTGAGAGAGAAAACTTTCTGAATAGGTAAGAAAAGTGTACAGTACCCATACATATAGAAAAGTGTACAGTATATATAAAAGAACTTTAGAAAGAAAGGCTAAACGTTGAGAGAGAAAACTGTAACTCCAAAATTCATTTCCTAGATCAGCTTATCTAAAATAATGCAAGAGAACTCGTTAAAAATAATTTTAATAGAAAACAGATTTTCATACAATCTATCTATAAATAGTATAAAAACAAAGTCAATGCCCGCGTCTTTCGACGTCATTTCTGTTTCTCTGCTAACGCATTTTTATCGATTTTCAGTTGTTTATCATTTGTCCCGCTTGAAGCCGGTTTTCTAGTAAACATCTGAAGCAAATAACTACTTAAGTACTTTAAAATCATTTATACTCTACTAGAATCGTCATACAATCGCATTACAAAGCCTGAAAAATATTATCCAGCCTGCAAAGTACCTACAAGCTTAGCTATAAGTTTTAGTTTAGAGTTTGCTAGTCAAAATAATTATGATGCAAATGACTAATTAAGTACTTTAAAACCTTTATTCTCGACTAGAATCGTCATACAGTCGCATTCCTGTAGTAGTCCAAAGCCTGAAACATATTTTTTCCAGCCTGCATACTACAAGCTTAGCTATAAGTTTTAGTTTAGAGGTGTATAAATCACTGGTTACCGCAAGGCAGCGGTAACCCACTGCATTTAGTGGTTAGATAACTATTCTGGCTATGCTTGTGTTTAGCAATAGGTAAGTATATGTGCAGGTGTGTTTGCATGTGTGTGTGGTAAGCCAAATAGATTGATCTTTATGTGAGGTTAGTGGGGCAAGAGTAACGAAGTCAAATTATATAAGGGTATCAAGAAAGATGGATGCGATTGTGATAATAGTTTTAATAAATGTATGCAAGTATTAGATAAATAAAACTCATATGAATTGTCTAATACTCATAATCAACTTACATAAATTGCCCGAAGTGTAGGTAGTTGTCAATTCTCTTTCAGCACAAGTCAACCGTCCGTATTCGGTACTGTCCCCGCGCCAAAGAGACCAAGCCCGCTCCCGCGTGCCCAGTCTGCACGTTAATTTTAAAAGTAGTGTTGCCAGTGTAAGAAATAAAATGTACAAATAATTGACTAAAATGATTTACGATTGATTAGTATTTTAAATACCTAACATAATATACAATGTGGCTGATTGGTTTTGTACTGTGGTGTCACAAGAAGCTATAATATTAAACTTAAAACTGCCATAGGCATAGATTTTGTGAACCTTCTTCTTGACATAAATGACATAACAAGGTTAGTTTAACTGCCAAACTGACAAGACACTGGTACCACTTTCAAATTGCTTTTGTCAGAAAATTCAAAAGAATTTGTACTCTTCGGATAGGATAATCATATATGTGTCAATGCCAAACATTTTGGACTTTTGAAAGAAACTATCGCTGATAGACTGCCACTTATTTATCCAACTATACTTACATAATAAAAAAGTTAGTTAAAATAATCAGCTTCTTTTTCTTTTTCGATCCCAAATTGCCTACAAAATAAACACTCAGATCCCAGCTATAGCAGAAAAGAAACACGAAAAACGAAAGCTAGATCCCATTTATAAGATCCTTTACGGCATAAGATATTTGAATTTGAACAAAAAAGCGAGCCGATTTCTTCAGTCACCGTTTGTCATACAGAAAAAAGATTGCACTATACCTTTCCTTTCAATATTACGTCGCGTCTCCTTGAATATTTAATCTCAAAGGAACTTTAGTGCCTACATCTAAAAAGGTTCCATTAAATGATAAAGGACAAAGGAACAAAACCAGGTGTGCAAAAAACCTAGTACCTAAACACCAAGATTTTATACAGCCAGTAAAAAAAGTTTTAAAAAAAATGACGTTCCATCTACAAAATTGTAGGGTCTCGCGAAATTTGTATTAAAATTTACGTCGAACGGTGGATAAATTAGTTTGTTATTCAGAACACGGGACGGAGGATTTAGAGCCAATTCCCTTTTTGATCTCTCCTGAGCAAACAAACAGAAGTCTGTCACGGTGGTAGACGGGCCCCGTCTTTGCATAAAATATTAGGTGGGACTCCGTGAAACTGGGCTGCCGCTAGGAGAATAATATGGCACTTGAGTTTAGGCGTGCTTGTCGCTACTTGTAGCTGTAGTTTTTAACCAACTTCAAAAAATGAGGAGGTTTCTCAATTCGACCGTATATAATTTTTTTTTTATGTGTGTTCGCGGATTACTTCGTCATGTATGAACCGATTTTGATGATTCTTTTTTTGTTGGAAAGGAGATATCCCAAGGGTGGTATCTGGTGATGGCAACCCAAAGAAATCGAGGGAACCCCTCAAATATTGTAGGCATACATCTAGCGATTTTGGTATTTTTATCAACAATGCAATCATTTACACTAAGAAAATGTCATTTGGTGAAATGGAACTGATGATGAAGACCAGAGATGGCCACTGGAACTCCTTAATGCTAAGTATGTCACGGGTATAAGATATATAGAATAACTAACGGACTATGATATAAATATTTGTAAATTAATGTTACTGATGAAAATGGTAACTTCGAACTGATCTGATGATGAAGCCGGAAGGTAGGCACAGGAACACTGAAATAAAACAATGGATCCTAGTCGTGTTTGGGCTTATTGGAATCGTCATGAGATTTACTTTGACTATAAAAGATTTTCATTGTATTTGGAGGTACCTTCCAAAACTAAAAATATATAATTAATAAACTTTTAACAAAAAAATCAAACCGTCTTCCAAAAGAAATTAAATTAAAATATATATGCTAAAATAAAATCTCTCCTCTCAGATATGACCTTTTTTAGGGTTCCGAAGTCAGCGAAACTATAAGGACAGTTCCGCTTTGTCCGTCTGTCCGTCCGCGGCTTAGCTCAGAGACTCTTAGTACTATAAAGCTATAATTTGGCATGGATATACATATTAATAATTCCGACAAAGTGGCCTCCTATAGACGTAAAGTTTTTTCTCGTCTATCTCACAGTGTGGAGTATCGTTGGATAGGCCATGCAAAAATATTACGGGTCTGATAAAACCATTTTACGCTTCAAAGATCCGTTTGCGTAAAATTAAGCTCAAATTTTTATTAGAGTAAAGCCCTCCCCCGCCTGTCAGCCTACTTAAAAAAAACATTTTCACTTTTCGCGGGTAGAAATGTCTTAATAAATAAGCAGTGCCTTTGAATTCTATTGTCGTTCTGTGTTGTCTCTGTGCATTATACTGTGTGTAAATTAATTATTAAATAAATAAATAAAATATTTGTTGTGTTTGCTGGCTAAAATGTGGTATTGTTTTGTCACAATATGTTCGCCCCAAAAAGTTTGGATGGCTGGAAACACAATCCAATAAAGTAATATTGGTAATAACGGAGCGTGTCCAATTCTATTAAATCTTCACGCTTCCCGGAATATTATTTTGTATATCAATATCAACGGATTGTATTTTACGATGAAAGATAAAAATATCGTATCGTGTCAGCCAATGACTAGCTCAGCCTCGTACAACACCTTAGAAGGCTCTCGTTAGGCAGCAAAATCAAGGGCTTGATTCAGAAAGCAGTACTTCTGGGCACGGCTCGTATCGTTAGGGGGCTCCTCTCTCTGGAGCCTTGATCTCCGGTAGTTAGGACGCTGTTCCTAATACCGGTAGGACACAATTTTTTAAATACGAGTATTTAAAATGTAAAAAATAAGTAAGAATAATGAATAAACGAAATAATAATAAATAAAGTTTGCTGCTCTCAAACTCCTTTTTGAGTTAAGCTCGCATGTATCATCGTACATGAATTTTGTTTTCATGAATTGGCCCAAAGCAGGTCTGTATTTTGGGTACCAATTTCGAGGGTAAATGGCAGATATGTATGACTTACACCCATATTCCCTAAATTTATGCAAAGCACCGTCTGGTCAGGTAATACCTATATACTAACGCAAGCAGTTTTCTGAGTAACCAATCCTGTTAGTCAAACATGTAGAAAAAGGTTATCTGTCCACGGTGCATTCGTTTCACCGTGGACAGATAACCTTTTTCTACATGTTTGACACCTATCTGTAGTATTTTGAGTTAATGTCAGAGTCTGTCAGTATAAATATTGTTTGACATCTGCTGCTAGGCAACCAGATCTATTATCTTTCTGATATAAGTGTTTGAGGTTAGCAACTTGTCAAATCCCTAATTTAGTGCCAAATTTTGACAAGTTTTTAGGCTAAAGTATAGTTTGACATATACTCAACTCTTTGTTAACCTCAAATACTTAAATCAGAAACCGGCCAAGAATCATCTAAGCATAATGCAATTTAAAATCGATATCATAACTTAAGTATCGCCTTAGCAAAATCCTCAAGTGTTCATTCGATGAAGCAATAACTTAAAAAAATGAGTTATTTGAGTCTCGCCTCCTTGTGGTTGGTGAAATGTTTTTTATTACAAATTCTTTACGAATAACTTAGCTTACAGTGAAAATGGGCATCAGGTTTACAAACAAAGGCATGCGTATAGCTTTTAATATGGTGAAATTAATAATACCCCAGAATCTTACTTAACAAGAAAAATATCAAAATTTAAAAAACCGCCGACACATTTATCTTGCGAAAACATCACGATCTAAACAGTAAAACGCGCATAACTTTTGAACGGCTGAACCGATTTTATTCAAACATAGCTAAGAACACTCTCGATACAATCACCTTTCAAACAAAAAAAAAACTAAATCAAAATCGGTTCATCCGTTGAGGCGCTATGATGCCACAGACAGAAACACAGATACACAGACACACAGATACACAGATACACAGCAACACACCTCAAACTTATAACACCCCTCTTTTTCCGTCGGGGGTTAAAAACAAACGCAGCGCTGTATTTTAATTATGAGTATTTTACTAGAACACTTGTATAAAATATATTATTATAGTTTAGAAATTAACATGAATTAATGAATATACAAAATTTTAAGACCTTTCAGACCTGTCTCTCGTAACCATCTGAATGATTTGGATAAGTTAATTAAGTTCTGCATTATACAATTATTTCGAGTAAGGCCATTGTTTAACATATTCGTGAAATTTTATTAATTAAAACTAAGTTTATTTTGAATATTCATCCAAAAACTTGGCAAACTTCATCGTATTTTGAATAGTTATTAATGTAATTTTGCATATTATTATGAGCGACAGTGACTTGTTCTGAAATATGTTTTGCTTATTCAACTAAATTAACACCCATTGAAGTCAGCACATTATAAATGATTGTAAGCTAAACTTTATAATTAATTACTATACATTGTTTTGATATTATCTATTGGCTTTATTAAAAGTATTTCCCTACCATCCATTTTAGTTAAATAAGCTTTTCCCGGGGCTTCACTACCGTGGCTATTCCCCCAAAAACCGTTTTGCCCGTTATATTAATACCTCTTCTTCCTCTTTGTCGGTACACTCTTGACATAGTGGTTGTGGCCAGCGTGTCACAGTGAGACACAGTGCTGCCATGATTCGCAGCACTATGCGACGCAATCCCTCCTTTTCGGCTGTGACTCGTGTGCACTCATGCTGTGTACCACCTACTGCAGACTTGATCTGGTCGGTCCATCGCATGGGTTACCTGCCGCACGCTCTCGTTCCTTCCACTTTCCATTAGACCACAAAGCCGCTCAATAGAGTCGATGTCTCGTCGGGACACGTGATCAAAGAACTGAATAATCCGATTTAAATTCAGTTCAGGATATGCCAAGCATTTTCCTTCAGCACCTCATTTCCAGAGCGTCTATTTTACTCTTTTCGGTTTCTCTCAGCGTCAACTTCTCAGCTGCGTACAGGAATATGGGGATCACCTGTGTCCATAAGAGCCGGGTTTTCGTGGTTTTGGCGACGTTACGGTTCCGACTGAGGAAAGTATGGAACTTTATTGTCTATCTATAGCAGAACTGGTAATAGCAAAGATCACATTGTTGAACTCTCAGGCTTTCTCAATAATTTTGCGAACCATAAAGATCTGTTCTCGAGTACTTTTGCTCTTTATAAACCCTGCCTGTTAAGGTATAATGTATTTAGATAGGAAGGACTTCAGTCGCTCATTTAACACGTGTAGTAACATTTTGATAGCTTGTGATATAAGTGCAATCAGGCGGTAGTTGCTGCAAAACGTAGCTGCAATTACTGCCTGTTGGCGCTTACGAACTTTTGCAGGAGGTTAAGAGACATTGACTGCGCGTTCTATTTGACTATTTGCACGGTACCATAGCTCATCTGAGTTATCTGCTTCTAGATCCGCACCTGCCTATTTTCTCTGCCCCTTTGAGCTGTCCTTCACTTTGATCCGAGAGCGCTCGTCGAGTTTTCTGGCAGCTCGTTGCTTGAGATGTATTTCGGAGATTAGCAGTTGGTGATCTGATCCACAGTCCGTTCCGGGTAATGTGTGGGTATTTCTGATTAACGTTTGCCAGCGTGACCTAAACAGTATGTAGTCGGTCTGGTTATTATACTGTCCATCAGTTGACTTCCAAGTTTACAGTATACGAGGATTATGTTGGAATAAGCTGTTCGAAATAACCAGATTGTTATCAGCTATGAACTGTATTAAGCGTTCGCCACTCTCATTACACTTCCCTAGTCAAAATTTACCCACGCAGTGGCTTAGTTGGTTTGCATTTTCACCTATTTTGGCGTTTAAATCACCCACAATCATAAGAATTTTTCTAGAGGGGCTTTTAAAGATGGTTGTTTCAACGTAGAATTTTTCGATGGTATCATCAATAGCTGAGCTGGTGGGGGCATAGATTGTACGATGTTGAGGTTAACCGGCAAAGCCTTGTGTTCATTGCTTAGTTCATTGCATTGCGGCTTGTGCTATCATTGCCCGAAAAAAAGATGCCATGTTTTTCGGTTAGGAAGTTTCCATTTCTCTTCCAGTGAGTCTCGCATAAAAATCTATCCCTAGCCCTATGCATATAGCTTAACAAATAATGTTTTTTTTTTTAAATACTTATCCACGAAAAAAAAGAACGTTTTTATACAATATTTTTTGAATTCATATATGGAACATTACGTTGTGAGTGTAGATAAACAATTTACCCCTTCTACAATTTCTTTAATTTGTTTCTTTTATTAATATGAACAAGAATCTTCTAGCTGTCTAACAAATATCACATATCATTCACTCACATCTTTCTTATCTATTCCACTCATTTGAAATCTTCTTCCACCAATCCAATATTCCTTTGAACAAAATATTCAATAAACTAATTTTAAATTTAGAACGTGCCGCCATTTTCCACTCCATGAATAAGACCACTGACTACTGTCAACTTCTCAACAGAAATCTCTTTGTGCAGACGAAACAAGATCGCGATATGGAGGACCACAGTTTTAAATGGCCAAATGGCCTTTGATATTAAATTAAATGTCAATCGCTTTCTGCGATTTGGTCTCGGTAACAAATGGGGTCATGTCAGCATTTTACGTTGGCAACTAAAGGTCTGTCAGGTAGATTGGCAGTATCTACCTGGGTTGCGTGCCTTTCGAGATTGAGTTCGTCTTTTGTTTTGAACGATTTTTGTAATTTAGTACTTGCACGGTACAACTAAAGGTGCGGAGGTAAATGCAGGTGTGTCTATGGAGATAGCAAGGACTTCAGGACTTCAATTCTGTTTTTTTGCCTTGTACGTATGCGTGGGCAACATCAAACACACATCTGCGATAGGTTTATCGAAAAAGATTTGCGAGGTAAAGCTGTTCTTATTAATAATAATTTTAAGATTATAGTACATTACGGTACAAGTGTGTAATGTTGGTGATTACCGCTGAGGCGCCATTGAGACCCGAGCCGTTAGGTGAGGGTCTTAAGAGAGCCAATGACGGTAATCATCAATACACACGTGTATCATACGACGTACTTGTGAAGAAAATAATACTAAAAAATCATTTCCAACAGTGAAAACGAGTTGTGAATTTTTTTTCGGCAAAATTAATCAGTTTTACTATGCGCGCGCATCTAACAATGGCGATCGGCCATAGACTAAAAATAATGAGTTATCTTTTTTTTGGCTTTTCGCGAATAGCGTTTTAGCCACGTACAAAATGGGGAATTTCAAGTTTTCTTTATTACAGACAAAAACAAAAGTTATATTTAAGTGAAAGTTTTATTTATTAAACACGTACGAGTTGAAATTAGCTATTTAAATACGAAGTTGCATGAAATGTATTGCATTTGTACTATTGAGCACGATCTTTTTTGTATCGAAACTTATTTAAGAACAAAGCAACTCAACCAATAAAATAAAAAAACTTTTTATCTCACTTGTGAATAATAGTAAAGAAAAAGTCACAGTTTGATAACAGGTTTCATTATGTGCCTAATTGAGGTGAAATTAGAGCCACTTTATTAGCAAGAAAAACGTTTTCAAGACCTGCAAGCGAGTATAGACCTAATGTCAAATAAATATGACGATTTCTTATCGAAAATAGCTTGTCTTGAGAGGGAAAGACAGTCAGACAAATTAATTATTACAGAACTGGAGGACAAACTGGAAACATTAGAGCGTAAAACTCGTGGGGTTGGGATTGAAATTAGAAACATACCCAAACAAAATGGTGAAACTAAGGATACTCTTGTTGGCGAGATTTCTAAATTAGGAGAATTAATAAATGTAGATATTAACACCAGCAATATAAAAGATATTTACAGGTTAAAATCAAAAGATTCCTCAGACCCCATTGTGGTCGATTTCACCACTGTTCTCTTGAAAGAAAATGTCCTCAAATCTGTAAAAACATTCAACAAAAACAAACAAAAAGGCTTAAAATTAAACACAACCCATCTAAACCAAAGCTACAATCAAAAACCGATATACATATCGGAGGCTCTCACTCATAAAACCCAGAGACTGTATTATTTAGCCCGTCAATTCCGGAAAAGTCATGGATTCAGTTTCTGTTGGACAGCAAATGGCATTGTTTACTTGAAAAACAACGAAGACTCCTCACATGTTCGGATAAACAACGATGCTGATTTAGAAAAGTTACGAAAAAATGTTAAACCGCAGTGACTATCTGTTGCTCCTGGATATATATTCTGTATTATTGTTATATTAACTATAAGATTGCATGCTAATTTTAGGTTAAATTGTATACATTTTCTTTACTTATACAAAGTACTACTCAACAGCCACACTTTACTCAAACACAGCCAAAATCATTTGAAATACTCCTTAATCATAACCATAGCCCAACTGTACACTATCTTAGAAACTCACACAACTAATTATTCACACATACTTCGATTACACACACAACAAATCACGATCTCAAACACTCTACGCCTAAAACATACTCATAAACACTGTCTTTCTATTTACATACAAACTGTTTCCATAATCGAAATACCTACCTTGACCACACCTTCTGTCTATACTTACGCTCATCTGAACCATTCTGTGACGTAACAAACTTATTTGAAAATATCGACCAGTTATCCGTATCGCACTCACAAACTGCGGACCTAGAGGACTGTCGAAATATTATTACTTCTACTACGAACAAACTAGTTATATTGACACAAAATATACGAAGCATAAACCGAAATTTGCCCGGCTTAGAAGTTTTACTACATAGACTTAAATTAAAATGTGATATAATCATTTTAACAGAGTGTTGGCTAAAAAGTGAAATCGAAATCCCTCACCTATCAGGCTACTCTCATGTAGCAACAAATAGAAACCCCATCCAAAATGACGGAGTAATTATCTACTACAAAGAAAACATTAACCTATCTATAATAGAACCTGAATTCCATGAAAGTAATTGCCTACTAGCCACCGTTGGAAAACAAGCTGCCATAATTGCCCTATATAGGTCGCCTTCCTACACTAAACTGGAGCCGTTCCTCTTGTCTTTGGATAATTTGTTGCAATCAGTGTCTTCTTTCGAGCACACCGTAGTTATGGGCGACATAAATCTAGCAATTAACCCAAATAAAATTAAATCAGAAGGGGAACGCTACTTAACCTTAGCTGCTTCTCATGGCCTACTGCCAGCACACACTTTAGTTACACGCAACGCTCACCAGACATGCATAGACCATGTCCTTATAAAAACTAAACTCTCATCCATCACTATAGTCCTAAATGCAACACTCACAGATCACCATCCCGTCTTATTTTCTTTAAATTTAAAAAAACCACGGCAACATGCCACCTCATCAAAAGTCATAATTAACGATAAAAAGTTAACACAAGACATTTCACATATTAATTTTGACCCCATTTATCAAACAGAAAACCCAAACGTTAGTCTAAATTACCTAACACAATGTCTACAAAGAGAAATAGAAAAAAATACAAAAATCTTAACACTTTCTAGACGCCAAAAATCATTAAGCCCTGGATAACTCCAGGACTTCTTCGTTGCATGCGAAACAGAGACCATCTACACAAAAAAGCTAAAATTGATCCGGATAACGAAGTCTTGAAAATTACATACAAACGATACAGAAATTTCTGTAATAACCTATTACGAAGGTTAAAAAGAAGTTACGAAAAACAACAAATCATGGACGCACAGAACGACAATAAAAAATTATGGAAAGCCATCAAAAACATCACACACACAACAAAAACATCACATCACAGTAAAGACCTACTAACTCTCTCATCTTCGACTGACCAATCACTTCACGAAGCAAACAGCTATTTTATAAATGTGGGTAGCTCATTGGCGGACAAAATTTGCCAACAAAATATTAATTCTCGAAATCTACCAGTACTAAGTAATTCTCAAGATGATTTACCAAATGTCCCCAATTCTTTTGTCTTAACTGAGACAGATGATTACGAGGTTGGACATCTTATCATGGGTCTAAAAACAGACAGTGCACCAGGATGTGATAATATCAGCAGTAGATTTCTGAAACAACACAAGAGTATTCTTATATTACCACTCGTAAAATTTTTCAACGATTGCTTAAAAGCTGGTGTGTTTCCCTGTTCTCTAAAGCGATCAGAAGTGTGCCCAATCTATAAGAACGGAGACAGAAGTCGTATAAACAACTATAGGCCTATATCCATCCTACCCGCAATATCCAAAATTTTAGAAAAAATTGTAAACATCCGTCTAATAAAATATCTCGAAAAAAATAAACTGCTATCAGTAAACCAATACGGGTTTAGGAAGGGAAAATCTACAGAACAGGCTGTGAGCAAACTTACAGAATTCATTAGTTCCAACCTGGACAAAGGGAAAAAATGTCTGTCTATTTTTCTCGACCTAGCTAAGGCATTTGATACGATTTCTGTCTCCCTCTTACTAAACAAATTGGAGGCGCTGGGTATACGGGGCACCCAGCTTGATCTTTTCAGTAGCTACCTCTCTGGGCGATCTCAGTGTGTCCGAGTGGACAAACAAAAAAGTACATACCTCCCAGTTACACATGGCGTGCCTCAGGGAAGTATACTGGGGCCGACCCTATTCCTCGTATACATAAATGAGCTTACCAGTCTTAAACTTACCAAAGGTGAAATTATCTCTTTCGCGGATGACACGGCGCTGGTATTTGCTGGTGACAGTTGGGAAGAGGTCTTCACTATCGCACAAAA